>CM016614.1:132113712-132803478 GCA_005393395.2 Gossypium australe
AAATATGTTTACCTGATATGTATGGAGACATATTATTAGGTAATAATTTTCTAAATCAATATTTACCCTTTACTGTTAATAAAAATCGGTTATATATCTATAGAAAACACTTCTATAGAAATACCATTAGTAGAAAATAATAAATTTATTTTTACTAATGTTTGCTGATTTTCTTAGCAGGCCTCATGGATAGAGGTAAACAACCTCTAAAAGAAAATGATGGATGGAGAACTGTCCAAAAAACCCAACAAGGGAAAATCACCAATAAGTCCTAAACAAGGATTTATGACTGCACCTGCAAAAGTAATTCCTAAACAAGGATTTATGGCTGCACCTACACAGGTACAATTTTATCCTAACCAGGGATATTATTTACCATATCCATTGGTAAACCAACCGATTGGATCACAATCACCAACACCGGTGAATTATTCTCAATTTTCTCAAAAGCCTTATACCGATTCTGAAATTCTCAAATATGCAGAAGATTTGTTGAAAAACAACAAACCTCTGAGTTCTCGAATCTAAAGGATTTTTATAATCCAGGCTTACCCCCAGAATATTACCATTTCATAAACAAGATATGGAAAAACCATATTTTGGAACAAAGAGCTAGTTTCCGAAAAGCTCTTACACAATTCTCGGAATTCTTGGTTGAAAAAACAACTGAAGAAAATAGATCCGAAGAATTATTATTAAATATATTTTATATAGAGATTGGGAAGAAATCCTAGTCGAATACATGGATATTAAGGAGATAAACAATCTTCTTGATACATTTCAATATTTTATTAATAAGGGAAAAACACTCCTGTTATTAATAAGATATTTAGAATATGTCTATATAACAAGAGTAGACAAATTCTACCTGCAGATATTTTTTCAAAAATAAATCAAGCCATTTGCAAACAGCAAGCTCTATTTTTAGAAACTTTTTCTAAATATTTTCGCAAGCATTTGTTTATACAAATGATATAGGAGAAAAAACTCCTGCTATCAAATTTCGATTAAATCATGAGCCATTTGATATAACCAGTTGAGTGGGGATTTGTTAAAGAAATAACAGTCCAAAATCTCTCTTTTGATTTATTAAAAGACTTTCCAGCGATAGTCAAATCCCGGCTATCAAATTTTATAGATATAGACGATTTTGTCTATTATTTTCATATTGAAATAAGCAGCTTTATTGGTATAGCTGAAAAAGAAAATTTTTATCAGCCATATCAAATTTGGAATATAAATACTATGTTTCGGGAAAAGCCCTTCAGCCGTTGAAGAAGATCAACAACATTTGTCAAAAACCATTGATGAGTGTTATAATAATTTAACTATTATCAAATCCAAGCCGGAATTGATTTAATGAGTATGGCGAAGCATCTTCTCCATCAAACAACTTATATGTTCTGGACCGATGGACGAAGAATTTTAGCCTATGATACTGGAAGAACCCAGATAGAAAGAAATGAAGAAGCCATTCAGTTATTAAAAAAGATAGCTGAAATGGAAATCGAAGATTATCCGTTAGCAGCGGAGATCAGAGAAGTATGGGAACACTGGAACACACCAGCACCCTCACCAGAATCATTGCACCTTGACGAGATCGAGGAAATGAATCTGAAAAATATTCAAGAAGGATGAAGGCAACCAGTCAGCATCCAAATGACGCAGACAGTGATGTAAGCAACAATCAATGTCATAATACAAGCAATAATTTTGGCGGTGACTTAAAAAGAAGGAAACACCAAAGACAAAGATGATGTCATGCATGATGGAAGCAACCATTTAATGCAATTAAAACGTGGAAGCAACCACAACAATTTTGACAGAAGACGGTGGAAGCAACATCAAATCAAGATGGCTACGTATCATAAAGCCATTCTTATCAACATACTGTGCGGATTTCAATTGTAATTAAATTAGAAATATATTATTATCCGAACAATTATTTCGGACTTGAATTGTAATTAGATTCTAGTTTAGAATTTTAGTTATAAATAGGCATTCTTGTAAGCCTTGAAGGGCTTCGAGTTTTAGTTAGAAAAAAAAAAATTGGATCGAGTTTTAGTTAGAATATTAGATTTAGTTTTCCTTTTTGTAAATTATCTATTTTCTTCTAGTGAAATATTATTACGATATATATTATCCTTCCGCTTGTGCACATATCCCTCCCTCCCCGAGAAACTGGTATCAGATATCCTATCAGAGGAGCCCCGGAGTAACGATTTCTGGAGTTCTTATATCGTAGTTATCATTGTAAGTTTCTATCTTTGTATCTGCAATTCTGTTTATTTCGCTGTTATTATCTCAAAACCCATATATCTGTCGTTAGTCTTCGTAGCCGTTGAGTCCGAGTGGGACGTTGTTGGCGTTGAGAGGACGTTAAGACACAGAAGGTTTTAGGTACCAGGGATAATAATAATGGAAAAAATAGATTGTTTATATCAAGATAAAACTTGTAATCATACTATGCATATAGACACTAAGAATGAAAATAATATTTTGGCTCTTAGTAAAGGTATCAATAGTTTAATAGATATGACGTCTGTATATTTTAATAGATTATATACTAAGGTTAGTAAAGTAGAAGAAAAAATAGATAATATGGGAGAAGTAACGAATTTAGATTTGAATAGCAAGTCTAAAGAGTTATTATCCGATGTTAATAATAAATTAGATCAGGTTATTAGTAATAGTAATATAGAATCAGACTTAAATTTAGGACCTTTATATTACGGTAATAGTAATGATATATTAGTTTTATCTGAAGAAGATGAGTCTTCGGATGAATCTTCTAATATTAATAATATTAAAAAAGAAAAAACAAAAGAAAAAAGAGAAAAAGAAAAAAAACAACAAAAATATGACTTTGACTCTTATAAAACTTTGATAGAACATTGGAAAAGCCAATTTTCTAAAACGAATGATAATCTTGAAAGAGTTGAATATCTAAAGTTAATAGAAGATCTTTATGAAGAACATAAAGAACTTTTTAATAAGTATAATTATCATTATATGTTAGAATATGATGATGATAATAAAGATAGTAATAATGATACTATTAATAATAATAATGAAAGTGATAATTATATATTAGAAACAGAAAGTAGTAATAATTCTAATAATATGGAAATAGATTTTAATGTTACGAGTCATAATTCTGATGAAGAAGAAACTTCAACAGAAGAAGATATAGAAATTCTGAACCTATGGATACCGTTCCATAGATCCTGATAATTATATAGTTCCTAAACCTTGGGAATAGATAAAAAAGACCTTTATGGTAAGAGAAAATTAGATTCAGATCCTCAAACAGATGATGGTCTAAGATCTATTAATAAAATTACGAAATTGTTGAAAACACAACAAGAATATTAGGTGATAAATAGAAGACATAGCTACTAATGATATAAAACTGGAAACACCAGGAGAAACTAGTCAGCCTATACCTATACCTTATAAAATAGATGATTTAAATAAAAGAAATGTTGCTCAAGGAGGAGTATACTTAGATTTAACTAATATTCCTTTATCTGATTATGAAAAAACAATCGATGATTGGGCACAGTCTATGACTATTGTTGTAAACAACAACAGTACAGTTTGGACAAAAGAAAAGTTTTTAAACTACTTTGTTGGAACCTTTCAGGGAGATGTTCTTCAATTTCTCAGAAGATGGGAAGAATCTGAGAAAGGAAGAGAACAAAAAGTCAGCTTATTAATCAAATAAGCACCCCTAAAGATCTGTTAAAAGGATTAACCTCAATTCTAAAAACAGAATTTTGTGGTTATTCTAATAAAAAAGATCAAGATAGCCAAGCCAGTTACATCTTGTCTAAATTAAAATTATGTGATATTAAATATTTAGAAGAATTTTCTAAAAAATTTCTTCATGAATATCAGAAGTTAAAAAATGATAGCATATCATTGGAAAAACCAATATTTTCATAAATTACACCACCTTGGGATGAAATTTGCATAAACAAATATGCTTCTTTCATTATCAAATGTAGTAATGATAATAAAACAGATATTAATAATATTGATACTATAGGTAATAGAATTAATTTTGCAAAAGAAAGAATTATATTACACTGTTTACAGAGTAAAGCGGCTAAACAAGTCAAAAATAAATTGAGTCATAGATACTGTACAAAAATGTTAGAAGGTGAATGGGAGTTTGGTTGTAACTCTATACGTTCAAAACCTTATAAAAAACATAAAAGAATAAAAAATATAAGTTAGCTAGATGGAAACCTAGTAATAAAAAAAATTAATAATATTAATAATAGGAGAAAGTTTGTTAGAAGAAAAACTTCTAATAAGACTAAAAAACAAATTTGTAAGTGTTTTATTTGTGATGAAGAAGGTCATATAGCAACAAATTGTCCTAACAAAGGCAAAAATGCTAGAAAGATTATTAAAAACCTTGAAGAACAAGATCTAGAAATATGTTTTAGTGAGGAAACAAATCCTACTGAAATATTATATGAGTTATTATCAGAAACAGAGTCTGATACAGATTCTGATGAATACATCTTTATGTTGGGAAATAGTTCTAATAAACAATTAGAAGAAATTCCTAATTCTGAACAACAGGATATTAAGTTAGGAAATATAATCGGAGAAGAAATTGATTTCTCTGATGATATAATTGAAAAAATTAATAAAAATCATATTTCTAAAGAAGAAATTTACAAAATTTCTAAGTTTAAAATATGGTCAAAAGACACATAGAAAAAATTAGCGGTAATACAGTCGCTAAAGATACCAAAGGAGGATTAACAGAAATCCCTTTATTTACCAAAGAAAAAATAAAAAGGATTAGAAAAAATTATCCTCAGGTTAGATATATACATCTAGGAGTCATTATGATAACAATTAGAGCTTTATTTAGAAGAGGTCATGATGTTCCTATCCTAGCAGTATTATTAGATAAAAGATTTGAAAATCCAATAAAAGCACTTATTGGAGGAATTCAATCTAATTTACATACAGGTGTTATAGGATTCAAAGTTAAACCAAATTACTTTATCTCTATAACAGACCCTCTAATAGAAGAGTGTCTATGCCTTAGAATTCAAACAAAAAATTCTGATATTAGTGATTTAGCAGAAGATTTAGCAATCAGCTGGACTTCTATTAATGAATATACTAATACAGCAGAGGTTGAAATAAAAGAAATAAATAATAAAATTATTGAGCTTTTTGAGCCCAATAAATTTACTACAGAAATTCAACCAAAGCTATTACATTTAAAAGATTTATCGATTCCAAAAGACTGGATAATCGATAAAACCAATAATGCTAGTACTTCTAAACCAGTAAGTACTATTGAATACATGTCATCTGGTGACAAATTATATTTCAGAAATAATCTGATTACTAATACAGATGATAATTTAGTATTACCCTCTAGTTCTCAACCAGAGGAAGAAGAGGATAATGAAAGTACATCTACACCAATAGGTATGAAAACAGTTCATATTCCTATTTTTCCTACTACACCAAGTAGAAATTCTAGAAACACTAGAATGGAAGATATACATTATTCAGTTGATAATATAAATTTCAATAAATACATTGAAATTACATTATGTGGTAAGGACTATAAAAATATTCTTTACATGCTTTATTAGATACAGGAGCTACAACCAGTAGTTGTAAGAAGGATATTCTTCCTGAAGAATATTGGAAACCTGTAAAAAAGATAATAAATATTAATGGAATAAATGGTAGCAAAACTACTATCTATTTTAAAGCTAAAAATATACCAATCTACATAAACAATGTTAGATTTATAATTCCAAAATTATTATGTTTACCTGATATGTATGGAGACATATTATTAGGTAATAATTTTCTAAATCAATATTTACCCTTTACTGTTAATAAAAAATCGGTTATATTATCTATAGAAAACACTTCTATAGAAATACCATTAGTAGAAAATAATAAATTTATTTTTACTAATGTTTGCTGATTTTCTTAGCAGGCCTCATGGATAGAGGTAAACAACCTCTAAAAGAAAATGATGGATGGAGAACTGTCCATAAAAAACCCAACAAGGGAAAATCACCAATAAGTCCTAAACAAGGATTTATGACTGCACCTGCAAAAGTAATTCCTAAAAAGGATTTATGGCTGCACCTACACAGGTACAATTTTATCCTAACCAGGGATATTATTTACCATATCCATTGGTAAACCAACCGATTGGATCACAATCACCAACACCGGTGAATTATTCTCAATTTTCTCAAAAGCCTTATACCGATTCTGAAATTCTCAAATATGCAGAAGATTTGTTGAAAAAACAACAAACCTCTGAGTTCTCGAATCTAAAGGATTTTTATAATCCAGGCTTACCCCCAGAATATTACCATTTCATAAACAAGATATGGAAAAACCATATTTTGGAACAAAGAGCTAGTTTCCGAAAAGCTCTTACACAATTCTCGGAATTCTTGGTTGAAAAAACAACTGAAGAAAATAGATCCGAAGAATTATTATTAAATACAATTTTATAGAGATTGGGAAGAAATCCTAGTCGAATACATGGATATTAAGGAGATAAACATCTTCTTGATACATTTCAATTTTTATTAATAAAGGGAAAAACACTCCTGTTATTAATAAGATATTTAGAATATGTCTATATAACAAGAGTAGACAAATTCTACCTGCAGATATTTTTTCAAAAATAAATCGAGCCATTTGCAAACAGCAAGCTATTTTTAGAAACTTTTTCTAAATATTTTTCGCAAGCATTTGTTTATACAAATGATATAGGAGAAAAAAATCCTGCTATCAAATTTCGATTAAATCATGAGCCATTTGATATAACCAGTATTGAGTGGGGATTTGTTAAAGAAATAACAGTCCAAAATCTCTCTTTTGATTTATTAAAAGACTTTCCAGCGATAGTCAAATCCCGGCTATCAAATTTTATAGATATAGACGATTTTGTCTATTATTTTCATATTGAAATAAGCAGCTTATTGGTATAGCTGAAAAAGAAAATTTTTATCAGCCATATCAAATTTGGAATATAAATACTATGTTTTCGGGAAAAGCCCTTTCAGCCGTTGAAGAAGATCAACAACATTTGTCAAAAACCATTGATGAGTGTTATAATAAATTTAACTATTATCAAATCCAAGCCGGAATTGATTTAATGAGTATGGCGAAGCATCTTCTCCATCAAACAACTTATATGTTCTGGACCGATGGACGAAGAATTTTAGCCTATGATACTGGAAGAACCCAGATAGAAAGAAATGAAGAAGCCATTCAGTTATTAAAAAGATAGCTGAAATGGAAATCGAAGATTATCCGTTAGCAGCGGAGATCAGAGAAGTATGGGAACACTGGAACACACCAGCACCCTCACCAGAATCATTGCACCTTGACGAGATCGAGGAAATGAATCTGAAAAATATCAAGAAGGATGAAGGCAACCAGTCAGCATCCAAATGACGCAGACAGTGATGTAAGCAACAATCAATGTCATAATACAAGCAATAATTTTGGCGGTGACTTAAAAAGAAGGAAACCACCAAAAGACAAAGATGATGTCATGCATGATGGAAGCAACCATTTAATGCAATTAAAACGTGGAAGCAACCACAACAATTTTGACAGAAGACGGTGGAAGCAACCATCAAATCAAGATGGCTACGTATCATAAAGCCATTCTTATCAACATACTGTGCGGATTTCAATTGTAATTAAATTAGAAATATATTATTATCCGAACAATTATTTCGGACTTGAATTGTAATTAGATTCTAGTTTAGAATTTTATCTAATATTCTAACTAAAACTCGATCCAATTTTTTTTTTTTTCTAACTAAAACTCGATGCCCTTCAAGGCTTACAAGAATGCCTATTTATAACTAAAATTCTAAACTAGAATCTAATTACAATTCAAGTCCGAAATAATTGTTCGGATAATAATATATTTCTAATTTAATTACAATTGAAATCCGCACAGTATGTTGATAAGAATGGCTTTATGATACATAGCCATCTTGATTTGATGGTTGCTTCCACCGTCTTCTGTCAAAATTGTTGTGGTTGCTTCCACGTTTTAATTGCATTAAATGGTTGCTTCCATCATGCATGACATCATCTTTGTCTTTTGGTGGTTTCCTTCTTTTTAAGTCACCGCCAAAATTATTGCTTGTTATGACATTGATTGTTGCTTACATCACTGTCTGCGTCATTTGGATGCTGACTGGTTGCCTTCATCCTTCTTGAATATTTTTCAGATTCATTTCCTCGATCTCGTCAAGGTGCAATGATTCTGGTGAGGGTGCTGGTGTGTTCCAGTGTTCCCATACTTCTCTGATCTCCGCTGCTAACGGATAATCTTCGATTTCCATTTCAGCTATCTTTTTAATAACTGAATGGCTTCTTCATTTCTTTCTATCTGGGTTCTTCCAGTATCATAGGCTAAAATTCTTCGTCCATCGGTCCAGAACATATAAGTTGTTTGATGGAGAAGATGCTTCGCCATACTCATTAAATCAATTCCGGCTTGGATTTGATAATAGTTAAATTTATTAAACACTCATCAATGGTTTTGACAAATGTTGTTGATCTTCTTCAACGCTGAAAGGGCTTTTCCCGAAAACATAGTATTTATATTCCAAATTTGATATGGCTGATAAAAATTTTCTTTTTCAGCTATACCAATAAAGCTGCTTATTTCAATATGAAAATAATAGACAAAATCGTCTATATCTATAAAATTTGATAGCCGGGATTTGACTATCGCTGGAAAGTCTTTTAATAAATCAAAAGAGAGATTTTGGACTGTTATTTCTTTAACAAATCCCCACTCAATACTGGTTATATCAAATGGCTCATGATTTAATCGAAATTTGATAGCAGGAGTTTTTCTCCTATATCATTTGTATAAAAAATGCTTGCGAAAAATATTTAGAAAAAGTTTCTAAAAATAGAGCTTGCTGTTTGCAAATGGCTCAATTTATTTTGAAAAAATATCTGCAGGTAGAATTTGTCTACTCTTGTTATATAGACATATTCTAATATCTTATTAATAACAGGAGTGTTTTTCCCTTTATTAATAAAATATTGAAATGTATCAAGAAGATTGTTTATCTCCTTAATATCCATGTATTCGACTAGGATTTCTTCCCAATCTCTATATAAAATAGTATTTAATAATAATTCTTCGGATCTTTTTCTTCAGTTGTTTTTTCAACCAAGAATTCCGAGAATTGTGTAAGAGCTTTTCGGAAACTAGCTCTTTGTTCCAAAATATGGTTTTTCCATATCTTGTTTATGAAATGGTAATATTCTGGGGGTAAGCCTGGATTATAAAAATCCTTTAGATTCGAGAACTCAGAGGTTTGTTGTTTTTTCAACAAATCTTCTGCATATTTGAGAATTTCAGAATCGGTATAAGGCTTTTGAGAAAATTGAGAATAATTCACCGGTGTTGGTGATTGTGATCCAATCGGTTGGTTTACCAATGGATATGGTAAATAATATCCCTGGTTAGGATAAAATTGTACCTGTGTAGGTGCAGCCATAAATCCTTGTTTAGGAATTACTTTTGCAGGTGCAGTCATAAATCCTTGTTTAGGACTTATTGGTGATTTTCCTTGTTGGGTTTTTTATGGACAGTTCTCCATCCATCATTTTCTTTTAGAGGTTGTTTACCTCTATCCATGAGGCCTGCTAAGAAAATCAGCAAACATTAGTAAAAATAAATTTATTATTTTCTACTAATGGTATTTCTATAGAAGTGTTTTCTATAGATAATATAACCGATTTTTTATTAACAGTAAAGGGTAAATATTGATTTAGAAAATTATTACCTAATAATATGTCTCCATACATATCAGGTAAACATAATAATTTTGGAATTATAAATCTAACATTGTTTATGTAGATTGGTATATTTTTAGCTTTAAAATAGATAGTAGTTTTGCTACCATTTATTCCATTAATATTTATTATCTTTTTTACAGGTTTCCAATATTCTTCAGGAAGAATATCCTTCTTACAACTACTGGTTGTAGCTCCTGTATCTAATAAAGCATGTAAAGAATATTTTTATAGTCCTTACCACATAATGTAATTTCAATGTATTTATTGAAATTTATATTATCAACTGAATAATGTATATCTTCCATTCTAGTGTTTCTAGAATTTCTACTTGGTGTGTAGTAGGAAAAATAGGAATATGAACTGTTTTCATACCTATTGGTGTAGATGTACTTTCATTATCCTCTTCTTCCTCTGGTTGAGAAGAGGGTAATACTAAATTATCATCTGTATTAGTAATCAGATTATTTCTGAAATATAATTTGTCACCAGATGACATGTATTCAATAGTACTTACTGGTTTAGAAGTACTAGCATTATTGGTTTTATCGATTATCCAGTCTTTTGGAATCGATAAATCTTTTAAATGTAATAGCTTTGGTTGAATTTCTGTAGTAAATTTATTGGGCTCAAAAAGCTCAATAATTTTATTATTTATTTCTTTTATTTCAACCTCTGCTGTATTAGTATATTCATTAATAGAAGTCCAGCTGATTGCTAAATCTTCTGCTAAATCACTAATATCAGAATTTTTTGTTTGAATTCTAAGGCATAGACACTCTTCTATTAGAGGGTCTGTTATAGAGATAAAGTAATTTGGTTTAACTTTGAATCCTATAACACCTGTATGTAAATTAGATTGAATTCCTCCAATAAGTGCTTTTATTGGATTTTCAAATCTTTTATCTAATAATACTGCTAGGATAGGAACATCATGACCTGTTCTAAATAAAGCTCTAATTGTTATCATAATGACTCCTAGATGTATATATCTAACCTGAGGATAATTTTTTCTAATCCTTTTTATTTTTTCTTTGGTAAATAAAGGGATTTCTGTTAATCCTCCTTTGGTATCTTTAGCGACTGTATTACCGCTAATTTTTTCTATGTGTCTTTTTGACCATATTTTAAACTTAGAAATTTTGTAAATTTCTTCTTTAGAAATATGATTTTTATTAATTTTTTCAATTATATCATCAGAGAAATCAATTTCTTCTCCGATTATATTTCCTAACTTAATATCCTGTTGTTCAGAATTAGGAATTTCTTTAATTGTTTATTAGAACTATTTCCCAACATAAAGATGTATTCATCAGAATCTGTATCAGACTCTGTTTCTGATAATAACTCATATAATATTTCAGTAGGATTTGTTTCCTCACTAAAACATATTTCTAGATCTTGTTCTTCAAGGTTTTTAATAATCTTTCTAGCATTTTTGCCTTTGTTAGGAATTTGTTGCTATATGACCTTCTTCATCACAAATAAAACACTTACAAATTTGTTTTTTAGTCTTATTAGAAGTTTTTCTTCTAACAAACTTTCTCCTATTATTATTAATATTATTAATATTTTTATTACTAGGTTTCCATCTAGCTAACTTATATTTTTTATTTCTTTTATGTTTTTTATAAGGTTTTGAACGTATAGAGTTACAACCAAACTCCCATTCACCTTCTAACATTTTTGTACAGTATCTATGACTCAATTTATTTTTGACTTGTTTAGCCGCTTTACTCTGTAAACAGTGTAATATAATTCTTTCTTTGCAAAATTAATTCTATTACCTATAGTATCAATATTATTAATATCTGTTTTATTATCATTACTACATTTGATAATGAAAGAAGCATATTTGTTTATGCAAATTTCATCCCAAGGTGGTGGTAATTTATGAAAATATTGGTTTTTCCAATGATCTATGCTATCATTTTTTAACTTCTGATATTCATGAAGAAATTTTTAGAATTCTTCTAAATATTTAATATCACATAATTTTAATTTAGACAAGATGTAACTGGCTTGGCTATCTTGATCTTTTTTATTAGAATAACCACAAAATTCTGTTTTTAGAATTGAGGTTAATCCTTTAACAGATCTTTAGGGGTGCTTATTTGATTAATAAGCTGACTTTTTTGTTCTCTTCCTTTCTCAGATTCTTCCCATCTTCTGAGAAATTGAAGAACATCTCCCTGAAAGGTTCCAACAAAGTAGTTTAAAAACTTTTCTTTTGTCCAAACTGTACTGTTGTTGTTTACAACAATAGTCATAGACTGTGCCCAATCATCGATTGTTTTTTCATAATCAGATAAAGGAATATTAGTTAAATCTAAGTATACTCCTCCTTGAGCAACATTTCTTTTATTTAAATCATCTATTTTATAAGGTATAGGTATAGGCTGACTAGTTTCTCCTGGTGTTTCCAGTTTTATATCATTAGTAGCTATGTCTTCTATTTTATCACCTAATATTCTTGTTGTGTTTTCAACAATTTCGTGATTTTTATTAATAGATCTTAGACCATCATCTGTTTGAGGATCTGAATCTAATTTTCTCTTACCATAAAGGTCTTTTTTATCTATTTCCCAAGGTTAGGAACTATATAATTATCAGGATCTATGGGATCGGTATCCATAGGTTCAGGAATTTCTATATTTCTTCTGTTGAAGTTTCTTCTTCATCAGAATTATGACTCGTAACATTAAAATCTATTTCCATATTATTAGAATTATTACTACTTTCTGTTTCTAATATATAATTATCACTTTCATTATTATTATTAATAGTATCATTATTACTATCTTTATTATCATCATCATATTCTAACATATAATGATAATTATACTTATTAAAAAGTTCTTTATGTTCTTCATAAAGATCTTCTATTAACTTTAGATATTCAACTCTTTCAAGATTATCATTCGTTTTAGAAAATTGGCTTTTCCAATGTTCTATCAAAGTTTTATAAGAGTCAAAGTCATATTTTTGTTGTTTTTTATCTTTTCTCTTTTTTCTTTTTTTTCTTTTTTAATATTATTAATATTAGAAGATTCATCCGAAGACTCATCTTCTTCAGATAAAACTAATATCATTACTATTACAGGTCCTAAATTTAAGTCTGATTCTATATTACTATTACTAATAACCTGATCTAATTTATTATTAACATCGGATAATAACTCTTTAGACTTGCTATTCAAATCTAAATTCGTTACTTCTCCCATATTATCTATTTTTTCTTCTACTTTACTAACCTTAGTATATAATCTATTAAATATACAGACGTCATATCTATTAAACTATTGATACCTTTACTAAGAGCCGAAATATTATTTTCATTCTTAGCGTCTATATGCATAGTATGATTACAAGTTTATCTTGATATAAACAATCTATTTTTTCCATTATTATTATCCCTGGTACCTAAAACCTTCTGTGTCTTAACGTCCTCTCAACGCCAACAACGTCCCACTCGGACTCAACGGCTACGAAGACTAACGACAGATATATGGGTTTTGAGATAATAACAGCGAAATAAACAGAATTGCAGATACAAAGATAGAAACTTACAATGATAACTACGATATAAGAACTCCAGAAATCGTTACTCCGGGGCTCCTTTGATAGGATATCTGATACCAGTTTCTCAGGGAGGGAGGGATATGTGCACAAGCGGAAGGATATATATATCGTAGAATAATATTTCACTAGAAGAAAATAGATAATTTACAAAAGGAAAACTAAATCTAATATTCTAACTAAAACTCGATCCAATTTTTTTTTTTTTCTAACTAAAACTCGATGCCCTTCAAGGCTTACAAGAATGCCTATTTATAACTAAAATTCTAAACTAGAATCTAATTACAATTCAAGTCCGAAATAATTGTTCGGATAATAATATATTTCTAATTTAATTACAATTGAAATCCGCACAGTATGTTGATAAGAATGGCTTTATGATACGTAGCCATCTTGATTTGATGGTTGCTTCCACCGTCTTCTGTCAAAATTGTTGTGGTTGCTTCCACGTTTTAATTGCATTAAATGGTTGCTTCCATCATGCATGACATCATCTTTGTCTTTTGGTGGTTTCCTTCTTTTTAAGTCACCGCCAAAATTATTGCTTGTATTATGACATTGATTGTTGCTTACATCACTGTCTGCGTCATTTGGATGCTGACTGGTTGCCTTCATCCTTCTTGAATATTTTTCAGATTCATTTCCTCGATCTCGTCAAGGTGCAATGATTCTGGTGAGGGTGCTGGTGTGTTCCAGTGTTCCCATACTTCTCTGATCTCCGCTGCTAACGGATAATCTTCGATTTCCATTTCAGCATCTTTTTTAATAACGGAATGGCTTCTTCATTTCTTCTATCTGGGTTCTTCCAGTATCATAGGCTAAAATTCTTCGTCCATCGGTCCAGAACATATAAGTTGTTTGATGGAGAAGATGCTTCGCCATACTCATTAAATCAATTCCGGCTTGGATTTGATAATAGTTAATTTATTATAACACTCATCAATGGTTTTGACAAATGTTGTTGATCTTCTTCAACGGCTGAAAGGGCTTTTCCCGAAAACATAGTATTTATATTCCAAATTTGATATGGCTGATAAAAATTTTCTTTTTCAGCTATACCATAAAGCTGCTTATTTCAATATGAAAATAATAGACAAAATCGTCTATATCTATAAAATTTGATACCGGGATTTGACTATCGCTGGAAAGTCTTTTAATAAATCAAAAGAGAGATTTTGGACGTTATTTCTTTAACAAATCCCCACTCAATACTGGTTATATCAAATGGCTCATGATTTAATCGAAATTGATAGCAGGAGTTTTTTCTCCTATATCATTGTATAAACAAATGCTTGCGAAAATATTTAGAAAAAGTTTCTAAAAATAGAGCTTGCTGTTTGCAAATGGCTTGATTTATTTTTGAAAAAATATCTGCAGGTAGAATTTGTCTACTCTTGTTATATAGACATATTCTAAATATCTTATTAATAACAGGAGTGTTTTTCCCTTTATTAATAAAATATTGAAATGTATCAAGAAGATTGTTTATCTCCTTAATATCCATGTATTCGACTAGGATTTCTTCCCAATCTCTATATAAAATAGTATTTAATAATAATTCTTCGGATCTATTTTTCTTCAGTTGTTTTTTCAACCAAGAATTCCGAGAATTGTGTAAGAGCTTTTCGGAAACTAGCTCTTTGTTCCAAAATATGGTTTTTCCATATCTTGTTTATGAAATGGTAATATTCTGGGGGTAAGCCTGGATTATAAAAATCCTTTAGATTCGAGAACTCAGAGGTTTGTTGTTTTTTCAACAAATCTTCTGCATATTTGAGAATTTCAGAATCGGTATAAGGCTTTTGAGAAAATTGAGAATAATTCACCGGTGTTGGTGATTGTGATCCAATCGGTTGGTTTACCAATGGATATGGTAAATAATATCCCTGGTTAGGATAAAATTGTACCTGTGTAGGTGCAGCCATAAATCCTTGTTTAGGAATTACTTTTGCAGGTGCAGTCATAAATCCTTGTTTAGGACTTATTGGTGATTTTCCCTTGTTGGGTTTTTTATGGACAGTTCTCCATCCATCATTTTCTTTTAGAGGTTGTTTACCTCTATCCATGAGGCCTGCTAAGAAAATCAGCAAACATTAGTAAAAATAAATTTATTATTTTCTACTAATGGTATTTCTATAGAAGTGTTTTCTATAGATAATATAACCGATTTTTTATTAACAGTAAAGGGTAAATATTGATTTAGAAAATTATTACCTAATAATATGTCTCCATACATATCAGGTAAACATAATAATTTTGGAATTATAAATCTAACATTGTTTATGTAGATTGGTATATTTTTAGCTTTAAAATAGATAGTAGTTTTGCTACCATTTATTCCATTAATATTTATTATTTTTTACAGGTTTCCAATATTCTTCAGGAAGAATATCCTTCTTACAACTACTGGTTGTAGCTCCTGTATCTAATAAAGCATGTAAAGAATATTTTTTATAGTCCTTACCACATAATGTAATTTCAATGTATTTATTGAAATTTATATTATCAACTGAATAATGTATATCTTCCATTCTAGTGTTTCTAGAATTTCTACTTGGTGTAGTAGGAAAAATAGGAATATGAACTGTTTTCATACCTATTGGTGTAGATGTACTTTCATTATCTCTTCTTCCTCTGGTTGAGAACTAGAGGGTAATACTAAATTATCATCTGTATTAGTAATCAGATTATTTCTGAAATATAATTTGTCACCAGATGACATGTATTCAATAGTACTTACTGGTTTAGAAGTACTAGCATTATTGGTTTTATCGATTATCCAGTCTTTGGAATCGATAAATCTTTTAAATGTAATAGCTTTGGTTGAATTTCTGTAGTAAATTTATTGGGCTCAAAAGCTCAATAATTTTATTATTTATTTCTTTTATTTCAACCTCTGCTGTATTAGTATATTCATTAATAGAAGTCCAGCTGATTGCTAAATCTTCTGCTAAATCACTAATATCAGAATTTTTTGTTTGAATTCTAAGGCATAGACACTCTTCTATTAGAGGGTCTGTTATAGAGATAAAGTAATTTGGTTTAACTTTGAATCCTATAACACCTGTATGTAAATTAGATTGAATTCCTCCAATAAGTGCTTTTATTGGATTTTCAAATCTTTTATCTAATAATACTGCTAGGATAGGAACATCATGACCTGTTCTAAATAAAGCTCTAATTGTTATCATAATGACTCCTAGATGTATATATCTAACCTGAGGATAATTTTTTCTAATCCTTTTTATTTTTCTTTGGTAAATAAAGGGATTCTGTTATCCTCCTTTGGTATCTTTAGCGACTGTATTACCGCTAATTTTTTCTATGTGTCTTTTTGACCATATTTTAAACTTAGAAATTTTGTAAATTTCTTCTTTAGAAATATGATTTTTATTAATTTTTTCAATTATATCAGAGAAATCAATTTCTTCTCCGATTATATTTCCTAACTTAATATCCTGTTGTTCAGAATTAGGAATTTCTTCTAATTGTTTATTAGAACTATTTCCCAACATAAAGATGTATTCTCAGAATCTGTATCAGACTCTGTTTCTGATAATAACTCATAAATATTTCAGTAGGATTTGTTTCCTCACTAAACATATTTCTAGATCTTGTTCTTCAAGGTTTTTACTTTCACTTTTTGCCTTTGTTAGGACAATTTGTTGCTATATGACCTTCTTCATCACAAATAAAACACTTACAAATTTGTTTTTTAGTCTTATTAGAAGTTTTCTTCTAACAACTTTCTCTCCTATTATTATTAATATTATTATATTTTTATTACTAGGTTTCCATCTAGCTAATTATTTTTTTATTTCTTTTATGTTTTTTATAAGGTTTTGAACGTATAGAGTTACAACCAAACTCCCATTCACCTTCTAACATTTTTGTACAGTATCTGACTCAATTTATTTTGACTTGTTTAGCCGCTTTACTCTGTAAACAGGTAATATAATTCTTTCTTTTGCAAAATTAATTCTATTACCTATAGTATCAATATTATTAATATCTGCTTTATTATCATTACTACATTTGATAATGAAAGAAGCATATTTGTTTATGCAAATTTCATCCCAAGGTGGTGGTAATTTATGAAAATATTGGTTTTTCCAATGATCTATGCTATCATTTTTTAACTTCTGATATTCATGAAGAAATTTTTTAGAAAATTCTTCTAAATATTTAATATCACATAATTTTAATTTAGACAAGATGTAACTGGCTTGGCTATCTTGATCTTTTTTATTAGAATAACCACAAAATTTTATTTTTAGAATTGAGGTTAATCCTTTTAACAGATCTTTAGGGGTGCTTATTTGATTAATAAGCTGACTTTTTTGTTCTCTTCCTTTCTCAGATTCTTCCCATCTTCTGAGAAATTGAAGAACATCTCCCTGAAAGGTTCCAACAAAGTAGTTTAAAAACTTTTCTTTTGTCCAAACTGTACTGTTGTTGTTTACAACAATAGTCATAGACTGTGCCCAATCATCGATTGTTTTTTCATAATCAGATAAAGGAATATTAGTTAAATCTAAGTATACTCCTCCTTGAGCAACATTTCTTTTATTTAAATCATCTATTTTATAAGGTATAGGTATAGGCTGACTAGTTTCTCCTGGTGTTTCCAGTTTTATATCATTAGTAGCTATGTCTTCTATTTTATCACCTAATATTCTTGTTGTGTTTTCAACAATTTCGTGATTTTTATTAATAGATCTTAGACCATCATCTATTTGAGGATCTGAATCTAATTTTCTCTTACCATAAAGGTCTTTTTTATCTATTTCCCAAGGTTTAGGAACTATATAATTATCGGATAATAATGCTCAATTTAAGATAAACAAGAAAACTTCAAGCCGTTAACACTAGGTTCTGCGAGCCCAACTCTTCCATGCTAAGTACACTTGTACAAAATCCAATTGAAACAATTCAATCTTATAATGTTTCCGTCAATGAATATCTGCCAAACTAGGAAGCACGGCCACCGCCGTATTCACCTCATTCCGGTGTTGGACACTCCTCTAAGCATAGCTAGGGGACTCCCCTAAAATTGAATTTTTTTTTCATTTAAATCTTTTAAAATTTTAAATTAATAAAAATAAAATTGTACTTTACCTCCCTAAAAATGATAAAATTTTGATTTAATATTTTAAAAATTATAAAAGTATAAACTATTAAAATGATAAAATTACATTTTTATTATCGTAAAAATTACAATTTAATTTCGGCTCCCCCTACAAAAATTTTCGGCTTCTCCCCTATCTCTGACATGCCTAGGTATGTATGGGACACGCCAAAAAAGTTTTAAAAAGAAAGGGGACATGATCTCGACATGATCAAGATATGGATGTCGAAAATCGAACATTGATAGTGGCTGGAGATAACTAACGAACACGCAAAGAAGATGAAAAAGGTATGAGTTCCAGAAAAGAAAAAAATAATATACAGCGTAAACTTACTACTTAAAAAAAAATCTCAAAATTACACATGAACTCTGATTCCATGTTTAATATAAGATATGAATTTCGATTTGGTGTATACATATGAAATATTAGTTTTAATTCAATTATACATACTTTAAAAATAAATTAAATTATTTTTATATTAGAAAAATAAAATTGATTGCGTATGCAATAAATAAACCTTAAATGATGTCACATCAACAAATTTGTTTTGGAGCTATGAAAATTAAGTTGAAAAGGGAAAAATGCCTTTTCCTAGCTACCAGCTTGATGAAGAGAGGAAAGGTGCATAAGAGACTTTATAGTATATCACATGCAGCACCAACCAAGGCAATGCAAGCTGTACCTAACCTGGGAAAGGTGGTAGGTAGCCATAGTTAAGGAGCAATTACTAGTACCATAAAATGAGAGACCAATTTAGACATTGAAGAAAGAAAAATGGAAGGCCAAAACCAAAATATGAAGATACTATGCCTTCATGGGTTTAGAACCAGTGGGAAGTTCCTGCAGAAGCAAATCAGCAAATGGGATCCTTCTCTTTTTCTTCATCACTTTCAAATGGTATGTTTGTATGTATGTATGTATGATAACTGAATCATGTAAGATAATGTTTGAATTCATATTATGACTATATATTAATGTTCAAAATTATTAATAAGAGTTGCGAATGAAATCTTGACATTGTTGGCAAAGTTTGAATTCTTAAGTTTTTGAATACCCAAATTTACATCTCATCATTTGCAATTACCATTATAGGTTTTTGTGTGTAATCGGTTTGTGCTTTCTCTTGATTTGATTCTAATTTGTAATTGTTCATATATATATATATATAAATATATATATATATTTGTTTTGTATTTTGTAACTTCAGGATTTTCCTGACGGGTTATTTAGTGCCGGAGGAAAGTCGGACATAGAAGGCATATTCCCTCCTCCATACTTTGAATGGTTCCAATTCAACAAGGAATTCACAGAGTACACAAACCTTGAGGAATGCATCTCTCACTTGTGTCAATATATCACCGACAATGGCCCTTTTCATGGATTGCTCGGCTTTTCCCAGGGTGCAACTCTTGGTGCTCTTCTATTGGGCTACAAGGCACAGGTAATATAAGTTTTTAGTTCCAGAAACATGGATCAAAAGCCAAAACTAAGCCTACTTTAAGCCTTTTAAATGATGATGATGATCTCTGTGGCGAAAACAGGGGAAGGTGTTAAAGGAGCATCCACCTTTCAAAATGTTTGTATCAATATCAGGATCAAAATTCAGAGAACCAAGCATATGCGAGGTGGCTTACAAAGACAAAATCAATGTGAAATCAGTTCACTTCATCGGAGCTAAGGATTGGTTAAAGTTGCCTTCGGAGGATTTGGCTACTGCTTTCCATGATCCTCTTATCATAAGGCACCCCCAAGGTCATACTGTCCCACGTTTGGGTACGTACCTTAATGCTCGCTTCTGTTTTGCCTTTACATACACTGTGTTGGATTCCTATTTCTAAAGGGTTTTTAATAAAATTAATCAAATATAAAAATGAGGTCGGAGCTGATTAATTACGAAAATGAGGTATTTGTTATAGTGTTTTTCGGTGCCGCCGGTGTACCAGAAGGCACCACCCCACTTTTGCCCAATTATGCAGCAATCATAACATTTTTTAAAAAAATAGTTTTTTTTTTACGGTCATTGTATCAGGCGACAGGCGACACTGGTATATATTTTTAAAAATATTCATATTTTCACGGGTATACATGTTAAAAAAATATTATTTTTGGTACCACCTGACACATCGATAGCACCACTCAAAATTTAAAAAAAAAAAAATTTCCTGACAATCAGGCAGCACCAGCCTGACGCCTGTTACCGATGTGACCAATCGGTCATGCCTTGGTTGTACCGAATCACATTTTCTTTTTTTTAGGCAACACCAATAAAAAAAAATTGTTTGTTTTTTCAATGTGTATACTCATGAAAATACGAGTGTTTTTAAATATACATATAGGTACCGCTTAATATAGTGACGACAAAAAAAATTGTTTTCTTTTAAAAACGTCATGATAGCTGCATGATTGGGCAAAAAGTGGAGTGGTGCCACTTGACACACCGACTGCACCAAGAAACACCGTAGCAAACATTCCATTTTCGTATTTAATTAATTTTTTAGTATTATTTTTATTTTTATTTTTAAAAACCATTTCTAAACTCATCCATATTTAACTTGATTTTTATATTTTCATTGTCAATAGAGTTTTAGCTTAGTTGACACTAGGCTTACTCTTGGGTCGGGTCATCTATATAAGTCGGGCCCGATTTGAAAAATGGGAGGGTTTAGACAAAATACGATTCTCAAAAAATGGGTTTAGGTAAAATTTAAGGCCCGATTTCTATATAAGCCGGGCCTTGAGCAAGATCTTTTGGTTCGAGTCCAATCTGGTTCGAATATATTATGTTATAAAAATAATTATATTAATTATAATGTCACTAACCCAATAACAATTAAACATATTACCCAAAACCTTAAAAAAAACACTTACCCAACTAAACAATCCAACTCAAAATATAAAAGTTTAAAAATTATACTTTATACAATAAAATATTTATTATATTTATTTGTGTTTTTAATATAATAAAACATCTATTATATGTATGGTAGTGTTTTTTAATATAAATATTTTTTAATGTATTAGAAAACTTTTATTTTAACGTCTTTTTAGTTCATTTAGTTTATTGTATTATTTATAAAATATATTTTTAAATAAAAATTAATTTAAAAAATCAAATATGGGTGGGTCAGTAGGACTCGGGTTTGCCTTTCTTAAATTGAGTAGGGCTCGAAAAAAAAAATAAGTCTATTTTTCAAGCCGAACCGAGTCTGAATTTAAAAACTTAATCTAGATACATTGCATAGACTCGACTTAACTCATGAACACTTATAATTGACACGGTTGATATACTAATAATGTTTTTTTTTTATGAGATAACAAAAATAATCAATGTATAACCAACATGTGACAGCTAATGTGGTATTTCTTTTGTATTTTATATGTTCAACTACTTTTAGTTATTTATTTATTTATTTTATTAATTAAAAATAATTAATTTCTTTTAATTCGAGTTTTTAAAACTCTTTTTTCTTATTTAATGTTAATTCGTTAATCATAACTCAATACCTATCTTTTTAATTTGAATTTCCTCTGACAATATTTTTGTAGCATAACAAAAAAAATTAACACCATTACTGTTTTGTGTAATTTATATAACATTTAATAAATTTAGGTACCAAATTGGACCTAAAAAAAAGCTTAGGTACCAAATTAGGGAGAAAAATACCAAGTTCAAGTACCAAATTGGACCCAAAAAATTTTAGATACTAAATTAGGAAAAAATGTTAAGTTTAGATACCAAATTGGACAAAAAAAATTAGGTACCAAATTAAAAAAAATGTTAAGTTCAGATACCAAATATTATATTAAACCTTATTTGGTTTATCTCTTCCCACAGATGAGGTATCCATAGAGCAATTGCGCAAATGGATAGCAAATATTCTCTTTGATAACAAAGATGGCATCAGCAAAGGGAAAGAACATGATGAAGAAGAAGCAATGAAGGTCGACACACCAAATGAATTGCAAAATAACATCATTGACGACGACAACAACCAAATCAATGCCTTGGAAATTGCAACAACTGAAGAGGAAATACCAAAGGAAATGCAAAATAAGATCATCAACAACAACCACCACCAAATAAATGCCTCGGAATTTGCAGGGAAGGAACATAAAGAGGTGATTCAAGAGAAGAGCATCAACACTCAAATTGATGCCTCCCAAGATGCATTGTAAGCACTTAGGATTTCCTTAAGGTTAGGATGTCCAAACTAATAGTTGAATCCTCCTTTTTTTAATTATGTTTACTTTATTGTTGTATGTTTGTTTGAATTGGACCGTCCTATTTTTCATTAAATAATAAGTTTTTGAAATGATTTGACCCATTTTTCATTTTCCATTTAGATAATTGTTTTTATTTAATCTTTTTTTTATATCTATCAATTATTATTATAGCCTCATTTTGTGCATCAATTTTTCTAATTTTTTATTTAATATAGATTTATATTTAAATAATTAGTCTAAGAATTTATATTTTCGGGAAAAAATAATGCAAAAAGAGTACTATATCTGTAGAAGGGTAAATTACATAATTAGTTATTCAATTTTAGTAAGTTTTTATTTTAGTCACTGAAATGAAAAAATTCTCAAATATAGTATTGCCATTAGATAGTTTTCTTGTTGTATTCACCCAACTTTAGTACGTTTTTATTTTGGTCACTCATTTGTCCTTTTAAAATTAATTTTACTTTTTTTCAAGTAAAAGAAAAAAGGAAAACCATTTTTTTAATATCATTTTTTTTCCTTTTTTAAAATGAATCTTAGTTTTATTTTCCAATAAAAAAGGGAAATACCTAGGTTTTTATAGAAAATTGAATAACTCAATTCCTTGTAAAAATTGAAGTTTTTCCCTTCATTTGGAAAAATAATAATTCTAAAAAAATAAACTATCAAAATGAAATTTGGTGACTAAAATGAATGTATACTGTCGTTAGCCATATTAATGGTGAATGGCCAAAATAAAACATTGCTAAAGTTGAGTAAAATAATAAAAAACTATCTAAAGATAGTGTTAAATTTTATTTCGGTAACCAAAATAAAAGTTTACTAAAATTGTGTGACGAACTATATAGTTTATCCTATACATTATACTTACCCATATCAAATTATATTTACCCTATAATCACCCCCACACATAATAGGATATCATTACACGGTTCCCACGACCCCTTTTATACCCACTTTGAGGATGGGACAAAGGGGACTCCTACATTTCTCTCAACTAAGCTCCATGGAAGCTCCTATAACCTCGACTCACCTACTTGCAACTGTAACAGCCCAATTTTAATAGTGTCGGAACAGTGATTCGAGATCACTAAATTTGACGAAAAGTTAGAAAATTTTGTTAATCGATAATTATAAGTTAAGTGTGATTTTAGAAATATTTTAAAATTAGTGAATTTTGTGAACTGAAAGAATTAATTAGAAAAATTGGGCCAAAAACGAGGTATTGAGACCTCGAATTCATAAAGTGAGCCATAAATATTTCTAAAAATATTTATGGAATGTCATTAAGTTATTATTAAACTTTCGTTAGAAAATTTTAACGTTTGGGTAGGAAATTAAATGAAAAGGACTAAATTGAAATGAAAGTAAAAGTTAAATTATAGATTAAAAGAAATTATGAAGGACCAAAATGGTAATTATACCATTTTGTATAGTTGAGGCGATAGAAAAATATGATATTTTTAAGGTATATTATTATTTATTATATTATTATTTTATATTATTATATTATTATATTATTATATATACAAACAAAAAAACAAAAGGAAAGGGGGAGAGAAACAGAAAAGAAACAGAGAGAATAGGCAAACGAAACAGAGAAGGAAAGAAGGAAGGAAAGAAAAGAAAGAAGAAAGGGATAATTAAAAGTTTGAAGCTTGGAAGTTGATACGTAAGTCAATTTAGCCCTTTTTACTTAATTTTGATGTTTTAGAAGCCTTGGAACAAGGTTTTGATGAAGCTAAGTTGTCATATTGAAAGTTTATGAGTTATCAAGTATAGTTTATGTTGAACAAAAATATGAATTAGGGACTTAATTGAATGAATTTCAAGTTAGAATTGAAAAATGGATTTAATTGAGAAGTAAGATGTAAGTTTTATGCTGTAGGGATTAAATTGAGGAAAATATGCTAAAAATTTAGTAGTTAAATTTGAGTTTGGATGGAATTTGAATAGAAAAGAAGTATGAATTAAGTTAGGAAAGTAAGTAAACTTAATTAGGATTAAATTGTAAAATGAGTTATAAGAAAAACAGTTTTGGGACAGCAGCAGTAAGGTAAATTTGAAAAATCACCAAAAATTGTAGAAATTGAATTAGAAGTTGAGTGAGATATTAAATTAAAGCTTATTGAGTCTATTTTCATATGAAAGAAACAGAGAAAGAAAAGAAATTCTGTATTTTGAGATATTTAGATTTTGGTAAGACTGGTTCAGAGTGATTTCGAGATCCCCTGTTCTGACTTGGAAAAATCATCAAAAATTGTATAAAAATGATTTTGGAACATAATTTATATGGTTAGATTCCTTAATGAGTCTAGTTTTAGAAGAAATAAACTATAACATCATCTGAATTCTATATAAAAAGATAATTAATTTTTAGTGAAGAAGGGTCGGAACTGCCAGACAGCAGAACAGGGGTGACTTTAAAGAATAAACTGTACTAATTGGCTAAATCAAAAATTCTGAAAATTTTATGGCAAGAAGATATGTGAGCCTAATTTCAGGAAAAATTAACGGTTCTTCATTTGAAGTTCTGTAGCTCTGGAAATAAATAATTTAGTGACTATAACTCAAATGGACAGTTTTGGATATACTTATGAGTAATTAATGAAATTATTGATAATGTTATTTATAGCATGTTATATACATTAAGGATGTGGAATGGAGAGGAGGAGGAGGAAAATATGTATGAATATTCAGCTAGCATGGCTAATTTGTAATGTTTTAGACTCAGGGACTAAATTGAATAAAAGTAAAACTTTATGATTAATTTTGTAAAAATGTAGAAATGACCAATTTGCATGAAATAGATTATTTTTTTATTTAAAATTGCAAAATTTAATGAAATTATTAATTTATATTAAGATCGATTGAAAAAAATCAATGAAAATAGAAAATTTCCAAAGTGCCCCTGAATCTTGATATTTCTGCAAATTTAACCAGGTAAGTTTGTGTAACTTAATTATGTGATATAAGGAAATATAAGTTGATGGTACGTGAAATATTGATATGATGAGTTAACTGTTTTATGTTTATGAAGAAACGGCAAGTGAATGATATTTATCATGACATGTAAATATGTGATTATCTTTAATATGTTAATACAAGGTAATTAAGTATGATGAAACGAGTAATAAATTCAAGTAAGACATGTCGATAAAAATAAATATATTTAAGGGACAATATGTTTGATTTTGATTGATTTCAAATATAAATGCTAGATGAAATAAAATGTCTGATAAATAAATTTGTAATTCCGGTAATGCCTCCTACCCTATTCCGGCGTTGAATACGGGTAAGGGGTGTTACAGCAACTCTTAGCTCATTAAGTGAATCGTCTTCGATTTTACAACATTCTTATATCAGTAACACTTTTTTTTCTTACTAACTTTCATGATGTTTTAAGGTGGCAATGTGAATAACTTTTTTTTTTCAAAATGTCACATAATCTAATTAGCAAAATTACACTAACTAGATTTTAATTATTAAATAAAAAAATAAGAACTTTAAATTAATAATAAAGAGATTAAATTTTAAAGTATACAAATGAGTATAAAGATTGTGAGCATGATTAGGCCTATGAATAATGATAAGAAGAAGCAAATCAATACAAAGTTCAATCAAACTAAAATAAAAATATATCCAGCCCTATATTACAATAAATCTCTGGACAATATTTGTTTATTTTTAAGGTATAATGATTTATTTGCCCTTCAAATTTATAAAAAATATCATTTTAGCCCTCCATTTAATTTTTCATCTTTCTAGCCCTTAAACTTGCATTTTTCATCAAATCACTCCAAAATGAATGGGAAAGTTAACGTTTTTAACTTTACTAACATTGTATACACGTGGATTGCCATGTGCATGACATGTCAGCATTTAATTATTTTTTTAAATTTAAAAATTCAAATAAAATTATAAAAATATTTTTAAAAATTAAAAATCATTAAAATTATTAAAATTTTATAAAACTATAAAAAATATTTTTCAATATTTTTATATTTTAAAAAAATAATTAAATACTGACGTGTTATTTACGCGACAATCTACATGTATACTACGTCAGCAAAGTTAACAATCATTAACTTTTCCATCAATTTTAGGGTGATTTGACATAAATATAAATTCAATAGATAAAAGAGACTAAAATTTAAATGAAAAATTAAAATAATTTTTTTTTTAAAATGGAAAGATCAAAAAAGTTATTAAACCTATTTTTGACCATTTTTTTAATAATTTTTTTTTCTTTTTTTATTGAAAAGAAAGATATTTTTTCCACAATTCTTTTACTACTACAAATAAAATACATTCTTAAATATAAATATAAATATATGTACAAACCATTATAATACAAAATCAAAACAATAGGACAACACATATTCATAACATCCAATTATTAGGACCCCATGCTTAGAGCCATTAGTTAGGGGACAAATTTGTACATTTCAAATTCTTAGTGACTCAGGAGTGGGCACCCCACTTTGTCTGAAACACAATTGATATAATTGTTTGTCGCTTTGTAGATTAAATATTTTATTCAAGTTTTTTTATAATTTATAAAATATTAAATTAGTAATAATAATTTTTTAATTTAAAAAGGTTAATATATTATTTGGTATTTGAATATTTGATTTTTTTATCTTAATTTGATATTTGAATTTAATTTTATTGTTCAATTTGATATATGAATTTTTCTTTTGTTTCGATTTAGTATTTATGTTCTTTTACTAGAGTACACATATCAGACACTCATTGGGTCATTTGGTATAGTTACCAAATAAAATATTAAAATTAAACTCTAGTATCAGGCAAGTTTTTGAAGTGGTTGTCTATGTGTCATTGGAAATGGCCACTTTCACTTTCATTACGCCAAACACATAACTTGTTTTATTTATTGGCATGTTTGACCAAAATATTTTGATGATTTGTTTGCATCTTTTTGAGGATTTGTGTAGCCAATTTCATCTGTATTATTAGAGAAGATATTGAATCAAGCAAAATTATTGTTTAAGGATTCTTATATGATATACCTATATTATGTATTGAGAATGTAATCCATGAATATATGAGTTGACTTTATGATCTTTTGTATCATTATATTAAGGATAATTTATTATATATTGAGATATGCAATCTATGAAAATATGGGTTGATTTTATGATATTCTGTATCCTTATATTAAGGATAATTGATTTGATAAGATTTGGGTAAATCAAAATAGATTAAAAGTTACTTTGTGAAGATGAATTCATGCTCTAAATATAGAAAGCTTGATCAAACATGACAGAAGTTTTATTATTGAGGTAAAATTTTTAAACTGTTTGTCGAAATGCCAGTGAAAGTGATCACTTTAGCTAGTATTTCCATAGGCAACATAACTAGCCTTGGAGTTGGAAATCTTTTTAACCAAATCAGTTGGGAAATAACTTAAATGATTTTGTGGACATGTGTTGGCCAATATCTAAAGATTAATATTGTAGAGAACAAATCTTTGGAGTTTGGATTGGATCAAGCAATTAAATTCCTTACTTTATGGAGATCGAATCGGAAGCATTGAAGACATATCTCTCAAAAGTCCACTCTACTTTGGTCTTTATTAGTATATTGTATTTAGTTGTCTTAGCGACTCTTTAATAGAGATTAGGATTATAATTTTCTCTAATATGTTAGCAAGGCTTGAACTTCTATATATTTGAGAAACTTGTATTGGTTTTAGTATGGTGAGTATGGGTGAGCAAAACTTGATTTGATTAAAAAAATTGATTTTTTTTAATTTCAATTTAATCAGATTGAGTTTTTCGAGTTAACTCAAATAAGTAATTCGAGTTTCGAGTTCGAATCGAGTTAAATTTTACAATTCGAATAATTCGATTAACATATTGGTGTAAATATGCTTTTGGTCCCTATCAATTTGAAAATGAGCAAATTAGTCTTTCTCTCAACAAAAAATATAAAAAAATCAAAATAATTTTCAAAAATCCAAAATAATTTTTAAAAATCAAAATATTTATAAAAATTCTAAAATTTATATTTTTAAAAATTATAAAAAAATCTAAAGAGTATATATAGAAAGTTAATTTTTTTCTAAAATAATAATTTTGGGACCTAATAAGTTAATTAATTATTTAAGTTTATCATATTAAAGTATCTTCTTCTTTTTTTGTTATTTTGTTTTGAAAAAGTTGTCAAATATATATGTTTTTAAATTTATGTGCTCTAATATGGAATTAGTTAATATTGGAGTAAGATTTTAATTTGACATGTTTCATTTTTTAATTTAACTCGAACAATTCGCTCGATTCGATTCGATTCGACTCGACTTGAATTTCATTTCACTCAACTCGATTCGAAAAAATTTCAAATCGAGTTAAAATGCTAAAATAGGACTGGCCAACTTGATTAGCTCGAAATTTTTTCACTCGATTCAATCGAACGCTCACCCCAATAGTGAATATTGGGAAGACTTTACTATTCATTAAGGAACGTATTTGTGAGTGCAATTGAGATTAAACAGGTTATCTTTACAACCTAAGTTCTTAGGGGAGAGAACTTAGAGGTGAATGATTTAGGTTTTTAATATACAAAAGTGAGGTTTCTATACTAGGAGGGTAATAGAATTTGAATCACTTGTTGTATTTGGTGTTAAAGATAGTGAATTTACTCACTTAATTAGGCTCCGCAGTCGTAGGGAAACCGGACTGCTTAAATAATTTCTTGTCCCCTTATTTTTATTTTGTTTTTCATAGTACCATCAAAAGTGCCCACTTCCTCTATCACTTCTATTCATACTTTATTTCTAACAATTATAGACTAGTACATATCAACAATTGGTATAAAAACCTCCCACTTAATGTAACTAGTGTTATTCCTAATGTTGATAGTTGCTTCATATGAAAGTTTGTTGTTCATTATAATATAAAATCAAAACAATAGTACTACACATATTCATAATATCCAATTATTAGGACCCCATGCATATGGCCATTAGTTAAGGATAAACTTCAATGGTTAGAAAGGGACAAACTTGTACATTTCAAATTCTTAGTGACTCAGCAGTGGGCATCCCACTTTGTGTGAAACACAATTGATGTGATTGTCCCTTTATAGATTAAATAGAGAGAGGATATATTATTACACCTTTTGATGTTTCAGGTATTTGATTAGCCACCTTATTAGGGTGAAGTTAGAGGAGTTTAACAGAGGCTAGCTTTTTAAAAATAGAATTTTTTTATTTATTTGGCATTTGAATATTTAAATCTTTTTGTCTCAATTTAGTATTTTAATTTAATTTTATTGTTGAATTTAATATATGAACTTTTTTTTTGTCTCTATTTAGTATCTATATATATATATATATATATATATATTTACTAGAGTATACATATTAGACACTCATTGGGTCATTTGGTCTAGGAACCAAATAGAACATTAAGATTAAACTCAAGTATCATGCAAGTTTTTGAAGTGGTTGTCTATGTGCCATTGGAAGTGGCCACTTCTACTATCATTATGCAGACACATAACTTGTCTTATTTATTAGCATGTTTGACTAAAATATGTTGATGATTTTTCACCAAAAAAAAAAATGTTGATGATTTGCTTGCATCTTTTTTGAGGATTTTGTGTAGTCAATCTCTTCTTTATTATTAAAGAAATATCCAATCAAGCAAAATTACTGTTTAAGGATTCTTATATGATCTACTTACATTATGTATTGAGAATGTAATCCATGAATATATGAGTTGATTTTATGATCTTTTGTATCATATATTAAGGATAATTTTTTATATATTGAGATATGCAATCCATGAAAATATGAGTTGGTTTTATGATTTTTTATATCCTTATATTAAGGATAATTGATTTGATAAGATTTGAGTAAATCAAAATTGATTAAAAGTTACCTTGTGAAGATGAATTCACGCTCTAAATATAAAAAGCTTGATCAACCACGATAAAGGTTTTATTATTGAGATAAGTTTTTTTAACTGTCTGTCGAAGTGCCAATGAAAGTGACCACTTCGGCTAGCATTTCGATAGGCAACATAACTAGCCTTGGAGATGGAAATCTTTTCAATCAAATCTGCTGGGCAATAACTTAAATGATTTTGTGGACATGTATTGGCCAATATCTGAAGATTACTATTACGGAGCAACAAATCTTTGGAGTTTGGATTGGATCAAGCAATTAAAATTTCTTACTTATGGAGATCAAATCGGGAGCATTGAAGACATATCTCTCAAAAGTCCACTTCAGTTTGGTCTTTATTAATATGTTGTATTTAGCTATTTTAGCGACTCTTTAATAGAGATTAGGATTATAATTGATCTCTAATATATTAGCAAGGCTCGAACTTTTATATATTTCAAAAACTTGTATAGGTTGAGGTATGGTGAGTAGGGGTGAGCAAAACTCAATTTGATTCAAAAAAATTGAATTTTTTTTTTAAATTTCAAGTTAATCAAATCGAAATTTTCGAGGCAACTCAATTAAGTAATTCAAGTTTCGAGTTCGAATCGAGTTGAATTTTAAAATTCGAATAACTCGAATAATTCAAATAACAGATTGGTGTAAATACCTCTTTAGTCCCTATCAATTTTGAAAACGAGCAAATTGGTCTCTCTCTCAACAAAAAAAAATACAAAATAATTCAAAACCATTTTCAAAAATTCAAAAATAATTTTTAAAATTCAAAATATTTATAAAAATTCCAAAATTTATATTTTTAAAAATTATAAAAAATTTTAAAAAAATTCTAAAGAATATATAGAGAAAGTTAAAAATTTTCTAAAATAATAATCTTGGGGACCTAAATAAGTTAATTAATGATGCAAGTTTATCATACTAAAGTGCTTTTTTTTTTTTTTGCTTTGAAAAAGTTAAATATATATGGTTTCAAATTTATGTACTCTAATGTGGAATTAGCTACTATTGTAACAATATTTTATTTTGACATGTTTAATTTTTTAATTTAACTCAAACAATTCACTTGATTCAGCTCAACTTGAATTTTATTTCACTCGACTCGATTCAAAAAAAATTTCAAATCGAGTTAGGATGCTAAAATAGGACTCGTCAACTCGATTAACTCAAAAAATTTTCACTTGATTCAATCGAATGCTCACCTTAATTGTGAATATTGAGAGGATTTTACTATTCATTAAGGAACATATTTGTCAGTGCAATTGAGATTAAACAAGTTGCCTTTACAGCCTAAGTTCTCAGGGGGGAGAACTTAGAGGTGAATGATTTAGGTTTTTAAGATACAAAAGTGAGATTTCTATACTAGGAGAGTGATAGAATTTGAATCACTTGTTGTATTTGGTATTAAAGATAGTGGATTTACTCACTTAGCTAGGCTTCGCAGTCGTAGGGAAACTGAATTGCTTAAATGATTTCTTGTCCCCTTATTTTTATTTTGTTTTTCACAATGCCATCAAAAGTGCCCACTTCCCCTATCACTTCTATTCATACTTTATTTCTTGCAATTATAGACTAGTACAGACAAACAATTGGTATCAAAGCCTCCCACTTAATGTAGCTAGTGTTGTTCCTAGTGTTGATACTTGCTTGAGATAGAATATTGTTCTTCATTGATACGACACCGTTTGTTAAACGAAGCAAATTATGCTTACTGGAAAGCAATAATCAAATCTTTCATAAAGTCCATTGATCAGAAAGTACGATAATCGATTCTCAATGTTGGGAGCCCCCATTTTTTTATGTTGTTGGTGTTAAAACTCCCAAAGTTGAAACTACTTGGACCACCGAATAATAAAGGCTTTCAAATTGCAAACTCAAAGACTCTTAATGCAATCTTTTATGGTGTTGATAGTCTAGAGTTTAAAAAGATTTCTAAATACACTATTGCCTATGAAACTTGATTTCTAAATCTTTTATGTTGTTGTTGTTATTATTATTATTGTTATTTATCATTTTCATTATTTTTATTCTATCATGTATATTAGCACCGTAATTTATCTTACATTTCACTATAAAATCGTGTTATATTTTACCCGATACATAAAATTTCATTTTTTTTAAATAAGCAATCTTTCGTATTTCGGAATTCGAAAAGTCATTCCCTAACTTACGGGGTTTCGATTTTCTCTATGAATCCGAATAAATGAACGCTTTTAAAGCACGAGTTTTAAATATTCTTGGGAATTAATAAAAATCGTGTTCTAACTTACGGAATATGATTTCTTTCTAAAATCGAGATAATCGAATATTTTTTAAAATAAATAATTCTAGTGTTTATTCTCATTGTGGGGATTTAAGACATTGTGTCTTAACTTACGGAACATGATTCTTCTTCTTGATTAACGTGAAATATGCCCTTTTCTCAAGAAGTTTTTTTAATTAAGCAATATTTAACAAATGATCGTATTTTAAAATTTCTTCAAATTTTTTATTTTCGACACCAAGATATTAATTAATCAACTAGGTACCAATTTTGGGCGTTACGAGGGTGCTAATCCTTCCTCGTGCGTAACCGACTCCAGAACCCATCTTTCAAAATTTCGTAGACCAAAACCGTTGTTTTAATAAATCAAACCGTTCATTAAAAACGACCATCATACGAGGTGACTCGATCACACCTCATCAAAAAGGATTGGTGGCGACTCCCATGTTCGTTTTCAAAATCAAAGTCAACCCATTTTATCAAAAAAATGGTTTCAACATTGGGAGCCCCCATTTTTTTTATGTTGTTGGTGTCAAAACTCCCAAAGTTGAAACTACTTGGACCACCGAAGAATAAAGGCTTGCAAATTGCAAACTCAAAGACTCTTAATGCAATCTTTTATGGTGTTGATAGTCTAGAGTTTAAAAAGATTTCTAAATACACTATTGCCTATGAAACTTGATTAATCTTTTGAGATTGCTCATGAAAAACTCAACCAAATGAAACAATCAAAACTGTAAATATTAATTGCCAAATTCGAAATCCTAAGAATGTTGAACAATGAAATTATTGGTTGCACCATCACCAGAAGATATCGTACTGTTGACAAGTATAATTAAAGTATCCTCGACGAAACAAGATGAAAAACAAGTGCAAAGGTCAAGTGGGGGGTAAAGATAGTGGAAACGAAAAATTATCACTTCAGTTATCTTTTGACTTTTATCTTTGATATTCTTTATGGTTGTCCCTCTTAACAATGTTGTTTTCAAGATTTAAACCTAGGTTCTCTCTAAGTCTTCCTTTTAGGAATGTAATATGCCTTATCATTACACTCAACTACTATTTTTTTATTTTTATATCTTAAACTAAAGTGATATTATAAAAAGAAATTAAAAAGTAATGGTTGGCTATGTATGTGTTCAACCTAAAAGAAAAAAGAATTACTTAAAAAATAATTGAGAGCCGAATAGTGAATATAGAGTAATGATAAAGAAAAAGAAAATTGAGATAAGTGTTTGGTGCGGGGACGAGGAGTTTTCCTTCCGAGCCGTCGCGTTAGTTGTGATCCACTCCTTGGAAGCTAGGAACCGACACCGAGCATCAAAGCACAAATGAAGGCAAAGTTGGGACAATACGTGGCAACTAAATAATTATTATAATAATGTGGTTCTTGTTTGTTGGGGGGACACACTCACCACGTGACACCATTTCCATCGCAAAGAATCTACTCCTGGGTCATACAGAATCGCCAAAAGCTTAGCTGAATCAAATTTTATTCTATTCTATTCAAATCACGTTCAATACTACAATAATAATAATGTTTTTATATTAAAAATTAGATATTTTATTTTTATTAATAAATTAATTAATTAATTGATTGTTGTATAAAAAATTTTTTGGGTCGGATCGAAGTATGGTTTAAAAAAAATTTCAAGCTCATGTCTATTTTCGGCTCGATCCACCCAAAGTTCATTTCTATTCAAAAATTAATAAAATATTATAAATACATTTTAGTTTTTATATTATATAATTAAATTTAAATTTTAAAAATGTTTTTTTATTATTTAACTTGAATTCGGACCGGACCCAAAGTGTAAAAATATTTACTAAAGTTGGGTTGGATCTACTAGCTTAGGCGGGCTACTCGACCCTTGGACAGATCTAGAACAAACTCATCATTCTATTAAAAATTTCATCTATTTTGATGAAGCAATATGACAATGATAACGCATGCTGACATGGAAATACTAATTCAAGTAAAATGGATGAAATTTTTAACGTGAAGGGACTAATTTAACAAACCAGACAATAATACATCATCACTTAACAGTAAAAATGAATAAATTTTTGTGACGTGGAGGAACTAATTCAGTAAGTATGCCCAACTTAATTTCGACCATCAAATTATTACTACAATATTCTGAGTGGACTTCATCTGAATTTCTATTTAATAACTAAAATTTTTATTTAATTTTAATAATAAAATATATTAATATTGATATTTTAAGGAACAATAATTTGTGTTCAGATTAGGAAAATAAAAAATAAACAAAACTCATTTAAGCATTCATTCCCTTATTTTTATCATTTCAATTAAAATTATATTTTATTTTTAAATCAATTTTTAATATATTTATTACATAATTATTTTTGCTCACATTCTAAAATGTACTATAATCGAGTATAATATATATTACAAATGTTATTTGTGTATTTATCTACATACAAAATACAAGATTTTTAATGCTTTTTAATTTTAAACTTTTTGAACCTCGATTTGGAGCCTATTAGTTAAGTGTTCACTTTTCACAGAAATAACATAAGTTTGAATTACAATTGTACCAAAAAAAATTAAAATTAAAATTTATTTATTTTTTATCCTAAATAAATAAATAATAACTATCAATATAATAAATAAAAAATACATATGATAGTATTTGGTACACTGGCAATATTTTTTTTATTCTACAAGCGACCATAAAAAATTGTCATGTATATTTTTTTAATATTTTACTACACCCTTATAAGACATTTGCCACCTGCTTGTCAGGGGTGAAGCCAGGGGGCTAGCATGGGCCCGCCCTTCCTAAAATGTAAAATTACTATTTAGGCCTTTAGAATTTTTTAAAAATTTTAAATTAGTAAAGGTAAAATTGTATTTTGCCCCCCTAAAATTAAAAAAATTCAATTTAATCATTTACAAATTATAAAGATATAAACTATAAAAAATTAAAATTTTATCCGGCCCCCCTAAAAAATTGTTCTGGCTTCGCCCCTGCTGCTTGTGGAGCCTAAAATAATGTACGGATGCATTTAAAAAATCATTTAATTTTACTCAGATAATTTCATAAATTAATTGAATTTAAATGTAACTATTTATATGGTGAATTTTAATTTCACAAGTGGGTTTAAGATATTGTCACGTATCTTTAATTGAAGTTTAAAAAATAAAAGGAACACATGATAATATATTGATCCCGTTTCTAAAAGTAAAAAAAAATCAAGAAATAATAATTTCAAAATTATCTCGTTCTTGAAAATTTTTAAATAATTAAAAGTATGACAAATGTTATATTTATTTATATATTTTATTATATCTTATAAAACATTTGTCCTACCTTAAAAAATCCAAAATAAACTTCTAAATAGTAAGGAAATGATAAATTCGGGGGTAATAATTGTAGCACTCAACACTAAAACCCACTTAGTGTAATTTTTTTAAAATAATTTTATTATATTTTTGATTATATATACTCTTTTTAGCCAACGTTCTCGGGTAAAAATCCAGAAAATACCAAAAAAAAACAAAAATTATCGGAAAGAACAGGGTTCAAAAATATTGACCGGAAAGGACAATTTTCCCCAAAAACGCGTCCACGTCAGCGCGTTTTTGGGGGAAAACGGCCTAAAGCGCGTCCCCGGGGGAGCGCTTTTGGCCGCAACGGTCAAATTTTTTTTGACCGTTGGGGGCCAACGGTCAGGAAAAAAAAGCTATAAATACCCCCCAACCCTTCATTTTTTTCACAATTCAATCCTTTCTCATTTTTCTCTCAATTTTCTCTCAATTTGCTCTCAATTTCTCTCAAAGTTTCTCTCAAAGTCCTTCAAATTTACGCTCAAATTTCAAAATAGTCCTTTACTATTTACAAAAAGCCCTTTATAATTTTTTTAATATATCTATTTTTTGGAAAATTTTTAAATTCTTTATCGGAGTACAATGGCCGGGGAATTACGTCGCCTAGACAACAACCACATTGCCGTCGAGCAAAAGAAAATGGTAAGTTTGAATGTTAATTTTTCAATATTATTAAATTTTTTTTAATTATGCAATTTTAATTAATTTAGAATTTTATAATTTTTTAAACAGTCTGTAGATCGGGTGTTGTAATGTTATATTCGCAACATGCCTGGTCCCCTATCGCCATTGATCGAGAATTACCTGCGGGAAGCGGGTTTTTGGCACGTGGCCACGATAGGCCGGGGGTTCAAGTTGGACCCGCCTTTGATCAGCGCGTTGATAGAGAGGTGGAGACCCGAGACGCACACTTTCCATTTGCCATGCGGAGAGTGTACCATCACCTTAGAAGATGTGCAGTTACAGTTGGGATTACCGGTGGACGGGTCGGTAGTCATCGGGTCCGTAACATCTCTCGATTGGATGGCCGTATGCTACGAGCTTCTGGGTGCCATTCCGGATAAAATTCAAGGAGCTCGGATCGATATGGCTTGGTTACGAGACGCATTCCCGGAGCCGAATGAAGATTCGACCGAAGAAGAAAGAATACGGTATGCGTGGGCATACATACTTCAGATAATTGGAGGCTATCTGATGCCGGACCTCTCTAGAAACCTCGTCCACCTGAGATGGCTCCTGAAACTTGTTGATTTCAGAGCAGCCGGTGAATTGAGTTGGGGGTCTGCCATGCTATCGAGGTTATACCGGGAGATGTGCGGGGCGACGCTGCCGAGTAAAGCAAAAACCGGAGGTTGCCTATCACTACTGCAGTCATGGGCATGGTTTCGATTTCCATTTTTACGTCCTCGACTCGACCAGCCATATTCATTCCCACTGATAACGAGGTAAATTTAATATTATATTTTACAATTTTGTCGTAGATTTATAGTATAATTGCATGCTAAAAGTTTATTTAATTAGGTGGAACCATCCGAGGAGGAGTCATGTTGGAATACCTAACTTGCTTGAGGATATACGGCTCCTATTGGAACAACGGTCGGAATCACAAGTAAGTGTCGAATTTCGTTATTATAATTTAGTATTTCGTATGTAGTGTCTAGTATTATGTATATAACTAATAATTTGGTAATGTTAATATAGTTTCAATGGACACCGTACGAGGATCCCGAAATTTGGGCAGTAATTCCGGAGGAGTTCCTCCAAAATTCGAACAGTTGGCACGTTAAGGTCCCGCTAATCACCTACTCAACCGTGGAGATGCACCAGTCAGATCGGGTTCTGCGGCAATTTGGATGCAGGCAACCGATTCCCGTGCCTCCTGAGGTGCTCGATGATGAGCACAAAGTGGACTTACGGCAGCAGCACACGGATTGGCCAAGATTTTGGTCAGAACATATCGAGACGTGGGAGAACCGGTATGACTTTTTACCTAACCGGGAACCGATCATAGTTCCTGAGTTAGCGTGCGTGCCGGAGTACATGCCATGGTTTAGAATCCATGGTAAACCGTATCTGTTGTCGGATGAAGAGAGGCGACGGCTAATTCGCGAGCGAAGGGAACGTCGGGCCCCTTTACATCCAAGGAGAATGGGTGATGAAACGGGCCCAGCAACAGAGCCTACACAGTCACCGAGCCCATCAACAGCGCCTACACAATCATCGGGCCTATCAACAGCGCCTACACAATCACCGGGCCCATCCGTTCAGCTGACAACACCGACATCACAGCATCCACAGTTTATGCCAGGTGCGTACCCTGCCCCTTATATGTATCCTCCTAACCCATATATGTTTCCTTTTCCTAGTCCCACCCCAGGTTGGAATGCATGGCCGGGTTCGAGTCCGTTCCCGACAACTCCCATTGGCCAGCCAATCGTGAGGCCGACTTCGGGTGTGGGATTACAGGAGGCGCCGTCGGGGAGCAGTAGTTTCTACCAGGCTCCTTCACCGTACGGGATGCAGTCACCCCCGCCGTGGTTTATGCAAACACCTCCGGGGTCATTATTTTATCAAGGTGGGTCATCATCGCAACACCCAGAACCAGATCCACTGCCGGAGGAACCCGATTCCCCGCCTGAGGTTCCACGACCCCCGCCGGAAGCTAGAAGAAGGAGGAATCCAACGCGTAACCGCCGACCACCCGACTGTGGCACTGGTTCCCACCGGCATCAACATTGATTAGGATGGGTTTTTTTATTTTTTAAATTGTAATAAATTTTTTTATTTTTTGAATAAAAAAAGTTGTTTTTTATTTGTGTTTGTAATTTAATTTTAATATCTTTACTAAAATAAAAGTTGTGTATTTTTTTTGTATGTAATTTAATTTGAATTTTTTAATAAAATAAAAAATTATTTTTTATTTTATATTTTTTTAATTTAGTCTTCTTCACTAAAATAAGAAGTTTTCTTTGATAATTTAGTTTTTTGCAATATAATTTTTTTTATATTTAATAAAATTGAGTTTAATGTTATTTCTTTTGTAATTTAATTTTTTTGAATTTAGTTTTAATATATTAATAAAATAATAGTTGTTAATTTTTTTATTTTAATTTAATTTTAATATCTTTAATAAAATAGAAATTGTTTAAGTTTTTTATTGTAATGTAATTTTAATATATGTAATAAAATAAGAAGTTGTTTTTTTTTTTTTTTATTGTAATTTAGTTTTTTGCAATATAAATTTTTTTATATTTAATAAAATTGAGTTTAATGTTATTTCTTTTGTAATTTAATTTTTTTGAATTTAGTTTTAATATCTTTGATAAAATAGAAATGGTTTAATTATTTTATAGTTAATAAATTTGAGTTATTGTACAAATGTTCACCGTTTTACTCCAAAAAAACAGAAATTACATAGCCAGCAAGAGACAAACAAGCTAATAACACGGTCAACTATTCCGATTTGGACACGAGCGAGATGTATGGCCCGGGTTCCTACACCATCCGCACCGCCGACTTTGGTTGGTCGGTTCTCGGATATCCATATTGTTGCGTATTCTAGTCGAGGAAGGTCGACCTTTTGGTTTGCGCCTCAATTCTCTATCCGGCAACAGCTTATACGGTGCAAGCGATACCGATGGCCACTTACGTTCATCTGGGACTGGTGGGAATACGTGTCTCCACACGTTGTACATGTTTTCTAATTGGTACACTTCGTCGACATAGCTCATAGGATCAATACGGAGATTCTGAGAAGCCGCAAGTACATGAGCACATGGGTAACGAAGTGCATCAAATATCCCACAGTCGCATGTCCTATTTGTCAAGTGTACACGATAATGCCCGCCAACAATACCTTGGTTCGGTCTGTTAAACTCCGTGACACGAAACCATAGGCTGTCGCGGTCATGACACACTGTGTGCATGGTGTTCGCCCGTGCCTTCCCACGATTAATTTCTTGCAAGACCTTCTGGCTCCATACATGGCCTCCTTCCATTTGCTCTCTATAACTCGCTGCTCTCTTCGGAAATAGTGCCGCTAACCGAAAATATGTCTCTCGCACAATTGCTGTAATCGGCAGATGACGGGTTCCTTTCAGAACAGAATTTATGCATTCGGCAAGGTTTGTGGTCATATGCCCATATCGTAGGCCGCCGTCATATGCTTGTGTCCACTGTTCGAAAGGAATATTGCACAGGTAGCTTGCGCCTTCGGCGTTATTTGAGCACAAACTGGCCAGCATCTCGTGAAAACGGTCTTTATTGATCTCATACCCTGCTAATATACGTTGATAGCGAATATTACATACCACTCTTCAATTGCGAATAAATTGAATTTTTCAAAAGAAATTTTATTAATAGATATTTCATACCCATATCGATCACTTGACGTCTCTCTCTTTTAGATCGATGTTGCCCATAGTAGTTGGATGCGACATGCCTCAGGCAATATCGATGGTGTGTGCGATGCCACATGCTTCCCTGGCGTTCTATTGCCGCAAGTATTCCAGGGTCCCGATTCGATATAACGCATATGTCAGGTTGGGGGCAAACATGCCTCCTCAACCTAGATAGGAAGAAGTCCCAATCATCAGCTGACTCCCCCGGTGTTATTGCGAACGCAATCGGAAGGATTCTCCCACAGCCGTCTTGTGCCACAGCTAGCAATAGCCGATGCGTATATCTACCATACATGAAGGTACCGTCAATTTGTACCAATGGCTTACAGTATGTAAAAGCATCTCGGCATTGCTTAAATGTCCAGAACAGACGCTTGAACACTGCGCATCCACGGAGCAGACGATCGTTGTAGTACACCGGTTCCGTTTCAAGGTCTGTTGTGCTGCCTGGGACATACCTCTCCAGCACCTGACACCACTGCCACACTTCATTATATGAAACGTCCCACCGACCGTGCAATTTTTCCAACGCCTTCTGCTTGGCTATCCAAGCCTTTCTGTAAGAGGGCGTGTACCCCATTTGGCTACGAATATTGCCAATTAAGGCCGGCACTGTAGTTCTGGGATCGGCCTTCACCGTCGGGATTATTAAATCAGCCAACATGTCTGAATCCATCCTCGGATGATCTTGTGTTACACCTGTCAATGAAGTACGTTAAATAATGCAACATTACATAATATTAGTGTTATTCGAAATCATTGAACATATAGTGGTACTGTACCGGTAAGACATGTATGCGGACCTTTGTACTTTTTCACCTCCCACAGCCCTGTCCTTTTCCTCAACGACGCCATGATTTTCCATGAACATGTGCCGTCTTGCACTGCACACTTTGCCTCGTACCTATCGAGCTTTGATTTAACCATAGTGTAGTTAACCCTGTTCCTGATGCTGTATTGTTTCAATGCAGCAAGAAAAGTATTCTTGTTGGAAAACTGGTTACCAACTTCTAATTGCTCCGAATCCAACAAAGAATTTGTACGGTCACGCGTCCGGTGTGGTAGTTCAGGAAACTCCAATGCATCATCTTGAGATAGATCGACATTATGCATGTGCGCTGGAGGTGAGTATGCCCTGAATAGCTGATCTTCTTCTTCTTCGTCTGAACCGCCCTCAACGTCTTCAGGTACAATTGGAACGGGCTCCGGTTCAGAAAATAATCCAACTTCTGCACCATCAGGCCCTGGCTCCCGAGGTGGATCCACATCGGATTCATCGTCCGATCCTCCATAACCTACAACAAACGAGGGCCCCTCACTGGTGGATGTCGTCGGTAATACATCATCCCTCCTTAAACATCTTTCGTAACGATCCCAATCGTATGTGGATTGCCATCCACTAGAAGTTGATGACGTCTCCCAATACGTATTTCTGTCATCCGACGTCGAATGACGAATATGCATGTCCCATCCACCAACCGAGTGTCGTGCAGGGGTTATGTTTTTCATACTACCACCGCACACGGGCACTTCTGTGTTTTGCCTCCCACTTACAGAGTGTCGACTTGGGGTCGTGTATTCCCCTCGAATGATACTAGATGTTAAGGTCGCAGCCAGATCACTTGGAGATGAAAATTCTACATATACCTCGATATAGGGTGAACCACTGGCAAGATGAGTCTCCACCATTGCCTCAAGGCTCCGAGGACCTTTGATGTCGAATGAGTCATATCTCACCGGATCCACCGAAGCGCAAAATCTATACTTAATAGACTGAACTTTCATTAGCGTTGTTCCGAATATTTTACACCTAATTCTTTTGCGAAGTTCTACCAAATCGACGTTCCGCTTAAAACTCAATCGCGCTGTGTTCTCCGATAAGAAAATAACACCATTTTCGGTGTCACGCACTTCACCATCGTAGTAAATAACAGCATTAATACGTTCACTCATTGCAAGTGGACGGTGTAAAAGAGTATAATTACTGTACTGAAAAATCACACTAAGTTCAATTCCCAGGAAAGAGAGGTGGATCACAAGGATCACTTAAGTACCAGATCTTTCCTAGCCAGAATATCCCTCAATCGTAATTTAATAGCACAATAAATAACTACGATCACACTCACAAGATATGAAAAATAAATAATAATGAACACCAGAATTTTAACGAGGTTCGGCAAATTTTGCCTACGTCTTCGGGCACTAACAAATATATTTCACTCCAAAAATACAAGTGAAAATTTACAAATAGGGAGAGAGAACAATGCCTTAACTAGAGAATGGCAAATTGTGGGATGAAGAAAATGAGAAATGGTTAGGCCTATTTATAGTTGAGGTTTAGGGATCAATCTTGCAAAGTACCTATTCAAATAGGGACCAAAATTGCAATTATCCCATACCAATTTTCACATCACATCAACTTTCGGTGCCTAATTTTGGTGCCATTTTCTTCCCACTTGCTATAGCCCATTTTTCTTTCCACGTCAGCGCCATTTTTGGGGGAAAAAGGCCAAAAGCGCTCCCTCGGGGACGCGCTTTAGGCCGTTCTCCCCCAAAAACGCGCTGACGTGGACGCGTTTTTGGGGAAAATTGTCCTTTCCGGTCAATATTTTTGAACCCTGTCCTTTCCAGTAATTTTTTTTTTGATATTTTCTGGATTTTTACCGAACGTTCTCTTATTCTCTTATATTAATAATAATATGTAAACATAGGTAATGAAAGTAATAATTAGATGCAAATTGAAAGGCAAAGTGGGTTGTGTTCCCCAAATTTAATGGATCTCCAATAATCTAGTTTCAGCCATCCAATCCAAAATATCTGTAAACCTACCTTCACGCGGCACTGACACTACCATTACTTTATTTTAATTTATGTTTTTTTAGATTAAAATATTATTAATATTATTATTGTTTTTGTTTTCAATCTGTAACTACTAATAATACAAATTGAATAGTTCCTGTAAAAAAAAAGAAGAAAGCAGATTCGGCACGACTCGACAGTACACGAGCCAATCTCCATTGAGCATGGGAAATTTAGGCAAATGCCAATGGCTGCCGCCTATAAATGTAATCGAAGCTTTGCACAATCTCTTCGCTATCACCATCTGCATCTCAATCTCAATCTCAATCTCCATTGTCTTCGATATTTTTCAGATCTATAATCACTCTAGAAACTACCAAATCCTTCTCATTTCGATCTAAGTATTCATGGCTGGAGGCGCCGAGATCAAGGCACCGTCGCCTAACGTGAATGGAAAGGCAGAGTTTTTGAAGGGTAACTTTGAACCTACCGCTATTGAAGTGGAGCCGTTGCCTCCCGTTGTACTGGAGAATGGCGTGGAGAAGCCGTCGCAGAAAAGAAGGAACATTGTTTTGGGGAGGAACGTGCACTCCACGTGCCTGACCATAACTGAGCCTGAAGTTAATGATGAAGTTACTGGTGACAAGGAAGCTCAGATGGCTGGCGTCTTGGCTCGATATCGCAAAAACCTTATGGAGCGGACAAAGTACCATTTAGGTATGATGTGTAACTAAGCAAAACTTGTGATTATTAACTAAAAATGAAGAAACTAATACAATATGACATCGGTAAATGTAAATCTTGTATTCTGTTCTAAAATATTGAAGAAATATTTTAACTGTTAATTTTTCGAAAATTTTATTTGGTTTTTTTGCATCCATAGTCAGATTCGGCTTTTGTCTATAACCAGATCGTAGCTTAAATTTTTTTATGGGCTAGTAATTGAAGTGCGAATTTTGCAGGTTATCCTTATAATCTGGACTTCGATTACGGTGCATTAGCACAGTTGCAACATTTCTCAATCAACAATCTTGGAGACCCATTCATTGAAAGCAACTATGGAGTTCATTCAAGGCAGTTTGAAGTTGGTGTGCTAGATTGGTTTGCCCGTTTGTGGGAAATAGAAAAGGATGAATACTGGGGTTACATTACAAATTGTGGTACAGAAGGCAATCTTCATGGAATTTTAGTTGGGTTAGTGTTTGTTTAAAACTTGGTTATGTACATTTTGACTATTATAATTGGAAAAAAAATCACTGATGATTGAATTTTGTAGGAGGGAAGTGTTTCCCGATGGAATTTTGTATGCTTCACGAGAGTCTCATTACTCTGTCTTTAAAGCTGCACGAATGTATCGTATGGAGTGTGTGAAGGTTGACACTTTGGTCTCGGGTGAGATTGATTGCAGTGATTTGAGACCGAAGTTGCTTGCTAATAAAGACAAACCGGCTATACTCAACGTTAACATAGGTCTCTTTCGTCTCTCTAGCATATGTATCCTTACACTGTCGCAGGTTCATGCCAATAAGTATTGAAACGAGAGGCATAACTTGGTTAATGATGTTTGCTGCAGGAACAACTGTAAAAGGAGCAGTAGATGATCTTGATGTTGTGATACAAACCCTTGAAGAATGTGGATTTTCACATGATCGATTCTACATTCATTGTGATGGAGCTTTATTTGGACTCATGATGCCTTTTGTCAAACGGGTAAGTTATCACATGTATAGCTCCTGATTCATATGTTGCTTTTGAGGGAAGATAGCAAAGCTCCCTCCTCACATGTGAGGCATGAACATACTGCTCTTGTTCTTCCAATTTATTGTTCCTTTCTAGCAAGTTTTATAATGTAAGCTGGTATGGGTTTCCTCGGGTTTTTAGCATAAATCAGGGCTAGATAAAGTGATTCAGGAATAGTAGTTCTAAAGAACAGAGATAAAGTACCATAAGACTCCTTTCTTGCTTTTTATGGTCTGTCTATGTATGTATCAAAAAATTTATGATGTTTGTTGGCACTTAAAAGATGTGAAAGGAATCCTGTCTTAAGCTTGATATCATTCTTGGTGGTGAACAGGCACCGAAGGTTAGTTTCAAGAAGCCAATTGGAAGTGTGAGTGTTTCTGGCCATAAGTTTGTGGGTTGTCCAATGCCTTGTGGTGTTCAGATCACAAGGATGGAACACATCAATGTGCTTTCAAGCAATGTTGAATACCTAGCATCAAGGGATGCTACGATCATGGGAAGTCGGAATGGTCATGCTCCTCTTTTCCTTTGGTATACTCTCAATAGAAAAGGTTATAAAGGATTTCAAAAAGATGTTCAGAAATGCCTCAGAAATGCTCACTACTTGAAAGACCGACTGCACGAGGCTGGGATCAGTGCTATGCTGAATGAACTCAGCAGTACGGTTGTGTTTGAGCGGCCCCGGGATGAGGAGTTTGTTCGTAGGTGGCAACTTGCTTGTGAAGGGAATATAGCACATGTGGTGGTGATGCCTAATGTGACAATCGAAAAACTGGATTTCTTCTTGAATGAATTAGTTGAAAAACGGTCGACTTGGTATCAAGGGAATGTTCAACCTCCTTGTATTGCAGCAGAGATAGGGAAAGCGAATTGCGTTTGTGCTCTGCACAAGTGAAAAAAAAATCAGTCTATGATTCTGGAATTCCTCTATTTTCATGCAGCTTGTCATTTGGTTTTAATGAAATATAGATTAGATTCATAAGTTTTTCGTTTTACATTCTCATTGTTATGGTAAATAGTAGTGCCTATCGACATGTTCATATATTGACTATTCTGTTTGCCTTGGTCAGGGGCTTTTGTGTGCGGCTTGTGACATATTCATATACCAACTTTATTGACTGAGTAATCTATGTCTGGTCTTGTAAGGCATATGTACTGTAATGCTCCTACCACACTTCGATTAAGTATTGTGCCGTCATTTTTATGCTGCACTTCTCTTAGCAAGGAGTTGAGAGTAGGGGTGTAACTGAGTCAAGCTAAGTTAAAATATTGTTAAGCTTGAGCTTGATATTCGGCTCGAGCTTGATCGAATATTTATTTTTAAGTTTGAGTTTGGCTTGAGACCTGCTTGAGTTATTCGAGTTCGTTTATTAATTTTTGTATTCAAGCTCGAACTTAAATTTGAGCTCGACTCAGTCATTAATCCTAGGGTTAATAATATATATTAAGGGAAATGACGTAATATAATAATATAAAAATATGAATAGTTAGATTAGGCTCCCCAAGGTAGAAGTATCATGGAAGTTTTTGTATAAGGAGTTAGTTGCATTTCGTCTCTTCTATTAAAAAAAAATTGAACAAATTAAGTTTTATACATTAGATCAAAGAGCTAATTTGTCATTTTATTAAAAATTTCATCAATTTTTATTGTTAAAAATTGGTTCATGTATGTCGAAATGAGGTACACGTAACATGCCATGTGTAACTATTTGGTTATTTTATTAGCCATGTCAGTTTTTAACATTAGAAATAGATTAAAATTTTAATTGAAATGACCAATTTGCTCTTTGATTTAATGTATAAAGAATAGTTTGCTCGTTTTTTGAGTAAAATGAGCAAAATGCAACCTGATTCTTAGTACAAGGGTCACCATAATACTTTTACCGGCTTGCGAGTTGTTCAAATCAAGTATTACTAAACTCGAATTCGATTCAATCGTTAGCTCGAGCTTGATTCAATAATTATCAAATTTAATTTAATTTAATTTTTTTGAGTTAAACTTAAATAACTTGTGAGTACCAATCTCTCAATTATTGACCTAATTAAGAGTAGCAACATCCTTGAGGGAAAATCCTTCATTCAACTGCTACACTAATATATTAACTTCATCAGTAGAGTTCCCCGCGATGATAACGTATTAGTTATCTAATTATTGTAAAACAATTTAAATTTATTGTCGATTATTAATATTTTCATAAACTGAATTATAAGTAAAATAATAAAATATTTGTGTTTAAAATTTAATTTCTAACCAACAATTATATACTTTCATATTTGGCAGTGCGTGCATTATTGAGTATCTATTCTGAAATAAATCGTATTGATAACGACTCTTTAACCAGTTTTTCCATTCATTCATTCCAGAATGCCAAACGATTTTCTGTCTTAACCCATAATGATGTCTTAAGTTGGAATGACTCCCTATTCTTCAAAATAATCTTTTATTTCATTTTTAAGAAAAAGAAATGTTCCATGATATTGAAGGATAGGTTTGAATTTATAAAAACTAATAACTTGGGTTTGTGATAATTTGTAAAATACATATGCTTGTGAGAGGGAGGATAAGTCACAAAAAGCTTTTTCATTTTTATTTCTAATACTAATATTAGAAAGTGAAGAAAGTGAGGTTTTTATAGTTGAAATAAAATGAGTTGTATTTTTAGTTGTTTTATTAATTCTTTCTTGATTTGCTTCATTATTGTGAATGAAGTTCTCAATCTTTTTTTTGTTGATTCAAGAAAAAGTTGGGTATTGGTTCTTGGAATATTAATGATATATAGAAGAATATCCATGTATATCTTTTCAATGAAAAATTTTATAAAAAAATTGAATTTCCGGATTAATCGAATATTTATTCTTTTTACTATTTGCCAAAATTTTTTTGCTGATTCTAATATTTTATCCTGATAACTTATTTTGTTAGAACTACTGTTTATTTCTTGAGTTAGAAATTTGTTTTTCTTGTCTTTTATAATTAGAATTTTTTGTATTTGATTTTTGATTGTGTCTGTTCTCTTAGTCAGATCTTTTATTTTTTTTTTCTGTTAATGAATAATTTGTCCACGCCATAGAATGAATTTGAAGGGATGATTTGTGAATCATCTTATTACTGATTACCGAATCCTTTTTAGTTTCGCCCAATTCATATGGTTCTCTCAACCCCAAAAATGGAATTGTATTTCTTTTTGAAAGTTCTTTTATTATTCCCTTTAGAAATAGAATGATTTGAGTGATCCATTTTTTTTGTTTCTTTTGAAGCTTTTCGAAACAATTTAGTTTTTTCTTTTAAAATTGTTAAAGCTATAAAACATTTCGTTTTAAATTTTTTTATTTTTATTTTTAGTTCTTTAAAAATAGGCTCAAAAAACGAACGCCGTTTTCGAGGAGAACCGAAAGGTAGTTCAATTTCCATTCCCCAAACTGTTAAAAAGCAAAAATCATTCTTTTGATCTTTCTTTTTTTTTCATTGGATCTTTATGAGAGGGTTGTAGTTTAAATCTGTGCCAAGGTTTCAGGCAAAAAGGAAATAGGATCTTTATCTGAATACCGTCTGTTAACCAGTTTTTTGGAAATTCGGTTTCGGATAATTGAACACCATTATAAGTGCATTTAACATGCATTTCTCGATTTCAATCCGTTAAATCCTCAGACCACTCAGGAAATTGAAATAATAACATACGGGCAATGTTTTTAACTATTATCAGTGAAGGTAATATAATATATTTTCTAAGAATTGATTGGGTTATTAACACGGAGCCCCTTATTACTTGAGCAAGTAAAAGACTATCCCAAGCTTCTGCTATTTGTATCCTCATTTTTCTCTTCTCTTTTGTATTTTTCTCTTTTGGCCTCGTCTTTTTTTCTCGATCTTTTTTTCTGTATAATCAGAAATTTTTGATTCTTTGTTTTTACATATCCAATTTCGAGATATTCGTTTCAGCGGTCCAGAAATATCAAAAGAAAAAAAGAGTGGCTTGTCTACTTTGTCCAAAAAAAGGGGGGAATGTACATTTGCTTGAAACAGCTCCCACGTAATTGTTTTACGCCTTTGGGCACGCATGAAACCTTTTATTATGTCGCACCGAAAATCCGGTTGTTGTGAATAGCGTATCAAAGCCACTTCGTCTGTTTGATCAGGATCATTAGTATCCTTCGTATTAGTAAAAGTATCGGCGTTTGCCTGATTATTAGTAAAAATCACGACGCGCTTAGATTTTCTTGAACGAATTTCATGCTCTGAAATAACATATTAAAGTAAACTCAATGCACCGCACCCAATCACCCAACTAAATCCACCTTAAATATTCATGCATCTGCTATTTCTTATCTCCATCAAATATAACATATTAAAGCTTCAATCAAATTTATTTGTAGCACAATATGTCTATATTATTATTATTATTATTATTATTATTATTATTATTATTATTATTATTATAGTAGCAATTTTTTAGGAGTGTTTAAAGTGACATTTATTATTTTGATGATGGGTTTAAATTTTTGGTTTAATAACAAGAGTACTATGTTCTAGATATGAAAATCTGAATTTGATTCCAAGCAGTTTCATTCTCCTTCCCTAATTATTAAAAGAATTTTAAAATAAAAAAATTATTTATATAATTACATTTTTCTACAATTAAAAAGAAATAAAAACCTTAAAGGTGTGTTTTAAGGAAAGATTTAAAAGACCAATTTCATTTGCCAATTGAGTCTTAACTCGATTGGTATGGCATTGTTGCCAATGCAGTAGGATATGCATCTGAGTGCGTTGAAGCGCATTATCTCCTATTTATGGGTTGGGAAGAAACTATGAATAATCCTAAGCATTCTATAAAAAAGAACAAATACGATCCGAATCTATAATGAGATTGTTAACAAAAAAAAAAAAGACAAATTTTATTCTTATCAAAATCTACAAATTTAAAAAAAAATAAATTTACTTATTTAAGTAGAAACAATAGAAAATTTCAAATTTTATAAAAAAAATTCCAAATAAAAATTGGGTAACTCAATTTTTCATAATTTTATTCTATTTAATACATACATCATTATGGAATAAATAATTTTTATTTAATTCTAATATATATTTTTACATTTTATATTATTAAAAATATATACGAGTTATAATGAAAAAATATTTATATTTATATTTTCTTTTTAATAATACTATTTTTTAACTCATAAAAAAATTCTAAAATTTTTTTTCAAACAAAACAATTACAAATTGTAACCAAATAAAAAATTATAATGGAAATAGGGATTCAACATCAAATTGAACCTATTTAGTCTAATCTAATATAATTAAAAAATTAATCAAATTGTTAATTTATAAATTTATATTCTATGTTACTACTAAATATATGAATATTTTATTCATCTCTTAAATACTAAAATATGTTAAAAATGGAGCCCATCTTCCCCATACATTGAACCTGTAAAAGTTTCTAATATAAATAATTATACAAAAGCCAAAAACCCTCACATATAAAACGCTTTGGCAACTTGTATTAAGTTTTCCCTTTCAGTTTTAATTTTAGCTGCTTTCATTAACTTAGTCTCAGCTAATAGTTGATGATTCCAACTCCTCGGTTATCGGCCCTAATTTCAGGAAAGCTTTCTTTTTTTTTTTTTTTTTGGTGCGTGACTTTTTTCTCTACGTTTTTGGTGATGTTGAATGTAGGTTTTTACTAGTTTGTATCAATTTTTTTTTTTTTTTGGAATTGTGATTAAAGGGTAGAAATCTGTTAATGTATGCTTGTTTAGCTTGGTGAGCTTGGTTAATTTGGGATTTTTTTTTTCTAATTGGCTTTGTTTGGTAGATTGAAATGTATTGAAAGGGAATGTTATGCTTGATTGTTTTTGGTTAATCGCTTGAATGATATTTATAGATTAGGCTGAATAGCTTCAAAGGGGAAATGACATGAAATCTTGATATAAGCAATGGAAGGCAATTTATCAAGAGCAATGATTCCTGGTGGGAGTCCTTTTGGAGGTCTTGATTTACAAGGATCAATGATGGTTCATCATCATGCACAAAACCCACATAATATACATCATCATCATCACCACCCTAACCCTCGCCGTGGCACTTCTGCTCATCCTGGTTTTCCGCTCACGGCGGGGACCATGCAGAACTCTGATCAACCTATTTCAATGATAGATTACAACAAGATGGAAATAGGGAAATGTTCAGTAAGTGATGAGGATGAACCTAGTTTTGCAGAAGAAGGTGTTGATGGTCATAATGATGGGAATAAAGGCAAGAAAGGATCCCCATGGCAGCGTGTGAAGTGGACTGATAAAATGGTGAGGCTTCTAATTACGGCGGTGTCTTATATAGGGGAGGATATGGCGGGGGATTGTGGTGGTGGGATGAGGAGGAAATTTGCAGTTCTACAGAAGAAGGGTAAATGGAAATCGGTTTCGAAAGTCATTGCTGAGAGGGGCTATCATGTTTCTCCTCAACAGTGTGAAGATAAGTTCAATGACCTGAATAAAAGGTATAAAAAACTAAATGATATGCTTGGTAGGGGCACTTCTTGTCAAGTTGTTGAGAATCCAGCACTTTTGGATGTTATAGATTACTTAACAGAGAAAGAAAAGGATGATGTTAGGAAAATTTTAAGCTCAAAGCATCTTTTCTATGAGGAGATGTGTTCTTATCATAATGGGAACAGATTGCATCTGCCTCATGATCTAAAATTGCAGCGATCCTTGCAATTGGCTCTTAGAAGAAGAGATGAGAATGAAAGCGACGATGTAAGGAGGCACCAACATGATGATCTTGATGATGATGACCATGACATGGAAACTGATGATCATGATGAACTTGAGGAGAATCATGCTTCACATGGGGATAACAGAGCGATATTTGGTGCACCAGGGGGCTCTACAAAGAGGTCTAGACAAGGCCAAGTCCATGAAGATGCTTGTTTCCAGAAATTTTTGAACTCTCAGGACTGCAACAAAAGTTCATTTTCCTGTCCACCAGTCGCCCAAGCTGATAAGAACCAAGTCCTACCTGACTACTCAAGAGCTGCATGGTTACAGAAGCAGTGGATTGAATCCCGCTCACTTCAGCTAGAAGAACAGAAACTGCAAATTCAAGTGGAGATGCTAGAACTGGAGAAACAACGTTTCAAGTGGCAGAGATTCAGTAAGAAAAGTGATTGCGAACTAGAAAAGATAAGAATGGAAAATGAGAGGATGAAGCTCGAGAATGAACGAATGGCATTAGAGTTGAAGCGAAAAGAGTTAGCTGCCGATTAAAACCATGTATTTTGTTTTCTGCAGTGCCAAGGCCTTGATGCAAAATTATTTTGTTGTTGGTAAGCTGCTATTGATTTTCCTTGGGAGTATCACATATAGTTTGTTGATATTGATTAATATTATCATGATTACTGTATTGGATATGGCCTTTTCCTACTTGTCTTAGGTTGCTAGTGTGTTTAGACTTTGGTTCTTGTAGATGTTCCACTATTCTATAAGATGGATGTGCTGTTTATTATTTTACATGTTAAATTTGTTTAATTTTAGGGTACATTAGATTGCAACTCATGTCTACATTTGTTTGATTTTAGGGTTCTTTTGTTCCATATGACTGGACTCTCACTCTTTCCCTTCATCTTAAATGTTGTTGGTTGATGTGTAGCTTCTGCAAGCTTGGCAATCTTCTCTATGGTTGCCTTGTATCTGTTACGGTAGAAGTACCATAGAGGCCCTTGTACTATGAGTCGGATTGCAATTTGTCCTCTCTACTAAAAAAATGAGCAAATTGGTCCTTATACGTTAAATCAAAGAGTAAACTGGTCCTTCTGTTAAAAATTTCATCCAGTTTTACTATTAAAAACTAGTCCCGGTATATCAGCATGAGTTACTAGTGGCATGCTGGTTATTTCGTTAGCCATGCTAGTTTCTAATAGTAAAAATGAATGAAAATTTTAACAGAAAGGAGAGATTTGCTCCTTGATCCAACGTACAGGGATTAACTTATACATTTTTTAAGTAAAGGGAACATAATGAAATCTGACTCTTAGTAAAAGGACTCTCACGGTACTTTTACCTATCTGTTACCTATGTCTTGAGACTCTTGAGAGATAGACCGTGCATGGGATCGATTTCTTGATACTATGATTGCAAACATTGCCTATATATACATATGTAAATATATAGAGAGAGAGATAGCATTTAATAGCCTTCCAACCCACCGTTTTGAGTGTCTCTAAATGCTGCCCGAGTATATTAGAGGTGATATATAGTAGCTTTTCTTGAATTCTGGCCTGGAGTACCCCCTCTGTTATTGAAAGAACAGTAGAAGGGAGCATTGATCTAACCTTATGGGTTATTACTGTCCTTTATTTATTACTGGTGGTGGAGTTTTAGCAGGTCCATACCATTTTAACTATGTTTTTGATCTTTTATTGACTTCCTTGTATACATAAATGGTTACATAATAAAAACATCTATAACACTTCTTGGTTGGTGAAAATGTAGAGGTGAAACGATTGCTCTCAATACTGCTTATTCATTTTGTTCAGTTTGCTGTCAAGAGACATATGTCCATTTAAAAAAAGTAGCTATTTTCATGTAAGTAAATACAATTGTTTGTGTGCGCCATAAGCAAACATAAAATCTATGAAGCATGGACATGCATAAGTATACTATGACATGAACACTGCTGACACGACAGCTTAAAAAGAAAAGGACATGGACATGGACATGGAAATTAATATAATTTAATTTCATATATAAAATAAAGTCTGTTATTTTTCATATCAAAATTCTTTTATAACCAATAATCTTTTTTTATTGTCAACATTGATTTAAAAAAAAAAAATTCATGAAAAGATAATTAATAATTTTTAATTTAAGTTTAATTATTATTTGTTAAAAAATTAAATTATTTTTGGGTTTTTGGGATAAGTGAAAAACATTTTTGAAAGATTGGCTTTATAGTCCTAACCAATAGAAAACTCTGACCTCCTCTTTTGTTTTTATTTTTCATAAAACTAAATGTGATCGCACTGGAGGTAAATGTTAGATTTTTTATTTTTCATAAAACTAAACTTCATCGCACTGGAGATAAATGTTCATTTATAGGAGCTCTTAGTAATTTCAAGCAAAAGAAATTACTAAAAGATTGATTAAGAAACTTTTCCTCTTAATCAGTACCTTTCCCTAATCTAAAAACTTAACTACGAGTATAATAACTATAAATGTTTATGATAAAGATGCACTGATAATCAAAGAAACCCAGATACTATCATAGTTAAAAGGAAAGAAATCAAGCTGAAATATAAGCAAAGTTTGCCAGAGAAAAAAAAATCAACATTAAAAATTTGAAAAGCAAGACATAATCCAATAAAGTTCAGAGCCAAAAAACAAGCAAATCAGCTCCTCCTTTTTGTTCAACAAATCTACCAAAGGACTTCATTTATCGGCAAGAATATCCATCCTATAAGGGTGAAGCACCTTAAGCTGATTTTCCAAGTATTAGGCGCTTCTATCTAATCCTACGATTTCTTCATCAAGATGTTCAAGCCCTCTGTTCTCCAATGCTGAGTTTGGTCCGGCAGTAGCAACTGGTTCAGTATCGGCCCCTGCAGCAGCTTCGTCTTCAACATCTTCAATTACAACAACCACATGCAAATGTGAGCAAATAAGAGCCTAAAATATGTAACAAATATCCGCTCATCACCTGACTTAAAAAGGTCTTCTTTGGACAAAGTTTAGCTTTGACATCTTGAATCCCTCAAGAAAGGCTTGGGATGAATTCATCAAGGAATGGAGAGACTCATGGAAGAGGAGTCTTTGACCCCTTCAGTGATCACCCGATGGCAAAGAAAAAGTGTTGAATGAAGCTAAGGTTACTAATAATGCAATTACATAGGTTTTTTATTGATTAACATTCACATTAATGAATTGATATTTTTCTTTTGATTCTCACTAAACCTTTCTGTATATTGTTTTACTTGACTGCATGCTATAAATTGCTGGAATAATGTGTGTATGGTAGCTGATTTATGTACAGTCTTTCTTATGAATGTATAATTTCTAATAAAGTAATCAAAGCAATGTTTTGAGATGCAAATACCTTCTATTATGAAGGTTTATTCTATCATTTTGTGTACAAGTTTTCAAAAATCCACTGACTTAAAGTTCATCCCCAATGTTGCCCTTGTAAAGAATCTGTTTTAAAAATTGTTGGCTTTGTTTACATAACAATCAGCTATTTTTAAAGACAAATCCTTCCTAAGGATATAGTAGCTTGAATAAAATTAACCTTGAAGGCAAAGTTGACCACCTTGAAGATATGCGAGGTAGATGTGATATTGTATCGGGCCATCTGTTTAGGTCAAAAGGTCCGCCCAAAAAGTGTGAGGGTTTAGGTAAAATATAAATACAAAAAATGGGTTTGGACAAAAAATAAGGCCAGTTTTCTAAATGGGTTGGACATTGGGTAAGATTTTTTTACACGGGTTCGGCCCAAATTTGCCTAAAATTTTCCCCCTGCTGTTGTTTATTACTGCTTTGCTATCATTTTGTTATTATATTGCTAATATTTTGTCGTTATTATTTGGATATCGTATAACTCTTGTTTTATTATTAATTTTGCTTACTAATACACAACTATCTTAGTGTTATTTAAGTATAAATTTTTTTTTAATGTATTTTCAATTTGTTGGAAAACAATTATTTTAATGTATTTAGTGTATTTGATGCATTATATTTTTTAAATTTCTTTTTATATAAAAAGTAATATAAAAAATTTTAATATGGGCGGGCTGGACCAAGCTTGGGTTTAACATTTTTTTTATCTGAGTCGAGCTTAGTCAAAATTTTAAATTCATTTTTCGAGTCGAATCAAACTTGGACCTAAAATTTTACATCAACCCGACCCATGATAAAGTCTATTTTAAAAATATAGAAGATTGAATAAAATAGCATCTTGGTATCTATTATCTTTTGATAAGCTTCATAGTATTTGTTAACTTTGTAGTCCGAAAAATTTATCATTTTTTGACATTTATGTTGAATTTATATTGTTAATATAAAACAACTGCTTTGTTTCTTTGTTTTAATTATATTTTTATTAAAATTTCATGGATTGCAATTAATTTTAACATTCCATTTTTGGAAATATAATTGTTAGAAAAGAAAATTTTGAGAAAATAAATAAAATAGAAAATAGTACACTTTTTCCGACGGTAGAACGCGGAATCCGTCAGTAAATGTCTTGAATAATTATAAAAAATAACAAAAATAACTTTTACTGACGGAAAAGCTGTCAATATAAGTTTAAAGGTCAAAACTGAAAATTAGTGGTCATAAATAAGATATGTATAATTGGTTGGGATAACCATCGGCTAACATTAATTTTATCGACGAATCTAACAAGTTTTTCATAGGTATAAGGTAAAAAGGGATATATTGACAGAAAATCTCCGTCACTATAATCCTATATTGACAAAATTTTATCGACGGTTCCATTTTTGTTCGGACAATATTTTTTTCGTTGGTATAGGTTCTAAGGTGTTATACCGACGGTTTTTGGATATATATTGACGAAATTTTACCATCGGTAAATGGCATTCTTTTCAGTGTTTAAAATTGAGATAATTTTGCGAGAAGTGATTGTAACGAGATTCAATTCAAACACCCATACAAGAGACTAGAAGTTGTTAAATTATGTATAATAGTGTAACCATGATTTAAAAAGAAAATAAAATGTTGATTTAAAAATTAATTTTTTAATTTAAATTCAAATTTTAAGCAAAGAATTTTACAAAATTCCAAGATTTGATTAATGCGTAAACTATCAAAATAGTCACTTTTGTTTCCCTCAGGTTACATTTTTGTCACTTATGTTTGAAATATTATGTTTTAGTCACTTACGTATTCGTGTTGTAACATTTTGGTCACTAACGTTAATTGTCGTTAACGGTGTAACAGTAAATTGACGTGGAACGTTAAATCATTATTTCAAACGAAAATTTTAAGTTAAATTATACAATTGGTCCCTAATTTTTTTTTATTTTGAGCAATTTAATTTTTTTCTTTTATGTTAAAAGAGATGGAGAAGGGAGGAAAATAGAGGGAGAAGTAGAAAAGAATGAAAAAAAAAGGGAAAGTTAAATGAACATAAAAGAAAAAAATTTGCTCAAAACAAAAAAAATGGGGATCAATTGTATAATTTAATCTAAAATTTTTGTTTGAAACGATGATTTAACATGCTTTGTCAGCTTACTGTTACACTGTTAACTATAATTAACGGCTCAGTTACCAAAATGTTACAACACGTTAACGTAAGTGACTCAAACGTAACATTTCAAACATAAATGACTAAATGTAACCTGAGAAAAACTAAAGTGACTATTTTAGTAGTTTACCCTTTGATTAATTAATACAAATAACAATAAAATAAAATAAAAAACAGTTTATTCATAAAATAATGTCAAAAAAATAGCTCTCAACAACCTTATCACAATGAGGAGCCATTTTCCAATTAAGTTAGTGCAATATAAAAAGGACCATAGAAATTGAAAAAACATATAATATTAGAAATAAATTAAAATAAAATGATTTAACATTGCCTTTCAACAATCACATCTCTCGGTCTTTGGATAAAATTGACACAAATGGTCCCAAAAAGTTGCAATAATTTTCTTCCCTTTCTTTTTAGTTTTTCTTATTTGGGTTAATATCTCTTTTGGTCTATATATTATAGTTAAATTATCACTTTGATGTCTGTAATTTTTTTTTTATCAGTTTGACCCATTTATTATCATTTTGTATACTACCCATTACCGTTAAAAAAACTTTAAGCCTATCACATAGCAACATGTGGACAACTTAATTTCCACATAGGATATACAACATGACAATATAAGGGCCGAAGCGACAGTTTAACTAGAATATAGTGGCTAAAAGAGGGAATAAGCCTTCTTTTTCTTTTGGGTAAACCATAAAAATAGTCACTTTTGTTTGTCTTAGATTACATATTAGTAACTTATGTTTGAAATGTTACGTTTTAGTCACTTACGTTATCGTTTTGTTACGAAGTGGTCACTCTACCATTAAGTTCCGTTACCTCCCTAACGACGGTCCTACGTGGCAGTCTAAATTAAATATATTTAATTAAAAATCTATTTTCATCCCAACAGCTGAACATCAACTTGGCATTTAAAACCCATTTGGACTGTCACATAGGATTGTCATTAGGGAGGTAACGAAGTTTAACGGTAGAGTAACCACTTCGTAACAAAACGATAACGTAAGTGACTAAAACGTAACATTTCAAACATAAGTGACTAATATGTAATCTGAGGCAAACAAAAGTGATTATTTTTATAGTTTACCCTTATCTTTTTAAATGGAAATGAGAAATGAAGCAACTAGGTATACAAAATGGTAGTAAAAAAGCTAAATTGGTTAAAAAAAATTGTACAAGTATTAAAATGGTAATTTAACTATAATACAAAAACTAAAAAAAGGTATTTTTGTTCCAAAATTAATTTTTCTTATTAATTAGGGTAGGTTGCAAACCTAACTGAAATGGCAACCAATTTACTTCAATTCATAAATAGAATGGCCCCTAATAACATGACTTACATCTAACTAGTTTAATTCAACAGTGGGTCCTACTTCAAAATTTTTTTTAATAATCTCATTATAGATTTTGATCGTTTTCTTTTACACAATATCTAGAACTATCTATAGTTCCTCTTCAACTCATAAATAAAAGGATAATACTCTTCAACACACTCGAACCAACGTCCTTCTGCATTAGCAACAATGCACATACCAATCGAGTTAATACTCTATCGGCTCAATTATTCTGTTTTATTTTATTTTATTTTATTTATTTAGATAACTTTATATGCAATTTATGAAATTTCCAAATATTCTGTCAAACTTTTCATTGTCACCGTAGGACCCCCCCCCTTTCGCCACCATTTGTGTACCACAGTCTCACCCAACAAGTTGAAAAGGAAATAATTAAAAAAAATCTTTAGCTGTTGTTATTGGATGATTCTTATTTGATAAATTGATTTTCGGGTGAATTATTAAATTAAAAATAAATTAAATATTAAATCATTTTTTTAAAGTTTCATTATTACAATTGAAGTAAGTAGAATACAAATACATGTATATATATATAATCAACTACAACATAAAATTAAACTAGTACAAAATAAAATAGACGAAAGAATTGAAAAAATTGATGGAACTGGAAACCCATATGTTGTAATCGAACACGATAGAACACGAACCTAAATATTAAATACTCAAGACTTTCGCATTAACCAATAAAATTAATATCTCATCGATAAATATTAAATAAATTTTTAATATAATAAATCATTAATTATGTATTTAACTTAATATATGATTAGAAGGTGAAATTTTTAAATCTGAAAGTTTGTAAAACTAGTTTTACTAAGAAACAAAAAAAAAATATTTATTTAATCTGGATTTTTTACCAATTTTGAATAGTTTTTTACCGGTTGATCTCAATAGAATCTACGTACAAAAAAGTCTAAGATATAATATCAAAAAATTTAATATAATTTTGGTATAATAACTTATTTGTCTCTCCAACTTTATAAAATAAAATTTATTTTAATTTTTCATTTAATTTTTCCTACCATGTCAAATGAAAACGCGTCCTACTTGACGCGCTTTCAGGCAACGGTAAGTTTTGCGACAGTCCAAAATTCCAATGGGCAAATTATTTCCAACAACTAAAAATTGCTAGTTTATTTACTATATAAACCCAAGACATTTTCTCCCTTTTGCATTCAAATCCCATTCTTCTAATTCTCTCAATTTTTTCAATTCATCCATTCTCTCAATTCTCTAAAGCTTTTAGTTCTCAATTTTTAAAAGATAATTTCTCTAAAAAAATTTGTTTTAATTTTATATTTCGTAATTTATTTGTTTTTATTTTTTTTATAATGGCAATTTCTCTAATTTGGTTCGATGACAAGTACATTTCCTTCGTCCAATTGCAAATAGTAAGAAAATATTTCTAAATTTTTAATTGTAATTAAGTTCATTATTAAGTTGTTAACATTATTAAATTTATAATTTCTTTATATTTATATAATCAGGCCGAAGATAGAATTTTAGAGATGCACATCCACAATTTATCTATGAGGGCATCTCGTGTAATTGAAGATGACTTGCAAGAGATGGGATTCTTGCACGTGTCTCTTATGCTCGGGGGGTGTAAATTGGATCCCACACTTATCAGCGCATTGGTGGAAAGATGTAGACCCAAGACACACACATTTCATCTTCCATGCAACGAGTGTACAATCACACTTGAGGACATAGCGTTAAAACTCAGTTTATCGATTGATGGGCCAGTCGTTACGGGGGCAATGTACGTTGGCTATTGGAACGGCATTTATGATGCACTATTAGGCAAGGTGTCGGAGAAGTTTTTTGGTAGCCGAATAAAGATGAATGGTTGGAAGAAAATTTCAATTATCTCGACAACTCCGCGAGTACCCTTGAAAGACAATAATACGCCTGAAGTTTCATTCTGAAGTTAATCAGGGGTATTCTAATGCCCGATATCTCGAAATCTAGTACATCTAAAGTGGCTACTACAACTCGTTGACTTGAAGGAAGTGCGGCGACTCAGTTGGGGATCAACTGTGTTGGTCACACTGTATCGAGAGATGTGTCAGGCGGCGCAACCACAAAAAATTAAAATTGATAGTTGCATACTCATTCTGCAGTCATGGGTATGGTTTCGACTACCATTTTTATGTCCCCGAGTGAACGCCCCTTATCGATTCTCATTCATAACAATGTAAAATTTATTTGATAATATAATTGTCATAATATTGATTCATTATTATATTTTTGAAATAACATATTATTTGAATAAGTGGAACAATGGGGCAAGTCATGTGGGTATAACGGACAAGCTCAAAGATATCTGGCTACTGTTAGATCAATGATCGGAAGCGGAGGTTAGTTTTTGGATTTTTCAATTATATAATATTTACACAAGGATTTGAAATTTAATATTAGGTAGATAACAATATTTATAATTTCATACTATAGTTTGAAAGGATGTCATACGCCAATCGAAAATTCAAGAATGCATCCCGGTCGAATTTTTGGCCAATTGCAATATCTGGCACGTGAAGATGCCATTGATAGTTTTCGTGACTGTGGAGTTGCATGAATATTACCAAGTGATGCATCAGTTTGGGTTTAGGCAAACTATTCTGCTGTCACCTTAGGACCTCGAAGAACTGCACAAGGTCAACTTGTGGAGGAGGACCGATGAAGATTGAGCGAAATTCCATGAGAAATATATTAACATTTGGGAATATAGGTACAATTTCATACCTATGCGCGGCCGTATTCTTGCATCAAAATTGGCGACCTCTTCAGACTACGGTTTAAACATTTCGACAAGTCATACCCATCCAAACTCATAATTTTTTTTTTTTTGGAATCCCAGGATAACTTTCAAATATCCCAATTGGTACATTGTTCATTTTTATTTCTCAATTCTTCTCCCCGATTTCCTATATAAAAGGGGCTTCGTTCCCCCTTAATACACCATCTCTCTTGGCCACAATCATTAAACCCTAAATAATTCTCTCCTAAAATGTTATATTTTTTGGTTGAGTGTTGAATTTTTTGGATGGAAAGATTTATTTGTGTTTAAGGGAGATAATATGATAGTTTTAAGGTGTATTTTTCATGGTGATGCAGTGGCACTCAAAGACCTTTACATTTCATCTGCAGTGTGGGGAATGAATCATCACCTTAGAAGCCTGGCACATTGCAACTCGGCCTTCAGTTAATAGTGGTTATACGGTCACGAGTTGAAGTATAACTAGGGCTACCGGTTGACAGTAGTTATGCGGTCATGGGTTGGATTATAACTCGGGAGCCTAGTTGATGGTGGTTATGCAGTCACAGGTGCAAATTTCATGATACTTGAAGATGATGCTTTATAAACCCGATACATAAGTTTGAAACCATAATCATTGGGAAAAACTAATGGGTTTTTCTAGTATAATCAGATTATTCTTTTTCTGCATCTCCACCAAAGCAATATCCTTAACCTCCCTGTTCAAAACCTATGATGGAGTTAGGGGCAAGAGGACTTTCAGGGGAGGAGTGACTATGGTGCTAGAAAAAAGCTTAAGGTTTTTTTGGGGGGGCAGCAGCTGCTGTGATTAAAGAAATTATTAATAACTACAATCATTGTCACCCTTACTCGAGTTTTAGCTTCTCTCCACTGCTACAGTCACTCCCCCTAAGAGTAATCTTGCATCTAACTATGTCATAATTTTTGGATAATTAGGTTTAAGATACTGCTTTTTGTGGAGATGGAGAAAAAGAATAAGTTGATTACACTGGAAACCCCCTTTGATGGCTGTCGATTCCACTAATATAAACCTACACGTAATTGCAAATTTAAGCAGTATAGGGAGTAGGGTCGATCCCACAGAGACTGGTTTTACTGGAAAATTGTCTATCTCTTGACCAGATTAATTTCTGGGCAATAGTTGTGCCAGCGACGTTTGGGGGGAGTAAAATATTAAACCTGAAATAAACACAGAAAATAAAAACGTAAAAAGTAGCAGACTAAATAGGAAAATAAAATTGAAATAATATGAAAAGAAATCGATTAAACTTAGCTCAACCTTAAGCGCGGGTTTTTCCGTCTTTGACCCGATCCTCGAAATTAGATGAACTCGTCTTTTCCGATAAGCTAGTTATAGCTACCAAGGACGCCTTGGACACCAACTCTTCCTTGTGTAAATTAGTTATGGAACGTCCTATAACTAACCCTTACCGATCGAACAACCTACGAAATGTTCGTGATTTAGAACTTCGGCAGCTTTGCGTTCTGGAAGAGCCTAGCTCGAACCAATGCCCTCAAACGTTGGGACATTTAAATCCGGTTACTACTTCCCTTGACGGAACCAAACAGCAATCTCCACTTGGCACACCAATGTGTTCACGGAAAACCGATTAGACAAACGATCCTTTCGGAATCCCAACTGTACGTCCAGCCGCACTAACTCAAACGACGTCTTTTTTAACTTAGCATGACTTGACTTTGTGAGTTGACGAAGTCAAACTCTTAATCTGGAGAAATGATAAGTATCGGAAATTTGGAATTGAATAGCTCGGGTTCGTAACTCACGGGTTTTTGACGGGGTTCATACCGGCTTAAAGCTGAAAGGGGTTTGGTGTGGCATGATTTCACTCATGCTTGAAGGTTGTGGAAAGTGCTTGGGGTTTGGTAAGGGATGATGGAATTTGGAAAGGAAAGAGGTTTGGAAGGTAATTAAACAATTTTGGGAAAAGAAACAAAAAGAATTGAAATGGGCAGAATGTTGGACGTTGCTTGAAGGAAAAAAAACAAAAGAAATCTTATTCTAAATTGAAATAGGAAAAGAGAGAAATAGAATTTCAAATAGGAATGGGAAAAGTAGTATTTGATTGATGATTATCCAAATACAAATTACCCCTATTTATATACATGGGGTTTACTAAAAATAGGCTTAATTAATTTAATATAAAATCTTAAATAATTAAAAATAAAAAATAAATAAAAATAAAATAAACTAAAAATAGCATTTTCCATATTTGGCTTTTTACAAAGTCAAATTGCTTGATGTGTCCTTGGCTTCCTCCATCTTTTTGATTTGGCCCCATTTCCATGATTTTCTTTCAATTTGGCCCTTTTTAGCTTGCTTTTGATCAATTGCATCACTGACAAGATTTAAATCATAAAAATACAAATTTAGCAGAGATTAATTCAAAAATAAACCGAATTACATACAAGAAATCATGCAAAATAATCATGTTATCACCCTTTGTTTTTCCCTAGGATTATGCTTTTAAGCTTATATATCGGGTTTATAAAGCATTCTCTTCTAGCATCATAAAACTTGAACCCATGACCGTATAACCACTGTCAACTAAAACCCCTAGTTATACTTCAACCCATGATTGTATAAGCATAATGAACTTGGACCCTGAGTTGCAATATGATGGGCTTCTAAGATAATGGTTTCATCTCGACACGACAAATGAAATATGTGAGTCTCCGAGCGCTATCACATCACCATCAACTCAAATACACCTTTAAGCTAATCACAATGTCTACCTCAAACACAAGCACAAATAAATCATTCTTGTCAAATTTCCAACGATAAACCTTAAAAAAGAAAACCCCTAAACATTAAACAAAAAATGCAAAACATTAAACCCTAAAAAACCCTTAAATCCAAAAAAACAAAGGGTCGAGGAGAGAGAAATTAAAAGCGCATCTTGTTGGACACATTTTCTTTCTCTTTCCAAAATCGACATATTTCCTTAAATATCTCGGAAATTGATCTCAAACCCTATTTTTTAAAAAAAAAGTTGACATTTTATTAAAGTAAAAAAAGGTTATCAAGCGGCACAACTCAACAAGTCAAATGACATATCTTATTAAAGAAAAACAAATTTGATAAAAATACTTTTCAATCATGAATCGGGTCAGCAAAATCGGCCCTCCAATTATTCTTAAAAAGATATCAAACCCCTAATTTTGCCCTAGAAATTGACTCCGCCTAAAAACGAAAGGAGAAAATAAAAGGGAAGAGGTGGGGCCCCGGCTTTTAACTAAATAAAAATGATGAGCAACAGCTGTTATTAATTTCTGAAATGTTGATTTGTCTTTTCCATATTTGATAAATATATCATTCTGTGCCCTAATTATTACTCTCAAAATAATAATAAATGGAAAAGGCAATTCTCCACCTCCTCTTTGCTCTTCTTTTTATACATCCATCCATCCAACCAACCAACCCTTTTTAAAAAAAAATAAAAATAAAAACTAATAATAAAACCCTGAAGATTCCACTGCAAAACAGTACACAAAAGTATTTTAAGTAACAAAGCAACCAAAAAAAAGGTAAAATAAGACACAACTTCTTTGATATTGACATTTGACAAGCAGTGCCCCACGACAGACAATAATAGAGTAATAAATTCCCCTACATGGATAAAAACTAGACTTTTATCACTCCTGCAGCTCAAAGATACAAAGTAAAAAAAATTGAATAAAAATATAAATTTGAAAAATAAATTTTAACAAAAAATAATCTTGGATAAAGTTTTTTTTATCTCCGGACTAATCCGAATTTACAAAAAGAAAAAAAATTTATCATTTTACTGTTATTTTTTTCTTTTTTCATATTATTTTTATTTTTATTTTCACTATTATGTTATTAATATTTTATTGTTAATTTTGTTACTATTTTAGAGGTATTCACTTATTAAATTGTACTTATTTTTAAGTATAAAAATTTTTTAAAAATTTATTTTTAATTTATTGATAAATATTTATTTTAATACTTTTAGTATATTATATTTTTTAAAAAATAATATAAAAATTAATACATACTGACTAAGTCGAATTCAAATTTTAACATCTTTATCTGGGTCAAGACCTAAAATTTTGTCAAGACCAAACCCAACTTATAAACAGGTTTAATACAAACCCATTATTATTATTATAGGTATAATTACTTTTCACACTTCAATTTTATAAAATATTCATTTTAATTTTTAATTTTTAAATTTATGTTGTTTATTAATTGTTAACCTATATCAATTTTTCACATATATTTTAATTTGATAAATAATACAAATTTTAAATAAATAAATAAAAAAGTTAAAATCATTTTTATAAGTTATTATGCTCTTTGTTTTTTTTCCCCATTGAAAGCTGTGAGTAAATAGCTGGATCTTGTCAAGGGGCAAAAACGAACAGGAAGAAAGGACTACTTGTAGGATAAAGAAAAAGTTCATATATGCTGGGTGGTGGTGGCACAACTGCTAGTGTTAGCAGCGGCGGTGGTCGTAATGGAAGCAATGAAGCTGCTGCTGCTGTTGCTGTTGCTGTTGCTGTGTTTGATACCAACGATGGCAATAGTAACAATTCCGGTGAAGATGATAGAAGCAAAGTTGATGAAGGTGACCGTTCTTTTGGAGGTAACCGATGGCCGAGGCAAGAGACTTTGGCACTTTTGAAAATAAGGTCTGATATGGATGTTACCTTTCGTGAAGCTAGCGTTAAGGGTCCATTATGGGAAGAGGTTTCAAGGTCATTATTATCTTTTCTTTTTCATTTTTTTTTCCTTTCGGTTTCCTGTAAGTTTGATGAGTAGAGATCTGAGTTTATTTTATGTACAAATGTCAGGAAACTAGCAGAGCTTGGTTATCATCGAAGTGCCAAGAAATGCAAGGAGAAATTCGAGAATGTTTACAAGTACCATAAGAGAACTAAAGATGGACGAAGTGGTAAGGCCGATGGTAAGACTTATCGGTTTTGTGATCAGTTAGAAGCTTTTCAAAATCAGCCTTCCATTCAATGGCCACCACGACCGCCAGTGGCAGCAGCAGCTACTATAAATCAGTCCATTTCGGCAGTTCAAATGTCGAATTCTACTTCGTCGTCGACTTCATCTGATTTAGAATTACAAGGTCGTAAGAAGAGGAAAAGAAAATGGAAGGATTTTTTCGAGAGGTTAATGAAAGAGGTGATTCAGAAGCAACAAGTGATGCAGAAGACATTCTTGGAAGCAATTGAGAAACATGAGCGTGAAAGAATTGTCCGTGATGAAGCTTGGAAGGTACAAGAAATGTCAAGATTAAATAGAGAAAGAGAGATATTAGCCCAAGAAAGATCAATAGCAGCAGCCAAAGATGCAGCTATAATGGCCTTTTTGCAGAAATTATCCGAGAAACAAAACCTGGGGCAGTCACAAAATAGTCCATTACCGCCACCGGCAGTGGTTCCTGCGGCGGTTGCTCCACCACCGGATAATGGGAATCAAATTCAAACCCATACACCAAGTTCATCAAGATGGCCTAAAGTTGAAATCGAAGCATTAATTAAGATAAGAACTAGCCTTGATTCTAAATACCAAGACAATAGTCCTAAAGGACCATTATGGGAGGAGATATCAAACGATATGAAAAAGCTTGGTTACAATCGGAACGCCAAAAGATGCAAAGAGAAATGGGAGAACATAAATAAGTATTTCAAGAAGGTGAAAGAAAGCAACAAGCAAAGGCCTGTTGATTCAAAAACATGTCCCTACTTTCACCAACTTGATGTTTTATATAGAGAAAAGAACAAACATGACTGTTCTTCCAAATCCAACCCCTTGATGGTACGCCCAGAGAAGCAATGGCCGCCTCCTTTAGAGCCCCATCAACAACACCATGATACTATAATGGAAGACATGATGGAAAGTGATCAAAACGATGATGAGGAAGAAGATGAAGGCGGTAGCTATGAACTTGTAGCTAGCAAACCAGTTTCAATGGGCACAGCTGAGTGATGTCAGAAGGAAACCACTGAAATTTCATTTGCCCACATGATAGTCAGATAAATGCCAAGAATCAACAGCTAAGTGGGTCAGGATCCGGCTAATGGTGAATTGAACTTTTATAGGTGAGCACACATTGGGGGGGGGGGTGTTTGTAGCATATGGTAAGAGGTTCATTATTATTTATTTTTTTAGATAAATGAATAAGTTGAGAATCTCATTCCTCATAATAATAGACAGGGAAAAAAGAAGCCTAGTGCTGTATATTTTTCATGTTCATGTTCTTGTTGATGGTGGTGTAAATGTGAGAAATGGTAAACTTTTGTACTGATTTGTATCAACTGCATCAGCTTTATAGCTTAGGTACTGTTCTTTATGAGATTGTTGCTAAGTTCTTGGCTAATAGATTAGTGCATGCCATAGATATATGTATTGATATGTCTCAAAGTGCTTTTTGTTTTTAGCCATCTGATTTTAGATAACATATTTTCCAACATTGAGCAAAGCTTATGAACCTATTGAATATGATATGTTTTCGAAAATGTAATAAATTGGATTAGTTTGATTATGGATTGAATGTTATTTTCTTATTGAACCTAATCGTGGCTTGAGAAATAATGTAAAACGGATACTTTTTTTTTCTTATCAAAGAAATCAATTTAATATTTTTTAAAAAGTATGAACGATTTAACTATAAAAAAAATTAAAAGAAAACAAAACACACTATATAAAATTAAATATTTCTTTCGATATGCAAAAAAGAATAACTAATACTATACTAAAATTTTCATAAATATCTTTATAATTCCAAAAATTAAATTAAAAAAAATTGGCCTTAGTCCTATTTCTCAATACTAAGCATCCTAAATTGCACCCTCCACTTTTTATAAGATCGAACTCATCAATGAAAGAATCTGTTGAAAATTCTCGAGTTATCTCTTTTTCGATGTATGCCACCAAGTTGAAAGAAAATCATACTCCATTCTTTTGCGAAGCTTTGCCTTTAAAATTTTCATGGTTGAAAATGCTATTTTTCGAGGTCTTTGCCGTAAGCCAAGAGGAAGATAATTTATATTTTTTTATTCTGTGCTCTCAGTCTTGACATCAAATTCCTTTCTTTTTCTCTCGATAGTGTCGACCCCTTACGAAAGGAAGATAATTCATTAATAATACATACAAATCAATATACAAGAAAGTCACTAACCTAATAGGTATTTTAACAGTCCGGTTTAGACCCTAGTCGAAACAGTAGTTTCGGGACCAAAAATCCGAGTTAGAATAATATTTTAATATTATTTTCCGTGCTTCTGATATGTGAATTAGTATGTGTGAAATTTTTGTGAATTAATTTGTCTGTTTGTGTGCTTATTTTGAGTAAAGGACTAAATCGCGAAAAATGCAAAGTGACCTTCTATTTAATGAGAGTCGAATTGTTAATGTCTTTATCATGTGAGGTCCTTAAAAGAGAAATATGCCATTAAATATTGGACGGACGGTTAAAGGCCATTGATATATGGTTTTGGAAACGTTTTAATGATGAATATATGGATTTCGAGAAAGTATCGAGAAATAGTTAATATCTGAGAAGTCCCGTGTGAACCTAGGAATAGATAGGAATTACGTATGTCATGACATAGGTGTCCGATATGTGATATCATGTAAGACAGTGTCTGGGACGTTGGCGTTGATTCGAGATTTCGTGTAAGACCACGTCTGAACGTTGGCATCAATATGAGATTTACGTGTAAGACCATGTCTGGGACATTGGCATCAATATGAGATTTACGTGTAAGACCATGTCTGGGACTTTGGCATCGTATTTGATTCGTGTAAGACCCTGTCTGGGACAGTGGCATTGTAACACCCCCTACCTGTATTCGTTGTCAGAATAAGGTACGAGGCATTACCAGAGTTTACAATTTTTTTTTATAAAAAAAACGAGACCAGTCTAATTCAACATATTTTCAAGATAATTCATGCATATTTATAAGATAACTTAAACACATAAGCCATACCAATGGCTGACCTTACATTCATTTCATATTAACATCTATTTTATTAGCTTATACATGCCATTCATTTCCAAACTAAAGTTTCTTTAAATACCGAAATACTGGGGTTGATAGTGTGATGAGTCTCCCACCGATCCGACCTCCGAGCTCTTAACACTACAAAACAGGGAAAAAGGAAATAGGGTAAGCATTTTGTGCTTAGTAAGCCCATGTAACAAGAATTATACTTACCTAATATTTACAATACAAGCGATAAACATTCATATACCCATTCAATGCATTATTACCCTAACATTTACAAACTCAACATTCAAGTCAGTCCAATAATTTTCATGTATCAATAATATATTATGATTGATGAGCTCATCAATACCATAATTTCCATATTTTTTTTATATTTATCCCATTGAATTACTCAGAATTTCGATGGATTTTCAGAGGTACACTTTAGTGTACAAATTCGGGTCTGTCAATCCATATTCATGTGCGCACATTTTCATTTCAGAGAGCACACTCCCGCGAACCTCATCTTTACAGCGGGATTACCAGTCCAGGCTAAATCCCCTGTAATATAAACTCATAGAGTATTGTCGGGATTACCAGTCCAGGCTAAATTCAGACCCTAATTTGGATTACCCGTCCGGGCTAAATCCATTTTCCACATATTCTTCGGGAGGGCTATATCAGGATAGGATCACCCGTCCGGGCTAGATCCTTTTTACCGTCAATTCCTTTTCAGAGATCCATCGAATTTTCCTTTCATTCAACCGGGATTTCTTTCCCTTTTTATCAAAAATATCAATATTGCATAAATTTTCATACAATGAACATTCAAACTATATTCACATCAATAACATACATTTCAAGCATTTAAGAATATAATTCAAGTTACATGAACTTACCTCGTTATCAGTTCGTTTACAAAATCTACTAATCCGAAACTTTTTCCTTTCCTCGATCTAGTTTCGTATTTGAGTTTTACGGATCTAAATAAATAAATTCAATCATCAATTCAATACATTTCATGTTCACATGTAGCATTTTCTATAATTCTATTATTATTTTTAGTTTATTCAAACCTGTCTACTTGAGTCACAGTCACTAAATTATTTATTTCTCGAGCTACAGAGCTCCAAATGAGGAACCGTTAATTTTCTCTGAAACTAGATTCACATGTCTTCATACCATAAAATTTCCAGAATTTTTTGCCTAGCCAATTAGTACAGTTTATTCATCAAAGTCACCCCTGTTCTGCTGTCTGGCAGTTCTGACTCTTCTTCACTAAAAATTAATTATCTCTTCATACAGAAATTATATAGTGTTCCCGTTTATTTATATAAAAATAGACTCATTCAGGATTCTAAACATATAAATTTAAGCCCCTAATTATTTTTCTTCAATTTTTGATGATTTTCTAAAGTCAAAACAGGGGAACCCGAATTTATTCTGAACCAGTCTTACAAAAATCTAAATATCTCAAAATATAGAACTTCTTTCTTTCCTTGTTTCTTTCATATGAAAATAGACTAAATAAGCTTTAATTTCATATTTATTCATCCTCTAATTCGATTTATACAATTTTTGGTGAATTTTAAAATTTAGACTACTGCTGCTGTCCAAAACTGTTTCAGTGTAACTCATTTTACAATTTAATCCTAATTAAGTTTACTTATTTTCTTAACCTAATTCATACTTTGATTCTACTTAAATTCCTTCCATATTCAACTTGATTATATAAATTTTCATAATAAAACCCTAATTCATAATTTCTTCCAAATTAATCCCTATAACACAAAACTTATAACTTACTTTATAATTTAATCCTTCTACTAATTCTAACTTAAATTTCATTCAATTTAATCCCTGATTCATCTTTTTCTTCAACATCAACTACACTTGAAAACCTAAAAACTCTCAAAATATCAACTTAGTTTCATCAAAATCTTGCTTTAAAGCTTCTAAAACATCAAAATTAAGAGAATAGGACTTGATTGACTTACCAATTTAAACTTCAAGCTTTAAATCCCTAGTTTTTCCTTTTTCTTTTCTTTCCTTCTCCCCTGTTTCGTATGCTCTCTGTTTCTTTTACCTATTCTGTTCTCTTCTTTCCTTTTGTTTGTTTATATATAATAATAATATAATATAATAATATAATAATATAAAATATAATATAATAATAATCCTTAAAAATCTCAGATTTTTCTATGTTATACCGCCTCACTATACAAAATGGTATAATTACCATTTTGATCCTTCATAATTTCTTTTAATCTATAATTGAACTTTACTTTCATTTCAATTTAGTCCTTTTTATTTAATTACCTACCCAAACGTTAAAATTTTCTAACGAAATTTTAATACCACATTACTAACATTTTATAAATATTTATAAAAGTATTTCCTATCATATAAATATTCATGCAAAAAATATTAAAATAAATTTCTCTTTAAATCGGATTTATGGTTACGAAACCATTGTTCCGATAATTTTGAATTTAGGCCATTACAACTCTCCCCCCTTTTTAAGGATTTTCATCCTCGAAAATCTTACCAGTAAAAAGGTTTGGATATTGTTTCCTCATTGCCTCCTCCGGTTCCCATGTCGCTTCCTCAATCCCGTGCTTTTGCCACAATACTTTCACCAAATTTATTTTTTTATTTCTAAGCTCCTTTGTTTCCCGTGCCAATATCTTGACCGGTTCTTCACTGTAAGTCATATCCGGCTGAATCTCCACTTCTGTCAGAGAAATAACATGTGAAGGATCTGACCGATATCGTCGTAGCATAGACACATGAAAAACATTATGGATTCTATCAAGTTCTGGTGGTAATGCCAACCGATAAGCGACCGGTCCAATTCTTTCTATGATCTCATATGGCCCGATAAATCTTGGACTCAATTTACCCTTTCGACCGAATCGGAGAACTTTCTTCCAAGGAGACACTTTCAGGAATACCTTGTCACCGACCTGAAATTCAATCTCTTTTCGTTTAAGATCGGCATATGATTTTTGGCGATCGGAAGCAGCTTTTAAACTATCCCGAATATCCTTTACTTTTTCTTCTGTTTCCTGGATCAAATCAACCCCGTGTATTTTCTTTTCACTGAGCTCTGTCCAGTATAATGGTGTTCTACACTTTCTACCATACAAAGCTTCATACGGAGCCATTTTAATACTGGACTGATAACTGTTATTATAAGCAAATTCAATCAAAGGTAGATACCTCTCCCAATTACCTTCAAACTCTAGTATACAACATCGGAGCATATCTTCCAATACTTGAATTACACGCTCAGATTGGCCATCTGTCTGAGGATGAAATGCAGTACTGAAATACAACTGAGTACCCAAAGCTTCTTGCAATTTATCCCAGAAACGAGACGTAAATCAGGGATCTCTATCTGATATAATGGAGACAGGCACTCCATGTAGCCTAACAATCTCAGATATGTACAATTCAGCCAGTTTATCTAAAGAATAATCCATACGTACCGGAATAAAGTGTGCTGACTTTGTCAGTCGGTCAACAATCACCCAAATAGCATCTTTTTTCCTCGAAGACAATGGTAACCCCGATACAAAATCCATAGTGATTCTTTCCCATTTCCATTCCGGTATAGTAATTGGCTGAAGTAACCCTGAAGGTACCTGATGTTCTGCTTTGACCTGTTGACATATCAAACATCTTGATACAAACTCAGAAATATCACGTTTCATACCTGGCCACCAGTACATCTTTTTCAAATCATTATACATTTTATTACTTCCCGGATGTACAGACATAGTACCACTGTGAGCCTCATGTAAAATTTTATGTATGAGCTCAGAATTCTTGGGTACACATACCCTACCTCTGAATAATAAACAATCATCAACCCCAACTTGAAATTCAGAATCAGTATCTGACTCACATTGTGCCCGTTTAACCTGTAACTTCTCATCATTCTTCTGAGCTTCACATATTTGCTGTAAAAATGTCGGTTTAGCTCTCAATTCAGCTATGATTGAACCATCATCAACCAAAGACAATTGAGCATTCATAGATCGTAAAGCATACAGATATTTTCGACTCAAAGCATCAGCCACAATATTAGCCTTACCAGGATGGTAATCAATAATCAAATCATAGTCCTTTATCAGTTCAAGCCACCTGCGCTGTCTTAAATTCAAATCTTTCTGTGTCATCAAATATTTCAAGCTTTTATGATCAGTATAAATATGACATTTTTCACCGTACAAGTAATGCCGCCATATCTTCAATGCAAAAACAATAGCAGCTAACTCAAGATCATGTACCGGATAATTTCTTTCATGTGGTTTAAGTTGTCTTGAAGCATAGGCTATTACTTTACCTTCTTGCATCAAAACACAACCTAAACCATTTAATGAGGCATCACTATAAATAACAAATTCCTTACCCGGTTCAGGCTGCACTAATACTGGTGCTTTCGTTAGTACATCTTTCAATCGGTTGAAACTCTGCTGACATTCATCAGTCCACTCGAACTTTACATCTTTCTGCAATAATCGAGTCATCGGAGAAGCTATCATAGAGAATCCTTGTACAAATCTCCGATAATAACCAGCTAAACCCAAGAAACTTCTAACTTCAGATACAGTCTTCGGTAGACTCCAATTGACAATAGCTGAGATTTTACTTGGATCTACCCTGATGCCTTCAGCGGATACAATATGTCTAAGAAAACCCACTTCTCGAAGCCAAAATTCACATTTACTGAATTTAGCATATAACTGTTTCTCTCGCAGAATTTGCAATACAATTCTCAAATGTTCTGTATGTTCTTTTTCATCTCGAGAATAAACCAAAATATCGTCAATGAATACTACCACAAATCTGTCTAAGTACGGTCTGAATATTCGATTCATCAGATCCATAAATACTGCAGGTGCATTAGTCAACCCAAACGGCATAACCAAAAACTCATAATGCCCGTACCTGGTTCTGAAAGCTGTCTTTGGCACATCTGACTCCTTTACTCGTAACTGATAATAGCCCGATCGGAGATCAATCTTTGAAAATACAGTAGCACCTTTCAGCTGATCGAATAAATCATCAATCCGGGGCAACGGATACTTATTCTTTATAGTTACCTTATTGAGCTGTCGATAGTCAATACACAATCTCAAAGACCCATCTTTCTTTTTCACAAACAGAACCGGAGCACCCCAAGGTGAATGACTCGGTCGGACAAAACCTCTATCAACAAGTTCCTGTAACTGTGTCTTTAATTCCTTTAATTCTGTAGGAGCCATCCGGTACGGAGCTATGGAAATCGGGGTAGTTCCCGGAATCAAATCTATAGAAAATTCCACTTCTCTTTCTGGTGGCAACCCTGGTAACTCTTCTGGAAACACATCAGAAAATTCACATACCACTGGCACTGCTTGAATCTTCGACTCAGATACCTTGGTATCTAATACATAAGCAAGAAAAGCATCATACCCCTTTTTGACATACCTCTGAGCAGTAATAACTGAAATCACATCAGATAATCCCTCTGTCTGATCGGATTTAACCCGAAGTAATTCACCATTCTGGCACTTCAACACAATATATTTCTGTTTATAGTTTACTACTGCATCATGCTGAGTTAACCAATCCATGCCCAATATCACATCAAACTCATCAAATGGCAGTAACATCAAATCAGCCAGGAAACAATAACCTCTTACCATCAGTGGACAATTTTTACAAATTTTATCCACCAAAATAGATTGGCCAAAGGGGTTCGAGACTTTAACCGCAAATTCAGTAGGTTCAACAGATAAATCTTTAACGCATGCAAGTTTTACACATATATATGAATGCGTAGAACCGGGATCAATTAATGCAGTAATATCAGTTTCAAGTAAAGAAAATGTACCAGTAATAACATCGGGTGCTGAGGCATCTTCTCTGGTACGCATGACATATGTTCTAGGAGGCGCTCGTGTCTCAGGCCTACTTGCAGTATCTTTTGTAGCTCCTCGGCTACCACTGACATTACCGGATAGTCGAGATGGTCTACCCCTCAAAGATGGATTACTTGGCTTCGATATATATTCATCTTCTTTTTTATTTCTTTCTGGACAATCTCTGAGGAAATGGTCAAAAGAACCACATCGGTAACAAGCCCCGCTCTTAAATCGACATTCACCAAAATGAGCTTTATTACAATACTGGCATCTCGGCTTAGGGGTACCAACACTACCAACACTGGTCACTGATGGAGTGGAAGGTCTTGAATTAGTGCGCTGTGAAGCTCGCACTCTATCTGAATACCCAGTGGTTGAGGTAGAACGATCCTGGTACTTCTTCAATTTCTTTGGAGCAGAAAACTGAGATTTTTCCATTGGTCTTTTACTAAAAATTCGAGCTTCTCTCTCAGCCTGTTTCTTTTCTTTGCTCCATTCTTCTGCTTTATAAGCTCGTTCTGCTAGTGTAGCAAACTCTCGAATTTCAAGAATTCCAACAAGGAGCTTAATTTTTTCATTCAACCCTTCTTCGAATCGTTTGCACATTTCAGCCTCCGACTGTACCCATTCTCGAGCATATTTACTCAACCGAACAAATTCTCTTTCATACTCGGATACTGATCTATTGCCCTGTTTCAGCTCAAGAAATTCTTTTCTTTTCTGATCAAGGAATCTCTGACTGATATATCTCTTTTTGAACTCGGTCTGGAAGAATTCCCATGTAATTTCTTCTTTCGGAACAACTGAAGCTTTAGTATTCCACCAATGATAAGCTGTGTCTTTTAGCAGTGAAACAGCACATTTCAAACATTCTTCTGGCGTGCAAGATAATTCCTCCAAAACCCGAGTAGTATTTTCTAACCAAAATTCAGCTCTTTCGGGATCATCATCAACTGCTGCTCGAAATTCTTCGGCCCCATATTTTCAGATTTTATCGACCGGAGCTTTTCCTTTTCTGACAGATTCAGTACCTGTACCCTGTGGAATCTCGGGAACCGGTGGAGGAACAAGAGGGGGAGCTTGAGTCTGCTGCACTGTAGGGTTAGTTCTTATGTACTGGGTAAACCATTCATTCATCATTTGAAAGAAGGCTATTTTTGCCTCCTCTCCTTGACCCTCTATACCGGGCCTTCTACTGCTAGTTTCTTCTCTTTGTACTGAAGCCGGAGCATGACTCCCAGCTTCCTCAGATTGAGCTCGGTCAGATGACATTACTATAAGGAAAACACAATTTAAATGGTCAGGAGATATCACACTATCAAAAATAATTTAAATGGCATGTATAGCTAATCCGTATTCGCTATGTCGGTCCTAGAACCGGCTAAACCGTAGCTCTGATACCAACAAATGTAACACCCCCTACCTGTATTCGTTGTCAGAATAAGGTACGAGGCATTACCAGAGTTTACAATTTTTTTTTTATAAAAAAAACGAGACCAATCTAATTCAACATATTTTCAAGATAATTCATGCATATTTATAAGATAACTTAAACATATAAGCCATACCAATGGCTGACCTTACATTCATTTCATATTAACATCTATTTTATTAGCTTATACATGCCATTCATTTCCAAACTAAAGTTTCTTTAAATACCGAAATACTGGGGTTGATAGTGTGATGAGTCTCCCACCGATCCGACCTCCGAGCTCTTAACACTACAAAACAGGGAAAAAGGAAATAGGGTAAGCACTTTGTGCTTAGTAAGCCCATGTAACAAGAATTATACTTACCTAATATTTACAATACAAGCGATAAACATTCATATACCCATTCAATGCATTATTACCCTAACATTTACAAACTCAACATTCAAGTCAGTCCAATAATTTTCATGTATCAATAATATATATTATGATTGATGAGCTCATCAATACCATAATTTCCATATTTTTTTTATATTTATCCCATTGAATTACTCAGAATTTCGATGGATTTTCAGAGGTACACTTTAGTGTACAAATTCGGGTCCGTCAATCCATATTCATGTGCGCACATTTTCATTTCAGAGAGCACACTCCCGCGAACCTCATCTTTACAGCGGGATTACCAGTCCAGGCTAAATCCCCTGTAATATAAACTCATAGAGTATTGTCGGGATTACCAGTCCAGGCTAAATCCTCTGCAACGACAATTACTCTAATGAGCTTGGATCTGAATTACCAGTCCAGGCTAAATTCAGACCCTAATTTGGATTACCCGTCCGGGCTAAATCCATTTTCCACATATTCTTCGGGAGGGCTATATCAGGATAGGATCACCCGTCCGGGCTAGATCCTTTTTACCGTCAATTCCTTTTCAGAGATCCATCGAATTTTCCTTTCATTCAACCGGGATTTCTTTCCCTTTTTATCAAAAATATCAATATTGCATAAATTTTCATACAATGAACATTCAAACTATATTCACATCAATAACATACATTTCAAGCATTTAAGAATATAATTCAAGTTACATGAACTTACCTCGTTATCAGTTCGTTTACAAAATCTACTAATCCGAAACTTTTTCCTTTCCTCGATCTAGTTTCGTATTTGAGTTTTCCGGATCTAAATAAATAAATTCAATCATCAATTCAATACATTTCATGTTCACATGTAGCATTTTCTATAATTCTATTATTATTTTTAGTTTATTCAAACCTGTCTACTTGAGTCACAGTCACTAAATTATTTATTTCTCGAGCTACAGAGCTCCAAATGAGGAACCGTTAATTTTCTCTGAAACTAGATTCACATGTCTTCATACCATAAAATTTCCAGAATTTTTTTGCCTAGCCAATTAGTACAGTTTATTCATCAAAGTCACCCCTGTTCTGCTGTCTGGCAGTTCTGACTCTTCTTCACTAAAAATTAATTATCTCTTCATACAGAAATTATATAGTGTTCCCGTTTATTTCTATAAAAAATAGACTCATTCAGGATTCTAAACATATAAATTTAAGCCCCTAATTATTTTTCTTCAATTTTTGATGATTTTCTAAAGTCAAAACAGGGGAACCCGAATTTATTCTGAACCAGTCTTACAAAAATCTAAATATCTCAAAATACAGAACTTCTTTTCTTTCCTTGTTTCTTTCATATGAAAATAGACTAAATAAGCTTTAATTTCATATTTTATTCATCCTCTAATTCGATTTATACAATTTTTGGTGAATTTTAAAATTTAGACTACTGCTGCTGTCCAAAACTGTTTCAGTGTAACTCATTTTACAATTTAATCCTAATTAAGTTTACTTATTTTCTTAACCTAATTCATACTTTGATTCTACTTAAATTCCTTCCATATTCAACTTGATTATATAAATTTTCATAATAAAACCCTAATTCATAATTTCTTCCAAATTAATCCCTATAACACAAAACTTATAACTTACTTTATAATTTAATCCTTCTACTAATTCTAACTTAAATTTCATTCAATTTAATCCCTGATTCATCTTTTTCTTCAACATCAACTACACTTGAAAACCTAAAAACTCTCAAAATATCAACTTAGTTTCATCAAAATCTTGCTTTAAAGCTTCTAAAACATCAAAATTAAGAGAATAGGACTTGATTGACTTACCAATTTAAACTTCAAGCTTTAAATCCCTAGTTTTTCCTTTTTCTTTTCTTTCCTTCTCCCCTGTTTCGTATGCTCTCTGTTTCTTTTACCTATTCTGTTCTCTTCTTTCCCTTTGTTTGTTTATATATATATAATAATAATATAATATATAATAATATAATAATATAATAATATAATATATAATAATAATCCTTAAAAATCTCAGATTTTTCTATGTTATACCGCCTCACTATACAAAATGGTATAATTACCATTTTGATCCTTCATAATTTCTTTTAATCTATAATTGAACTTTTACTTTCATTTCAATTTAGTCCTTTTTATTTAATTACCTACCCAAACGTTAAAATTTTCTAAAGAAATTTTAATACCACATTACTAACATTTTATAAATATTTATAAAAGTATTTCCTATCATATAAATATTCATGCAAAAAATATTAAAATAAATTTCTCTTTAAATCAGATTTATGGTTACAAAACCATTGTTCCGATAATCTTGAATTTAGGCCATTACAGGCATCGATATCTAGATATATGTAAGACCACGTCTGGGACGTTGGCATTGTATAACTATTCCGAGCATTCTGAGTATCCTATTAGATTTCGAACGGTTCAACGGGCAAGTCCGAGAAATGAATGACTATGTGAGTTGTATATCCATTTCAGGTACGTTTGAAAAGTACACTATGTGTGTATAAAAGGTAAGTGTCTATATGAACTTACTAAGGTGAATATGTGTATTGAAATGATGAGATAATAAGTGAATATATGCTTGAATGAGTTATATGTATATGTGATATTTGAGTTGAAGAATGTGGTAAGATATGGCTAAGCAAATAAGCCAAAGAATATGTGATGAACTTGCAATGAGAACCATTAATGTCATTGTATCAATATGGTTATGTGCATTTTATGCTAAGTTTATTTGTATATAGCTTACTGAGCTTTTAGAAGCTTACTTTGTGTGTGTTTTGCTCTGTTTTATAGATCGTTGAAGCTACTGAAGGCTCGGGGACCGTTGAGGATCGTCATCACACTACTCAAACTCATTTTGGTACCTTTTGGAAATGTATATACTAAGTATGGCATGTATAGGCTAGTATGTTTTGGGAAATATGTTTTAGATATGGAAATAGCCACGTGATGTGGCTAGATAAATGTTGGCAATATGCATGTGTGAATTTGGTATATGATGCATGTCATGGTATGGCTTGATGGCAAAGAAAGTGTCTTATTAATGGTAAGCTTAGTGATGGATTGATGCCATTGTGGTCTAGTGATATTGTGGATGAATCATGCTTGGTTATGCATGAGTTTTAGTTGTGCAATTTGGTATATAAGTTGACATGATTAGAAATGATACTGGATGGGATGATATGTTGATCATTTGACATGTATTTGGTTGCCAAATTGTGTGTGAAAATTGGCTTGTATGTGCTTGTAGGTATGACCCAAGTGTGGGTGGCATTTTGGCCTTGCAAATGGCCTATTTTGCATTCACGGCCAAGGGACACGGGCGTGTGTCTCTGCCGTATGGCTCAAGGGCCACTTCGAAGTATGCCTAGGCAGGTTACACGGCCGTGGCACACGGGCCTGCCTGGTGGCCGTGTGACCAAGTCAGTAGCTAGCTTAATTTCACACGGCCATGGCACATGGGCGTATTTGGTGGCCGTGTGGACAAGTCAGTATGTATGCCCTGTTTTGGCATGACCTGGACACATGGGCATGTCTGGTAGCCGTGTGAGGCACACGGCCTGACCGCACGGGCGTGTGACCTCTGCAGTGTTGAAAAATGTTTAAATTTCCGAGAATTTTCGTATGTGCTCGGTTTAGTCCCAAACCTCTTCTAGTGCATGTTTGAGGTCTCCTAGACCTACTTAAGGGACACTTTGAAGTGATTGACCTAGCTATGATATGAGATGTCTGTAAAAGTTTCTGATCTGTCCGGTAACGCCTTTAACTCTATACCGGCGATGGTTACGGGTTAGGGGCGTTACAGGTATGATATGGACCAAATTAATTAATTATGGAATTTTGCTTTAAAGTCCATATTGAGCCTCTAAATTTAGTCTTTCAAGGTCCATCATACATTAATATTAGATTATTTTAAAATTATATAATTAAAAACTGAAAAATACTTTATTAATATAAAGTATAATGTTATGGCTTAAGGAGGCAAATTATATGAAATACAATTTGGGCAAGGGGAGCGAATGTTATACAATGTGGAACTAAATTTAAAATACATTATCTTCTTATTATGCTCACATTTAAGGTTTTAATTTTTATATTTTAATTTGACAACATTTGTAAGAAAAAATTATTCTCAATAATTTAATCAGAATAATTAAAAGTGTTATCTATTTGGATTACCTGATGATATTATAGAAATATAGAAGCTAGATTATGTCAAATTAAACTATAAATATTAAATCCTAGATTTAAATATAGTAGAGGGATCATAACCATAATTTGAACTATATTATACTCTCCATATAAAAGGAATGATCAAATTGCAGTTTAAATCACTTTATTATACTCACATTTGAGATTTAGTATTTGTAATTTAATTTTATATAATTTAATTTTTTTTTACTTTTACAATGGCATTAGTTAGTCCAAATACTTAACTATTTCGATTAAATGATGACATGAATTTTTCTTAAAAACACATTTCTAATAAAAAAACCTATTTCGACATGATAAGTTGGAATCGATATTTTTAAAAATAAATTTAGTCTCAATATTTTAATCGAAATAATTAAGGTATTAACTATTTGAACTAGCTAGTGATATTGTACAAATACAGAAACCAAATTATGTTAAATTAGAGTATAATAACCATAACTAGAATTTAACCTAAAACAATCTATGTCTTCCACAATCTTTTGTCATTTAATTTGATAAAAGAATTCGATAATTTTTTTTAAAAAATTATTAAAATAAAATTTAAAAAATACAATAAACTATTTAACATTTATTTATTTATTTAAAAATTTAATGTGAAACTTAGCTCCAAGCTCCTTGTCAGCAACTAGACCTTGAAATTGATTGCCCACTCAACTTTGGGCCATTACACTGTGGGTCTGCTTCCTTCCCTTTGTGTTTTCAACTTCTCTTACCTAGAGGACTCTACCCATCCATTACTAAACACAATGGTATCTAGGCAAAAAAAAAATTACACAAGGGTATCAAATTGTGATACTCCTTGATTGGCTTCCTGAATTTAAAATTTATTGAAATTCACTATCTTATTATTTTGCTAGGTCCTTTTCCACAACCTCCAACACTCGTATTCCTCTATCACAACTCTATGTGCAACGATGGTTTCGCATTTAGTTATGTTTCTTAATCCTTTGTTGTAGCGAGACCTGCTCATGAGTCAGGCCATCATGTCTGGCCCGAAAGTCCGCCTGAAATATGAGAGAGTTTGGACAAAAATAGAGGTCCGAAAATTAGGTTTGGACAAAAAAAGACCGGTTTTAAAAAATGGGCCAGGCCTCGGGTAAGGCATTTTTGGCCCTGCCCGGCCAGCCCGAATTCACTAAAGGACAAAAAAATCTATTTTTTAAATATTATTGTCTTGTTGTTTTCTCCCTATTTTGCTGGGTTATTTACCAAAATATACCAAAAAAGAAAAATTACGGAAATGGGCCGAAATCTGGAATATTTACGGAAAAGGGTCATTTCCCCCCAAAACGCGTCCACGTCAGCGTGTTTTGGGGGGATGCAGCACGAAAGCGCTCCCTTGAGGGCCCTCCTTCCCCGATTGCTTTTTCAGCTGTTTTTAGTGTTAGGGTATGAGGTTTTAGGGTTTTAGGGCTAGGGTTTAGGGTTTTTTAGGATCGTTGGGTTTAGGGTTTTTAGGAGAAAATTAATGGTCTAGATTATAGGGTTAATTAGGGTTTCAGTAAAAATATGTTTAGGGTTTTGGGGAAAATATATTAGCAAAATAAAAATTATTTGAATTTTTTTGACAGATGTATTTGGCAAAATAATTTTGAGAACACGTTTCTGAACAAATAGTGCCGAAAACACTTCAAGCAGGATGCGCTGTCAGCAAGAGTACTGAAAAGAGCTCCCACGTGGATGCTCTTTTGCTACAGTAATCTTCGGTAAAATAATTTTGAGAAGACGTTTCTGAACAAATAGTGCCCAAAACGCTTCAAGCAGGATGCACTGTCAGCAAGAGTACTGAAAAGAGCTCCCACGTGGACGCTCTTTTGCTACAGTAGTCTCCGGTAAAATAATTTTGAGAAGACGTTTCTAAACAAATAGTGCCCAAAACGCTTCAAGCAGGATGCACTGTTAGCAAGAGTACTGAAAAGAGCTCACACGTGGACGCTCTTTTGCTACAGTAGTCTTTGGCAATCCTTAGACTATAAATCAGCCAAATTTCATTCTCAGGTTGCATAACAAAAATTGAGACAAAAGAAAAATATAAACTGAAAATGAGTGAACGTATTAATGCTATTATTTACTACGATGGTGAGGTTTGTGACACCGAAAATGGTGTTGTTTTTTTATCGGAGAACACAGCGTGACTGGGTTTTAATCGGAACATAGATGTGACAAAATTTCGCAAAAGAATTAGGCGTAAAATCTTCGGAACAACGCCAATGAAAGTTCAGTCTATTAAGTATAGATTTTGCGCTTCGATTGATCCGGTGAGATATGACTCATTCGACATCAAAGGTCCTCGGAGCTTTGAGGCAATGGTGGAGACTCATCTTGCCAGTGGATCACCATATCTTGAGATATATGTACAATTTTCATCACCAAGTGATATTCCTTTGACCTCAACATCTACTGCTGTTCAAGGGGAATACACGACCCCAAGCCGACACTCTGTTAGTGGGAGGCAGACTACGGAAGTGCTCGTGTTTAGTGGTAGTATGGAAAACATAACTCCTGCATGACACTCGGTTGGTGGATGGGACATGCATATCCGTTCTTCGACGTCCGATGATAGAAATACGTATTGGGAACGTCATCAACTTCTCGTGATTGGTAATCCACATATGATTGGGAATGTTACGAAAGATGTTTAAGGAGGAATAATGTACTCCCACGACATCCACCGGCGAGGGGCCCTCGTTCGTTGCAGATTATAGTGGGTCGGATGATGATTCCGATGTGGATCCACCTCGAGAGCCCGGGCCCGATGGTGCAGAAATTGTATTATTTTCTGAACCGCAGCCTATTCCAACCGTACCTGAAGATGTTGAGGGCGGTTCAGATGAAGAAGAAGAAGATCCACTATCCAGGGTGTACTCGCCTCCAACCCACATGCATAATGTCGATCTATCTCAAGACGATGCATTGGAGTTTCCTGAACTACCACACCGGACGCGTGACCGTACAAGTTCATCGTTGGATTCGAGCAAATTAGAAGTTGGTAAAAAGTTTTCCAACAAGGATGCTTTTCTTGGTGCATTGAAACAATATAGCATCAAGAACGGGGTTAACTACAACATGGTTAAATCCAAGCTTGATAATTACGAGGCAAAATGTGCAGTGCAAGACGGTACATGTTCATGGAAAATCATGGTCTCGTTAAGGAAAATGACAGGCTTGTGGGAGATCAAAATGTACAAAGGTCCACATACATGTCTTGCCGGTACAGTTTCACTATGTGTTCAATGTGTTTGTATAATACTAATATTACGTAATGTTGCATTATTTAACGTACTTTGTTGACAGGTGTTTCACAAGATCATCCGAAGATAGATTCAGAGATGTTGGCTGACTTAATAATACCGACGGTAAAGGCCGATCCTAAGACTTCAGTGCTGGCCTTAATTGGCAATATTCGTAGCCAATTGGGGTACACACCCTCTTACCAGAAGACTTGGATAGCCATGTAGAAGGCGTTGGAAAAATTGCATAGTCGGTGGGATGCTTCATATAATGAAGTGTGGCAGTGGTGTCAAGTGTTGGAGAGATATGTCCCAGACAGCATAACAGACCTTGAAACAGAACCGGCGTACTACAATGACTGATTGCTCCGTGGATGCGCAGTGTTCAAGCTTCTTTTCTGGACATTTAAGCAATGCCGAGACGCGTTTATATACTGCAAGCCATTGGTACAAATTGACGGTACCTTTGTGTATGGTAGATATACGCATCAACTGTTGCTAGCTGTGACACAGGACGACAGTGGGAGAATCCTTCCAATTGCGTTTGCAATAACACCGGGGGAGTCAGCTGATGATTGTGATTTTTTCCTATCTAGGTTAAGGATGCATGTCTGCCCCCAACCTGATATACGCGTTATATCAGATCGGGGTCCTGGAATACTAGCCGCAATAGAGCGACAGGGAAGTCTGTAGCATTGCACACACCATCGATATTGCCTAAAGCATGTTGCGTCCAACTGCCACGAGCAACATCGACCTACAATTCAACGACGACAAGTGACCAATATGGGTATGTAATATCTATTAATATAATTTCGTTTGTAATATTCAATTTATTCTTAATTGAAGAGTGGTATGTAATATTCGCTATCAACTTATATTGGCAGGGTACGAGATCAATAATGATCGTTTTCACGAGATGTTGGCGAGTTTGCGATCAGCTAACGAAGAAGGCGCAAACTACCTATGCAATATTCCTTTCAAACAGTGGACACAAGCATACGACGGCGGCCTATGATATGGTCATATGACCTCAAACCTGGCCGAATGCATAAATTCTATTCTAAAAGGAACGCATCATTTGCTGATAACATCGGTTGTGCGAGAGACATATTTTCATTTGGCGGCACTATTTCCGAAGCGAGCAGCGAGTTATAAAGGCCAAATACAAGGAGGCCATTTATGGTGCGCGAAGGTCTTGCTAGAAATTAATAAGGGGAAGGCACGGGCCAACACCATGCACACAATGTGTCACGATCACGACAACCTGTGGTTTCGTGTGATGGAAATTGACAGACCAAACCAAGGTATTGTTGGCGGGTAATATCGTGTATACTTGAAAAATAGGACTTGCGACTGTGGGATATTTGATGCACTTCGTTACCCATGCGCTCATGTACTTGCGGCTTGTTAGAATCTTCGTCTTGATCCTATGAGCTATGTTGACGAAGTGTATAAAATAGAAAACATGTACAACGTATGGAGACACGTATTCCCACCAGTCCCAGATGAACGTAAGTGGCCGTCTGTATCGCTTGCACCGTATAAGCTGTTGCCGAATAGACAACTGAGGCGCAAACCAAAAGGTCGACCTTACTCGACTAGAATACACAACAATATAGATATCCGAGAAACGGCCAACCAACGTAGGTTGTGCGGATGGTGTAGGAACCCAGGCCATACATCTCGCTCGTGTCCAAATCGAAATAGTTGGCAGTCTTCTTAGTTTTTTTGTCTCTCGGTGGCTATGTAAATTCTATTTACAATAAAAATAAACAATAAAATTAAATTACAATATAAATAAAAAATTAAATTAATTAAAAATAAACAATATGGCTATGTAACTTTTGTAGAAGGACTAATTTGCAAAAAAATAAAAAATAAATTACAATAAAAACACAAATCTTGGACTTCTATTAAAATTAAATTACAAAAAATAAATAACTTTTATTTTATTAAATATATTAAAATTAAATTACAATAAAAAAAAAAAAACAACTTGTATTTTATTAAAGATATTAAAATTAAATTACAAAAAATAAAAACAACTTGTATTTTATTAAAAATATTAAAATTAAATTAAAAAAAAAAAAAACTTTTATTTATTAAAGATATTAAAATTAAATTACAATAAAAAAATAAAAAAACAACTTGTATTTTATTAAAGATATTAAAATTAAATTACAAAAAAAAATAAAAAACAACTTGTATTTTATTAAAGATATTAAAATTAAATTACAAAAAAACAACTTTTATTTTATTAAAGATATTAAAATTAAATTATAATAAAAAAATAAAAAACAACTTGTATTTTATTAAAGATATGAAAATTAAATTACAAAAAAAATAAACAATTTTTATTTTATTAAAGATATTAAAATTAAATTACAATAAAAAAATAAAAACAACTTGTATTTTAGGGTAAAATACCCAAAAATACCAAAAAATTATTTAATTATGGAAAAGGGACGGTTTGAAAAATATTTACGGAAAAGGGTCGTTTCACGTCAGCGCGTTTTGGGGGGAAACGACAGCAAAGCGCGTCCCCAGGGGCGCGCTTTAACCTGCAACGGTCAGAAAAAATGGCCAAATTGTTTTTTGACTGTTGGGGGCCCAACAGTAAAAAAAACTATAAAAACCCCCAACCCTTTTATTTTTTTCACACTTTAATCCTTATTCATTCTTTTCTCAATTTCCTCTCAAATTCCTCTCAAATTCCTCTCAAAATTCTCTTTAAGTCCTTCAAACTTCCTCTAAAATTTCAAAATAGTCCTTTAATATTTACAAAAAACCTCTTTTTAATTTTTTTAATATATTTTTTTGAAACTTTTAAAATTTTTGATCGTATTACAAATGGCCGGGGAATTACTTCGTCTAGACAGCAAGCACATCTCCGTCGAGCAATTGAAAATGGTAAGTTTTTAATTTTAATTTTTCAATATTTATTTAATACTTTTTAGGTCTATGCAATTTTAATTAATTTTTATTTTATAATTTTTTAAACAGTCTGTAGATCGGGTTTTGGAATGTTATATTCGCAACATGCATGGTCCCCCATCGCTGTTGATCGAGAATTGCCTGCGGGAAGCGGGTTTTTGGTACGTGGCCACGATAGGCCGGGGGTTAAAGTTGGAGCCGCTTTTGATCAGTGTGTTGAAAGAGAGGTGGAGATCCGAGACGCACACTTTTCATCTTCCATGCAGAGAGTGTACCATCACTCTGGAAGATGTGCAGTTGCAGTTGGGATTGCCGGTGGACAGATCGGTAGTCACCGGGTCCGCAACTTCTGGTGATTGGGGAGCCATATGCTACGAGCTTCTGGGTGCCGTTCCGGATAAAATTCAAGGAGCTCGGATCGATATAGCCTGGTTACGAGACACATTCCCGGAGCCGCAGGAGGGTTCGACCGAAATAGAAAGAATACGGTATGCTGGGGCATACATTCTTCAGATAATTGGAGGCTATCTGATGCCGGATCTTTATAGAAACCTCGTACACCTGAGATGGCTGCTGAAACTTGTTGATTTCAGAGCAACCGGTGAATTGAATTGGGGGTCAGCCATGCTATCGAGGTTGTATCGGGAGATGTGCGGGGCGACGCGACCGAGTAAAGCGAAAATCGGAGGTTGCCTATCACTAATGCAGTCATGGGCATGGTATCGATTTCCATTTTTACGTCCTCGACTCGACCACCCATATTCATTCCCACTGATAACGAGGTAAATTTAATGTTATATTTTACAATTATTTCGTAGATTTATAGTATAATTGTATGCTAAAATTTTATTTAATTAGGTGGAACCATTCGGCGAGTCATGTTGGAATACCTACCTCGCTTGAAGATATACGGCTTCTATTGGACCAACGGTCAGAATCACAAGTAAGTTTCGAATTTCGTATTTATAATTTAGTATTTCGTATTTAGTGTCTACTATTATGTATATAATTAATATTTTGGTAATGTTAATATAGTTCCAATGGACACCGTACGAGGATCCAGAAGTTCGGGCAATAATTCCGGAGGAGTTGTTCCAAAATCCGAACAGTTGGCATGTGAAGGTCCTATTGATCACCTATGCGACTATGGAGATGCACCAATCAGATCAGGTTCTGCGACAATTTAGATTCCGGCAACCGATTCTCGTGTCACCTGAGATGCTCGATGATGAGCACAAAGTGGACTTACGGCAGCTGCACACGGATTGGCCAAGATTTTGGTCAGCACATATCGAGACGTGGGAGAATTGGTATGACTATTTACCTATCTGGGAATCGATCATCGTTCCTGAGTTAGTGTGCGTGCCGGAATACATGTCATGGTTTAGGATCCATGGTAAGCCGTATCTGTTGTCGGAAGAAGAGAGGGGACGACAACTTCGTGAACGAAGGGAACGTCGGGGCCCTTTAAATCCAAGGAGAAGGGGTGATGAGACGGGGCCATCAACAGCGCCGACACAGTCACCGGGCCCAGCAACAGCGCCTACACAGTCACCGGGCCCATTAGTTCAGCCGACGACACCGACATCACAACCTTTACCCTTTATGCCAGGTGCGTACCCTACCCCTTATATGTATCCTAACCCGTATATGTTTTCTTTTCCCAGTCCCACCCCAGGTTGGAATCCATGGCCGGGTTCGAGTCCGTTCCCGACTACTCTGACTGGCCAGCCGATCTTGAGGCCGTCGTCGAGTGAGGGATCACAGGAGGTGCCGTCGGGGAGCACTTCCTTTTACCAGTCTCCTTCGCCATACGGGATTCAGACACCCCCGCCGTGGTTTATGCAAACACCTCCGGGGTCGTTATTTTATCAATGTGGGTCATCCTCGCAACACCCACAACCAGACCAACTGCCGGAAGAACCCGAATCCCCGCCCGAGGTTCCACGACCCCCGCCGGAAGCTAGAAGAAGGAGGAATCCAGGGCGTAACCGCCGACCACCCCCGTGTGGCACTGATTCCTACCGGCATCAACACTGATTCAGTTCGGCTTTTGTATTTTTTGATTGTAATATAATTTTTTTAATTTTTTTAATAAAATAAAAGTTGTTTTTTATTTGTGTTTGTAATTTAATTTTAATATCTTCAATAAAATAGAAGTTGTTTATTTTTACATGTAATTTAATTTTAATTTTTTTAATAAAATAAAAGTTTTTTTTATTTATTTATTGTAATTTAATTCTTATTTTTTTAATGTAATTTAATTTTAATATCTTTAATAAAATAGAAATGGTTTAATTTTTTTATTGTAATTTAGTTTTAATATATTTAATAGAATCAAAGTTTTTTAATTTTAATTGTAATTTAATTTTTATTTTTAATTGTAATTTAATTTTTTGTAATTTTGTAATTTAATTTTAATAACTTGAATAAAATAAAAGTTCTTGTAGAAAAGTTCACCGTTTTCATAAAAAAAAATGTAATTACATAGCCACCAAGAGACAAAAAAACCAAGAACACGGTCAACTATTCCGATTTGGACACGAGCGAGATGTATGCCCCGGGTTCCTACACCTTTCGCACAGCCTACTTTGGTTGCTCATTTCTCGGATATCCATATTGTTGCGTATTCTACTCGAGTAAGGTCGACCTTTTGGTTTGCGCCTCAATTGTCTATCCAGTAATGGCTTATACGGTGCAAGCGATACCGATGGCCACTTACGTTCATCTGGGACTGGTGGGAATACGTGTCTCCACACGTTGTACATGTTTTCTAATTTATACACTTCGTTTACATAGCTCATGGGATCAAGACGGAGATTCTGACAAGCCGCAAGTACATGAGCGCATGGGTAACGAAGTGCATCAAATATCCCACAGTCGCATGTCCTATTTGTCAATTGTACACGATACTGCCCCCCAACAATACCTTGGTTCGGTCTGTCAAACTCCGTGACACGAAACCATAGGCTGTCGCGATCGTGACACACTGTCTGCATCGTGTTGGCCTGTGCCTTCCCCCTGTTTATTTCTTGTAAGACCTTCGGGCTCCATACATGGCCTCCTTGCATCTGCCCTCTATAACTCGCTGCTCGCTTCGGAAATAGTGCCGCTAAACGAAAATACGTGGGAGCTCTTTTCAGTACTCCTGCTGACAGTGCATCCTTCCTGAAGCGTTTTTGGTCACTGTTTGTTCAGAAACGTCTTCTCAAAATTATTTTGCCAGATACAACTGTCACAAAATTCAATTAATTTTTTTGGCTAATATATTTTGCCCAAAAACCTAAATATATTTTTACCCTAGCCCAGAAACCTTAGAATATCATACAGTAATTGGACTGGGGGGCAAAAACGCGTCCACGTCAGCGCGTTTTCCTGGTGATTCGCAGCAAAGCGCGTCCCCAGGGGCGCGCTTTGCTGTCGTTTCCCCCCAAAATGCGCTGACGTGGACGCGTTGGGGTGAAACGGCCCTTTTCTGTAAATATTTTCAAAGCGACCCTTTTCCGTAATTAAATAATTTTTTTGGTATTTTTGGGTATTTTACCCTGTATTTTATTAAAGATATTTAAATTAAATTATAAAAAAATAAAAAACAACTTGTATTTATTAAATATATTAAAATTAAATTACAAAAAAATAAACAACTTTTATTTTATTAAATGTATTAAAATTGATTACAATACAAAAATAAACAACTTCTATTTTATTAAATTAAAATTATAAATTAAAATTAAATTACAAACAAAAATAAAAAATAACTTTTATTTTATTAAAAAATAAAAAAATTATATTATAATTAAAAAATAAAAAAGGCGGTCAGAATCAATGTTGGTGCCGGTCGGAATCAGTGCCACATGGGGGTGGTCGGCGGTTATGCGCTGGATTCCTCCTTCTTCTAGCTTACGACGGGGGTCGTGGAACCTCAGGCGGGGATTCTGGTTCCTCCGGCAGTGGGTCTGGTTGTGGGTGTTGGGAGGATGACCCACATTGATAAAATAACGACCCCGGAGGTGTTTGCATAAACCACGGCGTGGGTGTCTGAATCCCGTATGGCGAAGGAGACTGGTAAAAAGAAGAGCTTCTCGACGGCGCCTCGTGTGATCCCTTATGCGACGGCGACCGCAAGGTCGGTTGGCCAGTCGGAGTAGTCGGGAACGGACTCAAACCGGGCCATGTATTCCAACCTGCAGTGGGACTGGGAAAATGAAACATATATGGGTTAGGATACATATAAGGGTTAGGGTACGCACCTGGCATAGAGGCCAAAGGCTATGATGTCGGTGTCGTGGGCTAAAGTGTTGGGCCCGGTGACTGTGTCAGCGCTGTTGATGGCCCGGTCTCAGCACCCCTTCTCCTTAGATTTAAAGGGCCCCGTCGTTCCCTTTGTTGACGAAGTTGTCGTCGCCTCTCCTCTTCCGATAATAAATACGGCTTGCCATGGATCCTAAACCATGGCATGTATTCCAGCACGCATGCTAACTCAAGAACGACGATCGGTTCCCGAATAGGTATATAATCATACCGGTTCTCCCACATTTCGATATATGCTGACCAAAATTTTGGCCAATCCGTGTGCAACTGCCGTAAGTCGACTTTGTGCTCATCATCGAGCACCTCAGGTGGCACGAGAATCGGTTTTCGAAATCCAAATTGTCATAGAACCCGATCTGACTGGTGCATCTCCACGGTGGCATAGTTGATCAATGGGACCTTCACATGTCAAATGTTCGGATTTTGAAATAACTCCTCCGGAATTACTGCCCGAATTGTCGGATCCTCGTATGGTGTCCATTGAAACTATATTAACATGATAAAAATATTAGTTATATACATAATACTAAATACTAAATACGAAATACTAAATTCTAAATACGAAATATGAAACGACTATTTTATTATGAAAATATATTTTATTTAATACTTACTTGTGATTCCGATCGTTGCTCTAATAGAAGCCGTATATCTTCAAGCTCGGTAGGTATTCCAACATAACTTGCCGAATGGTTCCACCTAATTAAATAAATTTTTAGCATACAATTGTACTTTAAATCTACGTAATAATTGTAAAATATAATATTAAATTTACCTCGTTATGAGTGGGAATGTATATGGGTGGTCGACTCGATGACGTAAAAATGGAAATCGAAACTGTGCCCATGACTGCAGTAGTGATAGGCAACCTCCGATTTTCGCTTTACTCGACCGTGTAGCCCCGCACATCTCCCGATACAATTTTGATAGCACGGCAGACCCCCAACTCAATTCACCAGCTGCTCTAAAATCAACGAGTTTCAGCAACCATCTCAGGTGTACGAGGTTTCGTGACAAGTCTGGCATCAAATTGCCTCCAATAATCTCAAGAATGTATGCCCGAGCATACCGTATTCTTTCTATTTCGGTCCAATTATTATCCGGCTCCGGGAAGGTGTCTCGTAACCAGTCCATCTCGATCTGACCTTCGATAATGTTATCCGGAATAGCACCCAGAAGCTCGTAGCAAACGGCTCCCCAATCACCAGAAGTTGCAGATCCGGTGATTACGTACCCATCCACTGGCAATCCCAATTACAAATGCACGTCTTCCAGAGTGATAGTACACTCTCCGCATGGAAGATGGAAAGTGTGTGTCTCGGGTCTCCACCTCTCTATCAATGCACTGATTAACTTTGGCTCCAACTTGCACCCCCAGCCTACCGTGGTCACGTGCCAAAAACCCGCTTCCTGCAGGTAATTCTCGATCAACGGCGATGGCGGACCAGGAATATTGCGAATATAGCATTGCAGCACCCAATCTACAGACTGTTTAAAAAATTATAAAATAAATTTTAATTAAAATTGCATAAACCTAAAAAATATTAAATAGTATTGAAAAATTAAAATTAAAACTTACCATTTGCATTTGATCGACGAATATGTGTTTATCGTCGAGACGAATTAATTGCCCGGTCATTGGTAATACGATCGAATATCTTAAAATTTATCAAAAAAATATATTTCAAAAAATTTAAAAAAGGGCTTTTTGTAAATATTAAAGGACTATTGTGAATTTTGAGAGGAAGTTTCAAGGAATTTAAGAGAAATTTGAGAAGAATTTGAGTGAAAGTTGAGAGGAAAATGAATAAGGACTTTGTTGTGAAAAAAATAAAAGGGTGGGGGGATTTATAGGTTTTTTTTCTGACCGTTGGAGGCCCAACGGTCAAAAAAAAATTGACCGTTATAGCAGGAAAGCGTGCCCCTGAAGGCGCGCTTTGTGCCACATCAGCAAAGCGCGTCCTCGTCAGCGCATTTTGTGCTGATGTGGCACAAAGCACGCCTCAGGGGCGCGCTTTCCTGCTGCATCCCTCCAAAACGCGCTGACATAGACGCGTTTTGGGGGGAAATGGCCCTTTTCCGTAAATATTCTAGATTTTGGCCCATTTCCTTTTTTTTTTTTATATTTTGGTAAATAAGCCTATTTTGCTACCATTTTACTATTATGTTGCTACTATTTTGTTGTTATTGTTTGGATATTGTATAAAATTTATTTTATTGTTAATTTTGTTATTATTTTAGAGACATTTGCTTGTTAAGTTGCATCAACTTAGTATGATTTAAGTATACATATTTTTTAAAATTTGTTGGGAAAGATTTATTTTGATGTTTTTAATATTTTTGATGTATTATATATATTTTAAAATTATATAAAAATAATATAAAAATTAATATTAGCAGGCCAGGTCGGGCCCGGGTTTTAACATTGTTATCCGGGTCGAACTTGGGCAAAATTTTAAGCCCATTTTTTGGGCCGGGCTCAGGCTTAGCAAATAGGCCTAAATTTTTAGTTGAGTCCAGCCCCGGCCCATGCATTGTAACGTTCTTCGGGCGTCTCTCTATTATATGACAATATCTTCCACAATTAAAACGTATGTTTGGTAGTGATTCATACTCCATCCTCTGTAAATTTCGTTCAATGCTAATTTTGGAGATCAATGGTTAGTTTAGGTTAATATAAATTGTCGTTTAAGTAAACTTCGTGTGTGCTCCACTATATGTGTTATAATCAATCTTAATCAAATTCCCGGATCACTTCTAAGATGCTCATTTTTTTACATTGCTCTAAATAAATCTTGTAATCGGATCCTTGCAACCTTATTGTTCGAATATGGTTGAGCGACATTTAAGGAACGCAACCAAGGTTAAACCATAAGACATTGTTCAAATACAGTCTAGAGGCCTTCCGCCAACACCATTGTATAGAAATCATTTGATTGGGATTTTACCATGTAATGCATTAAACCCTATCTTCCTTCTAAGTAGTTTGATGATCACATTTTGTGCCATACTTTGTTTCATCAAAAGATGTACTCGTTCCAAGAATTTTATCAATGGGATGCCTTTCTCAAAACTAGTCACGAGAATTTCTTTTCTTCATATTTTGATGACATATTCAATAACATATATTTAAGGACATACTGACATTTACTTGAGAATCAATAATCATAGATTCTTCATTGTGAGGATGCTATTGTGAAAGAACATATTTGTTGGGTAAGAAAATGACCTATAGTTTAATCCTCTCTTAAAAAATATCAATTTCCTTAAGAACTTAATTTATACTACTTATAAAGTCTCTGAATTGGTTTTCGAGTTAATCAGACCTTAACTTAATTAAAAAAAATCGAGATTTTTAAAATCAATAAACTTACTTGTTTCACGAGATAAATAGGAAAACGAAAATTTCGACTTGTTGAAAGGGATGCATAAGTTAGAAAAAGATGTGAATGGTAGTACTAGAAGCATTGCTGATCATTGGGGTAAGTTGGTCGCATTGAATTGCATTTTATCAAACTTGAATGATTATAGTAAGGCTACAATGTTAATTCTCCCCAACTAGGCCGGAAGGATTGAAGAACTTGTTATTCTTGAATGTGGGGGAGAGAAATATCCAATCCTAGTTACTGAGTTTGGTGACTTTGCAATTTCTATGCTTTCTATAAAAAAAATCCAACCTTTTTCTTTATTGTATAGTGATCGATGCTCAAAGACAGAATCAAACAAGTATGATTATAGATTTGTACATAAAGGAGACACAATTAATTATTTCACTTTTGTTGAGGACACTGACACTAGAAAAGAGGCGGTGGTAAGTGCATGCATGGATATTGAAATAATGACACTAAAAATTAACATAGATGACTTATACTATAAGTTAAATAAGTTAAATTGTATTTTTTATTTTTATTTAAAAAAAATAAGTTAATCTTTGTATGTTAAATGAAAGAGTAAATCAATTATTTATGTATAAAAACTTCACCCATTTGTATTGTTAAAAAGTGACTTGGCCAACGGAATAACCCGATAATGATACGTGACGTATCATTTGTACCTCATGCTAATGTATAGGGACAAGTTTTTAACAGTAGAAATGAATGGAATTTTTAATAAAATGATCAATTTGCTCTTTGATTTAATGTATAGGTATTAATTTGCTTAATTTTTTAATAGAGAGAGCAAAATATAATCCGACTTCTAGTACAAAGACTTCCATTGTACTTTTACCAATAATGAATCATAAAGTTGATGATGTGCTTCATAAGGGCATGAAAGTAAAGCCAAAACATGATAAATCGTATCATTGCAATCGAAAGGAGAGGTCAATTAATACAATAGAAGATCTATTCTTACTTCTATTAAAAAACAAAGCAAAAACAAAAAACATGAGAAATGGGTACAATGTTGGTTCTTCGAGTAAAAGGAGATGTGAGAGAGGTGATTAAGGAATTGACAACAATAGAAATGATGCATTTACAAGAAGATGATGGAAACAATATGGAAGGAAGTGAAGATTTGATAGGATAAGATTGTGGTAAATATGGTCTTGAGGTGCTTGTAAGTATGTTCAAAGCAATGTATGGCATAGAAGGATGAATCATGTTCATTTTGGTGTACCTTTGCCTTGTTTTGACAGGTGAAGGGGATCTGGTCTTGGAATCAAGGGCGGTGTTGGGGGATGGGGGCTGGTAAGGGGCCGAACCTATTAAAATGAAAAAATTTCCTCCTTTAACCCCTTTATAATTTATAAAACTTTAATTTAGTATCCCAAAATGATAAAAATTTGATTTAGTCATTTAAAATTAATAAAACTATAAGCTATAAAAATTGTGAAATTAACATTTACTATTGTAAAAATATAGAATTTAATTTTGGTCTTCCAAATTTTTTTGATTTTCCCTCACTTAAAAGTGGATCCCATAATCTAATTTTATATTATTTATTTTTTTATATTTTGTAAGATATTTTTAGACAAAAGATAACATATCTATCTATATATATATAATAAGGGAAAATATTTGATGCACTCTTTATGCATAAGTTTCATGTATTATCGGTGAATAGTAATATAATATCTCATCACTAAATAAAACAAAAAATAGTAACAAACTTATAAATAAATACTAATAACTTTATTTAAACATAATTAAATAATAATTAATATAAATAAATGTTAAAACCTTAAACCCTCAAAGATCTTAAATCCGAAAGTTATTAATATATATTTATAATAATTGTAAATAAACAAGTCTTCTATAATAATGATCTTTCGTGTTATTATTCACTGATAGTGCATAAGACTTATACATTGAATCCATATAATATTAAACACTAACAATCAATAAGTTTATTAACTTATTTTTAAATTTCACTATAATGCATAGAATAATATCCTATTTATAAATAGAGAGTGGTTAGGGATCTGAGAAATAAGACGCTGATAAACACACGCACACAAAAAGAGAGAAATTAGAGGAGAGGGAGATGGCGCCGGAGTACTGTGTAACAGGCGGAACAGGATTCATTGCTGCTTATTTGATTAAGTCCTTGCTGGAGAAAGGTTACTTTGTGCGCACAACCGTGCGAGATCCAGGTCTCATGTTTTGCTTGCTTTTTTTTTTTTTTTTCTATTTCTAAAACATTTTTCTAAGGAATATATCAAAATCTTAACATTATGTAAGGTTATTATGAGCAGAGAATGTGGAAAAGGTTAGTTTTCTTAAGGAGTTGAGTGGAGCAAAAGAGAGGTTGAAGATTATGAAAGCTGATTTAATGGAGGAAGGAAGCTTTGACGAAGCTATTCATGGCGTTGACGGTGTTTTCCACACCGCTTGCCCGGTTCTTGTTCCTTATGACGATAACGTTCAGGTTCTGCTAATGCTTCTTTTTTTTTTTCTTTTCTAAGAACGTAAAGTTTCTCTTCAGTTCACTAGGTTTTTTTTTTTTTTTTCAATTTTTTTTAGTTCCAGTCTTAACTGTTTTTTTACACAATATTAGAAGTACTCTCTTCGAGCACTCGAACTCTAATATTGCATTAATAATAATATTCATACCAATCGAACTAAGATTCAATCAATTTTTGTTTTATAGAATATGAATAGATGAAAAAAAATATATAGAAAAATAATAATTATATTATCATATAGAATATATTATATGAGGTATAAAAAAAAATTGTATAAATATATAGAACCCAAAACATAATTATAACATAAAAATAGTGCAAATATTACTAGTACAGTTTTATCTGCTCTAAATTAGTTAATTAATTAATCAGAATTGCAGCACTAGCATGTGCAACATTTGAGCAATCCTATGGTCTTGATTATGATAGTCAACTTTATATATTACATCGTTCCAAGTGAAAAAAAAAACATACATATATTATAAAAATTTTATATAAAAAAATTAAATATGAGTTTTAATTGAAATAATAAAAGTAAAGTTTTTATATTTATAATTATGTGTGTTTAAGTTTTATTATGGGTAGTTTTTGTTGTAGATAATTGTTGAATATAAAAAATAAAAAATAAAAAATACCCTTGTAAGTATATTTATATTTTGTAAAAAAATAAATACTTTAATAATTTGGATTAATATGTAATTTATCTCATGAACTTATTTTCTATCATTCAAGTTGGTAACTCTGCACTAATATCATTAGTTTATGTTGATGTGATAGTAATGGTAACACGTGATAATCTCTCATTATGACATGTGATGAATATAAATTAAAAACTTTTTAAAAATATTAAATTAATTTTAAAATGTCTACTTTTTGAGATAAGTTTACGTACTAAATAGATATTTTTAGACAAGTTCAATGGACAAATTACATATTAATCCTTAAAAAATTAATGCTATTAACAAATTGAGGTTATGTGTGTATCTGATTTTAAATTCAAATATCAATTAGGTATAAAAAATTCAGATAAATATTTTTAAACAAGTTGAGGGAGCAAACTATATATTAACCCTTAATAATTTTTAAATAAAAATATATAGTTTTGATATCCGAATTTTATGCAAAGTAAAGTCTAATTGATTTGTCTTTATGTCCCACTAATTTAAATTAATATATATATATATATATATATATCGTTTCCACCATGAAAGCTTACTTTTCTTGGGACCTAATTGCGATCGTCAGCTCAATTCCAAAATTTGGCGCAGGTCACATTCTAAGCAACTTTGATTATTCTTTTTCATTATTAAAACTTTTTTTTTGTTATTATATATCGCCCAAAATCAAATATGTATATATATGTGGAAGAAAATTTTTTGAAGAGCTGGAATTAAATTGTATATTTTTATAATAATAAAAGTATAATTTTACTTTTTTTTAATAGTTTATAATTTTATAATCTTTAAATGATTAAATTAATTTTTTATCATTTTTTAAGAGCGCTTTTATTTTTCCAGTTTCAAGTTTAGGAAAACTCTTTCAAATTAAGAATGAAATCAAATTAAGTTATAATTTTATAGGAATGTTTTTTTTGTGTTTTATATAATAAATTAGTAATTAGTAATCAAACAACTTTACTAATATAAATAAAATTAATTAATTTTTGTATAAATTTTTAATAAATATATTTATTACATGCATTTTTTATTCACGTTACAAGCATGTGATAAATAAATCTAAAGTTTTGTTTGTTTTATTGAAAATGACTTATGAAAAATGTTTTTTTCATTTTCTTGTACGAAAAATGATTTACAAGTTAGTGAAAAATAAGTCTTTTTTCCTGTAAAATGACTTACCCTTTTCAAAAGCGTAAGTCATTTTTCGGAAAAGAGCTCATCTATAAGTATTTTTATTTTTATATAAATAACTTAAATCAAACTTAATATTATTATATTGATAATAAAATTTATTTTATTTTTAAAAATATTTAAAATATAATATAAAATATTATAATTTTCAATATTATTAAACATATATAATTATTGATATTTAATCATAATAAATTATTAATATAAATAATATATTTAATTATTTTAATAAAATTTCAATTTTATTTAATAATAATTTTTAAAAATAATATTTTAAATAATATTTTTCATATATTATTAAAAATATTCCATATTAATATTTTAATAATAAATATTTATTATAATAATAAATATATTAATAATAAATGTTTTGTAGTATAAAGGTTAAAATATGTCATAAGTCAATATACTCTTCACAAATTTAGAATTTAGTCCTTGTACTTTTATTTTCAAGAATCTAGTCCCTCTACTTTTTAGATTTGAAAATCAAGTCCAATTGTTAATATTGTTAAATTTTTTTGTCAATTTTGTTGATGTCACATTTTTAAATAAATAATATTCACTTGGTAGTCATGTAACTAAAAAATGGCATTGTAATAAACCTGAATTTAATAAAATATTTTAAATTTATGCAAAAACAATGTAAAATATAAATTTATAGATATAGAATAAACTCAATTAAACAATGATAAGATAAGAAAATCTCACATGTATGTTTGTTTCATTGAAAACAGCTTTTATAAAATATTTTCAGAAAATTTGCGAAACAACAAAAAATATTTTATACAGATTCATCTAAGCACCAGAAAAATATTAACTTTTAAAACAAAAGGTTATTTCCAAAAACTATTTTCTAAAAATTATTTTAAATAAAACAAACGAAGCCTAAGTGTAATGTAAAACACTTGGTGTGGGATCACATGCTTGGCATTTTGTGTGTCCAAATCCACAAAATGCTTCCATTTTTATATTTTGGTTTTTTTTATTAATAAAAATGACCCAAAACTTTTAATTATTTATTAAAATGACCTACCTTGAAAATCATGTACGTAAATGACCTGTTCTGAATAATAAATTCCGGTGCCGCCGTTGTCATTGGTGGTACCAGTATGTGTATTTATAGACCCACTTTAAAATACTGTTATTCTGAGAAAAAAGAAAAATATATATTTTAATGGGTGTCACCCTTGTAATTGGCAGTACCAGTGCTTTTATTTTTTTTAAAAAAGGTGTCTGATTATTGTCACCGTTGCCATTGGCAGCACCAAGCTTTTTTTATTAGGAAATTTGAATGGTACTTTTGTCGTCAAGTGAAGAAACATGAGGACAAAGAAAAAGAAGAAAATTTGATATATACTTTGTTAAAAACAGAAACTCCAATGATCAATCTAGAATAAGAGAAAAGGAAAAGTTATGGGAGAGATTGAAAAAAAGTTTAAGTACTTGAGCTTTTAATTGATTAATTAATCCAGCTTCCAATTGCATTGAAAATGTTTTTTGTTTTTGAACGTTGGAAATTTTTAATTAGCATTAACAATCGTTGGACAGGTTCTTTTTTAACGTTTTTCTAGTTTTTATTAATGCATTAACACCATTAATTAATCTAATTAAATTCTTTTAATGGTAAACGTTAAAAAATTTTCCAGTTTTTAATTAAATTAATTAATCCAGCTTTTAATTGCATTGGAAATGTTTTTTTTAACGTTGGAAACTTTTAATTAGCATTAACAGTAATTGGAAATGTTTTTATTTTTTAACGTTTTTTCACTAACAGATTTTAATTGCATTAATTAATAGTGTTAATGTTAATTAATTTAGCTATATAATCGTTTTTTTATTATTTCAATTTTTCTTTTATTTTCCCCATAATTTTTTACTTTTCTTAGAAGTATTTTAGTTTTCTTTTTCTTATTCTAAATTTATGTTTCTCACTGTTGGAGTTTCTGTTTTTAGTCAGGAATATATCAATTTTTCTTCTTATTCTTTGTCATCATGCTTCTTCACTCGAAGACACGGTATGATTCAAATCTTTTGATAAAAAAAGCCAGGTGTCACTAGAGGCGAATCTAGGGGGCTGGCAGGGGCCCCGCCCCCCATAAAATGAAAAATTAGGCTCTTTAAAATATTTTAAAATTTTAAATTAGTAAAGATAAAATTACACTTTACCCTCTTAAAATTATAAAAATTTAATTTAATCTTTTAAAAATTATAAATATATAAACTATAAAAAATTAAAATTTCATTCGTTCCCCTTAAAAAAATTGTTCCTCCATGTCATAAATGGAAATTTCAAATTACTAGAATTTTAATTCTTCTAATTTTGGAATAAGAAACTATGGGGTTTTTTTTTTTTTTTCCAAGAATAAGATTATGAAAATTTCGTTTCCTTGTATCGTAGGCAAATTTGATTGATCCATGCATAAAGGGCACCTTGAATGTGCTGAGATCCTGTTCAAAAGCCAGCAGCGTGAAAAGGGTTGTTCTCACCTCTTCTTGCTCTTCAATACGCTACCGTTTTGATGTCCAGAACCAGCAAATTTCTTCTCTTAATGAATCACATTGGAGTGATCCAAACTATTGCAAACGCTACAATGTAAAAAACATGCAGGATGACTGCAACATTTTTCTTCCGTCTGTTAATTTGTTTACATGAATTTTCTTTTCCCTGAAAATCTTGGTTTCCCCATGTAGCTGTTTTATGCGTATGCAAAGACAATAGGTGAACAAGAAGCATGGAGAGTAGCAAAAGAAAGTGGGATTGATTTGGTGGTTGTCAACCCATCTTTCGTGGTTGGTCCTTTGCTTGCGCCGCAACCGACCAGTACTTTGTTGCTGATACTCTCCATTGTTAAAGGTCAGATATTTCTTTTGCCAATCACGATGAGGTAGAAGAAGGTAGAAACGTAGAGATGGCCGAATAGATCCCCCTTGTGCTCTCATGCTTATATAGTGGATCATTTTTATCTCATAGTGCCACGTGACGGGTTGTATTGGCAGATTAGAAGTTAGGGTTAGAGGTCAGTGACCAAACATTCACTGCCAACATAGGTTGTTTGGCGTTGTGGTATGTCCCATGTGATCATGTTTGTGTCTTAGGTTATCTTATTCTAACTTCGCAGTCTCGTGCGGTACTAACTAATGAGTGTGCTTACTCATCGTACAAGCCGTTAGACAAGAGGCTATTACAAAGAGTTGTCATGGAGAGTTTTTGAGGGGTTCACATCCTATTGGGGTATAAAAAAAAGTATTCGAGTTAGTATTCTAAGGAAACATTATAACGAAGGATGATGGATGGAATTATAAAGTAACGAGAAAATAATGATAAACGTAGAGAGGATTAGAATCCTTGAATTAACAAATGTTGGATGTAGTGGTAATACACATTGTACTTTCAATGGGAGAATGCAGGTTCAAACTTGGAGACAACATTGTTGGGAGGTGCAACCACAAACTTTGAGCATGAACTGTCTTAACTTAAGCATACGTATATTGTGGACATGTTTTAAGTAGAGTGCTAAAATATTGATGCAATGTTTCTTTCCTGTTTGCTGTAAGTGCCATGGCTAGTCTTCATTCCCTAAAGAAATAAATTCTCATCGACATCCTTACCAGGTATAAAAGGTGAATACCCAAACACCACAGTAGGGTTTGTGCACATAGATGACGTGATTGCAGCTCACATTTTAGCTATGGAGGAAAGCAAAGCATCAGGCAGGTTGGTATGTTCTGGCTCGGTAGCTCATTGGGAACAGATCATTGAGATGTTGAGAGCTAAATATCCTTCTTATCCTTTTGAAAACAAGTGAGTCACAAACCATTTCGAAATGTCTCATATGTTTAATGTTTCCCTTTTATCCATCTAGTATCACTTATCAAGAATCATCGGGAAACATTGCAACATGCTATGAAGCAGAAACTAGTAATTGACTTTACTAAATCGGCACTGTAGGTGTAGCAGTCAAGAAGGAGACAACAATGCACATAGCATGGACACGAGTAAGATTCAACAGTTGGGATTCCCGGAATTCAAATCACTTCCTCAAATGTTTGATGATTGTATTAAGAGTTTTCAGGACCAAGGATTTCTGTGAAGTTCACTTGTTTTGTGCAAATGGGTTCATAAGAGCATCAGCACTACTTAACGATATCCTTATTTCTATGAACCCCTGCTCTAGCAAAAGTATATGATATGGTTCTAAATCAGTAATAATTAGAGTTGATCGGGTCAAGGTTTCATTTTTTTTTTATTTAAATTTGGCCTCTTTTTTAGTCAAATTGGTCCGCTCAAAAATTCTATTTCACAATTCAAAAATTATTAAAATATTAAAAAATGTATTTTTAATTAATATTTTATAATTAAATTTAAATAATAGAATTTTTTTATTATTTAAATTGAATTTAAACTGAACCGTATTAGTTCAAAGTGCAAATTTTTTTATCTAAATCTAACTCAAATCAAGTTGGATAGGTTATTCGACCCCTAGACAAGTTTAATAATAATATGAGTGATTAGACTTAAGTATTGATGATACCGATGTTTCTAAATAAGAGAGGTAGTGAACTAGGTTAGCAACGAGAGAAGAAGAGAAGCGGAAGTTACCTTGACGGGTGACAAATGTGAGTTATGAACTTCTCGAACTACTCTAGGTCCTCCAAGGTCCTTAGGAAGGCAACTCAACTCCCAAGATTTGTTGCAGCTAGTCGGGTGGAGGCCCTAAAGGGCCGATATGTTAGGCATCAAGAGAGGTTATGGAGAAACCCTAATAAAGGCCTCAAGAAAAAGTATTTTTAGTGGAAACATAATAGTCACTAAAATTTGTAGTGATGATATTTTTTTTAAAGGTAAATTCATTCAATAAATGCAACCATACAATTCAGATAAAAAGTAGTAAATACTCATCATAGATAATGAAGGATAAGCTCCATCAACACAACAAAGGCTTTAGTTTCAATATCAATAGAACATTATGACACATTGACAATTGGCTTTGTCACAACTCAAGCACGATATATCTGGAGTGATTGCAAGCACTTAATACGATAAGGAAATCAATCCCGAATGGTCCAAAGCAGCAAGCAAAAATCGACAAAAGAATTGAACATTCACCAAATTAGAGAGGACGACAACAAAATCATCCCTAAAATTACTTGTAAAACTAAGATTACATACATAAACAAGACTAAAAAACGTGCTACAAGAGCAGACAAAAACTTCTAAAACTGAAGACTTATTAAATAATTAAAAAAATATATAAAACTTAAGACAACACGGACCCAAATCAACACGTGAAATCATTTATTATTCTAAAATACTTTCAAAACAGAAACATGTTAAGAAGTTGACGAAGAGCCACCCACTTTCCAAAAAAAACTACTGATGGTCGGTAGAGTTTTAGTGAATGATAAGTACCGTCAGCTGTCCATCGTAACTTTTGAAGACAACAAAGATACTCACAAAATAAATCTGTAAACTGAAAAGAGAGAAAACACGTGTAATGAATGAGAAGAAAAAAGAAAAAAAAGGATCGATGGAATAGGAAAAAGGCGGGCAATAACCAGCGTTGAAGTTAACACCCCCACTAATGTAATGATCAAAATTTAATTCGTTACTCCTCGTCACAAATAATTCCGCCACTATTAGTGTGAATTATTTTAAAAAAATCACAATTGTTCAATTTTCTAGCAATATTATAATTGTTAGCAACTACTATACAAAAATCAACATAAAGAAAAATATATCTTTTTTTCAATTTTTAAAATAAATCAAATTCATAAAATCTGTATAAGGTTAGTTTTTTCATTTAAAGTAAGATTATATTGATAAATTGTATAAATTTTGAGCCTTTAATCTAATATATATACACTTAAAGTTACAATTAAGAAATTGCTATTTGACAACTTAATTATTTGCTACTTAGAAAAGTTAGACCATCCTTCCATCAAAGATTTAAGGAAGAAGTGATCAAAATATTCCATGTTGATAATGTTAGTGATGAACTATTTTATTTTTTAATTTGATGACCAAAACAGAAATATGTTAATAGTTGGGTAATCAATTATGTAATGTATCCAATTGTTTCTTTTTTGCTTTTTTTAAGTCCTTATAGTTATCTAGAATTTGAGATTTAATCCCTTTACTTTAAAAATTAAAAATTCAACCCTCCTATATTTCTAGTTTAAAAATATTGTAGTCTAATTATTATCGTAGTTAGTAATTTCGATCAAAATTTGTCAACTGAACATGCTTATTTTTTATTAATAATACACTACGTCATACGAGGGCAGGCTAATCATACATGTCAAAATGACAAAATTTGATAAAAAATGCTAATAATATTAATGACCGATTTGATATTTTTAAATTAAAAAAGTAATAGTATCTGATTTTAAATTTATACATAAACTACACCGAAAGCTACTAAACTATTAGTAACTTTACATTTTGGTCACTCAACTTCAGAAAGTCATAGAATTGTCATTGAACTATTTGAAAGTTTTCATTTAAGTCACTGAACTATTCAAAAGTTTTATTCAAGTAATTGGACTATCAAGTTCTTTTTTTAATTTTGTCTAGTGAGCTCCAAGTAACAAATCGACAATCTATACGATATATCAATTAATACTTGTCAATGAGTAGAAAAACATATCTTAGATCCAAGTCGATTTGAAGATTAGTGTCAGAGATTGGAGAAAGAAATTGTTTGAATTTTAGTTCATAGATTCGTAATATTCAAAGTTGCTTAATGAAAAAATTGAATTGTAGAAAGAAGGGGAAGGAGAGTTGTGATTGGTGCAGACGATGCAGATAGAAAATGCCATATAACACCAATTTTAACAACCCAGCGACTTAAAAATTTTCAAATAGTTCAGTGATCATTTTGTAACATTTTGAAGTTGAGTAGCCAAAATGTAAACTTAATAATAGTTTAGTGACATTGAGTGCAGTTTATCCTTAATTTTTTAAGAACATGGACTAAATCACATATTTTATCAAAGTACAAGGACTAACAACATATTTTAACCTTTCTTTTAATTTCCAAACCCTAAACCCTATGCCAAAAGTATAGAACTTGAAAGAACTGAAAGCTTAGACAGAGACGGAAAACAGAGAGGAGGGTCAACAATGGCTTTGTATCTTAGACGAGCAACCAAATTAACAAACACAATAAGAACAACCACCCTACTACTTAGAAGCTCAAATACGCAAACCCGCAACATCTCTCACTTTCTCCTTTCTCATAACCAATTAACTCCCCGTTCCCAAAACCTCACTCCTTTCTGTTCATTTGATTTTCTTAGAGATTCTCGCCGTGGTTTCGCCAAAGGAAAAAAATCAAGTATTTTTCTATCTCCATCTTTCTGATTTTCTGCTGGGATTTCGTTGTTTTCTTTCATCTTTTCGTGGATTGTGTTAATGGGTTGCTTGTTGTTTTGCAAAAATGAGCTTATATATATATATATATATATATATATATATTAGAATGAATTGGATTCTTATGAAAACTAAAAGAAATGGGTTATTTCGTAGTGATTTTTCCTTAATTTTGCATTGTCACAGAGGATGATTCTGGTGGGAGTACAATGGAACTTGCTCCTGATATTGGGCCTTCTGTTAAAGCAAGTGCTGCATCACAGATGGATGCAGCAATAGTTGCCTTATCGCGGGAGCTAGCCAAATTGAGAACAGGAAGGGCATCTGCAGGTATTCACTATTCATCGACTTCATTTGCATTTTTTTTTAAAATTTTATTGTATTTGTAGTATAATGGTTTGAAGTTAAAAAACAATTTTGTTGTGTTTGTACAGGAATGCTTGATCATATTATCGTTGAAACTGATGGCGTAAAGATGCAACTGAACCATTTAGCTGTTGTTTCTGTTGTTGATTCAAAAACCTTATCGGTGAATCCATATGATACCAATGTAAGAGTCCCAAGTCTCTTCTATACCGGATTACAATAATTTGGGCTTAGGGTTTGAGGTTTAGGGTATGTCAAATAACAATAATTTACAATCCGTGTTAGAGAAAACGGTGATGGGTTTTTTATGCAGACTCTCAAAGCATTAGAGAGTGCCATCATTTCATCTCCGTTAGGCTTAAATCCAAAGGTGGATGGTCAACGGTTGATCGCACCTATTCCACCGTAAGTGTTTATGCTGAATACTTTCCATTTGGTTTTATCCGCAATGAGTGTTTCCTATGTTTTTTTCATGCTTTGTTGTTATATATCTGTTGTCCATTTTGCTTTATGGTCCCTCAACTGATTTAGTCATTCTTTGTTTTGTCATGACCAGATTAACAAAAGAGCATATGCAGGTGAGTTTAGGATTGTCATGCCCTTTTTTTTTCACTTATTTTGTACTTTCATCTATATGCTATTTGCTGCTAAGATATTCTTACATCTACCAGGCTATGTGCAAAGTTGTTGCCAAGTCTTCTGAAGATGTTAAACAAAGCATAAGAAGGGCTCGACAAAAGGTAGTGAGTAACATCTCTGATTTTACTTTTATCGGTAAATTTAATGCAAAGAAAGTAATTATGAGTTCTAACTAGTGGATGAAGCTTTGAAATGTCCAGTTTTGAATGCGAAATCTCTTCTTATGGAAGAAGGTTCTCCTAGCTATGGTCTAGATGTTCGTAATATGGTGATTTTGCATGTATTGCCTGCACTACTTTTTAGTGGATGATCTTTTATAGCATGCTTAAAATATCTATTTTTATTTTATTTTTTAATGTTATACATGGCAAGTGCTAAGTAAATATTGTGCTTGCTTTACAGGCATTGGATACAATAAAGAAAGCTGGTTCTAGTTTTCCCAAGGATGAGGCTAAGAGATTCGAGAAAGAAGTGAGCTTGTTTCATTGCGGTTGAATAACGTGATTGAAGTTGTGGATTAATTAGACTGACCATCTACTGATGTTTGAAAATTGTCTCCAGATTGATGAGTTGACTAAAAAGTTCGTCAAGTCCGCCGATGAATTGTGCAAGGCAAAGGAGAAGGAGATTACTCAAGGCTGAGAAGCAACGTTGTGGTGCTCATAAAATCCAACAAAATTTCTTTGCATTGAAAGCTTAGGTGCCTAGTTCAAACTAGTTTTCGACTTGATATATATGGTAACATTTATTGTCGACTTTGATTGATTCAATGGTGCAAGTAAAATTTTATGCTTTTGCCATAAAGTTCAGCTGATGAGTTTTTGGGGCAAACATGAATGACTTTTCATGCACTCTTTCGTCCAAATTCATGGACTATATTGAATGTATTTTAAGCGTATAAATTTTAAAAAGATGCAATGAGTTACAACTTTTGAATCCCATGTATTATTATGTTTTTATTTGTTTGGAAAGAATTAAAGAATATGATTTAGGGATTAATTTTGTTAAACATGCACATGAATCTATGTAGTATAGAAGGAGAATTTACCTTGTGGTATGTATAATTTACAAGAATGTTAAATGTTTTGGTATATGAGATACTGATTGAGTAATTGACAAAAGGAGAATATGATCATTGAGAATAGTTAAAGTATCGAACATGGTCATCGATGCCTTTGGGCATTGAATGTGATGCTTCTCACTTGGGATCACCGACGGACTAGGTAAGGGGTGTTACAATGTCTGTTGTTACCTGCTTGGACTGAGGAGATTAATGCATGCTTGTGATCGACACACTCGTATTCATGATTAGAATCAGAGAGATTGAGAAGTTGGACCCTAGTCGACCATATCAAATCGGCTCACAAATCATGGTTTTTTGGGTCAAGACGAGAGACTTGAGATTAGTAATAACCAGTATACAATCCACTCATAGAGTTGAAGTGAACTAAATATTTTACTTGATTTGAACCATTCCAAATATTCCAGTATACAATCAATTGGTCGTTCTGATTTAAGGGCGTGGTTATAGGGAGAAATGGGCTTTGTATTAAAAAAAAAATATTTTGTGCATCGTATTGTTAAAAGAAAATTAGTTTCATAAAATAGGTCAAATTGTGATTTAGTTCTTTTACTATGTTTAAATTTCAAATTTAGTCCCTGTATTTTAATTTAATTCATCAGCTCCAGCATGGATTTTTCTTAAAACATCCCTTTCAATACACACACAAAAAAAAGAAGTTAGAATTATGAGTTGCAAAGAATTCTTTTAAGAAAAATCTAAACATTTTACTAATAATAATTAATTACACGTACTTTCGAATTTGAGAACTAAATTTTGTCTATATGAACTATATCTGAAATTTAAGCGTGACCAAAACCATAATTTCACCGAATCCCGTGTGTTTTGGCTTGTTGGTTAGGGCATTTATCACCCCAAGTGTAGTTTGGGTTTGAGTTGATTTAGTTGGCTGTTGTTAAAGTTTTACCCTCTTATTGTGATTGACAAAAAAAAAAAAACCATGTAAAGTATTCTCAACATTATGTTGGATAAAATTGAATTACAAAAATGTTTATTTGGGCCTCGAATAAAAAAAGATTGTTTGAACCAGACATCTTTTGAATCTTTGTTTAAACCGGTCCACATGCTAGACGGGCTTGGAAGTACACGAACCGGAAAAAGAAATGGAAACCCTAAAGGAAGTATAAGGATGCGGCTATAAAAGCATCAGATTTAGGGTTTTTGCAGGTCTGCGAAGCTCATAGCCACTCTTTTCTTCAAGCGGGTGAGAGAGAAGAAAATCCTAAGAGGCCAAAGATGCCAGCTGGTCACGGTCTACGTTCTCGAACAAGGGATTTGTTCGCCAGACCCTTTAGAAAGAAGGGTTACATTCCCTTGTCTACTTACCTCAGGACCTACAAGATCGGCGACTACGTCGACGTCAAGGTAAACGGTGCCGTTCACAAGGGTATGCCCCACAAGTTCTACCATGGTCGTACTGGTCGAGTTTGGAATGTCACAAAACGTGCCATCGGTGTCGAAGTCAACAAGCAGGTATAAAAATGGCTATTTCTTTCTTTTCATTAAGAAATGAAGGTCTTTTAGTTCTGGGTTTTTTGTTTAATGAGGTTTTGGTGAATGGTGTTCTTGGGTTTTCGATCTTCACTTTGCTTGATGTATTATTTGAGTTATTTCCTGTCTTGCTGAGAATCTCTGTTTTGTTTAATGTTTCCAAATGGAATCTAAGTCATGCTTCTGAAAATCCAATTAGATTTGTTTCTCAAGTTGTATTATACCGTTTTGTTATATGTGCTTGTGGCTTCCATTGTTAATATCTTACGTTCTTTTATTGTAAGGTTAGATTTTCTTGCTTATATGGTAGGAATCAGTATAATTGCACTGACCTATCTTATTGTAGCAGTATAGCATTTGTTTAAATTCAGGATATATCAGGGTAGCTGGCAGGCTAAGATAATCGAAATTCACTCTTTCAATAAAGATTACTTGCAAATTTCCATCATTGTTTTAATGAATGGGCTTTGATGTAATGCATAGTGCCTATATTACCTGGACTCGGGGATGAGTGTTGAATATGGTATGCGTATGGCATGGATATATGAATGATTTGTATGTTGTAGATTGGAAATTTATGTGCTTTGTATTGATATGTTTGTGGACTGCAGGTGGGAAACAGGATTATCAGGAAGAGGATTCATGTACGTGTTGAGCATGTACAGCCTTCGAGGTGTGCTGAGGAATTCAAGCTCAGGAAGTTGAAGAATGATCAACTCAAGGCAGAGGCTAAAGCAAAGGGTGAGGTCATTAGCACAAAGCGGCAGCCAGAAGGGCCTAGACCTGGTTTCATGGTGGATGGTGCTACACTTGAAACTGTTACGCCCATCCCATACGATGTCGTTAATGATCTCAAGGGTGGTTACTAAATCTACTCTGTTTTTTGTTTGCGGTATTGTTTTGGTTTTCCTTTTTTTTTTTTGGCAAAACATCAGTGGTGAACTGAATTAAACATTTGGAAGTGCTGTTTTCTTTAGTATATTTTGAAGAGGTACTGAATCTTCAGAGATTTTAATGTTATGATGTCATTTTAGAGATTATGGATATTCCTATGATAAAGTGTAGTATTTGTTTATGCATTGTGTTTAGTATTATCATTTTGTCATAGTCCAATTTAAAACCTTATTACTTCCATAATTTTTCATACAAATTATTTACACTTGTATATCACATAATTTATATTTTTTTGAACTTTAATATTATTATAGGTTGTTATCATATTATAATGCTTAGAATTATCTATAGTTTCTCCTTAACCTTTTAATAGAAGTATAATGCGCTGCAGCGTATTGATACTCATGTTTTCTTATATTGGCATTATTGTCAATGTTAATCGAGCTAAAATTTAATCGACAATTCAGATTTATACTTCTTTCATTTTTCAGCTATGCATAGTCTACACTTTTTAAGCTAGATAGTTCATAACCATTACGTTACATTTGCATTTCAATACCTTTCTCATTATTATTTCAGCTCCTTAAAATACGCACATTATTTGATTTATGATATAGACTTAACTTCTTTCATTCTTATTACTATTTCCATAAGAAAAATAAAATAAAATAAAAGCTTGAAATTAATATTCAAATCAAGAATTTTTATGGGTAAAAATTATAGGTTAGGGGTTTATTTGATCATAAAAATAGTTTAAGGGTTTGTTTAAATAAAGTACAATAGTTTAAGGGCTTTTTTTAGTATATCAACCAAAATTATTTTTTAATAACTTTCTTTCATTTCTAGGACCATTGGAAGATACAAATATCCATATTTATATACATACTATATCCATGCCAGATAAAATGAGGTTTATTCCAATTCGGATTTAAAGATTAAACCCAGCTAAAATCAGCCCTGACTCAATTTACAAACTATTCAATTTAATCCCTTAATCAATCATAAATGTTTTAATTTGACCGCAAAATCAATCTAAAAATTAATATAATCCTTATATTTCGATTTGGTCCAAAATTCTATCTAAAAACTCATTTTCGGTAAATTTGAAGGCTAAACACACTATAATTGATTTTGGTGATTTTTTTAAAGAATTAGGATTAAATTAATGGATTTTATAAATACTAAATAGCTAAATTTGTTATTGTGATAATATCACTTTGGTTCTCGACATAAAAATTTTAATTAAATTAATTTTTTAATAGAAAAGCTAACTGAATTGTTAAAATTTTAATAACACTAATGTTACAACCCACTGGATATTGTTTTAAATTTCGATAAAATTTTAATAACTTAGTGAAGTATTTCAACTAGAAAAACAAGAAGTAATTTAGTTGACAATTGAGGACCATAGTGATTTAAAACAGAAATTAGAGCCAAAGAGAAAATAATAAAAGTTAGAGGTTAAATTGATGATTATGCCAAAAACTCTGTTTCTCTTTCTCAATATAAAGAGATCCGACTAGAAAGGGGAAGGAAAACCCAACCAAAGCCACCCTGTCCCTCCGCCACCACCACCACTCCCACCTCCGCAACCACCATTTTCAGCATGCACTGAACCGTCGCTGCGGGTCCCCAAGGAAAATCCGTACAATTTATATGTATATTTTTTAAACTGATTACCTCTACTAATTTTTATCCTGCAACATTTTTTATATAAATTTTCTCTTTATAAACATTGTCTTTCCTTTTTAACTTCCTCTGTAAAACCCTAATTATTATTATTAGATTGCCTCTTCCCCCTTTTCTTTTTTCTCTCAAAAGTCCCAATTTTTTTGTTCATTCTTTTCAAAACCCTAAATTTTGTTTCAAGATCTGGTGTTAGCTTTCCTTGTTATATTTTCGAGATTAAATTTGGAGGTTTTTTAGGGTTTGCTTTAATTGGAAAAGAGAGGGCGATTTTAGGTCAAGGCTGGCGGGTTTTTGGCTCAAGTAAATGGCGGATCCGCCTGGACACTGCCCTGATAGGATTGCTAATCATTTCAACGACATTTCTTGTTCTGCTTCTGCTTTTAGTGCGGGATTGGATTTGATAGGTTTACAAAGAGGTGACCATTGCGAACTGTGACAAACAAAGGAAGCCGGAGAAGTAAAGCATGCTGAGCGTGCTACGGGTGCACCTCCCTTCTGATATACCAATTGTTGGCTGCGAGCTCTCGCCTTACGTGCTCTTACGCCGACCAGACAAGACCGTTACTACTGATGATGTGCCTGAGTCCGCCCCTCTTGATGGTCACTTCTTGAGGTACAGGTGGTAAGTGTTTTTAAATCCATCAAAGTAATTTTTTTTTTTTTGCTGTTTTGTTGATTTCTTAGCTTATTTGATTTGCATTTTTAGTTAATATGTGAACTTTTGAAATTAATAGTTAAAGTTCTCTTTTTTTCTTTTGGCATTAATATTTAATTGTTTTGTGGTTTTTGTATTTCAATTACGTGTCGTGTTGGCCAATTGAATTTTGAGCTTTTTTTTTTTTGGGTGTCATATTATTTTACTGTTCTTTTAGTAAATATGTGGATGCTTTCTGTTGGTTTTAAGTGTTTGCAGTAAGAAAAATTCTCAGGTTTTGTGTTTTATCAGATCATGGGTTTGGGTTAGTTTCTTGGGTGTGGTATTATTTGAGTTTTATAAGTTCCATCCCCCTTTTGCATTTTGAGTTATTGTCTTTTGTTATTACCCTATGTGCTACGTTTATTATGTGATTGCTTTTGATTTATTGCCATCCGCTTTTTGTTACTCCATGTGCTAGGTTTATCATGTGATTGCTTTTGATGTTTTGCAATAAGTCTTTTGTTACTCTATGTGCTAGATTTATCATTATGTTTAATGATGTCATTTTTGCAATTTTTAGAAGGCCTAAGAAGTTTATTGATTCTGGTTATGTTGTTGAGTTTTGCAACATTTTGTTTGGGTTCACTTGGATTTAGTTTACACCGCTTCTTTAGTTGCAAGAGTCGAAGTGTTTTCAACTCTTTTTTGTTATTTGCTGACCTGACTCTATGAGTTAGGATGTTCCATCCTGCCACCTTGCATTATTGTTATTATTAGAGACTCATTAATAGGTGATGGAAAGTTGTTTCTATATCATTTCTTTTATTACAAAAGGACCTTAAAACTTTCTTCTTTGGTTTTGACATCAGTTAGTGTTTGCAATATAATAAAAGATGATTACTAAATATGAAGCTGAATTGTTGGATTACTCAGTCCTTGAAGGGCATTTATATCTATTCATGTTAAAGAGAAAAATCTTTTAACTGCTATGGGTTACTATCTCTGTGAAGGACTAATATATGCTTTGGATGCCTTATGGTTTTACTGAACTTTGAGATAGGAGATACTATGCATTGTTATTTTAGATTCTCTGGATTTTCATATTGGAGAATAGATATTTATCTGTATCATGTTCCTTAAGTTGATCTTTCATTAGATTGTATTCTGTTTGTGGGATTAGGTTGAAATTTATGTGGCATGTCGATAGTTTGAAAATTTATATATTATCTGTCTAATAGGTGTTGCACTTTTCTTGGGGATGTTTTGCAGGTATCGCATACAAAGTGATAGGAAAGTTGCTATCTGTAGCGTACATCCCTCTGAGCAAGCCACGCTGCAGTGCCTAGGTTGCGTGAAGGCAAAGATACCTGTTGCTAAAAGTTACCATTGTTCTCCAAAGTGCTTTTCAGATGCATGGCAGCATCATCGAGTCCTTCATGACCGTGCTGCAAGTGCTGTAAACGAAAATGGAAATGAAGAGGAAGAGATATTTGGCCGTTTCAATAGCACTGGGTCTGGAGTTATTAGTGCTAGTTTAACCGGTTCAGCATCAAGCACTAGCTTGACAAATGGTTCAACACCTCTGTATCCTACTGCAGTTACCCAAAGGAGTGGTGGTGAAACCTGGTTTGAAGTTGGATGCTCTAAAACATATACCCCAACTACAGATGATATCGGTCATGTTCTCAAGTTTGAGTGTGTTGTCATTGATGCAGAAACGAAACTACCTGTGGGGCATCCCAATACTCTTTTGACATCTCGTGCTATTCCAGCACCTTCCCCTAGTCCTCGGCGCTTGATCTCAGTAGGCGGAGCTGATATGATGGGACAACTAGATTCAGATGGTCGCCTTTCATCTTCTGGAACTTTTACTGTTCTCTCATACAACATTTTGTCCGACTCATATGCCAGCAGCGAGTTATACAGTTATTGTCCTTCGTGGGCTCTTTCTTGGCCATATCGCAGACAAAACCTGTTGCGGGAAATCGTTGGTTATCGTGCAGACATTGTTTGTCTTCAAGAGGTGATACTTCAGTATTGTTTGATAATAGTTTTATCAGAACTGTTTTGAACTGAAACACATCTTTGAATTTTAGTGCTTGGCAAAAACTGTGTTTCATATTTACGATTAAATTTTGGGTGGAAACATCTAACATGGTGCAGTTTCATTGTCTTAATTTAGATGGTGTTTTATACTCAACTATAATCTTTTTGTTTAATTTTCCTTTTAGATGAAAAGTGTCTTTATATCTATTTTTGTTAACAAAGGATACAGTTTTTAGAAAAAAAACAAAGAGATTGTAGTTAAATGAGAAGGAATATTCTGGATGCCGAAATTTCTTATTGATAGATACACTCATATTTAGCAAGTCATCTACAGTCTTTGGGCATCCAGGTGAATATAGAGTGTGCCTCAATATGAACTATTGTCATCTTTTCAGGTGCAATGTGACCATTTTGATGAATTTTTTGCTCCTGAGCTGGACAAACATGGATATCAAGCTTTATACAAGAGGAAGACAAATGAGGTTGCTTAAGAACTCCTTGATTCTCATCTTACTAATTTAGTGATATTACTCTTCTGTTTGTAGTTGATATAGTTTATGATGCAGGTTTACAGTGGAAATATCCATACAATTGATGGCTGTGCTACATTTTTCCGTAGAGAGAGATTTTCCCATGTCAAAAAATATGAGGTTCGGAAGTATTTGTAATGTGATATATGGGTTTTTACATGTGTTTTTGTGCTAAAGCAAGTGATGTCTTTTGCAGGTTGAATTTAATAAGGCTGCTCAATCCTTGACTGAGGTTGCAGTTCAAACTACTCAGAAGAAAGTTGCTTTAAATCGATTGGTTAAGGTAATAAATATTTATAGCTAACTTGGATATATCCGTTCTCATATGTTGTATATTCCTCTAATGATATCTTGTAAACTCTTCTTTGTCTACAGGACAATGTTGCACTTATTGTGGTTTTAGAAGCAAAGTTTACTAATCAAGGAGCTGACAATCCTGGGAAGCGTCAGCTTCTTTGTGTGGTAAGAATTATTACTTTATTCTTCTATGCTAAATTTTTCTTGCTTTCTCCAGAACTGTCTGTACCGTGCATGATTTCACTTTCATGCCTTACTTATGATCAGAACATGATACCATATTGCTAGTGGTGATTGTTATCTTGTTATCAGTTTTAGCGGGCCATTGGCAAGTTGAACATGATTTAATCATGTTGCAGCTATTTTGCTCTAAGATAAAGGATGTTGGGGTTATTTAGCCTTGTACTTTTGAATCCATTTAGTTTCCTGGTTCCATCCTATATCATCTAAAATGGATTTAATTAGCAAGTTTAGCACAGCCTGTTGCACATGTTGCAAGAGGAGCAGCATTTTCTGAGTCTAAAGTAGCCTGTCTGGTTTTATAGAACTGAAATTACCTAATTTGTTTCCATGTTATCCCGTCAATTGGTTTGATTAGCAGGTTAGTTCAACTTCATCACTTCATATAGACCGTATAAAGGTGTAAATAATTCTGTGCACTGCAGCTGGCAGGCTGTGATGCCGAAAGTAGTTGTAATGCACTGAAATTGGCTAATTAGTGTCTATATTTGAATAATAGGATTTTTGATCTTTCACTTGATTGATATAATTGGCTTGTGCATAATAGTTACTCTAGCAATTAAATGTATCAGTATCCTATGAAACTTTCCATACATTATTATTACCGAATCCGAACACAATTAGATTGATTCAACTATTGTAAGATCCCTTTCTCTCATATTTGGTTTGTATTTTGGTTCTTTTCGTCCTATCTTCATGCTCCTTTGAACTTTTATTTTTCTCAAACGTGGCATTGAAATGTTTTAATATATTAATCCCTTCTGGAAGTCGGGCTACTATTCTGTACATTCATGAAAGTAAACACATCTAAGTTACTACATTTACTTGTTTATTTATATTTTTTTGCAACCTTTTAATTTTTGTAATTTCCAACTGCATCATGTAACTGTTCCCACTGTTCCTGGTTTTGGAATACAGGCAAACACACATGTAAATGTTCAACAAGAGCTAAAGGATGTCAAAATCTGGCAGGTTCTGATTTTTCTTCATGTATATAATTATTTATGCATGCACGTTTCCATAATCCAAATAATTGCTCACTCTGTTTTTCTAATGTTAAATCAGGTGCATACTCTCTTAAAGGGGTTGGAGAAAATAGCTGCAAGTGCAGACATTCCAATGTTGGTGTGTGGGGATTTTAATTCTGTTCCTGGAAGGTAACTCTGCTATTCATTACATTATATTAGATTATTTAGCACTTCAGATCAGTTACACAATGCTAAGATCAGTAGATGTTTATTGCTTCAGAACAGTCAATGTTAGATTGTTTATTGCATCAAATCCATCTTATTCACATTAGACTTTTGCTGAATTAAATGTAGTGTTGAATTTTGTCCAGTGCTCCCCATTCACTTCTTGCTATGGGAAAGGTGGATACACTGCATCCGGATTTATTGGTCGATCCACTTGCAATTTTGCGTCCTCACAGCAAGTTGACTCATCAGTTGCCACTGGTAAACTTTCTTACATTAATGAACTGCGTAGCAATCTCTTATGTTTTTACCCTATCATCCATTTAACAATGTTTTAATGGGGTTTTAAGAAAACAGTGGAGACAGTCTTTAGTTGAAATGGGGCCGGGGTTCTATAGATAATTCAGGGGTTATGTTTGACTAAGGTAGGTTTTCAAACAGGTTAGTGCTTACTCAGCCTTCCTGAGAGGAATTGGTCTTGGTTTTGAACAACAAAGAAGAAGGATGGACCCAGCAACTAATGAACCTTTATTCACAAATTGCACAAGAGATTTTATTGGCACCCTAGATTACATATTTTACACCGGTAAGTTAATTCCTGAATGCCTTTCTCTTAGATGTTTGATGTTGCTATTAGTAATTTCAGTTGCTTATGAGTATTTGACTTCTACTTTCAGCGGACTCTTTAACGGTGGAGTCATTATTGGAACTCTTGGACGAGGATAGCTTAAGGAAAGACACAGCCCTTCCTTCCCCGGAGTGGTCCTCTGATCATATAGCTTTGTTAGCTGAATTTCGGTGTGTGCCAAGGACTAGACACTGACACTATTAGGTATGCTGTTACCACCCTTGATTTATTAAATGGGACACAACAATATGGAGCTGTGCCAGTCTCTATTCATGCCTTTCAACATCTCCTAAAGGATTTGTTTGCATAATAACAAGCTGCTGCATGTTGTTTAGGTCTCGGAGATGACCAAGAAAATGGCGGAGTGAAGCCAATGGATACACAGATAAGTTATATATATTTGTGTGAAATGGTAGTCATGCTCCCTGTGGTTTAAGGTATCTCTACAAGGGATCTCATTGCTGTGATCATATGTTACATTACACCTTTGTTTCATAGAGAAAATCATTATGGCCCCTTTTTTTTCTCGTTTCTTTTTCTTTGTTTTTCCAATAGAAATATCCACTCAGTGTCCTCTGTACTTTAAAGATCTCTGCAAAAGAAAAAAAGAAATAAAAAGCAAGCTGTTCTCCATTCTTCTTAAGTTCCAATTTTCATTTTGGTCTCCAAGGAATAATATTCTTTATTTATTGCTTTATATATTATCTCTTTTATACATTATTTGTGAGAAAATTTGATGGAAAAGAGTTTCAGAAAATTCCATATCAAGTTTCTTCTGGGAATGTTAATCCAAATACTGAGCTTATTTGCACAAGAATACCAAGAGGGACTACTTGAGGAACGGAAGAACACCCCACATGAGATCCTACTCCACTATCCAGGGTTTTTACCCTTTTTTTCCCTTTTTGAAGTTAAAAAAACAAAACAAGGGAAAGGAAGAACCATTATTGGTTCTAATTATTCAAAAAATAAATAGATTCTTGTATATTTTTCTTATATAGAATAAATTATATATTATGTTTTTTTTTTCTTTTGCCAAGCTACTTTTTATGTATAATATGTGAAAAATGTAATCTATAATATATAAAAGCACTGACTTTTTAGAAAAATTGAGAATATCTTCTATTTTTGAGTAATTAGGCAGATATGTAGATTTTGAAATGTATTAAGGGTTTTAGGTCGTTTTTCTCAAAATTCATGGACATAGACCATTTTTAGAAAGAGAAAATAAAAACGCTTCTTGCTAGTTGCAGTTTTGTTCCAGCTAAGTGTGTTCCTCGTGATGCGATTTTTAAAATTGTGACCTAAAATAACTCTAAACCATAACTTTTACCTCAACACTTGTGAATTTTGTGAATTTTGGGACAAAATTTTAGAAGCTCGAGAATCTTAGGATAAAGTTGATACAGTCCATCCAATTTTTCGCGCGATAAAAATATTATTTTTAAAAACTTTTCAGAAAAATGTTTTTTGTTAGAAGAGTTTTTTTTATTTGTCATGTCCAATTTTTTCCATCATTTTGAAACCATGTTTCATATCCGGTGGTAAAGGTTTCCATATGATATATTTGATGCCAAAGGCGACATGGATGTCAAGGCGATGTTTGATAGGCATTGCGTTAGTGAAAATGCTACACTAGAGTTATATGTTAATTTTTTTGATGTGGAGGAAAATGGTTCGGGTTTGACAATAGTTGTAAATACTAGTATCGTACTTCATGTGGACGGCGAGCAATACATTGCTCGTATTCATGGTCTCGATGAAGTAATGGTAGGTGAATCAATATAATTTGAAGAGGGTATTATAGGCATTGCCCTAAATTTGGAATCAAATAATGTTGGTGTTGTATTAATGGGTGACAGTTCGATGATACAAGAGGGAAGTTCTGTAAAACCAACAGGAAAAATTGCTCAGATACTAGCGAGTGGGGCAAATTTAGGTCATGCAGGAACAAGAAGCAAAAAGTCCAACGACACGATTGTGCGATAATTTCACAGCGTTGTTACAAAGCTCCTATCAAGAAATGCTGGAATCATCAATGGGAAGGCATTCCTCGGTTTTAGCTTTGGCATATAGTTAGAGTTAGTTGGTAACTTGAGCTTGGAGATCCCAACACGATTGTGAGTGCTTTTGATTTCAACTTTCAATGTCGATATTTTATGTTGGAAACACTTATGCGGGTATGCCATCAAGTTACATTGGTGGGCAATCGGCAAATAGTTTTGGTTTTAACGTAGGGTTTACAATAACGAATGATGTACTCCCTACAACCTATATTAGTGAAAGGACATCCAACCCTGGACATGCAACTAGGGTTGATAACGAATAGGAAGCTGGGAACAAAGAAGGAAAGGGAGTTGAGAATGAAGAGGGATCTGAAACTGATGATGATCCAATTCAAGAGTCCGAGACGGATGGTTCGAAAATTATATTAGTTTTTGAACCAGAGGTCATTCTTACTGAACTAGAAGGGAGTGGTTCTGACGATGAAGGTCCGAACAATACTGGAGGAACACATCTAGATTTTACGACATATGCACCTCCACATCACATGCTTAATATCGACCTTGACGTTGAAAGTGGGTTAGAATTTCCAAAACTTCATCATAAAATATTAGACCATGCGAGCTCTTTTACAAATGTTGGTGATTTATAAGTTGAAATGAGTTCTCCTCCAAAGATGCTTTAGTTGTTGCATTGAAGCAGCACAGCATTAAGCATGAGGTAAAATTCTATGTTATAATATCTCAAGCCGAAAAGTATGAGGCCAAGTGTGCAATGCGTGACAGTAGATGCATGGAAAATTATGACATCTGTGAGAGAGAATACAGGGTTTTGGACAATAAGAAATATGACGCTCCACATACTTGTGTTGTTGCAGGTGCGTTATAAGATTATCCAAAATTGGATTTTGACCTAATCTCTAACATTGGCTTACATATTTTGAAATACTTGTGTTGTTCCAGGTATGTTACAGGATAATGCAAATTAGGATTATGACATGATCTCTGACATTATCTTACCTACGATGAAAGTGAGTCTTAGGATTCCGGCCTCGGTTTTGATTGTCAATATTCATAGTCAATACGATTACACCCTGTTGTACTATAAGGCATGAGTTGCAAAATAGAATGCTATTGAAAAGATGTATAACGAATGGGATAAATTGTATAATGATTTGTAGAAATGATGTAAGGCACTGAATCAGTACGTACCAAGTACTGTCGTCGATCTGCAAACGAAACTTGTGTATCATGGCAATCGAATGGGCCAAACGAAAGGAATTTTCCATTTTTTTTTTACCATTCATGCATTGAATCATTCTTGTACTGTAAGTCATTAGTACAAATTGACGGCACATTCATGTACAGGAGATATCAACATTACTTGTTGTTGGCTGTTGCACAGAATGATTGAGAAGTCGTCGATGATTAAGATTTCTTCTTGACTAACTTGAAAAAGCATTTTGTGCCGCAACCCGATATATGCATAATTTATGATAGGGCACCCGGAACACAGGCTGCAATTGATCAACGTGGAAGCCTATGGGATCGTGCACAACATAAGTATTGTATACGTCATATTGTGTCTAATTACTTGGGCCAATTTGGTAAGGATGTTGAGTAGCGACATGTTATTAACATGTGTACATATTAAATATTGTTTTTTTTATATCATTCTTTAATATATACATTTTTTGCATTGATGAATATACTCTTTATTTCGTCCAACATCGGTTTTATGAAATGTTGGAGAACTTCCAAACTATAAACTCGCACAATGAGAATTACCTCGATGGGATACCCAAAGAACAGTTGTAACACTCCTTACCCGAACCGATCACTGGGTCCGAGCTACGGGATGCCACATTTATTGCTAAAGAAACTATCGACGAAAACATTGAAAATAAATCAATTAAACATGCATCCATTTCATAAAATCATTCATTTCATAATAAACTCTTCAAGGTTAAATCTAACTTACTAGGACTTGAATGTTAATTCGACAGGCCACGCTATAAAATTTCAAAACTTTGAAATAGGTATCGCTACATCCTTATAAGTACTGATACTTTCTATAAGTACTGATATCAATTTGTGAATCTGTTTATTTTGTAAAATCCAAACCAAAGCCATATGTATCGATACCTTGATATAAGGTATCGATACTTCAGTCCGATATCGATATCAAATTGGTATTCTACTTGTTTCAAAACCTAATTGAAAATTTTAAGTATCGATACTTTTGCCAAGGTATGGATACTTCAATCCCAAAATGTCAAAATCTTTCATTTTATGCCCATTTCATGCTCAACTAAATTTGCATTCAAATGGTGCCTTAGGCACACTTAAAAACCTGCACTAGACTCACTAAATTGCATACCATCTCATCACATTCAATCAAGTCTGAACACTAAATGTAACATGTCCACAACTTTGACACCAAAATTTAGCAACACCAATTGCTTAATTGCAATTCACCTGACATTCATATACCAATACAAATCGTCATATTTTCATCTCAATATGCATCAAACCATACTATTAAATTTCTTACCAATACTTCAACATTAAACCAGAACACCTTCATTCTACTATTTTCAAATCAACCAACTTCCGTACATCAATATGAACTTTAAACATACCATTTCTAAGATGAACTCTCTCAACTAATCACAATTGTATATTCATTCCATATTATTATCATTTTCATATTAAATGACTAGCAAAATATGCCATTAAAGTGATGCATGAAACTTTTAACAAACCACTAATCTATTCATATATCCATATAACCATTGCCAACCTAAAATAAAGCATTCATCAAGGTTCAAATCAAAACCACATCCAAAATAAATACATATATTAATCCTATATACATGTCATATAATCGGGGGTAAAACATTCAAAGACTACCGAATCAAAGGCTGGATAGTGTAATCTTTGAGTTGATCAGACTGACAGTTCTGCAAACCGAATCTACAAAGAAAAGAAAAGTAAAAGGGTAAGCATATCGAATGCTTAGTAAGTCCATATGAAAATAACTTAACATATCTTGACATTTCAACTAGTTTAAGTAATTGAAATACAATTGTACAAAACGTGGAATTCGTTTGGCATCCTTATGCATACATATACAACTTCACAAAATATCTAATAGGTTAGTCCATTAATACAACAAGAGTATAGTATTCAATTCATATACAAGTACAACCATGCCATTTTATATCATGTTATTCAACTTTGCTCATTTTGTAAACATGTCAATCTAATAACTTGATACAATTTAGTCTGACATAGCATTTTACATTAATAAGGTGAGTTCAACGTATAACAGAGTAATATAGCATTATAAATGTAATATATTATTCAATATATTACAATACACATAAACTCAACAATACAATACTATTTGTATCATTTATTCATCATATAACCATTTGAGCATGAGATTTATATCATTTCACTGTCATTTCTCTTTTCATTAATCTAGTAGCCCAATGAACTATAATAAATAGATTCGAATACACGGGTAACTGCACCATACCAAGTTGCTCGTCAAAGTAGTAACTACACCACATCAGGACACCGAAGTGCAAAGCTTGTAGGCATCATAAAATCAGTAACAATAGATCCCTCCACCACACCAGTATAACTCAGTAATCCGCAAAAAAATTTGGATTCCGATATAATCAATAATATCTCTGTACCATCACATATATCTCGTACAGTGCGTAAATAACCCTATTGGCATGCCAATTGTATCCTATCCTTTAATACGTTCACACAACCACTTTTACCATATATAATTCATTCATTTAACAGTAATATATAATTCATTCATTTAACAGTAATGTAGTCAAAACACATATCATTCGAGTATATCAACATTACATATCCATTCAATACATCGTATTCACTCATAATAATATTTCTCATACTTTATGGTTTAGTCCATAGATGCCAAAATCATCAAATTATATTTAACTCTACTAATAGACATTACAATATAGACCAATCATAGCATAAACAATATAGTAAGTTCCATGTGAACTTACCTGGCAAAAACAACAACAAACAAGGTGTCAGGGACTAATCTGTAATTTTTTTCGCAATCATCCTCCGATTAATTCAATTCCCAATCTATAATAATTTATTCCAATTTATCAATTCCAGACATCTTATAATAGCCTATTATAAACATATATCAATTTAGTTTCATTTTTCATATTCCCCTAATTTTTTTTGCATTTTATTCAATAGTCATAAATTTCAAATTTGAGCCTCAATTTTGAAACCAATCTCAATTTCTTCCTTCTACAACCCTCTATTATCTATTGTTATAAAAATTTATCATCATTTTTGAAATATTTACACTTTAGTCCCTATATTAAAAGCTAACAATTTTCACTTTACAAAATAGTCTTTTTTTCATTTCTAAGCTTCCAATCTAACCATTTAACACTGAGAACCTCAAGATTCCAACATTGGAAATTTTTAGAAACTATAACAGTTTAGAAAAATGACATACGAGTTAGCTAAGTCGAGCTACAATAATCACAAAAACATAAAAATCACAAGAAATTGACTAAAATGAACATACCATGCCAGGGATTAAAGTTGGCTAAAATTATCGGTTCTTTAGCTATGGAGAAATGGTGGTGAAGAAGAAAAAAAGTACCTTCTCGTTGCTTCCACTTTGTTTCTTTTATTTGGTTTTACATTTTAACATTCTAATTATAAATTCTAGTAAAATTAATGCCAAAAATGTGTTCTAACCGTCCACTATATTATACTATGGCCTAATTGCCACTTAATCCCTTTAACAAATAAAAATTCTATACCAATTAACTTTTACCATTTTTATGATTTAGTCATTGTACCATAATTAGTCAATAATTCAACAAAATTACCCATCCAAAATTCAATTCACCTATTTAATAACTCCGTAAATATTTAATAAAAGTATTTACGAGCTCGGTTTATGAAAATGAGGTCCTGATACCTCATTTTTTGACACTACTGACTTTAAGGTTGTTACACTTGTATCTTAGTTAACTATCCGTTCAACAAAATTACTAGATCAAAATTTAATATAACATCATAATAGACTCGTAAATATTAAATAATAATATTTATGACCCCATCATCGAAAAATAGGGTTTTGGAACCACCATTCTCAGTACCACTAAAAAACGAGTTGTTACAACAGTGGACTCAATCATATGATGGATGTCTATAATATGAACACATGACAACAAACCTAGTGGAATGCATAAATGTCGTATTTGACGGGATGCGTCATTTGTTGATAACCTCAGTCGTCAAAAAAATATATTGTTACTTATCAACCTTGTTTCCAAAGCAAGTAGAAAAATATGTTGGACGGATAAATGGTGGCTACATTTGGTGCGAAGAAGTGATGAAAAATATTACAGAAAATGCAGAAAGAGCGAACTCTATGTCTGCAATGTATCTACGACTGTGGGATATTTCAAGCACTTTGTATTCCATGCGTACATGTAATTGTTGCATGTGCCTCGACAGATCTGGATTGCATGAGCTATGTTGATGAAGTGTACAAACTAAAAGGCATATATAAAGTATAGAAATCTGAATTCCCACCAGTCCCAAATGAAAGTATGTGGTCACCTGTTTCAAGCGTTCCATTCGAGTTGCTATCAGATATTACATTGCATCGCAAGACAAAAGATCAATCGAATCCTAGTCGAATACATAACAATATGGATATTCGAGAGAAGATAGACCAACCGAGGTTATGCAATTATTGTAGGAACCTTGGGCATAGTTGTAACAGACCAATATTGACCCTAATCGAAACGGTGGTTTCGGGACCACAAATCCGAGCCCGAGAAATATTTTGATATTATATTCTATGTTTATTATATGTGGACTAATGTGTGTGAAAATATCGTAGAAAAATATTATCGTTTAATTGCTTAATTTGATAAAAAGGATTTAATCGCGAAAAGCGAAAAAGTTGCATGCTAAGGTGTAATGTACTAAATTGCTTGTGGCTTTTTAAGTGGGTGTCCTAAAAGGACAATTAGCCCATTGACCATAGTGATGGACGGCAATGGGCCAAGTTAGCTAGATATATATGTTAGTTTAATTATATTTTGATTATATGCTTATGTTAGTACCTTTATAAAGAAATAATGTTAATGTATATGTTAAATAAAACATAAAATAAGGCCACTATCTTCTTCACTCTCTCATGACCGATTATTAGCTAATGAAAGGGGTAAATTGAATTGTTTTCTTGCATGGGAGGGTTTGCATGTCAAATTCCCCACATTTATAATATAGTGGACGGTAAGCATGCTATGAATATTATATTTTTAGTATATTATAACTAAAGTATTATTTGTATAATAAGCATGCTATAAAATATGTTAATTAATTAAACAAAAAGAAGTATTTTTTTTGTTTATTATTCTATTTCTTTCCTTCTCCCCATCTTCTTCACCGATTCTATTTGAAAGAAGAAAAGAAAGCTTGAAACCTCCATTGTTTCGGCCATGCATGTAGTAGTAAGGTGGGTATTTTAGCTTGATTTTAGCAATCTTTACATATTGGATTTGGTTGCCTTGAATGCAAATGAAATCATGTTAAAAATTTTGAGATTAAGCATGTTAATATTCGGCCTAGGATGAGCACTCTTGGGTCGTTTTTTATTTGAAAAATGCTTAGTATTTATTCAAAACAACATGAGTTACTAAAGAGACTTAGATGAATTGAAGACTTGTGGCTTAAATTATGTGAGAGTTATAGAAATTATTTTGGATTTGAGCATAGAGATGCTCTTACTATTCGGCTGTATTGGGATGAATATAAATGATGGTTATTTAGATTGTTGTTTGATCATGTATTGAAGAATATGCATGGGTACATCGAGTTAGCAAATTCGGTCATAAGAGAAGAAGAAATTGAGCTTGTATATTCGGCCTTTATGAATTTTAAGCTTGTTGAATTATAATAATTAATTCATAGAGGCTTGTTTGGAGATGGTGAACATTCAACCTTTGAAAAAGGGCAATTAAATTCTTTATATTTCGTGTTTTGAATTTTAGGATTTTCTTATAAATATTACAAATGTTGGGGGGGTTAATCGGCAAATTGTATATTATATGATTTTGCTTTTAAATTGAATGAAAATGTGGTTGAATTGGTTTAATTTGAACCGAATTAGATCAAGAACAAAAGGAGAAGAATTTGGAGCGAGGAAAAGCTAAACTAAACGAATAGCTGGAAATTTCGAATCTATCGACAACCGAGGTAAGTCCTTTAGCTAAAATATGTCAAGGACCTAATTATGACTATATTAAATAGTAAGAATTGATGAATTTTAGTACCTATTTATATCATAGCCGAATGTATATAGGTATACTAGGTTGATGATTAAAGTTGGTTATGTGATGTGGATTGTTAGATTGTATAATGATATAATGATTTTATTGGTTTAATGTGAGCGAACTCAATTGAATTGGACTTATATATATGTATATATATATAATAGTTATGAAGTGTGTTTGGAATGTTTAATTTCATTGAGACGTTTCGGGCTTTTACGCCTAGCAGGCTTTGTGCCGGTGTCACTTATCGGGCTATTACGCCTAGCAGGCTTTGTGCCGGTGTCACTTATCGGGCTTTTACGCCTAGCAGGCTTGATGCCGGTGATGTGTTTCACAAAAGAGAAACCGAATTTTGTTCAAAGTAAATTAAAGCTAATTTATCGAGTTAATGGCTCAGGTAAGCATGTAAGGTATGAATTAACTTCTTACCTATTTAAAATAAGGTAAGCAAGTAACTCAGTTATTTATTACAAATTGTATATGTTACAAATGAAATTTATATATATATATATATATATATGATTATAATATGTGTTCTCGGTTTTATGAATGAATGCTATGAATATTGTGGTTTGGTCTTTTTAATTGTATATGCAAGACCGGGTATATTCGGCCACATGGATAGTTTGTGTATGTAATGCTATATTATAGAAATTGAGCTTTAAGTATATGAATGGTTATACGTTTGGTTATATAACGACATTTTGGTTTTGAAAGGTTGGATTATGAGTAAATATTTTGATTTTATAAGCATTCGGCTAAAGAGAAATTGTTCTATGAATTTATATGTTATATAAGTATGGAATTGAAAGCTTGAAAAGTATGTTTTTTTGTGCTTTTGATACAAATGTCGGTTTATGTTGGTAATGTTTATGCTTTTTAATCGAAGTTTAATCGTTTTGATAAGGAAATGTATGTTTACGGAATGAACCTTTGAATTAGGTATAATTAATTTGCATAAATGATTAAAATGCATGGACAGTATGAGTTGTATGTGGGTATATTCGGTTATAAACTAGTTAGACATATTTTGCAATGAAATAGTTTTTAGTTAGCAGCAGTGATGTGATTTTGAAAAAATCACCAAAAATAGGATAAATTGAATTAGAAAGTGAATAGGATATAGAATTAAAGCTTATTGTGTCTATTTTTATATGAAAGAAACAGAATAGGCAAAGGAATTTTATATTATAAGATATTTAAATTTTAGTGAGACTTGTTCTGAATGAATTTGTGATTCCCTGTTCTGTCTTGGAAAAATTGTTAAAAATTGTACAAAAATAATCATGGAGCATAGTTTATATGCTTAGAATCCTTAAGGAGTCTATTTTTGATTGGAATAAACAAGAACATTATTGAAATTTTGTACAATGAGATAACTGAGTTTTTGTAAAGATAGGTCAGAATCATCAAACAGTGAAATAGGGGAAACTTTGATGAATAAAATGTACTAATTGGCCACATGAACAATTCTGGAAAAATTATGGTAAAAATTTATATGAGTCTAGTTTCAATGAAAATTTACGGATCTAAATTTCGAGTTTTGTAACTCGAGTTATGGTCATTTTAGTCAGCATGACGCAGTTGGACAGTTTTAAATTTTTATGCCCCGATTTAGTAGTCAAGTCTAGTAATGCCACATACTCGACTCCGGCAAAGGTCTCGGGTAAAGGGTGTTACATTTGATTGGTATCAGAGCTTACGGTTTAGTCGATTCTAGGACTACCGTGGCGCGTGTGAGTCTAGCTATACATGCCTTGATCATATATTGATAGTGTGGTGACTTCTGACAGCCTGAACTTTGTTTTATATAGTAAATGGATACTGATCCTGAAAGAGCCGTAGCGGATGATGTAGAGAGTGTAGCGCCTGGCCGTGCACATGAATCAGTGCCGGTAGACTCTCGACCTGTTTCGGGTAGTCATGAGGGAGAGACTAAACAAGCCTTCTATCAGATGATGAACGAGTGGTTTACCCAGTTTATTCAGACTAACCCGGCTGTACACCAACCTCCACCCCCGAATAATCCAACTCCGATTCCTTCAGCACCCCCGATGATAGATCCGATGAGATCTAGTAGGCCTCCAGTTGATAAAATCCGAAAATTTGGGGCCGAAGAATTTAAAGCCAATGATGATGATGATGCAGAGAAAGCCGAAATGTGGCTTGATAACACTATTCGGGTACTTGATGAGCTATCTTGTACTCCAGATGAATGCCTGAAGTGTGCTATATCTTTACTGCGGGACACTGCATATCACTGGTGGAATACACTAGTATCAGTGGTTCCGAAAGAAAAAGTGACATGGGATTTCTTCCAGAATGAATTCCGCAAGAAATATATCAGTCAAAGATTCGTTGATCAAAAACGAAAGGAGTTCCTTGAGCTAAAACAAGGGCGGATGACTGTGACGGAATATGAACGGAAATTTGTCAGGCTCAGCAGATATGCTAGGGAGTGTGTTTCTACTGAAGCTATTATGTGCAAAAGATTTGAAGATGGACTAAATGAAGATATAAAGATGTTTGTCGGTATTCTTGAAATTCAAGAGTTTGTGACACTAGTTGAGCGAGCTTGCAAAGCTGAAGAGCTCGGGAAAGAGAAAAGAAAGGCTGAGACAGAAGCTAGAGACATTCGTAAAAGATCTTCGGGTAAGACCTTTCATCCCACATCCAAGAAGTTCAGAGATGACTACAGCCGACATAAAGCTACTACAGATCTACCTAAACGGGATCGACCTCCTGTGGGCTCCCGAGCTACCTCGATGGCCAATATTGGTAACGTTCCACAAAATCGAGTTGAATGTAAGCACTGTGGGAAATGGCATTCCGGGAGTTGTAGATTTCGTGATCGGTCTTGCTTTAAATGTGGATCGTCGATCATTTTATTAGAGAATGTCCGATGTTAGCTGAACAGAATACAGTTCAGAACATTAAGCCGAGCAAGACGTCAGTGCGAGGCAGACCACCCAGACATTCAGGCAATGTAGGTGGTAGTCAGAAGGGAACGAAGAACCCTACAGTTCGATCTGAGGCTAGAGCTCCAGCTAGAGCTTATGCTGCACGAGCCAGAGAGGATACTTCCTCCCCCGATGTCATTACTAGTACTTTTACCCTTTACGATACTACTGTGATTGCACTAATTGATCCTGGTTCGACTCATTCCTATGTGTGTGAAACTTTAGAATTCGGTAAGACTCTGCTACTTGAGTCTACCGAGTTTGTGATTCGGGTATCCAATCCTTTGGGTAGATGTGTGCTTGTTAATAAAGTGTGTAGAGGTTGCCCGTTAATGATTCGGGATTATTGCTTCCCAGCTGATTTAATGTTGTTGCCCTTTGACGAATTTGATATAATCTTGGGTATGGACTGGTTAACCTCACATGAGGCAGTAGTGGATTGTAAAAGAAAGCTTATTGATTTGAGATGTCGAAACGGTGAGACTGTCAGAATTAAATCCGGTGATGTAAATGGGTTGCCTACAGTAATATCTTTGATGTTAGCCCGGAAGTATGTGAGAAAAGGGTGTGAAGCTTATTTGGCTTATGTACTGGATAATAAATTGTCCGAGAAACAAATTGAATCTGTATCGGTAGTATGTGAATACCCAGATGTGTTTCCTGAAGAACTACCGGGTTTACCACGAGTACGAGAAATTGAATTCGACATTGAATTGATACCGGGAACGACTCCAATTTCGATAGCTCCGTATCGGATGGCACCTACGGAGTTAAAAGAATTAAAAGTGCAGTTGCAAGAATTGACAGATAGGGGCTTTGCACGACCGAGCTTCTCTCCTTGGGGTGCACCAGTTTTATTTGTGAAAAAGAAAGATGGGACTATGCGAATGTGTATCGACTATCGGCAACTAAATAAAGTAACTATAAAGAATAAGTACCCGTTACCTCGGATTGATGATTTGTTTGATCAGTTGAAGGGGGGCTTCGGTATTTTCGAAGATAGATTTGAGATCGGGCTATTATCAGTTGCGAGTCAGAGATATAGATGTGCCGAAGACTGCGTTCCGAACGAGGTACGGACATTATGAGTTTTTGGTTATGCCTTTTGGACTCACTAATGCACCTGCTGTTTTTATGGATCGGTTTGTAGTAGTGTTTATTGATGATATACTGATCTATTCCAAAAATGAAACCGAACATGCTGAGCATTTGAGATTAGTGCTACAAACTTTGAGAGATCAACAACTGTATGCAAAGTTTAGTAAGTGTGAGTTCTGGATGAATGAAGTCAGCTTCTTGGGTCATGTTGTTTCAGCATCAGGTATTCGGGTAGATCCAAACAAAATAGCAGCTATACTCGATTGGAAACCACCAAAGAATATTTCCGAGGTCCGAAGTCTTCTAGGCCTTGCGGGATATTACAGACGATTTGTAAAGGGTTTTTCTGTAATAGCTACACCTTTGACGAAACTACTACAGAAAGATGTCAAGTTTGAGTGATCGGAAAGGTGTCAGAAAAGTTTTGAGCAGTTGAAAGCCTTTCTGACCGAAGCTCCAGTGTTAGCTCAGCCTGAATCGGGTAAAGAATTTGTTGTTTTTAGTGATGCTTTCTTGAATGGGTTGGGTTGCGTTTTAATGCAGGACGGCAAGGTTATAGCCTACGCTTCGAGACAATTGAAGCCGCATGAGAAAAATTATCCGACTCACGATCTGGAACTAGCAGCCATTGTTTTCGCATTGAAAATTTGGCGTCACTATTTATTCGGCGAGAAATGTCACATTTATTCGGATCATAAAAGTCTAAAATATTTGATGACTCAGAAAGATCTAAATTTGAGACAACGCAGATGGTTAGAATTGCTGAAAGACTATGAATTAGTGATTGACTACCATCCGGGAAAAGCTAACGTTGTTGCAGATGCGTTAAGTCGAAAATCATTGTTTGCTCTTCGTGTAATGAACGCACAGATAACTATGTCTGGTGATGGTTCGATTATAGCCGAGTTACAAGCAAGACCGATCTTTATTCAGCAAATTTGTGATGCACAGAAAGTTGACAAAGATTTGATTGCTAGTCGAATTCAGTGTGAAAAAGGTACTCCGATTTGGTCGGAAAGGCAAGTTGAGTCCGAGATTTATCGGACCGTATGAAATCATCGAACGTATTGGGCCTGTCGCTTATAGATTGAAATTGCCCTCTGAGTTAGAAAAGATACACAATGTATTTCACGTTTCGATGCTTCGCAAGTACAGATCGGATCCGTCTCATGTGATCACACCGTCAGAGATTGAAATCTGATCCGATTTAACATATGATGAAGAACCGATCCGTATCTTAGCTCAGGAATTGAAAGAGTTGAGAAATAAGAAGATTCCACTAGTAAAAGTATTATGGAATAGACACGGGGCTGAAGAGGCTACGTGGGAGCCTGAAGATTCAATGAGGCAGCAATACCCGAAATTGTTTAATGGTAAAATTTTCGAGGACGAAAATTCTTAAGGGGGAGTTGTAACAGACCAATATTGACCCTAATCGGAACGGTGGTTTCGGGACCACGAATCTGAGCCCGAGAAATATTTTGATATTATATTCTATGTTTATTATATGTGGACTAATGTGTGTGAAAATATCGTAGAAAAATATTATCGTTTAATTGCTTAATTTGATAAAAAGGATTTAATCGCGAAAAGCGAAAAAGTTGCATGCTAAGGTGTAATGTACTAAATTGCTTGTGGCTTTTTAAGTGGGTGTCCTAAAAGGACAATTAGCCCATTGACCATAGTGATGGACGGCAATGGGCCAAGTTAGCTAGATATATATGTTAGTTTAATTATATTTTTATTATATGCTTATGTTAGTACTTTTATAAAGAAATAATGTTAATGTATATGTTAAATAAAACATAAAATAAGGCCACTATCTTCTTCATTCTCTCATGGCCGATTATTAGCTAATGAAAGGGGTAAATTGAATTGTTTTCTTACATGGGAGGGTTTGCATGTCAAATTCCCCACATTTATAATATAGTGGACGGTAAGCATGCTATGAATATTATATTTTTAGTATATTATAACTAAAGTATTATTTGTATAATAAGCATGCTATAAAATATGTTAATTAATTAAACAAAAAGAAGTATTTTTTTTGTTTATTATTCTATTTTCTTTCCTTCTCCCCATCTTCTTCACCGATTCTATTTGAAAGAAGAAAAGAAAGCTTGAAACCTCCATTGTTTCGGCCATGCATGTAGTAGTAAGGTGGGTATTTTAGCTTGATTTTAGCAAATCTTTACATATTGGATTTGGTTGCCTTGAATGCAAATGAAATCATGTTAAAAATTTTGAGATTAAGCATGTTAATATTCGGCCTAGGATGAGCACTCTTGGGTCGTTTTTTATTTGAAAAATGCTTAGTATTTATTCAAAAACAACATGAGTTACTAAAGAGACTTAGATGAATTGAAGACTTGTGGCTTAAATTATGTGAGAGTTATAGAAATTATTTTGGATTTGAGCATAGAGATGCTCTTACTATTCGGCTGTATTGGGATGAATATAAATGGTGGTTATTTAGATTGTTGTTTGATCATGTATTGAAGAATATGCATGGGTACATCGAGTTAGCAAATTCGGTCATAAGAGAAGAAGAAATTGAGCTTGTATATTCGGCCTTTATGAATTTTAAGCTTGTTGAATTATAATAATTAATTCATAGAGGCTTGTTTGGAGATGGTGAACATTCAACCTTTGAAAAAGGGCAATTAAATTCTTTATATTTCGTGTTTTGAATTTTAGGATTTTCTTATAAATATTACAAATGTTGGGGGGGTTAATCGGCAAATTGTATATTATATGATTTTGCTTTTAAATTGAATGAAAATGTGGTTGAATTGGTTTAATTTGAACCGAATTAGATCAAGAACAAAAGGAGAAGAATTTGGAGCGAGGAAAAGCTAAACTAAACGAATAGCTGGAAATTTCGAATCTATCGACAACCGAGGTAAGTCCTTTAGCTAAAATATGTCAAGGAACTAATTATGACTATATTAAATAGTAAGAATTGATGAATTTTAGTACCTATTTATATCATAGCCGAATGTATATAGGTATACTAGGTTGATGATTAAAGTTGGTTATGTGATGTGGATTGTTAGATTGTATAATGATATAATGATTTTATTGGTTTAATGTGAGCGAACTCAATTGAATTGGACTTATATATATGTATATATATATAATAGTTATGAAGTGTGTTTGGAATGTTTAATTTCATTGAGACGTTTCGGGCTTTTACGCCTAGCAGGCTTTGTGCCGGTGTCACTTATCGGGCTTTTACGCCTAGCAGGCTTTGTGCCAGTGTTACTTATCGGGCTATTACGCCTAGCAGGCTTTGTGCCGGTGTCACTTATCGGGCTTTTACGCCTAGCAGGCTTGATGCCGGTGATGTGTTTCACAAAAGAGAAACCGAATTTTGTTCAAAGTAAATTAAAGCTAATTTATCAAGTTAATGGCTCAGGTAAGCATGTAAGGTATGAATTAACTTCTTACCTATTTAAAATAAGGTAAGAAAGTAACTCAGTTATTTATTACAAATTGTATATGTTACAGATGAAGTTTATATATATATATATGATTATAATATGTGTTCTCGGTTTTATGAATGAATGATATGAATATTGTGGTTTGGTCTTTTTAATTGTATATGCAAGACCGGGTATATTCGGCCACATGGATAGTTTGTGTATGTAATGCTATATTATAGAAATTGAGCTTTAAGTATATGAATGGTTATACGTTTGGTTATATAACGACATTTTGGTTTTGAAAGGTTGGATTATGAGTAAATATTTTGATTTTATAAGCATTCGGCTAAAGAGAAATTGTTCTATGAATTTATATGTTATATAAGTATGGAATTGAAAGCTTGAAAATAATTGTGATTACAAGTATACAAGCTGAATTATTCTTAAGTTAAATGTTAAATGTTCGAATGTTATATTATTAGGAGCTTAGGACTTACTAAGCTAGTAAGCTTATTTGTGCAAAATGTTTCCTCTGTTTTATAGATTAGGTGTAAGCTACAAGCTCGTCGGGATCGTTCAGAAAGTCGTCCACACTATCAAACTATTTTGGTACTCTTTCATTTTGGTTTTCAAATGAAGGCATGTATAGGAAAGACTTTGTCTTTGTTTTGATGAAAACTTTTGGTTCATGTATATAATAGCCATGCGAATATGGCTAAATTTTAGTTAAGTATGTTTTTTTGTGCTTTTGATACAAATGTCGGTTTATGTTGGTAATGTTTGTGCTTTTTAATCGAAGTTTAATCGTTTTGATAAGGAAATGTATGTTTACGGAATGAACCTTTGAATTAGGTATAATTAATTTGCATAAATGATTAAAATGCATGGACAGTATGAGTTGTATGTGGGTATATTCGGTTATAAACTAGTTAGACATATTTTGCAATGAAATAGTTTTTAGTTAGCAGCAGTGATGTGATTTTGAAAAAATCACCAAAAATAGGATAAATTGAATTAGAAAGTGAATAGGATATAGAATTAAAGCTTATTGTGGGGGCAAATATCTCAAAAATACCAAAAAAAATCAAAATTTACCGGAAAGGACAGGGTTGAAAAATATTGACCGGAAAGGGCGATTTTCCCCAAAATCGCGCTGACGTCAGCGCGTTTTTGGGGGAAAAAAGGCCAAAAGCGCGTCTCCGGGGGAGCGCTTTTGGCCTTTTTTCCCCCAATCACGGTGCTGACGTGGAAAAGAAAATGGGCTATCAAGTGGGAAGAAAATGGCACCAAAATTAGGCACCGAAAGTTGATGTGATGTGAAATTTGGTATGGGATAATTGCAATTTTGGTCCCTATTTGAATAGGTACTTTGCAAGATTGATCCCTAAACCTCAACTATAAATAGGCCTAACCATTTCTCATTTTCTTCATCCCACAATTTGCCATTCTCTAGTTAAGGCATTGTTCTCTCTCCCTATTTGTAAATTTTCACTTGTATTTTTGGAGTGAAATATATTTGTTAGTGCCCGTAGAGGTAGGCAAAATTTGCCGAACCTCGTTAAAATTCTGATGTTCATTATTATTTAGTTTTTATATCTTGTGAGTGTGATCATAGTTATTTATTGTGCTATTAAATTACGATTGAGGGATATTCTGGCTAGGAAAGATCTGGTACTTAAGTGATCCTTGTGATCCACCTCTCTTTCCTGGGAATTGAACTTAGTGTGATTTTTTAGTACAGTAATTATACTCTTTTACACCGTCCACTTGCAATGAGTGAACGTATTAATGCTGTTATTTACTACGATGGTGAAGTGCGTGACACCGGAAATGGTGTTGTTTTCTTATCGGAGAACACAACGCGATTGAGTTTTAATCGGAACATCGATTTGGTAGAACTTCGCAAAAGAATCAGGCGTAAAATATTCGGAACAACGCCAATGAAAGTTCAGTCTATTAAGTATAGATTTTGCGCTTCGGTGGATCCGGTGAGATATGACTCATTCGACATCAAAGGTCCTCGGAGCCTTGAGGCAATGGTGGAGACTCATCTTGCCAGTGGCTCACCCTATATCGAGGTATATGTAGAATTTTCATCTCCAAGTGATCTGGCTGCGACTTTAACATCTAGTATCGTTCGAGGGGAATACACGACCCCAAGTCGACACTCTGTAAGTGGGAGGCAAAACACAGAAGTGCCCGTGTGCGGTGGTAGTATGGAAAACATAACCCCAGCACGACACTCGGTTGGTGGATGGGACATGCATATTCGTCATTCCACGTCGGATGAAAGAAATACGTATTGGGGGACGTCATCAACTTCTAGTGGATGGCAATCCACATACGATTGGGATCGTTACGAGAGATGTTTAAGGAGGGATGATGCATTACCGACGACATCCACCAGTGAGGGGCCCTCGTTTGTTACAGGTTATGGAGGATCGGACGATGAATCCGATGTGGATCCACCTCGGGAGCCAGGGCCTGACGGTGCAGAAGTTGGATTATTTTCTGAACCGGAGCCCGTTCCAATTGTACCTGAAGACGTTGAGGGCGGTTCAGACGAAGAAGAAGAAGATCCGCTATTCAGGGCATACTCACCTCCAGCGCACATGCATAATGTCGATCTATCTCAAGATGATGCATTGGAGTTTCCTGAACTACCACACCGGACGCGTGACCGTACAAATTCTTTGTTGGATTCGGACCAATTAGAAGTTGGTAACCAGTTTTCCAACAAGAATACTTTTCTTGCTGCATTGAAACAATACAGCATCAGGAACGGGGTGTAACAGCCCAATTTCAATAGTGTCGGAACAGTGATTCGAGATTTCTAAATCTGACGAAAAAGCTAGAAAACTTTGTTAATCGATAAAGATAATTATAAGTTAAGTGTGATTTTAGAAATATTTTAAAATTAGTGAATTTTGTGAACTAAAAGAATTAATTAGAAAAAAATTGGGCCAAAAACGAGGTATTGAGACCTCGAATTCATAAAGTGAGCCATAAATATTTCTAAAAATATTTATGGAGTGTCATTAAGTTACTATTAAAGTTTAGTTGAGAAATTTTAACGTTTGGATATGTAATTAAATGAAAAAGACTAAATTGAAAAAGGTGTAAAAGTTTCATTATAGATTAAAGAAAGTATAAAGGACCAAAATGGCAATTAAGCCATTTTGTTTAATTGAGGCGGTTATTGTGAAGAAAATCTGAGATTTTTTTTATGTTTAATATTATTATTATATTATATATTATTATATTATTATATTATATATAAAAAAACAAACAAAAAGAGAATAGAGAACAGAAACCCAAAACGAAGAAGCAGAGAGCAGGAAAGAAAGAAGAAGAGAAGAGAAAGAAGAAAAAGGGGGGGAAAATTGGAAAATTTTTAAAATTAGCTAAATAAAAAGGGAATCAAATTGAAATATATGGAGAATTCTCTTCATTTCTCTTCATTTTCTTCAGCTGAAAAATAGCCATGGGAGAGAGTTCAAGCTGGTTTTCATACTCAAGCTTCATGTAAGTTTAATTCTTGCTTTTTCCTTGAAATTTCTATGTTTTTGGACTTTTACAATTGGGTCCAATTTATTAATTCATTAGTTTTTGATTCTATGGCTAATTTTTAAAGTTTATGTGGATTAGTGCTGGAAGAATATGATGAATAAATATTGAATTGAAGCTTTAATTTTGTTATATGATGATTTAATCAAGTGAAATTGATGGAAATTGGTTTTAGGACCTAATTGTGAAATAGCTGAAATTAAGGCCTAGTGTTAAAATTCTGATTTCTAAGGTTATGAAGTAGTTTAAAATGATAGATAAAAGTATTAAATGAGAAAATTAACTCAATTGAGGGGTTAATCCAGCAAGGACTGAATTGTATGAATTGTGGAATTAGGGACAAAATAGAAATCAACATGTTACACTAAAGCAGTTTTGGACAGCAGCAGTTGTCTAACTTTGAAAAATCACAAAAAATTGTATAAATCAAATTAGAAGTGGAGTGAGATATGGAATTAAAGCTTATTGAGTCTATTTTCATAAAAAAAGAAACAGAGAAAGCAAAGGAAGTCTATATTTTGAGATATTTGGATTTTTGTAAAACTGGTTTAGAATAACTTCGTGATCCCCTGTTATTAGTTTAGAAATTCACTAAAAATTGTATAAAAATAATTTGGGAACATAATTTATATTGTTAGATTCCTTAATGAGTCTAGTTTTAGAAGAAATAAACCATAACATCATATGAATTCTATATAAAAAGATAATTAATTTTTAGTGAAGAAGGGTCGGAACTGCCAGACAGCAGAACAGGGGTGACTTTAAAGAATAAACTGTACTAATTGGCTAAACCAAAAATTCTGAAAATTTTATGGCAAGAAGATATGTGAGTCTAGTTTCAGGAAACATTAACGGTTCTTCATTTGGAGTTCTGTAGCTCTGGAAATAAATAATTTAGTGACTATAACTCAAATGGACAGTTTTGAATATACTTATGAGTAATTAATGAAATTATTGATAATGTTACTTATAGCATGTTATATACATTAAGGATGTGGAATGGAGAGGAGGAGGAGGAAAATATGTATGAATATTCAGCTAGCATGACTAATTTGTAATGTTTTAGACTCAGGGACTAAATTGAATAAAAGTAAAACTTTATGATTAATTTTGTAAAAATGTAGAAATGACCAATTTGCATGAAATAGATTATTTTATTATTTAAAATTGTAAAATTGAATGAAATTATTAATTTAGATTAAGATTGATTGAAAAATTGATGAAAAAAAAATTGCCACAGTGCCCCTGAATCTTGATATTTCTACAAATTTAGCCAGGTAAGTTCGTGTAACTTAATGATGTGATATAAGAAAATGTAAGTTGATGGTACGTGAAATATTGATATGATGAATTAACTGTTTTATGTTTATGAAGAAACGACAACTGAATGATATTTATCATGACATGTAAATATGTGATTATCTTTAATATGTTAATACAAGATAATTAAGTATGATGAAACGAGTAATAAATTCAAGTAAGACATGTCGATAAAAATAAATATATTTAAGGGACAATATGTTTGATTTTGATTGATTTCAAATATAAATGCTAGATGAAATAAAATGTCTGATAAATAATTTTGTAATTCCGGTAATGCCTCGTACCCTATTCCGGCGTCGAATACGGGTAAGGGGTGTTACACGGGGTTAACTATACTATGGTTAAATCAAAGCTCGATAGGTACGAGGCAAAGTGTGCAGTGCAAGACGGCACATGTTCATGGAAAATCATGGCGTCGTTGAGGAAAAGGACAGGGTTGTGGGAGGTGAAAAAATTCAAAGGTCCGCATACATGTCTTGCCGGTACAGTACCACTATGTGTTCAATGATTTCGAATAACACTAATATTATGTAATGTTGCATTAATTAACGTACTTCATTGACAGGTGTAACACAAGATCATCTGAGGATGGATTCAGACATGTTGGCTGATTTAATAATCCCGACGGTGAAGGCCGATCCCAGAACTACAGTGCCGGCCTTAATTGGCAATATTCGTAGCCAAATGGGGTACACGCCCTGTATTCCAACCTGGGGTGGGAATAGGAAAAGGAAACATATATGGGTTAGGAGGATACATATAAGGGGAAGGGTACGCACCTGGCATAAACTGTGGATGCTGTGATGTCGGTGTTGTCAACTGAACTGATGGGCCCGGTGATTGTGTAGGCGCTGTTGATGGGCCCGGTGATTGTGTATGCGCTGTTGATGGGCCCGGTGACTGTGTAGGCGCTGTTGCTGGGCCCGTTTCATCACCCATTCCCCTTCGATGTAAAGGGGCCCGACGTTCCCTTCGCTCGCGAATTAGCCGTCGCCTCTCTTCATCCGACAACAGATACGGCTTGCCATGGATTCTAAACCATGGCATGTACTCCGGCACGCACGCTAACTCAAGAACTATGATCGGTTCCCGGTTAGGTAAAAAGTCATACCGGTTCTCCCACATCTCGATATGTTCTGACCAAAATCTTGGCCAATCCGTGTGCTGGTGCCGTAAGTCCACTTTGTGCTCATCATCGAGCACCTCAGGAGGCAGGGAATCGGTTGCCGGCATCCAAATTGCCGCAGAACCCGATCTGACTGGTGCATCTCCACAGTTGAGTAGGTGATTAGCGGGACCTTAACGTGCCAACTGTTCGGATTTTGGAGGAACTCCTCCGGAATTACTGCCCGAATTTCGGGATCCTCGTACGGTGTCCATTGAAACTATATTAACATTACCAAATTATTAGTTATATACATAATACTAGACACTACATACGAAATACTAAATTATAATAACGAAATTCGACACTTACTTGTGATTCCGACCGTTGTTCCAATAGGAGCCGTATATCCTCAAGCGAGTTAGGTATTCCAACATAACTCCTCCTCGGATGGTTCCACCTAATTAAATAAACTTTTAGCATGCAATTATACTATAAATCTACGACATAATTATAAAATATAATATTAAATTTACCTCGTTATCAGTGGGAATGAATATGGCTGGTCGAGTCGAGGACGTAAAAATGGAAATCGAAACCATGCCCATGACTGCAGTAGTGATAGGCAACCTCCGATTTTTGCTTTACTCGGCAGCGTCGCCCCGCACATCTCCCGGTATAACCTCGATAGCACGGCAGACCCCCAACTCAATTAACCGGCTGCTCTGAAATCAACAAGTTTCAGGAGCCATCTCAGGTGGACGAGGTTTCTAGAGAGGTCCGGCATCAGATAGCCTCCAATTATCTGAAGTATGTATGCCCGCGCATACCGTATTCTTTCTTCTTCAGTCGAATCTTCATTCGGCTCCGGGAATGCGTCTCGTAACCAAGCCATATCGATCCGAGCTCCTTGAATTTTATCCGGAATGGCACCCAGAAGCTCGTAGCATACGGCCATCCAATCGAGAGATGTTACGGACCCGGTGACTACCGACCCGTCCACCGGTAATCCCAACTGTAACTGCACATCTTCTAAGGTGATGGTACACTCTCCGCATGGCAAATGAAAAGTGTGCGTCTCGGGTCTCCACCTCTCTATCAACGCGCTGATCAAAGGCAGGTCCAACTTGAACCCCCGGCCTATCGTGGCCACGTGCCAAAAACCCGCTTCTCGCAGGTAATTCTCGATCAATGGTGATGGGAGACCAGGCATGTTGCGAATATAACATTGCAACACCCGATCTACAGACTGTTTCAAAAATTATAAAATTCTAAATTAATTAAAATTGCATAATTAAAAAAATTTAATAATATTGAAAAATTAACATTCAAACTTACCATTTTCTTTTGCTCGACGGAAATGTGGTTGTTGTCTAGGCGAAGTAATTCCCCGGCCATTGTACTCCGATAAAGAATTTAAAAATTTTCTAAAAAATAGATATATTAAAAAAATTATAAAGGGCTTTTTTTGTAAATAGTAAAGGACAATTTTGAAATATTAGCGTAAATTTGAAGGACTTTGAGAGAAACTTGAGAGAAAATTGAGAGAAAATTGAGAAAGGATTGAATTGTGAAAAAAATGAAGGGTTGGGGGGTATTTATAGTTTTTTTTCTGACCGTTGGCCTCCCAACGGTCAAAAAATTTGACCGTTGCGGCCTAAAGCGCGTCCCCGGGGGAGCGCTTTAGGCCACGTCAGCAAAAGCGCGCCCCCGTGGACGCGACGCGCTTTAGGCCGCAACGGTCAAAAACGCGCTGACGTCAGCGCGATTTTGGGGAAAATTGCCCTTTCCGGTCAATATTTTTCAACCCTGTCCTTTCCGGTAAATTTTGATTTTTTTTGGTATTTTTGAGATATTTGCCCCTTATTGTGTCTATTTTTATATGAAAGAAACAGAATAGGCAAAGGAATTTTATATTATAAGATATTTAAATTTTAGTGAGACTTGTTCTGAATGAATTCGTGATTCCCTGTTCTGTCTTGGAAAAATTGTTAAAAATTGTACAAAAATAATCATGGAGCATAGTTTATATGCTTAGAATCCTTAAGGAGTCTATTTTTGATTGGAATAAACAAGAACATTATTGAAATTTTGTACAATGAGATAACTGAGTTTTTGTAAAGATAGGTCAGAATCATCAAACAGTGAAATAGGGGAAACTTTGATGAATAAACTGTACTAATTGGCCACATGAAAAATTCTGGAAAAATTATGGTAAAAATTTATATGAGTCTAGTTTCAAGGAAAATTTACGGATCTAAATTTCGAGTTTTGTAACTCGAGTTATGGTCATTTTAGTCAGCATGACGCAGTTGGACAGTTTTAAATTTTTATGCCCCGATTTAGTAGTCAAGTCTAGTAATGCCACATACTCGACTCCGGCAAAGGTCTCGGGTAAAGGGTGTTACAATAGTAGGACAACATGTCCACACTTTGAGGGAACATTGAGGAGATGGTCGAATTAAAAAATTTATTCATTTTTTTCGTAAATTATAACTATGTATATTATTGATGTAAAATTACAATACAATACAAACAATTTTTTTCATTTTTTTCGTAAATTGTAAATAAGTATATTATTGATATAAAAATACAATAAAAATATTTTTTTCATTTTTCGTAAATTATAAATAAGTATATTATTGATGTAGAAAAATAAACAAACACTTTTTTGATAAAATGTGAATAAGTATATTATGGATGGAAAATTTTAATATAAACTTAATGATGATTTACGTGAGAAAAATTTAAATTTCAAAAATCATCTTCGTCGTAGGCCCAAATGTGTGCCACAACCCGATGGGTGTTGATTACGAGGAGAATTTCGTCGTGGTTGGGGTTTCGACTCATCATCTTCATCACCTCCATCTCCATCTCTACTTCCATCTTGATTATAATCTTCATCTCCAACATTGTCTTCATCTTCATCTTCATCTTGTTCTTTCGTGCTAGAATGCTTTTGCATCCTAGGTTCCCATCGTATATTGTCGATGGTATTAATAGATGGTTGCAAAGATGACCCACCTCTGAAGAACAGTGATGTTGGGGGTTTTTGTGACAGTACCGACGGAGAAGTATATGGTGTCGGATAACCCTATTGTAGATAGAATGTTGGAATTGTAGGCGATGGCGAATACATTGATGTTGTTGATGGTAGTGGATAGAATGCTTCTGGGGGTGGAGGTGGTGCGAAAAATATTCTTGGAGAAGGTGTTACATGGTACAATGATGCATAATTTTGTGCTTGTGTAAAAAGTATAAGGTTAATAAAAGCACCAGAAAAATATGAACCATACTGACTGAGAGGTGGTGCACTCATTAGTATAGTATTTGGGGTTGGAGCTGATGATGATGAACTCAACGCATGTACTCCCAATCGCGGCCTCATGTGAGGTGTGTTGGCCTTCTACGATGAATTTGTTTACTCCTTTCCTCCTCCGACAATAGATATAGCTTACCATGAAGTTTAAACCATGTTATGTAATCGGAAGAGGTTCTCAAATCCGATAAGACAATTGGTTATGAAATTGTACCTATGTTCCCAGATGTAGATATATTTGGCATGGAATTTAGGTCAATCTTCATCGGTTCTCCCCTACAAGTCGATCTTGTGAAGTTCATCGAGCTCTTGAGGTGACGGCAAAATATTTGCATAAACTCGAACTAGTACATCACTCAATCAAATTCGTGCATCTCATCCGTTGCAAACACTATCAATGGCATTTTGACGTGCCAGATATTGCAATTCGCAAAAAAATCGGTTGGGATGCATTCTTGAATTTTCGATTCAAAGTATTGCATCTATTCAAACTACAATACAATATTATAAATTTTATTATGTACCTAATATTAAATTTCAAATCCTTACATAAATGTTATATAATTGATAATTTCAAAAACTAACATCGGCTTCTGATCGTTGATCTAACAATAGTTGAATATCTTCGAGCTCGTTCAGTACCCCACGTGACTTGCATCATTATTCCACCTATTCAAATAATATGTTATTTCACAAATATAATAATGGAAAAAATATGACAATTATATTATTAAATTAATCTTATCTTATTACGAGTGGGAATTGATAAGGGAAGTTTACTCAAGGATGTAAAAATGGTAGGCGGTACCATGCTCATGACTGAAGGAGTATGCAACCACTGATTTTAATTTTTTGTGCTTTCGTTGCTCGACTCATCTCTCAATACAATATCACCAACACAGTTAATTCCCAACTGAGACACCCAACTTCATTTAAGTCGACTAGTTGTAGGAGCCACCTTAAAAGTATCAAATTTTGAAATTTATCTAGCATTAAAAGACCCTCGATTAACCTCAATATGAATGCTCATGCGAATTATTGTCTTTTAACCGCACTAGAGGAGTTGTCGAGATATGATAAATTGTCTTTTAATTCGACTACCACTAAACTTGTACGACACATTGCCTAATAGTTGGTTGCAAATTGCGCTTCAATCGCCAATGCGCACTACCCCCTAACGACCAGCCCATCAACCGGTAAAACAAATTGTAATGCTACATGCTCGAGTGTAATTATACACTCACAGCATGAAAAATGGAATGTGTGTGTATCGGGTCTCTATCTTTCCAACAAAGTGCTAATATACGAGACTCGTGCAAGAATCACACCTTTTGCAAGTGTTGTTCAATGACACGCGGTGCCCACGCACTTAAATTGTGTATATACGTCTCAATAACTCGATCTTCGGTCTGATTACATAAACATAAAATTTTAAATATTAATAATATTAACAACTTAATAATTATATTAATTAACATAAAAATGTAATGATATTTTCTTACCATTTGTAATTGGACGTTGGAAATGTGTTTATGATCCAAACGAATAAGAGGCATCAACATTTTTAATTTTATGAAATTCAATTAAAATCAAAGAGATTACAAAATATAATGAAAAGAATAGATGGATTGATAGAATTGTGAGAAGAGGATTGAATGAAGAAAAAAGAAAACAAGCCGGGTATATATAGAAAATGAAATAGTCGTTGGGAGAAAAAAGAAATTAGTCGTTGGGAGAAAAAAGGTGGAGATTTGATGTCTTAGTTGATTTATTTAATTTTGGTATATAAGTATTGATCATGAAGATGGATTATTGAAGATGATGCGTAAAAAGTGTCCAATTGAACCCTTTGAAAAAAAAAATTCAACAAAAACAATTATATGACTAATAAATTTTATCGAGAATTATTTCTTGAGAAATTGACAATCAAAAGATTTCACTCCAACTTTAAAATAAAACCGATACGAAGAAAATGTCAAGATAACAAATGAACTTTGAAGGAACAATTTTATTAATAAAAGCAGGATGGTATAGTCTAGTGGCCGATCATACCTACTTAGAGGAATAGGATTTGACCAAGTGCAACTTAAGTTGGTACTCGAATCAGAATCTTGGTGTATAAGAAAGCTATAATTTTTGAAAAATAATAACAAACTAATTATACAAGTTTGAACTTAAGATTTAAGTGTAATACTTTTTACTAAGAGTGGCATGTTGAATTGTATAAATGCACGATTATTAATTCGACAATGCCTCTGAAAGATCCTTTAAAGGTGGCCATAAGACTTCTAAAGAAAAAAAAAATGAAAAAAAGTATGAGAATCATTTCTTTATATGTACTCAAATATTATCAATTTATATCCACTCATTACGACATATTAAGGCATAGTTTAGGAATGTTGTTCAAAAATGTTTTTGGGAAAAACACATTTTTAGGAGAAATTTTTAGTTTCTAAAAAAAAAAATATTTTGGGGCCAATTTTTTTTCTCAAAAAAAAACAAGTTATTTAAGATTATTTGTTCCAAAAATAGCTTTGATACCTCGTCCTAAATATGATATTAGACATTCATGATTGCTTTACCCTCCAACTTCAAACTTGTTTTTGTAACAACAAAAGACTTCCAAGCATAACATTTTATCAAAGATTTAATTTTTTGAATAAAGAATTTTAAATTTTGAAATCTTAAATCTTAAAATTACTTAATTAGGAACTCCCGTGAACAGTCGGGCAGTCAAGGGATGTTTACCATAAAACTCACTTGAGTTTGAGCATTTTTTTTTGGATGTAATATGTGCGTTTGTAGTGTGCACACCCCTATCATGTGTAAATACTAGCTCTAATTGTACAGCGCACAAAGATTCACTTAATTATACCACGGAAGTCCATAATTTGGTTTTTTTTTTTCTTCTTGAAAACAAAATTTTAAAAATCTTTTAAGAATCACTCCCTTGGAATTGATTTCTTGGTGGATTAACAAGTTTGCCTTCAATCACAAAATAATAATAAAATTGTCTAACTGGGCTAACTTCAATTTGGTTAACTTTACCCCCATGTCATCATTTAATGCAAGCAAATGTGGAACTTTGTATGAAATTAAGTGCAGAAGTATCAATTCATATGATTACATAACTTGTTATAAGATCTTCAATCATTTTGAACACAGAGTTTGCACCCAAAGTCCGAAAGAACAACTATTTGTGTTTTGTAAAATGCTTGTTTTATTATTATATTCATGTTAAAGAAGATATAAATGTTCTGGCTAGGATATATATGGTGCCAAAAGGACCCAAGCCTAAGTGGTTAATTTTCTATATATCAGTGATCAGTGGACAGGCTAAATGGTCAGTTTCCTATGTCACCAGCTACAGCCCTCTACACAACCCCCTATTTTAGAACCCAGATTGATGCAAATGCTAAATACTGAAAAACAGAGAATGATCCTTGAAAATCTGACGAAAAATATATATACTCAGCGAAATACAAAATATATAATCCAGTATAAAGTAGGATCTAATCCCAAGCACTTGTCATACCCGGAGCATATCCTCCTCCACCATAATTCCCGGGAACTCCGTATGCAGTGCCACTATCACCTCCGCCGTAGTGATCAAGGTTCCTACCGACTGAACCCTCCCTTCTGAAATCACGCCCACCAAAACGCCCTCCTCCTCCTCCATATCGTCGGTTTTTATTACCACCATAAGGAGCCCAGGATGCATATCGGGTGAGCCATGCAGGTACCTCTTGATTTGCTTCTTGCATTAGCTCAGCTAGTGGCCTTGCCATTGAAAAATTGCCTTTGTTAAAGAAAGCTGTTGCCAATCCTGTTTTACCGGCACGCCCTGTCCTTCCAATCCGATGGACGTAATCATCAATATCATTAGGGAGATCAAAGTTGACCACGTGAGCTACATGGGGTATATCAAGACCACGAGCGGCCACATCTGTTGCCACTAAAATTGGGGTCTTTCCGCTCTTGAAAGATCTCAATGCTTGTTCCCTTTCCTGCATAAAAACAAACCATGCATTTATAGAGGCATTCAGCACATACATTGCAACACATCTCAGACCAGCTTTCAACTAAAAACCCCGCTCTACTAGGAGGTAGTGCAACTTCCAAAACCAGACTTTGATCAGACACAAGAAATCACCTTGACAATAGTAATGCTCAATAGAATAAAAGAAACTAGCATATAATATAGGCAAAAGAGCATTAAGATAAATTATCATATCAAGCAACATATTTCCTAACAAATTACCTGTTGAGTCCTATCACCGTGGATAGTGGTTGCTGGGAATCCATTCATGCACAACCAATGTTCCAATGAGTCAGCTCCTTTTTTTGTCTCCACAAAAACTAATGTCAAAGCTTGCTGTGAAGTAAAAGACATACACGGATCAACAACTACCAATTATCTCAGACCTATAGATTCAGTGAGACTATATACCAGAATTAGCACCCTGAATGGTAAATATTTATCACAAGATATATGTACAGTAATTAACTCCAATCCAAATGTATATCGTTACAGGAACTTCAATAAGCAAGCCCATTTCTGATGGTCTCACATTACCTTTCCATGAGCTCCGTTTTCCCTTTGTGCATGCAGAAGATCCATGAGATGACTTCTTTTATCAGACTCTTGAACAAATTCAACCCTTTGAACAATCAAATCCGTGCTAGAACCAACCCTCCCAACAGCCAAGAATATGTAATTTGCAAGAAAATCAGATGCAAGTCTCTGTACAATCACCGATTAACAAAAGAATTCAAACATATATAGAGATAACAAAAATAATTCAAGCCAGCACAAAGTTAAATTCCAATGCAAAACTTGACAAAAATATGTCAAGGAAACCAGCTATAATACAGAGAAACTATATTTAACAGTTATAACCAACCTGTATCTCTCTTGGAAAGGTGGCACTAAACAACATTGTCTGTCGCACACCCCGATTAGGCATGTCCATTTGTTCCACTATCTTCCTGATTTGTGGCTCAAAACCCATATCAAGCATACGATCTGCCTCATCGAGCGCTAAGTATCTTATCATCTGCAATGATACTCTAGCCCTCTCTAGCAAATCAACCAATCGCCCTGGAGTTGCCACTAGAATATCAACTCCTCTCTCCAGCTCTCGCAACTAAGTATAGAACAAAGCATTATTATTCAGAAGTAGGGTTTTGCAAGGAGACTGATAAACCATATAATCATTACAGATTTAGAGAGAAAAAAAAGGGTCACATAACAACAAAAAGAGAAATGCCAGGCAACAGAATTTGATACGGAGCATAAAATGAGTTTCCTTAATAGTTAATCTAAACAAGCTAGTATACATATTAGCACAATTCAACCTAACCATGTATTCCATGGAGAATATATCTAATAGCTTGTGAAACACAACAGACCCTTCCCCCTCTCACACTCTGACTCAATGAGTATAATACTGTTTGAAATTAGACAGAAATATCGAGTCAAAATCAGTCATCTCTGTGCACCATTGTTTCTCCTATGAATGCATAGAATTTCCTTTCTGTTTGTTGCATTGATAATAAATAAAAGATAAATTTTGTAAAGAATCCTGAAACCAAATATAACATACAAAAAGATTGAAATTCAAAACTTAATTCAATGCGATAATAACCTGTTGGGTAATTGGTGCCCCTCCGTAGGCAACTACAACCTTGACACCAGTTTGATATGAGAATTTTTTCGCCTCATCGTGTATCTGAAATTTAATATTATCAGAACAAAAAACACATAGCACCATTCTAAAACATCAAATGTTCTAAAGAATAAGAATCTTACTTGACAAGAAAGCTCCCTTGTGGGAGATAAAATGAGAGCAAGAGGGTAAACAGTTCGTGCTACACGCGGTCTCTGTACATACTGTTCCCGCATAATTCCAGTAATAATTGGAAAGCAGAAAGCAGCTGTCTTCCCAGACCCTGTTTGAGCACAAGCCATTAAATCTCTACCTCCTAATACTATAGGGATAGCATGTCGTTGAACTGGAGTCGGTTTCACATACTTGCATCTCCTAATATTTTGATTCAAAAGCTCCCCTAAATCTATATCAACAAATGTATTTACAGGTGGTGGCACATTTTCACCACTAATTTCCACCGGAATGTCCTCGTAAGCATCGAAATTGATCCCCGAATTCTCTTGTTCACCACATGCTTGGCCCTTAACATCAGCTTCATCATTATCATCAAATGGATTTACTTCCCTTTCTCTCCTATTCCAACCACCACTTCTATTGTTCCAACCACCACCAACACGTCCAGAAGAGCCATATACCTGACCCTGACGCCCTATTTCGGGCTTAGTCCCACCGCCACCGCCCCCAATGCTTGGCCGGGACCATTGGGACACGCCGGTGGTACCACTAAAACTTGTCCTCTCAGTAACCGGTCCTGAAAGGTTAGGTGTGTCGGAAGATGGACGGTTTCGAAGGTGAGGCGGGACATAAGTGGACCGAGTTGGACGAGGTAAGGAATTGTTGTCTGAAACTACAGTTTCAGATGCAGAGTTTGCTACAGAATCTGCCCATGAAGTTGTCATATTTTCCCAAACCTAAGAAAAAAAAAAACTAACAAACACCTAATTCAACCACAAAAAAAAAAAAACCCAAAATCCTCCAAAATAAAAGCCTTCTTATCTCCTCCTCCTTGTAGATCAGACCTTATCAATGAGAATGCAAGCAAAAGTCAACAAATGACAATCAACAAAAAAATTTCTGGAGAAAAAGTATGAAAATAATCAAGCAAAAAGAAAAAGAAAAATCAAAACAAATCCCACAAGAAACAGATGAGAAAGAGCAGAAACCTTGTTGAAATTTCTTTAGCAAGATGGGGTAGGAAGTTGAAAAAATGGGGGTACCTTGATTTTTTTTATAGTGTTGTTTGCTTTATGGATTTAAAGAAGAAAAAAAAATCAGATTAAAACCTCTTCTTTTTGGTATTTCCTGGTCTTTTATTTTCTTTGATTTTTCTTTCGCTTTTGGTGTTGGCGTTGAGCTAGAAATCTAAGAAACGAGAGAGTGTGAGAAAAAATCTACAGAAGGTTGGTTGGTGACCGTACAATTTGGGGCTTGCGTCATAATTAAAAGATCCTACCAACGGGTAACGGCGTCTTAAATTCGTGTTTAATTATGGATATTTTTTTTTATCTTTTTAATTATGTGATATTATTAATAATAATAATGTGTTTTTAAGTTCATTTCTAATTAAACTGCCGCATTAATTAATTTTAAAAATAATTATAACCATTAACCCTTTTTTTAAACATTTTCAATTACACAAAACTTCAAACTCTTCTTTTCATAATTTTTGAATTTGTATTTATATCAACATTTTTAATGGTTTTATTTATGGAATTTTTTATATTAAAATTTATAATTACACAATTACATAAATAATTTTTTTTGAAAATATTAATTATTATAAAAATAGAAAAAAATTAAACAAGTAACAGAAATCATTATACGTGATATGTTAGTCCAAATCATCATATATAATATGTTAGTGCGAGAAAGTAATCAACAATATTGTATAGGCCAAATAAATATTGTATACAATTTTATCTATTTGCTCTAGCATTCTATATTTGTTGGGTTATAGGCCAATTTTTTCATCATCAAAACTCGAATATGAATTTGTATCATTAATATTATCAAGATCTTCTTCTCTATGTGCTTTTCAAATTATGAATCATCTTAATTTCACCTACGAATAAAGGTATGAAGTATGCGACATGTTAGCACGATCCGATCTCTTTTAAACTATACTGAAGTAGTGGGGTTAATATGGGAATTTTTTTTTAAAAATAACAAATGTCCTCTTAACTACATTTTGAAGTTGTACTTGTCTCAAATTAAAGAGTTTACGAGCCGCATTTGATGCTTGTGTCTAGCTTCATTCTCTCAAATGGTATCATACTATTTGACATGGTTTAAAAAAACTATTGCATTTATAATATAACTTTAAAAAAATTATAAAATTTCTATAGTTTTTATAACATTTATGTAAATTATATGTCCATGCAAAAATAATTAAAATTTATAATATATTATATATATATATATCTAATTTGTTATTAGGTGAAAAATCATGCGTTCAATAACCAAGAAAATTTATCTAATAACAAATATATAATTATATATTTTTTTAAAAGTAATATATTATCTTAAAATTATTATGTAATTATATTTTAAAAATAAAATATACATCTAAAATTAAAATATATTATTGTATAAAAAATAGCTTTTGTAAATGTGTATAAAAAATAATTTCTTAAAGCATGCATGGGTGTTTGGAAAAGCCATAGGGTAATTGGTATTTGCTTATAATTCCCTTCGTAATTGCCTCAATTTTCAATCTCTTAAGAATTATAGAGTATAAGGTGTTTCAATTACAATGGTTGTCTAAACATGCCACAGATGTGCAATTATAGACAGTTATATTAAAATTTAATTATTAGGTGACTTTCCAAACACTATCTTAAGAAAATAATCTAAAATTGTTAATTAGGAAGGATGTGTTTTCCCCCTAAAATGTTCTATAAGACTCACTTTTGCCCCATTAACTACCCATTTAACAATTGATTGTCTTTTTTTTTTCCTCTTAATTCGAACCGTTGATTTAATGATAACTAATTCTTGACCTTTGGATAAAGTTTAAATTTTATATTTGACGAAAGTTAGTATCAATTGATTTTAGTGTGTCATGTTATACAAATTTTAGTGTTGTAGAAGAAAAACAGATTTATTATTTATGACGACGGGCAAATCCATAATACTGAAATTGAGGTTGTATTTGATCAGCTCATCCTATAAGCTTGGCTTTCAACAAAAGCACAAAATTGGATGAACTTATATAAAATATTAGTAGGAAAGTTTGGGGCTCAAACTAGAAGAGATTATCTAAGTTGAAATATGGGTTTTCGACATCATTAAACCTAGTCAGATATGTTATAATTGAGTTGAACGACAATGAGGATATTAAAATGATGAATGTTGCACATTGCTCAATTGAAATATTGCAACAAAGATACATACCCAATTTGACAATGTAGAGGTAAGTGGTCTAAGTTCACAAAGAATATCGAGTTAATATGTCTCCCAATGTTAGCCAGCAATATGAAACAGAAGGTCCAATAATATGATTGTTTAATAAATGTTGGATCTTGTGCCTGAGTGTAGTATATTTGTCTATGTTTAACTAATACGAAGCAATATTACGTGGTCAGATCATAATACAGAAGACTGCTTGTCTTAGTAAATGAACCTAAACATGTCATTAGTCTAATTGGAAATGAGTAAACCAATTGAAAGACTAATATATTGTTTATCAAATCCAATTTGAGAGATGTTTTGTCTTGGGCATCAGAGTGAAAAACTCCTAGAAGATAGAGATATAGATGTGACTGAGTGGATTGACAGTACATCAGACAGGACCCAAGTAGAATAGATCGTAAATCTGTTTATGAATTTATTTAACTTAATTCTAAATGGATGATGGACTATGTATGTATGACTCGTATAATTTGATGTAAGTAAAAACCTATGTTCAAATAGATAAGGAATCAAAAGTTAATGCATTAGGTATACGACTTCTACAGTATGTAGCATTATTCATAATAGTGGAAATCTGTAACAGACCAATTTTGGCCCTAATCGGAACGGTGGTTTCGGGACCACGAATCCGAGCCTAAGAGATATTATAATATTATGTTTTGTGTTTGTTATGTGTGTGTTTTAGTAAGTGTGAAAATTTCGTGGAAAATTTTAGCTATCTGATGTTTAATTTGTTAAAAAGGTCTAAATTGCAAGAAGGACTAATGTAGTGGGCATTAATAAAAAGGGAGCTAAGTGAATTGTCCATTAAACATGGGGATTTGCATGTCAAATTCCCCATAATTAAACAAGGTGGACGGCAAGCATGCAAGAATATTATGCTTTCTATGTATTTTTTTCTATCTTAAGTATTATTATATGATAAGCATGCTAAATGGGTGAATATTGATTTAAACAAAAAGAAAAATTTCTTTCTTCTTCCCTTATTCATCATCTACCCGAAACACCATCAAGGAAAGGGAAGAACCTTCATCTTCTTCATTCGGCCCTTGCATGTATTAGGATAGGTAAGAGTTTGAACTTTACTTTAATAACCTATCTTGATATGGCTTGATTTCTTGATTATTTTTCTTTGGAAACAAGCAAAGCTCGTTAATTTTGGTAAGATGAGATTCGGCCATGGGTGCTAATTTTGTAGTTTGTTGTGTTAATAAGTTAGATAATATGAGAAGAAATGGCATGAACTTGTAAGAAGATTATGTTGATTTTGGCTTGAAGGTACCGTCATAGTTGGCCGAATAATAGGATGGATATTCATGAAAACATTTTTCTTGTGTTTTGATTTTCGGCTATGTGTGTAAATCTATAGTTATTGTGCAAGTGAAAATCTAGATACATGAGAAGATGTGGCATAAATTCGCAAGGAAATTAATTTAGTTTACACAAGGGAATGTTTTCATTCTTGGCCGAATGTGAGGAATTTATTCATGAATCCTATTCTCTAGTTTTGGTGTTCGATCAATTACCTATAGTATAATTGACCATGGATGATTGCTTATGAATAAATGTAGTTATTAGAGGAGCTATGTATAAGAGTCAATTGTTCGGGTAAATTAGTGGAAGGGGTAAATTGATGGAAGGAAGAGTTATGGAAAATCCTAGGGACCTAATGACCATTCGGTCATTGAAGAGAAGTACAATTTGGTTGCAAACTTTATTGTGGGATGCCATGAGTTAAATTGAATAAATGGAATGCTTGAATTTTGTGTGATTATTGTTCAAATTAAACTAATGAAGTAGGAAATTAAGTTCTTAATTTTCTTAAGTTGAGCTATGTGTGTTTTGTTTTGAGTTGAGCAAAAAGGGGATAGGATGAATGTGAATAAAATTTGTTTAACATTTCTTAGATCGGGAACAAAAAAAGAAGGAACAAGATCGAGGAAAAACAAAGGTTCTAGAGTAGCCGAGTTGCACGGCTTATCAACAACCGAGGTAAGTCCTAAAACTAAAGTATATTGAAGAGTTAATTATGAGCCTATTACACGATATAGTTGATAAATTTGAGTAGGTATTCATGCCATAGCCGAATGTACATAAGTCTATTAGAATGATTTTGAGTAGTTGATGTAAATAAACCAAAGTACTTTCATTACGTGATACAGTATAAAATGATATTAGAAATGATTGATTCCATTAATGTGTTTCGGGCTTTAAGCCTAGCAGGCCTAGTGCCGGTGATTTAATTCGGGCTATTAAGCCTAGCAGGCCTTGTGCCGGTGTTCTTTATCGGGCTATTAAGCCTAGCAGGCCTTGTGCCGGTGTTATTTATCAGGCTATTACGCCTAGCAGGCCTTGTGCCGGTGTTAATTATCGGGCTTTTATGCCTAGCAGGCTTAATGCCGGTGTTATACTTCACAAACTAGAAACCGAAATTGGGTTCAAGGCGAGTTATAGCAAATTTACCGAATTAACGGCTCAGGTGAGCACGTAAAGTCGGAAGGAGCTTTCTATTTAACTAAGACAAGGTAAATTAGTGATTTAGTGATCTATCACTAATGGTATGTTTTCTTGGTTATAATGATGAAAGATGTGGTATAGAAACTTTTGGTCTTTTAAGTATATGAATGTTGTACCTACGTTCACATGATAACACCTTAATAGGAAATACGAGCACAAGCCTACTAGTTGAATAGTAGAAATTTTAATTGTTGAGAATTGTATGTTATTTTATTTTTGTAATTAGGACTTACTAAGCTAGCAAGCTTATCGTGTGAAATGTTTCCTCTGTTTTATAGATTAGGAGCAAGCTCATCGGGATTGTTCGGAAAGCCACTCACACTATCAATCTACAATTTGGGTACTCTTTCACTTTGGTTTTAAACAAAGGCATGTATAGGAAAGATTTGGTCTTTGTTTGATGAACTCTTAAGGCACTTGTATTTAATAGCCATGCGAATATGGCTAAAATTTTTAGTTAAAGATGCTGTTGTGTTTTGATATGTATGATGAATTGTGATGGCAAGGTTTATGCATTCTCAATCGAAGTTAAATCGTTTTTGTTAAGGAAATGTGATCAAAGAAATGGATTCTTGAGTTAGGGGTTGATGTATGCTTGATTAAAAACTAGTATGTCATATATTAAAAAGAAACAGCATGCAATAATAGCAGTGATGTGATTTAGAAAAATCACCAAAAATAGGGTGCATTGAATTAAAAGGTGAATAAGATGTGATAATCAAGTTTTAGTGAGACCTGTCCTGGCTGAATTCGTGAGTCACTGTTCTGTTTTGGAAAAATTGTCAAAAATTGTACAAAAATAATTAGGAATCATGGTTTATATGTGTAGAAACCTTAATGAGTCTACTTTTTATTGGTTTAAATAAGAACAGTGTATGAAAATTATACAATGAGATAACTACATTTTTGTAGAGACAGGTCAGAATCAGCAAGCTGTGTAATAGGGGTAACTTTGATGAATAAACTGTACAAATTGGCCACATGAAAAATTCTGGAAAAATTATGGTAAAAACTTATATGAGTCTAGTTTCAAGGAAAATTTACGGATCCAAATTTCGAGTTTTTAAACTCGAGTTATGGTCAAATCATTCGGCATGACGCAGTTTGACAGCTTCAATTTTTATGTCCCGAACTTGTAGTCAAGTCTAGTAACGCCTCTTGCTCAACTCCGGCGACGGTCTCGGGTAAGGGGTGTTACATTTGATTGGTATCAGAGCTTACGGTTTAGTCGATTCTAGGACTACCGTAGCGCGTGTGAGTCTAGCTATACATGCCTTTTGTATATATATTGATAGTGTGGTGACTTCTGACAGCCTGAACTTTGTTTTATTTAGTAAATGGACTCTGAACCAGAAAGAGCTGTAGCTGATGATGTGGAGAGCGTGGCGCCTGACCGTACCCATGGATCAGCGCCGATAGACTCTCGACCTGTTTCGGGTAGCCACGAAGGAGAAACTAAGCAAGCCTTTTATCGGATGATGAATGAGTGGTTTGCCCAATTTATTCAAAATAACCCGGCTGTACCCCAACCTCCGCCCCCGAATAATCCAACTCCGGATCCTCTAGCTCCCCCAATGATAGACCCAATGAGATCTAGTAGGTCCCCAGTTGACAAAATTCGAAAATATGGGGCCGAAGAATTTAAAGCCAATGACGATGATGATGCTGAGAGAGCCGAAATGTGGCTTGATAACACTATTCGGGTACTTGATGAGTTGTCTTGTACTCCGGATGAATGCTTGAAGTGTACTATATCCTTATTACGGGACACTGCATATCACTGGTGGAATACACTAGTATCAGTGGTTCCGAAAGAAAAAGTGACATGGGATTTCTTCCAAACTGAATTTCGCAAGAAGTATATTAGCCAAAGATTTATTGATCAAAAACGAAAAGAGTTCCTTGAGCTGAAACAAGGACGAATGACTGTAACGGAGTATGAAAGAAAATTTGTCAGGCTCAGCCGTTATGCTAGAGAGTGTGTCTCTACTGAAGCCATTATGTGTAAAAGATTCGAAGACGGCCTAAATGAAGATATAAAGATGTTTGTTGGCGTTCTTGAAATCCAAGAATTTGTAACTTTAGTTGAGAGAGCTTGCAAAGCTGAAGAGCTCGGGAAAGAGAAAAGAAAGGCTGATACAGAAGCCAGAGACATCCGAAAAAGGTCTTCGGGTAAAGTCTTTCATTCCACGAGCAAGAAGCCCAGAGATGACTACAGCCGACAGAAAGCTACTACAGATCCGCCTAGACGGGATCGACCTCCTATGAGCTCCCGAGCTACCTCAATAGCCAGTGTTGGTAACATTCCACAAAATAGAGTTGAATGCAAGTACTGTGGGAAATGGCACTCAGGGAGTTGTAGATTCCATGATCGGTCTTGCTATAAGTGTGGATCGTCAGATCATTTTATCAGAGAGTGTCCGAAGTTAGCTGAGCAGAATGCAGTTCAGAACACTACACCGAGCAACGTGCCAATGCGAGGTAGACCACCCAGACATTCAGGCAATGTAGGTGGTAGCCAGAAAGGAACGAAGAACACTACAGATCGATCTGAGGCTAGAGCTCCAGCTAGAGCATATGCTGCACGAGCTAGAGAGGATGCTTCCTCCCCCGACGTCATTACCGGTACTTTCACTCTTTTTGATACTACTGTGATTGCACTAATTGATCCTGGTTCGACTCATTCTTATGTGTGTGAAACTTTAAAATTTGGCAAGACTCTGCTAGTTGAGTCTACCGAGTTTGTAATTCGTGTGTCCAACCCTTTGGGTAGATGTGTGCTTGTTAATAAAGTGTGTAGAGGTTGCCCGTTGATGGTACGAGACTATTGCTTTCCAGCTGATTTGATGTTGTTGCCCTTCGATGAATTTGATATAATCTTGGGTATGGATTGGTTAACTTCACATGAGGCAGTGGTGGATTGCAAAAGGAAGTTTATTGATTTGAAATGCCGAAATGGTGAGACAATCAGAATAAAATCCGGTGATGTAAATGGGTTACCTACGGTAATATCTTCAATGGTAGCCCAAAAGTATGTAAGAAAAGGGTGCGAAGCTTATTTGGCTTATATACTGGATAATAAAATGTCCGAGAAACTAATGGAATCGGTACCAGTTGTATGTGAATACACAGATGTGTTTCCTGAAGAGCTACAGGGCTTACCCCCAGTACGAGAGATTGAGTTCGGCATTGAATTAGTGCCGGATGCGACTCCAATTTCGATAGCTCCGTACCGAATGGCGCCTACTGAATTAAAAGAATTGAAAGCGCAGTTGCAAGAGTTAACAGATAGGGGTTTCGCACGACCGAGTTTTTCTCCGTGGGGTGCACCAGTCTTATTTGTGAAAAAGAAAGATGGGACAATGCGAATGTGTATCGACTATCGGCAACTAAATAGGGTAACTATAAAGAATAAGTACCCGTTGCCTTGGATTGATGATTTATTTGATCAGTTAAAAGGGGCTTCAGTGTTTTCGAAAATAGATTTGAGATCGGGCTATTATCAATTACGAGTCAGAGATTCAGATGTGCCAAAGACGGCATTTCGAACGAGGTATGGACATTATGAGTTTTTGGTTATGCCTTTTGGACTTACTAATGCGCCTGCTGTTTTTATGGATCTAATGAACCGGGTCTTCCGACGGTTTTTGGATCAGTTTGTAATAGTGTTTATTGATGATATATTGATCTACTCCAAAAATGAAGCGGAACACGCTGAGCATTTGAGAGTAGTACTACAAACTTTGAGAGATCAACGGTTATATGCAAAGTTCAGTAAGTGTGAGTTCTGGATGAATGAAGTCAGCTTCTTGGGTCATGTTGTTTCAGTGTCAGGTGTTCGGGTGGATCCAAACAAAATAGCAGCTATACTCGAGTGGAAACCACCAAAGAATGTTTCCGAGATCCGAAGTTTCCTAGGCCTCGCGGGATATTATAGACGATTCGTAAAAGGTTTTTCCGTAATAGCTACACCCTTGATGAGACTACTACAGAAAGATGTCAAATTTGAGTGGTCAGAAAAGTGTCAGAAAAGTTTCGAACAGTTGAAAGCCCTTTTGACCGAGGCCCCAGTGTTAACTCAGCCTGAATCGGGTAAAGAATTTACTGTTTTTAGTGATGCTTCCTTGAATGGGTTGGGTTGTGTTTTAATGCAAGAGGGCAAGGTGATAGCCTACGCTTCAAGACAATTGAAGCCACATGAAAGAAATTATCCAACTCACGATCTGGAGTTGGCAGCCATTGTGTTCGCATTGAAAATTTGGCGTCATTATTTATTCGGTGAAAAATGTCATGTTTATTCAGATCACAAAAGTCTAAAATATTTAATGACTCAGAAAGATCTAAATTTGAGACAACGCCGATGGTTAGAATTGCTGAAAGACTATGAATTAGTGATTGACTACCATCCGGGAAAAGCTAATGTTGTTGCGGATGCGTTGAGTCGAAAATCATTATTTGCTCTTCGTGCATTGAACGCACGGGTGACAATGTCTGAGGATGGTTCGATCATAGCCGAGTTACAAGCGAGACCGATGTTTATTCAGCAAATTTGCGATGCACAGAAAGTTGACGAAAAGCTAGTTGCTATTCGGATTCAGTATGAAAACGCTACAGAATCAGATTTCCAGATAGATGCAAATGACTGTCTGAATTATAAAAATCGATTGTGTGTTCTGATGAACTCAGATTTGATACAGATAATTCTGAGTGAGGCCCATAATGGCCGAATGTCGATACACCCGGGTAGCACGAAAATGTATAATGATTTGAAACAGTTCTATTGGTGGCCTGGCATGAAACGAGATATATCCGAATTTGTCTCCAAGTGCTTAATCTGTCAGCAAGTGAAAGCTGAGCATCAGGTACCATCCGGATTGCTTCAGCCAATCATGATACCCGAATGGAAATGGGATAGAATCACCATGGATTTTGTATCTGGTCTCCCTATGACACCTAGTAAGAAAGATGCCGTATGGGTTATCGTTGATAGACTGACTAAATCAGCTCATTTTGTGCCGGTACGTACCGACTATTCACTTGACAAACTCGCCGAGTTGTATGTGTCGCAGATTGTAAGATTGCACGGTGTACCGAGTTCCATTGTTTCAGATAGAGACCCAAGATTTACATCGCGATTCTGGAAGAAATTGCAAGATGCTTTAGGTACTAAACTCCATTTTAGTACAGCTTTCCATCCGCAAACAGACGGTCAGTCTGAGCGAACTATTTTGATACTTGAGGACATGTTGAGGTGTTGCGTTCTCGAGTTTGAAGGTACATGGGAACGATACCTACCTTTGATTGAATTTGCTTACAATAATAGTTTTCAATCTAGCATAAAAATGGCGCCTTATGAAGCTTTATATGGTCGAAAATGTCGCACACCGTTGTATTGGACTGAACTTAGTGAGAATAAGATACACGGGGTTGATTGGATTAGAGAAACTGAACAGAAGGTGGCTGTAATCAGAAGTAATTTGAAAGCTGCTTCGGATCGTCAAAAGTCCTATGCCGATTTAAAACGCAAGGACATTGAATTTCAGGTCGGAGATCGGGTGTTCTTGAAAGTTTCTCCGTGGAAGAAAATACTCCGATTCGGTCAGAAAGGCAAGCTGAGTCCGAGATTTATCGGACCGTATGAAATCATTGAGCGTATAGGGCCTGTTGCTTATCGATTGAAACTGCCCCTTGACTTAGGAAAGATACACAATGTATTTCACGTCTCGATGCTTCGTAAATACAGATCGGATCTGTCCCATGTGATCACCCCGTCAGAAATTGAAATTCGACCTGATTTGACCTATGATGAGGAACCGATCCGTATCTTAGCCTGGGAAACCAAAGAGTTAAGAAATAAAAGAGTTCCATTAGTAAAGATTCTATGGAATCGTCATGGAGTTGAAGAGGCTACGTGGGAGCCTGAAGAGTCAATGAGGCAACAATATCCGAACTTATTTAACGGTAAGATTTTCGGGGACGAAAATCCTTAAAAGGGGGAAGAGTTGTAACAGACCAATTTTGGCCCTAATCGGAACGTGGTTTCGGGACCACGAATCCGAGCCTAAGAGATATTATAATATTATGTTTTGTGTTTGTTATGTGTGTGTTTTAGTAAGTGTGAAAATTTCGTGGAAAATTTTAGCTATCTGATGTTTAATTTGTTAAAAAGGTCTAAATTGCAAGAAGGACCAATGTAGTGGGCATTAATAAAAAGGGAGCTAAGTGAATTGTCCATTAAACATGGGGATTTGCATGTCAAATTCCCCATAATTAAACAAGGTGGACGGCAAGCATGCAAGAATATTATGCTTTCTATGTATTTTTTTCTATCTTAAGTATTATTATATGATAAGCATGCTAAATGGGTGAATATTGATTTAAACAAAAAGAAAAATTTCTTTCTTCTTCCCTTATTCATCATCTACCCGAAACACCATCAAGGAAAGGGAAGAACCTTCATCTTCTTCATTCGGCCCTTGCATGTATTAGGATAGGTAAGAGTTTGAACTTTACTTTAATAACCTATCTTGATATGGCTTGATTTCTTGATTATTTTTCTTTGGAAACAAGCAAAGCTCGTTAATTTTGGTAAGATGAGATTCGGCCATGGGTGCTAATTTTGTAGTTTGTTGTGTTAATAAGTTAGATAATATGAGAAGAAATGGCATGAACTTGTAAGAAGATTATGTTGATTTTGGCTTGAAGGTACCATCATAGTTGGCCGAATAATAGGATGGATATTCATGAAAACATTTTTCTTGTGTTTTGATTTTCGGCTATGGGTGTAAATCTATAGTTATTGTGCAAGTGAAAATCTAGATACATGAGAAGATGTGGCATAAATTCGCAAGGAAATTAATTTAGTTTACACAAGGGAATGTTTTCATCCTTGGCCGAATGTGAGGAATTTATTCATGAATCCTATTCTCTAGTTTTGGTGTTCGATCAATTACCTATAGTATAATTGACCATGGATGATTGCTTATGAATAAATGTAGTTATTAGAGGAGCTATGTATAAGAGTCAATTGTTCGGGTAAATTAGTGGAAGGGGTAAATTGATGGAAGGAAGAGTTATGGAAAATCCTAGGGACCTAATGACCATTCGGTCATTGAAGAGAAGTACAATTTGGTTGCAAACTTTATTGTGGGATGCCATGAGTTAAATTGAATAAATGGAATGCTTGAATTTTGTGTGATTATTGTTCAAATTAAACTAATGAAGTAGGAAATTAAGTTCTTAATTTTCTTAAGTTGAGCTATGTGTGTTTTGTTTTGAGTTGAGCAAAAAGGGGATAGGATGAATGTGAATAAAATTTGTTTAACATTTCTTAGATCGGGAACAAAAAAAGAAGGAACAAGATCGAGGAAAAACAAAGGTTCTAGAGTAGCCGAGTTGCACGGCTTATCAACAACCGAGGTAAGTCCTAAAACTAAAGTATATTGAAGAGTTAATTATGAGCCTATTACACGATATAGTTGATAAATTTGAGTAGGTATTCATGCCATAGCCGAATGTACATAAGTCTATTAGAATGATTTTGAGTAGTTGATGTAAATAAACCAAAGTACTTTCATTACGTGATACAGTATAAAATGATATTAGAAATGATTGATTCCATTAATGTGTTTCGGGCTTTAAGCCTAGCAGGCCTAGTGCCGGTGATTTAATTCGGGCTACTAAGCCTAGCAGGCCTTGTGCCGGTGTTCTTTATCGGGCTATTAAGCCTAGCAGGCCTTGTGCCGGTGTTATTTATCGGGCTATTACGCCTAGCAGGCCTTGTGCCGGTGTTAATTATCGGGCTTTTATGCCTAGCAGGCTTAATGCCGGTGTTATACTTCACAAACTAGAAACCGAAATTGGGTTCAAGGCGAGTTATAGCAAATTTACCGAATTAACGGCTCAGGTGAGCACGTAAAGTTGGAAGGAGCTTTCTATTTAACTAAGACAAGGTAAATTAGTGATTTAGTGATCTATCACTAATGGTATGTTTTCTTGGTTATAATGATGAAAGATGTGGTATAGAAATTTTTGGTCTTTTAAGTATATGAATGTTGTACCTACGTTCACATGATAACACCTTAATAGGAAATACGAGCACAAGCCTACTAGTTGAATAGTAGAAATTTTAATTGTTGAGAATTGTATGTTATTTTATTTTTGTAATTAGGACTTACTAAGCTAGCAAGCTTATCGTGTGAAATGTTTCCTCTGTTTTATAGATTAGGAGCAAGCTCATCGGGATTGTTCGGAAAGCCACTCACACTATCAATCTACAATTTGGGTACTCTTTCATTTTGGTTTTAAACAAAGGCATGTATAGGAAAGATTTGGTCTTTGTTTGATGAACTCTTAAGGCACTTGTATTTAATAGCCATGCGAATATGGCTAAAATTTTTAGTTAAAGATGCTGTTGTGTTTTGATATGTATGATGAATTGTGATGGCAAGGTTTATGCATTCTCAATCGAAGTTAAATCGTTTTTGTTAAGGAAATGTGATCAAAGAAATGGATTCTTGAGTTAGGGGTTGATGTATGCTTGATTAAAAACTAGTATGTCATATATTAAAAAGAAACAGCATGCAATAATAGCAGTGATGTGATTTAGAAAAATCACCAAAAATAGGGTGCATTGGATTAAAAGGTGAATAAGATGTGATATCAAACCATATTGTGTCTATTTTTACATGAAACAAACATAGTAAGCGAAAGATTTATACATTATGAGATAATCAAGTTTTAGTGAGACCTGTCCTGGCTGAATTCGTGAGTCACTGTTCTATTTTGGAAAAATTGTCAAAAATTGTACAAAAATAATTAGGAATCATGGTTTATATGTGTAGAAACCTTAATGAGTCTACTTTTTATTGGTTTAAATAAGAACAGTATATGAAAATTATACAATGAGATAACTACATTTTTGTAGAGACAGGTCAGAATCAGCAAGCTGTGTAATAGGGGTAACTTTGATGAATAAACTGTACAAATTGGCCACATGAAAAATTCTGGAAAATTTATGGTAAAAACTTATATGAGTCTAGTTTCAAGGAAAATTTACGGATCCAAATTTCGAGTTTTTAAACTCGAGTTATGGTCAAATCATTCGGCATGACGCAGTTTGACAGCTTCAATTTTTATGTCCCGAACTTGTAGTCAAGTCTAGTAACGCCTCTTGCTCAACTCCGGCGACGGTCTCGGGTAAGGGGTGTTACAAAATCATAGTCCAATACATAGGTAAATGATATCTCTCATTGGCATTACATGATGGATGAAAAGTAAATGTGACTACATGTCATTTATCTTCATGTCATTTGTCTTTGTGATGAATGACTTAATTACTATTTGATAGTAATTAGCTTTTCATGAAGGAAAATGTAATTATTACCATGAGATAAAAAGGATCATATTGAGAGAACGGATTTATCCCAAAGATATTAATGATATCTTATGAGGGTAACACACTTACGACAAAGTCATTGGACGAGCATTAATCAAGTAGCTTTTGTAATGGTATATAATTAAGGAGGGCTCAGTCACGATGCTATAGTGGAATGACGTTGTGACTAAATTAGTTTATAATTAATAGGCGAAAAGCCGAAACTTAATTATAAATCATTTGAGACTAATTACATATGTCCAATTAGTCCCTCTACTAGCTCGTTAAAATAAGAAATGAATTGCATGTTGAATAAAATGAACAAAAATGAATATGAATTAATAAAGTTAAAGAAATGGTTTAAATTCTGGAATGAACGTGGTTTCTCACTAAATATGTAAATGAATTGAGAATTAATTTAAGGCTTTCGAATTATTATTTAATTAAATAATTGAAATTAAAAGATGGAATTAAATTAATTGATTTGAGAATCCGTTGAATATGAAAATTAAATATATTTTTTCATAAATTCTTTTACGATAAAGTTGTCATGACTTTAATGGAATTAGAATTGGGTTGAGAAAATTATTAAATTAAGAAATTAATTTATTTAAATTAATTTAATAAATAATTATTATTTTAGGTTAAATTAAATTATAAAATGATAAATTAAAAGTTTAGGAAACACATATAATTGGACTCAATACATGAGAGGCTCAATACTACCCCCTCTCTCCTTGTTGAACTAGGAGACTAGTTTTTCTATCAGATAAGTATTTTTGTATCATACTAATTCAACTAGGGTTCCTCTATCTCCCCCTATAAATAAATGACACTAGTAGGACTAAAAGCACACAACTTTGACATATTGTTATTCTGTTTAGAAATAGTTAGAATTTATTTCTAAGCATAAATTCTATTTTCTAGAATAACAATTTTATCGGTTTATATAAGAGAGGGATTTACTTTTTTACTGAAAGTAAGAAATTTATTTCTAATTCTGTGTTTGATTCGAAATGGTTCAAGCCCACACTTAAAGCAATTTGTTGTGCGAGAATAGCGAAGAGAGTCGTTCGGTTGAAAGTCAAGAACGTCTCAGATTCGTCTCACTCATAGCACAAATACTTTTAAAAAAAAATATTATTACAAACATCACAAACCGACTTGATTTTCAATTTTTTTTTTTTTGCTGTTTTCAAACTAATTTTTTTCTAACAATTAATAACATCACATGTAGCATTGCCATCCAGAATCCTTGAAGATGAAGGTAAAGAGTGTTATAATCTTATTTGATGTTGGAGCATGCATCTGCCACTGTCAAAATAACGAGGACTTGAAGAAAATAAATTGAAATTTAATGTACTTGATTAAATCCTTTGATGTGGTACATCAATTTTAAAAATGCCTCTACTTTATCGCTATCTATAAATGTGGTACTTCCATTTAGTGGTAAAAGTTTGATTTTGAGGAACATATGGACCAATTCTAGGATGCCACTATTTGTCAAAATTTTATTTACACACCTCAAGTAAATTAATCAAAAAATAAAAACAAAAACATTAAAAAAAACCCTCCTAAACCTAGTCTTCTTTTTTTATCACATTGTGTAGTGTTAGGTTCTTTTGAATGTGTATTTATTTTCAATGCGGTGAGTTTAATTTTCTTTTTGTCTCACACTACAATATTATTATAGCATCTAATCTCATAATCACCGTTGCTTTTACATTAATAACAGGTAAACGAATCGCCATTCAAAAAAACCCTTAATCTCTTTTGACAGTTCTTTAATGCAGCTATTAATGACGGCCAACACTTAGCTTCCTCCAACACATTCTCCAATAATCCATCTTGTAGCATCCCTAAAAAATTTTAGTGTCTTGAACAGTGATAAATATATAATAAATTTATCGAAATATTGAGAAAAGTCAATTTGGAAATTTAAAGAGTTATGAGACATAAAAGATAGGTGCATAAGATATTTGGAAAGGTATAAATTTTGGGAACCGATTAAATTAATGAAAAGTATTGGGACAATGTGAGAAAATTGGGTGTTGGAGGATTAAATTAAATTGATGAAAAAGGAAGAGGGACTAGATGTGAAAATATACCAAAGGAAATAGGACACATGAGTGTTATTATGGAAAAAGTGCAAGGGTAAAATGGTAAATGAATTGAAAAGGTAATTATGGAAGGTAATGGTTAAGGATAAATAGTAAAAAAGTATGAATAGTGAGGATAAAATGGTAAATAAAATAAAAAGAAATATTTTAATGGAAGAAACTAGAAAAAAATGGAGAAATAAAAGGATTAAAAAAAAAGGGGCTATAAAAGCCATTAACCATTCACGTCAGCCACCATTTCCACCATTTCAATTTTTATTTTTCTTTCAATTTAGTCTCTCTTACCAAATACAAATCAATTAAGCTAGTTTTTCCTAAATTTCTTCATGATTTGTGAGTGAGATCAATGGAGGGGAATAGTAGTTACAGTAATTTCATGAGAAGAGCATTCAGGGGAGTTTTGGATGAGAGAGAAAACAAAGATTAGATTTGAATATAAGTGTTTGAGAAAAAGTGAATGAAGTTGATAAACAAATAGAGAAATAAAGCAATGTGGTGGACAAGGGATGAAGGAGGAGAAGAAAGTTGACTTCAAACTTAAAGTTGTAAGTACAACTAGATTCTTACTTGTTTTTATTATGAAGTTAATTGTTAGAATAAATATAATTTTGATATGGTATTTAATTACAAATTTATAAGTTGAATAAGTGAAGAATAAGGCTTGATAATTATTAAATATAATAAATGATGAATTGATTGTATTTATTAACTAATACGTGATAAAGAAATTTAAAGAGATGTGAGAAAAGATTTAAAGAGAATAAAAAAAATGAAAGACAAGGATTAGTGTGTTAAAAATGTAAAATAACATGAGAAAGAAAGAATTAATAAAGATTAGTGATGAATTATGGGAAAATGTGAAATTTTATGAAAACAAGGACTAAATTGAAAGACTTGAGAAATACATGTGGTGGAAATGATATAAGTAAAATACATAGAAATTTGATGTGGAAAATGAGATAGTGGAATTAATTATGTGAATTAAGTGAGATGTGAAAGAAAAATTGTTTAATAGTGAATAGAGAATTTTTATGATTAAAAAAATGAAAAATGATTAAATATGAAAGTTATAAAAGTTTACAAGGAAATATTGATAATAAAGCATATGGTGAAAAACAAAAGAATACATGAATTTTGTAATCCAAACTACAATTATTTCCTAAGTTGTGGAAAATTAAGGGTTAAATCATAAATTTAGGAAATTTTATATTAGAAATAGAAAAGTGAAGTGCGTAACACTTAGAATGTGAAACATTTATGTTGTAGTGAATTTTAGAATATTAATAAGAATTGAATTATGTTATATGTGTTATTAAAAGTAAAATATATTGCTACATGAAATTTTGTGCTAAGGACTAAATTACAAAATATATAAAGTGATATGTGAAATACATGATAAGGATTATTAGTGAATTATGGATGAATAATGAATTTAGAAATATATTACATGTATTAAAGATAGTGAAGATATAAGTATACGGATTATCGGTGCAAGGATTAAATTGTAAAGTATGTAGAAGTATTATGCAAAAGTGTAAAAGTGATATATATGCATAATATAATTTGCCCAAGTAGACGAGATAAGAACTATTGGGATATTAGTGGCATGCCATTAAGGAACCTTAGCGTGCTCTCTGATTATTAGCACTTAAGTGCTCCCTGATTATTAGCACGTCAGTGCTCTCCGATTAGCACATTTGTACTCTCTGTTTATCCGTTTCGGTGGTGTTCTGTTCTGTTCCGTATATCCTATGTGTTCTATTAAGTCTACTGGGCCTTTGAAAAAGGTACAAGACTATTTTAGTGATTATTAAATTATATAGATTTTATGTATTGAAAAGATTTGAAATTGAGAGAAATAAGAAAATGTTTGGTTGAAACAAGTAAAGTAATTTATGGAATAAATGAAAATTTAAAATAAAACATGTGATTCTAGTATTATATAGATGATAATTAAATCAATATGTTTAGTTGGAGCTTAATGAGTAAATAATAATAAAAGTGGATCTAATTGTAAGAATAAGTGAATCAATTGGTAAATTATATATGATGAATACAAACAAGTCATCTAAATGATTCTGGTTAGTAATAATAAATAAGTTATAATTTATTATATAGATTATGATCTAAATAATAGTTGTACTTACTAAGCTAGCAATAGCTTAACGCGTGTTTATACGTGCAGGTTAAAAGTAGAGGAAAAATGAATCTTTGAAGATTGAAGGCACCTCATCTCATCACATCAGTGGATCCGAGAAAGGGGTAAAGTATTAATTTTTGTTGTTTCAGTAAATGGCATGTATCTAGGTGTGTGTATTACGGTTGAATACTATGGAACTTAAATGTGATACTCGATGTTTGCTTAATTCATTTTGTAACACCCCCTACCCATATCCGTTACCGGAATAGGGTACGAGGCATTACCGGAGTTTACTAAATATTTTCGAATAATTACGAGTCATGTATTATTCATATTTTGAAAATAATCATAACGTCCCTCTATTAGGCCCTCGAAGCCCAAAACATACATTAGGAACCAACCGGGATCATAGGGAATTTTTCGTAAAATCCTAAAATTTTCCTACATTGGTTAGCGTACTTTAATATTGACAAACTTATTTTCTCGACATGTCTCATTTGAATTTATTACTTGTCCTAATATACATAATTTTCCTTGTATCAAAGTATCAAAGATAGTCTCATATTTACATGTCTTGATGCATACATTCTCTTGCTGTTTCTTCATAAATATAAATTACTCAATTCATTATGACAATATTTCATGTACCATCGTTTTCATGAGTTTAATGTATATTTATTCCAGTAACAATTCATAATCTTGAATATGCATAATTATCAGGCAAGTTTCACATACATGTATTTTCCATGTCACATTTCAATATATCAAATAATTATCATTTCTATGTATTTCATGTTTAATTTTATGATTTCAAGTACTTGCTATTTTCTATATTTATCCTGTTGAATTTCTCGGAATTTCGATGGATTTCCAGTAGTACACTTATAGTGTACAATCTTGGGTCCGTCAATTCGTACACATATGGGTATACCCTTTTTTCAGAGAGCACACTCCCGCGAACCTCATTTCTTACAGCGAGATTACTAGTTCAGGCTAAATCCCCTACAACGACAATTACTCTATTGAGCTTGGATCTGAATTACCAGTCCAGGCTAAATTCAGACCCTAATTCAGATTACCCGTCCGGGCTAAATTCATTTTCCACATATTCTTCGGGAGGGCTATATCAGGACCACCCGTCCGGGCTAGATCCTTTTTACCGTCAATTCCTTTTCAGAGATCCATCGAAATTTTCTTTTATTCAACCATGATTTATTTTCACTTTTCATCAAGAATATCAATACTTCATCAATTATCATACAATAAACATCCAAATCATATTCACATCAATAAAAATATATTTCAAACATTTAAGAATATAATTCATGTTACATGAATTTGCCTCGTTGCTTATTCATGTTTATAGTTTCACTAATCCGATGTCTTTTCTTTTCCACGTTCAAGTCTCATATTTGAGTCATTTGGATCTTTAAATTTGATCATCATTTTCATTCATTTCATATTCTGATACATTCAATGAATGCTCTAGGCAAAATTACCATTTTACCCTTAAGCTTTTAATTAATGACGATTTCATCCTGAGGTTCAGAAAAATAAAATTCTTGGAATTTAATCCTTGTTTCAAGCCTAATTATTCTCATATATATTGATAACAACCCATGAATTCTATGAAATATTAGAATTTTCCATAATTTCAACACTTTTTAATTTAATCCTTAAAACATGCTTTCACCCGATCTTGATCTAAAATTAATAATTTCATTCAATTTTATAATTTAAATAATAAAATAATCCATTCCATGCAATTTGGTCATTTCTGAAATTTTTACAAAATTGCCCATAAAGTTTTACTTTTATTCAATTTAGTCCATGAGCCTAGAACAAGCAAATTAGCCATGCTAGCCGAATATTCATATATATTTTCCTCCTTCTCCTATCCATTCCACATCTTTAATTTATATAACATGCTTATAAGTAACATTATCTATGATTTCACTATTTACTCATAAATTTATTCAAAGCTGTCCATTTGCGTCATATTCACTAAATTATTTATATCTTGAGCTACAAAATTTCAATTTAACTTGCGTTTGATGTTTTAGAAACTATACTCACATATCTTCTTACCATAAAAATTTCATAATTTTTGGTTGAGCCAATAAGTACAGTTTATTCTTTAAAGTCATCCCTGTTCTACTGTCTTATAGTTTCAACCCTTCTTCACTAAAAAATTATTTTCTCTTAGTACAGAATTTGGATGATGTTTCCATTTATTTCTCTTGAAAATATACTCATTCAATATTTTAAAAATATAAATTTAAGCCCCTAATTATTTTTCTCTAATTTTTTATGATTTTCCAAAGTCAGAATAGGGGAACTCGAAATCATTCTGACTTTATCTCACAAAACCTATTATATCTCACGATTTACAATTCCATTACTTACACTGTTTCTTCTATAAGAAACTAGACTCAGTAAGATTTAGTTTCATATTTTATTCATCCTCTAATTCGATTTCTACAATTTTTGGTGATTTTTCAAAGTTAGACTACTACTGCTGTCCAAAACTGTTTTAGTGCAAAATGTTAATTACCAAGTTTATAACACCTTTATTTCCTTTCTCTACAATATTTCCCATCATTTTCTCTTATTTTCATTCACTAACATATCAAGAACATAAAATCTTATATAAGAAAACTCTACATTAACATAAAACCTTATATAAGAAAACCATTTTTTCGTAAAACGGGCATCGACTTGGTTTTGAAAACGAAAATAAAACGGGAGTCACCACCGATCTTTTATTAGGCGTGATCGGATCACCTTTGTTTTAATAAAACATTTTGATTTACTAAAACAATGTTTTTGGTCTACGAAAATATGAGAAAATAGGTTCGGGAGTCGGTTACGTGCGAGGAAGGGTTAACACCCTTGTCACTCCCAAAATTGGTACCAAATTGATTAATTAATGTCTCGATGTCAAAAGTTTAAAAATTTTAAAAGAAAAAAATCCAATCTCTTTTGGAAACATTGAATTTTCTCGAATTGAATATCAAGATTTTCTTGTTCTGAAGGAACAAAATATCACATCCAACACGTAGGACACGATGATTTTAATCCTCGAATCCAAGATCATCTCTTAATTCCCGAGACTCATGCATTAAAACATCAAAAGGATATTCGATTCTTTGGTCAAGCGAGAGAACCAAAGCCCAACACATAGGGCACGATCTCTCGAATCTCCAATCATAGAATATTGCCTTATTTTGAAGAATTTTCGCTTTGAATAATATCAAGTGCAACATGTAAAGGCATACATTTATTGTTTGAAGTTGAATGAAACGACCTAAGTGGGGTAAATATTGGGGTTTAATGCACAATGCAGTGACATGAGATAAAACGTAATATCGAGCATGGGATAAGTAAACACGGGCACCGTATAATACGAGCGAATGACAATAATACAAAGGATATGGAATAAACTAAATTAAAAAATACACAATGGCAATGATCAAGCAATATAATTATTTAAATATTAACATTAATAATGAAACTAAAATGAATGAGACGATTTAAAATAAACAATAATTAAAATAAATAATTCGTATAAAAACAATTCAAGATAACAGATGAAAGAATAATTGAGATAAACAAATAAAGGAAATTTAAAAGTAATTTCAACTAAGTAATCTATATAAAATCTAGAATAATTTGTGGAAAATTTAAAATGAATTATATGTACATTAATATCTTGAAATAAATAATATGTAAAATAATTTGAAACGAATAATATAATAAAACAACTTAAAATAATATAGACAAGTTTAAAAACAAATATTATGTAAGAGAGATGTAAAACGAGTAATATGCAAGACATTTTAGGAATAGATAGTATATGATAAGATAATATACATATATAATGGTTTAAAATGAATAATGTAAAAAGAAATTTAGGAAAACATGATATATTAACATAAAAAAAATTAAAATAAGTAGTATATATATGAGATAAATATCTTATTTAGAAAACCTGAAATAGGCAATATTAAAACCACTTGACAAACAAAAGAGTTTAAAGAAACAGCAAATATATAATTTAAAACAAGTGATAGAAACAAATTTTAAATAACATATAAAAACAAGTTTTTAAAAATAAAGAACATGTAAAGCATCTCAAAGAAGTTAACGCATGAAATAATTTAAAATAAATAATGCAAAACTGTTTATTATATATGTTGTATATAATTTAAAACAAATAATAGTTTAAAATAATTAATGTGTACAAGGAATTTAAAAATGAATATTATGTACATATATATATATATACAATTTAATAAGAATAATATATAAAACTTTAAATGAATAATAATAAATAAACAAGTTTAAAAAAATAAATGAATAAATTACACAAGGTCAGGGACAAACTTAAAAATCCAGCCAGAACTCAGGATATGAATCACAAATAATCAAAAGCCGATTTAGGAGCGAAACGAATGGTGCGAAACTATTGGGGACCAAATAGGAAGATATTCCCTAAATCCCCATGCGCACATCCAGTTGACAGCTCCAGGGACCAAATCAAAATTAAGATGAAATCTGAGGGCCAAATTTAAAAGAACGGAGAAAGTAGGAAATGGGGCCTAATCGAACAGAGCCGTGGAAGGGAGGGATCATTCATGGAAATATCCCTTTTAAAGTGAGAACACAAATCCCCACCCCACTAAGCAACGTCGTTTTCTTCAAAGCTTAAAACCCCCATTTTAATTTGTTTCATTTCATTTTCAATCTAGAGAAAAAAAAAAGAGACGTTTAAGCTCCTCCCCTCTCGTCTTTCCCTCTCCCCGGAGATTGTCCTTTCTTTCCGGCCGATCGTCGCGCCAACACCATATTTGGTGTCTAACGACGCGCGGGGATGGGATTTTATCCCCGTTCGAAGCCCCGTTTTGAAAATTAGCCCTTTTGTTTCGAAGACCCCTCCCTTTGCTTTCGATTTCGGCTCCGACGACGGAGAAGAGACTCCGACGACGCGCCCTAGGGTCCAGGTAAGTTCTCTCTTCTCTTTTACGATTATTATTTATAAAAGATTTAAGATAAGCAAAATAAAAATGAAGTAGGAAAACAGTAAACCAATAATAAAAGTAAATAAATCGGAATCAACCTTCAAAGCTTTTTGTTCTTGATTTCTCAGTATTAGTAAAAAGGGAGAAGATCCCTTTTCGTTTACAAAGGTTTCAATCTTTTCACTCTTTTTCGAATTTTTCCAAAATCCCCCCCGAATACCAGGTTTCATGTCGTTTTTATCCCGATTTACAGAGGTGTCGTTTCTATTTCCCATTTTTTCATTTTCTGTTTCTTCTTCTTGCTGTTCGTGTTGTCTGTTGTTTGTCGTTTACTCCTTTTGCAGGGTATGGGCGAGTCGTGTGTGTCGATCGAGGCGCAATGGGGTGTCGACCGATGCTCGGGGTGCGCTAGTGGGGGTTGTCAGAGGCGTGCGGCTGGGAACGACGCGCGTGGGCGCGGACTGATGGCAGAGGCGGCGCTTAGGTCGAGACAGTGGAGATTGTCCGAAGACGCACTTAGGGTTTTGTTTGTGTTTTTCTGATTCGGGCTGGTTAGTAGGCCAGGATTTGGGCTGATTGTATTTGGGTTAATTGGGCTTTGAGTTTTTTTTTTTTTTTGTAAATGGACATTCAAAAGGACTGTTGGGCTTTATTTTTATTGGGTTTTAATGGGCCGGGCAAATTTGGTTATTACAATTACTTTCTAGATTTCTCTCTCTTCCAATTGACCATTTTGCTCTTTGTGATCTTTTAAAATTCCATCCTCGAATCATCACATAATTTGGTAAAATTATAATTTAGTCCCTCATAATTATTTACCTATTCAGTTTGGTCCTAATTCATCCATTTTCCTTAGTTTCTAGATCATTCCACCCTTAAAATATATTCACTATTAGTCCTTCAACTTTTTCATATTTACACTTTAACCCCTCAAGTTTTGAATATTTACTCTTAGGCAACAAAACTTTTCTCACTTTTACCATTTAGTCCTTTCTTGAATTAATATATCATAATATACTTCTCAATGTTGTCATAACTCCAAAATTTCCCTTTTTGTCACTTTATTTCCTTATTTTACTATATCAAAGGTAATATCTTACTGTAAAAAATTTTCGGGGTATTACACATATGAAATAGTTTAAATGTTAATTAAATGATATAAGAAATTTAGATTTTAGAATGCTTAATTATGATTTATATTTGAATTAAAATTGGCTTAAAATTTGAGATGTGAACAAGGGTTAAATTAGGTAAACTTTAGGAATTAATATGTATAAATTATAATGTTATTTTTATTTAGAAATTATTATTAGAGTTTTTGAAAACCAATGTAGCACTTCTATACTTAATCCGATAATCAAATTGGGTATAGGAATGTTACACATCATCATTGATTTAGTTTTAGTGGAGCTCTATTTTTAATGAATTTAAATTGTAACACAAAGCTATCATTATTGTTACTTTAAGTTTCATTATGTTTGAATCATTTCTGGTTATGGAATAAATTGTTCAAGAAGACTTGCTTTGATGCCCATTTATTAACCAAAATTTATCAAAAAATTATTATTAACAACAAAAAAATCTAGAAATATTCTTCCTCAAAATATGTAGAAATGTAAAAAAAAAAAGAAAAGAAAAGTAAATATCAAATTTATAAATGAACTTTGACCTGATGTGTAATTTGATGCATGAGTATTGATTTTGTGTAATTATACACATGAAGCTTGAATTAGGATTATATGTATACATAAAACTTTAATTTTGATTCAATTAATACATACATTTATTTTCCTATTGAATTAATAAAATTATTTGTATATGCAACATATCAACGTAAATTATGCTAATTCGACAATAGTGTTAGTGGTTTGTAAAAATTGAATTAAATACAAATGTCATGTATAAAATTATACAAAATCAAAGTTCATGTACGACATTGCACATTGGATCAAAGCTCATGTATAATCTTGATATTTATCCCAAAAAAACTAAAAAGGAACTTAGAATTGAGTATTGAAATAGAAGGATATGAAAGATAAATTTCCAAAATTGATAATTCTTTTTGTTAATTTGGTCACCTAAAAAAGAAGTTAATCAAATTGGTCACTCAATTGTTAAATGGTAACAAAATGTTGATTGTGCATTTCCATATTAGCTACTCTAAAATTAAGGTAAATTACCTATTAATCACTCTAAATAAGTATCGTTCTTATTTTCGTCACTCAGTGAAAATATATTGTTAATCTTTTTGTTACTGTTTAGGGTGGAGTGAACATTCAATCAATTTTTTTTTGAAGTGAACAAATTAACAAAAAAAATAAAATTGGATGAGCAAAATATAAACGAACATTATTTAGAATGGCTAATGGAAAAATTTACCCAAAAATTAATAAAGTACGGGGATAAATATGTCATTATCTCAAATTGAAACTATTTGCAAAAAAGAAAATTATTTTTGAAACTCAGATCTGCGCCGGACACTCTCACGCTACACGCTCCTATCGCTACCTCCATTCACGCGCTCTTTCATTTCGTCTTCGTCACAGAAGCAAAGAGACATAAAGAGTGTAGAGAGAAGAAAAAGTAACATTTCCCAAACCAAACTAGGGTTAGGGTTATCCCTAATCCGCATAAAGATTTTTTTACACGCTCTATTCTTGCTACTTAATTATCAAATATGGGCGCACCAACAGACTCAGCCCTCGATCTCGATGAACAGATCTCGCAGCTCATGCAATGTAAGCCACTTTCGGAGCAGCAGGTACTTTTTTTTTCTTCACGATCTGTTTGTTTCTCAAGAAAGTATGGAAATTTTGAGCACTTAATTTAATTGTATAATTATTTTAATAGATTAGGCTTTATTTGGCTGCGAAATGAATACCAAAACCATTTTGAATTGAATTTGTTTTAAGATATTATTCCAATAGCACTAATTTCTATCGCCGTGTGAATTTTTAGTTATAATTAATGAAAAGAATCAACTTTTTTCTCTCTTCCATTTAAAGCATTTATATATTCTTTTGATTTATTTGATGTAGTTGATTTTGAAAGAACTTGGTGTAGTTGCACGAGAACTTTTGTGTGTTCGCTGCAAGACTTTTCTACGTTTTACTTGTTTTGTTTTGTTCTCAGGTTGATCAATAGAAGTCCTCGTTTTTCTTCCCTGTTTCATCTGGGTTATAATTGGTTGTAACTCTGTTTTCGTGTTATCTTGTTTAGGTCAGAGCATTATGCGACAAGGCAAAGGAAATATTAATGGAAGAAAGCAATGTCCAGGTTTATTATTTTACTGTGTTTAGTCTCTAACATCAGGCTTCCATGATCAATATGTGTTTATTAGCCGATGTATGTTGGGGATGTTGAGATTCCTTATTCTTGAACAAGAAAAAACATTGATTTGTTTTGTTTTATTATTCTTTTTCTCTATCACAGCCTGTAAAAGCCCCCGTTACAATTTGTGGTGATATTCATGGGCAGTTTCATGATCTTCAAGAACTTTTTCGAATTGGGGGGAAGGTACTTGTTTTGTTTGTGGCCTTTCTTTTTCCTATATTCTGTTCTTCTGTTGAAGATTAGATTTAGAGCTTGCAGAGGTATTTTGATTTAGTAAATGCCACTGTAGTGAGGGTATTTTTATGTTATGTTCTTCTGAATGTGTTAGGCAAGTAAGCTTTTTGCCTCTGGGACTTTCCTGCATAAGTATTGTTTTCATAATTTTTTTCTACTTAAGCTTTTACCTTGTTTAATTATAATGATATTGCTATTCATAGGATTTATTACAACTTATCATACTTAGTTGCCTCATCTGTTACACAATTTTTGGTTGCTTTCTACATTGCTCATATCAGTATTTATATTGAGACTATATACCTTAAGGTTGGTTTTATCCTAATTAACAGTGTCCGGATACAAACTACTTGTTTATGGGAGATTATGTGGACCGTGGGTACTATTCTGTTGAAACTGTTACGGTATGTACTGCTGAATTGAAAAATGCCTTTTTCTACCCTTGTCATGAAATTTTGTTTTTAATTTCTGCTAAAGTGTGGTCTAAAGGCAGAAACATCACATTACGAAGAAATTGGATTAAGATTTTTAGGATTCTGTCTGCTAGCTGTGTGAATGATATGTGGCCAGTTCCTCTTATCAGCACCAGAGAAGAACACCTGACTTGTTTCAGCATCAGTGGCCTTTGATCCTATCATTTTGAGATCCCTTTGCCTATTGGAAGATTCCTTTTGGTTGCAAATTTTTTTTGCTCAGAGTTATTGCATTTCTCATATTTAGCACCTTTGGCTCTCTATCTAGTGGAAGGAAGTTAAATTCAATGAAATGCTGAACGTAATTGGGAACTTTTTTGTACGGTGGTTTTTGTCACTACTTTCCATTTCAATGGGAGCATACTCCATGCTAGATGTTCCTTAAAACAAGTCAAATAAGTTTTCCTACTGTTACTTTGCTGATCATAAAGATACATATTATATTAAATTTATTGAAGGTTTTGCATTTGCTAGCATAAGCTTTGTAAAATGACCTCTATATCAAAAGTTAACTTAAGCATTCTTGCCTTCCATTGGGATGATATCGATTTTTTGATTTTGCTCTTTCAGCTGTTGGTGGCTTTAAAAGTCCGTTACCCCCACCGGATTACCATTCTCAGGGGAAATCATGAAAGTCGCCAGGTACGAAGTCTGCATGTTCTTCCAGCCCTTCTCACCTTATCCTAATACATCTGTGCAGACATTGACACAAACACAAACACACACAGACATGCAAATGTTGCCATTTTATGGTGCTATACTTCACATATCAGTCTTAACTCAAGAGTTTGATATGAAATTTTGACCAACTATCTTATTCAATTTCAAGCTAATTCTTGAGTCATTCATTTTGGCAGATCACTCAAGTTTACGGGTTTTATGACGAATGTCTGAGAAAGTGAGTTCTGCGATAACCTTCATTTTACAGGATGTAGTATCATGAGCCTCTAATCTACTAGCTTTACTTAACTACTTTGTTTTCCAGTTAAGAAAATAAGTGGTATTGTATTTGCTTCAATTTGTATGATAAATAAGGTGAATAAAGTGTACTCATTTGGAAACAATATAGTTGTTCCATCTTCTTGCAAATCCATATTAATGCTTCTTCTGGTGGTTTACTTACAGGTATGGTAGTGCCAATGTTTGGAAGATTTTTACAGACCTTTTTGACTATTTTCCATTAACTGCTTTGGTAAGTTGATCCAATGCAGTGCGTAAACTCTTTTGATTTTAAGTAATAGCAAAGGGATGTCAAGGAAAGAAAGATCTGAGAACATACATATCGACATTAGTGATATTTGATCTTTATGTTTAGTGGGCTTCTTTTTATCTGGCTTTGCAGTTGACTGTTATTTTTGTCCTCCATGCATATTGTTGTTGTGGTATTAGAGTATTATATAATTATTAAAATGTTTAATCCAATTTCAGTTTTGGAGATTGAATAATCTCATTTTGTCTCATTCATTGAGCATGAAACATTTGGGATTTGCAGCTTTCCATCTATAATATTGTAAAGCATATTCAGACCATTTTAAGTAGAACCTAGAAGTCTCTTAGTTCCTATCTTAAAAATGGCATAAAATCTTTTTAGAATGTCCACGGAAGCAATTGGCTGTTTCTTGTGCTTGTTTCATCTAGATTAAAGATGCTGCTAAAAAATTCCACCAATATGCTTTTCACTGCAGAAGATTAAGTGTTTAATGAAGATAACCAACTTTATTACTATATTGTTTTACTGCTGGTTACAAAGATCAATAAACTTTATAATTTGGACAATTTACCTTTGTACATAGAACTGTAGTCAAAATCTGTAAATTAGATTTTGGTGTTACCATTAACTGCTGTTACCGTTTTCCTCATTTAGGTGGAGTCAGAAATATTTTGTCTGCATGGTGGGTTGTCCCCATCAATTGAAACCTTGGATAATGTAAGAAACTTTGATCGTGTTCAAGAGGTTCCTCATGAAGGGCCCATGTGTGATTTATTGTGGTCTGATCCAGATGATCGATGCGGTTGGGGTATCTCGCCACGTGGCGCTGGATATACTTTTGGTCAGGTAACTAATATTCAATTCAATCATTCTTTTGATGTTTTGTGGTTGCCTTTCCTTCAGTCTTTTTAATTATCAAAATGTTGCATTCTTCTCTGCAGGATATATCTGAACAGTTCAACCATACAAACAGCTTAAAATTGATTGCAAGAGCTCATCAACTGGTTATGGATGGATTTAACTGGGCGCATGTAATCATTATTTCAAAATTTAAAATTATTGCTCTTTCTGTTCCCTACTTTTAGTCTCTCGTCTACTTTCACAAAGTTTTAGAATAAGGCTGAAGACTTTGGTTTATATAATGGTAATTTTTTACTTTTTTTTAATGGAAAAATGTTAAAATAATAAAAATTATGAAAAATAGTTTTGGAAGATATAGAAAGAGATTTAAGTCTTCAAAAAAGAACAACGACATAGTTTTGGGACATCTAGGAAAGGAAAGGTAGACAAATAGTGTGACGGAGGAGTATTAACTTTTGCTTGTATGCTCATTATAAGTTGCTTTGTTTCTGAATCCAAAATTATTTCCTTGCAACAGGAACAAAAGGTAGTTACTATATTTAGCGCCCCAAATTATTGTTATCGCTGTGGGAACATGGCATCAATCTTGGAAGTTGATGATTGCAAGAATCAATCATTCATCCAGGTTTCTGTTTCTGTCCTCTATGTTCCCCTCCCTCTTTTCCTTTAACTATCAATGCATGCGCATTTGTACAGAATAAAGGTTTAAGATCAACGTCTTAACTTTTGAACTTGAATTGTATGATGCTCTTTTCTTTTGTTTAACATTATTAAGTTCATCTTGCTGCAGTTTGAGCCTGCTCCAAGGAGAGGAGAACCTGACGTTACCCGTAGAACGCCTGATTACTTCCTCTGAAGCCGCTACATGCCATAACTGATTCAAGATACTCTGCTTTTCAGCCTCTCCTCTCCCCCTTTACATTGTCAGGTAGTTGCCGATCCTTTACAGAAATCTTTTGCATCTACTGTTCTTTTGGTGATTGGGGGGGGGGGGTGGTTCCAAAAGCATACATGGGAATGGGTTGGGGTTATGAACTTATGATCTATAATCCTATCATCGAGTTGATCAATTTATCTTACACTTGGATATTCTGTTGAAGAGATTGTCATAGCTGGTGAAACTCTGACGCTATCAGAATGTAAATTTTTGTGTTTGTTTTTGATTATCTGTTCTCTTTTTCTTTGGCTTTAACCCATCTTTTTGGAGCTCTGGAGCTCTGTAATCAAGATGCATAAGCTCAATATTTAGTGGGTGTTTCCATTTGTTTTTCTTCTTTTTATCATACCCACCAGCTGGATTAATCTGAAGTTTAATTCTATATTTCTTTTAAATCTAATTATCTGATTTAGGGTTAGTTAATATATATTCATAATAATAACATTGTATTAAATGCATCAGTTAACCACTTCAGTTCTTATTTTCAATGTGGGAATTTTATTTAGGGTAAATTATACCCAAGATCATTAAACTTCAAAATGTTATAAAGTGATCATTGAAGTTTTCAAAAGTTTCCATTAAAGTCTTAAACTATTTGGAATTATTGGGCTATTAGGTTTTTTCAAAACAAAAATTTGATTAGTGAGTTTTAAACGACGATTCGATGATTGATACAGTGGATTTTGGCGTTCAAAACAATTTTCTTTAAAAAAAAAATTGAACTCTTTCATGAAGAGAGCTTTTGATAGGATAATTATTCCATTATTTTGTGATTTTCTGGAAGCTGAACAATTAAAAGGTAAATTTATTGATTAGTGAGCTTAGTTTATCCCCGCTTATTCATGTTCCCTTTGATTCATTTGCCATTTTTTGGGAGGTGATTAGCGTGCAAGTTTCGTAGGTAAGAACCAAAATGATTTCATCTCCCAAAGATTGGTGCCATATCCAAGGGCTCCAAAATTTCTTCTAACTTCTACATTTTATTATTACACATGAATCTATGATATAAAATCATGAGAAACGTCCATCTTATCCCATGCTTAATGCCTACATAAAAATCCTATTTATGGTTAATTGGTGAATTCTCAACTCTTATGGTTTAATGGTGTTTTTGAGGCTTCCAACAATTTCCATTTAAGAATTAGACAATTTCAAGGCATTAATTAGTACTTAAGTATTCAAATATACTTGGAAGTCGGAATCTATAATTTGACATTGGAGTGGTGCCGTTACCGACACTAAGAATTAGACGTTACATGGAAATGATAAGTGGAAGTGTGATATGTGTCCATTGAGATGAGATGAGAAGAATGAATAAATGGCTTGTTAAAATATGTAGGAAATAATTTCGATTGTATTTATCATGCCAATAAGGATTAGTAGTATTGTGCCTAATAACGGATTATTAATTTCGACCCAAATTATTATGGATGAGTGTGTACACAAATTCCACCTTTGACTGGGTCCAATTTGCTTCATATCATAATCCCACCTTTGAGTAGCGACTAGGAATTCCCAATTGTCTTGGGATTGAATAGGGGCGTTATCTCGTAGATCCCCGTTTGCTAGTTTACTAAGAGCTACAAATGAATAATTCGTAAATAAATTTTAATTTAATATACAATTGTATATATGGAATTTTAATTCGGTACAATTATACACGTGAAATTCTAATTGTAGTTCAAATGTATACTTGAAACTTTAATTTTAATTTAATCATGCCCATCTAAAGAAATAAATATATCAATTTATTTTATTTTATGTTTGCAATATATAAACATAAAGTGATGTTATATAAATAATTAAGTTAATAAGTTACAATAATTTGATCAAATCAAAATTTCATGTATAAAATTGTACAAAATCAAAGTTCATGTATACAATTACACATTAAACCGTAGTTCATATATAGTTTTGAGATTTATCCCAATGTAATGTGGTGCAAATCTATATGCCTTGTATGAAATAAAAAAATATTTATAAAATAAGAAATTACTAATATAAGATTTTAACAGTTGTTTAATATCCATAAAAAAATAAATTTAATATTTATGTTTAATTAAAAATACTTATTGTATTTATATTTATATATTTGACAAAAAAAAACATGTGACAAATTTAAAGCAAGGTTGGATTCAATTTCTTTGATCCAAAATTTTTAATCAAAGTATTTCAAAAATATATTTTTTAATTTTGAACAATATTATGATACGAGAGGAAATTTAAACTCAAAGGAATTAACACAGTTATATTGATTATTGAATTATAGAAAATGCAACAAGAAGAAAAAAGAAATAAAATATTGATTGTGGCTTAGACATTTTTTTTTCAAAGCAACACAAAATCAACTAAAACAGAAAACCTCATCTTCAGGATCTAAAACTATAATAATCATAGAGGTTGATATGTATATATGTATGTATGTATACACACATATTCGACTCACCACCTTCTGGGTTTTCATAATTAGATTTCAAAGATGGTAGCCATAATCTTTGACGGATCAGCATTAATGAAGTCGCTTTCAACAGGCATATGGATGAGAACTTATGCGGCTGTTTGAAGGCAAGTACGAAGTGGAAGGTAACCCCGAACAGATCGCTGCGCTTTACGAAAGTATCCATTACGACGCAAGCGTTAACTCTGATCAGTTCAGGGTTGAGATGAGGAATCTCTTGACTCGTATTGCTGATATGTTAGATGTTTGCCCCATCCAGATGGAATTCTGATTATGATCATCACTAAATTACAATGTTGTTTTTTTTTTATCGAAACATGTATATGAATTTGAGGGTAAACCATGTTTTGTTCACCCTGTAAATCATCTGAAATTTGCTCAAACCTATTTTAAACTACAGTGCTAGTGCAGGAAGATATGAGTTGAATGCATTATATCATGGATAATTGTAGGTATTGTATTAAAAAAGAAAATAAAATACGTGTTTTATGAAAGTACTTGTACCATATGTGACATTATCCCTAAAATTTATAACTTCACCTAGAATTAAAAATGTTATTATTTAAAATTGAATTGATTGGTGATCACTTCTTAATGATGAATGAATTCAAAAATTGAAATGGTTTCGTGCATCCCTAGCGAGACTGTAGCCATTTTATCAAGCGACATTAGAAATTAGAAAATTGTACTGGTGATCTAGAACATCTTAAATTAGTTATCGAATACGTTGCTTTTATGTAATCTTACATGACATGATCAACGGTGGAATGATGTTTTTTTTTCTCCTTTTTATTTTAATCGTTAATTTATAAGGATTCGATGGCATCCCAATGCCACCATTCTTGACATATAAAAACTTTGAGAAGCAAATCATTTCAATCTCTTACATTATATTAAAAGAATACGTTTTTTTCAAAATTAATATAATATTTTTTTTCAAAAATTAATATATTATATTTTGTGTTTTTTAATTATCTTTTCTTTTTTAAAGTTATATTTTTCAAAATATGCATTAACATAATAATTTTTGCAATGTCAAAGAGTTAAAAAAAGAAGAAGGAAAAAACAAAGTTGAAATCCTAGCTTTAAGTTCAAAATTTCTAAATGATCCAAAACAAAAGCTATGAAAAAAATTCTTAATTTTATAAACAATATTCATTTTTATTGAATAAAAAAAAGCCATACTTAAAATAGCTTGTTGAGAAATATCTTAAAATATGTTTATTTTTATTTTTGATGAAATAGTAAAAAATATTGAATCTATTGTTGTTCGTGAAAGTCTTTCTTTTCTCTCACTCATTTATCGATTCTTAATGGAGGAACATGACCTCAAATTGAAGAGGGAGGCTCTTACTGCCAAAACTGAAACTTATTAAGATTTCTAGTAAGCTTTTTGCAACAACGCATGTGAATGATCTTTTACAACAAAATATGGAAGTAGATGTTCCTCCTATTTTTACAATAGATAATGCAACAAAGTCTTAACAATCTGATGTAGCACTCACTAGGCTCAAGTTTTGGATATATTAATGGTTGAACTTAATTCGATTAATGCTAAAATTCAAAGGTTGATTATAAAAAAAAAAGGACAAAATTTGCTGAGCTGATTTGCGACTTTGGGAAGATAATTTGGTGTTGGGAAGTCCCTTTGGCATCTTTGCCAAAAAGCAGGATACTATTGGTAGCTGATCGCATGTCAGAGTCTTAAAATTTATAAAAAGAATGATCGAACCTAGAAACTAACTATGACAACGATTTTTGAGGCAAGCGCACCTATCGAACAGTAGTATAGTTTAGGCAAGACCGGAATGTCGAACCCAAAGGAACCAAAAGTACTAATACTAACTCTCTTTTTATTATTTAGCCTAAGAATAAAGGGATTTGTTTATCTAATCTAAATTAATTAACTACTAAACTAAAGATGCAAAGACAAAGAGAAAGAATTTGGGAAAATAACTTGAGGAAAAACCAATTAATTAAGACGACACCCAAGGAAGAATCCACCTAGACTTCACTTGTTATCTAACTCTAAACCAGATGATTTATTCACTTGACTTGATCCGTAAGATTCCCTAAGTTATATAAATCCCTCTCTCGAGGCAACTAACGTCTAACCCTAGGTTGATTAATTGAAATCTCTTTCTAATTAAAACCCCTAGAATTGCATTAACTCGATATATGGACTCTCATATTAGGTTTCACCCTAATCCAGCAAAATCTCGTCACCTTATCTCTAGGCGCGCGATCAACTCCGCTTAATTATGCTAGATCTATGGACTCCCATATTAGGTTTCACCCTAATCTGGTAAAATCTCGTCACCCTATCTTTAGGCGCGCGATCAACTCCGCTTAATTATGCTAGATCTACTCTTAGGCAGGGACTTTTGCTCCTCCACCTAAGCACATCATACTTGAATTAATATCCAAAAAATATCAACACAAGAATTTAGAACAAGTCAAATATTTATCATATAGTTCAGCAAACGATAACAAGATTCGTCTTAGGTTTCATCCCCTTAGGTATCTGAGGGTTTAGTTCATAACATAAAAGAAAAAAACATCTCAAAAGAAAAGATAAAATAAAACATAAGAAATCCCCAAAACCCCCTGAAGGAATTGAAGGAGAGATCCTCCGTCTTGAGTATAATTCCGACTTCTTGAGATGGATCAATTGGCTTTCTTCTAGTAAATCTCCACAATTCGACCCTCTCTGGCCTAGCTGGACGCCCCCTGACTAAAGCCTTGGGTTCCCCCGACAAAAGCCCTGGCAGAAGGCTTCTGCCGAACTTCTCTTTAAGTTGCCCCCTTGGGTGTTTATATAGACTTTGAGATGCCTTACTTGGCCCCTAAGTATCCTAATTCAAGCAGAATTCCTACTAGGTTGTTTGAATAGGCTTTGGAATGTGTTTCTTTGCCTCCAAGTATCTTATTCCGAGTAAAACTCCTCTTGGCCGCGGCAGGGACACGCCTATGGCACACGCCCGTGTAAGTAGTGGCCAGGCCGTGTTGAGTCCATTAATGAGGCACGGTCGTGTGGTCTTGGGCCCAGGCCGTGTGGATTTCGTGATATGGCCCATTTACTCTGTTTTAGGCCCATTTTCCGTTCTTTTCGTCATTGAGTGCTCTACTGAGTATAAAACATGAAAACAAAGGGTTAAGAGCACCAAATTACACAATTCAGGGCTTAAATCATCTAAAAGCATGCTAAATGTGGGCTTAAAATATGTTACTTTTATGGTTTATCAGTAGCGATAAATACTCAAAATGCTCGTATTGATTTGTTTGATTTTGTTGTTGCTTTTGTTGGTTGGTTGATGTGATGCATTTTTTTCTTGTGAGGTAGTTTTTGAGCAGTGCTTGGACCAATGCCAACAAGTTGCGGCATTTGCCTGTTTACAAAACTTGTTATGTTTAAGTTACAAATTTTGGCAACAAAAATTTTTGAGCTTTGATTCTTGCTAATACTTTGGATGTCAGACAACCCATCTTTGATATCCAAATTACTCATAACAACATATCTTGAAGATTAGTTTGGGTTTGGATTGAAGAAATCTACTTCCCAAGTTTAGTGGATCAAATCAAATCAAGCAAAGCTTGAATGTATATCCTGAAGATTCAAGACTTATATTGAACTAACTGAAGATACTTTTTTACTTATTATCTTGCTTGTTTTGGAAAAAGATTGATTGTAATTGATATAGTATGTTAGCAAGTCTCAATTCCATATAAATCGAGGAGACTTGTATAGGTGATGCATTGAACTGAGAGCATTTATTCTTGTTCATTGAGGAATGTTTCTTTTGAGTGCATTGAGTAAATAATCAAGTGTGTGATTTGGTTAATGTCCTAAGTTTTTATGGGGGGACTTAGAGGAGAACTGTCTAGATTTTAGGTACAAAAGTGAGAAGTCTAATATGGTGAGTGTTAGAGGTTGAAATCACTTGTTTTATGAGGTGCTAAAATAGTGGATATTCTCTCTAGGCAAGGCCTCACAGATGTAGAGAAATTGAACTGTGCAAACATATTGTGTGTTCATTATTTTTCTACATTGTTCATCACTAGTGCCTAAAGCAGTTGGCATTGCTTAGCATTGCTTCTGGTACTACTTGTTTTTTGCTTGCAAAATTCAAATTTGGACCTATAATATTTTTTATTTGGCTCATATTAATTTATTTTTATTTTTGAACTTGAAGTTGGCTATGATTGTGCTTGGTTTTGTTCTTAAACCTTGATACTTTGTTGGATGTATGCACTTTACAGGTTGATCATACTTTATTGATAAATCGTTTGAGATTTGCTACATGTTTTTTATGCTTAATAGATGATTTATTGAGCAATCTAAGTGCGGTGTGCTACAAGTGTGACAGATCAGTTGTAATATTTATAAGTGTACAATGAAATACTTCGAGTATTCCAAGGATCAAACCCAAAAGAGTCGACAATTTAATGATTCCTACTTGAGAAGCATGTAATTAAGGGTCTAGCTAGCTGCTCATTAATTTCTATATTATAACAGTACATAATTTTGGGGTTAATTAATCTAATTAACTACTTAGCACTAAAAAGGACTAAATTGCAAAACAAAAAAAATTCAATAATATCAATTAAATGACAAGAAGTGATTGGTTAACTTTCAAGTTGCTAATTAACCTTTGGATTAGGGATCTAAATCACTAAACTCTTAATTTGGCTTAATTTTACATCTTCGTCTCTATTTTACCAACTTAGACAAATTAGTTCAGTTTATCTCTCGACCTTACCAAACTAATCTGAGACTATTGAATTGGTGCTAAATAAGATATCCTCTTGGGCTCACTTACATAAATTTTTCCTTAGGGTCGTCAATCCTAAGTTTTGAAGTCTATTCGATTTAGTCCCTATACCAAAAACTTACTAGACAACACTTCCATCAACCAACCACCTAAGATTTAGCCACTCATCCTCATTTCTCAACGAACAAAAATCAAATAAACACCCAAAGCATGCATTAAATTAAGTGCAAGAGATAAGGTTAAGAAATGTTAGGGTTTTCTTGAAAGATGCTTGAAATAGATGATAATGGAAGCAAAGATAATGCACAAGAACATTAAAGTTCAAATTTTTATCTAAGAAACTGAAAATAGGACTAAGCTATATTAAAAGATTGGGATGAAAATGAAAATACAATGCAAAGTACAAGCACTTAAAGGTACCTAGCTACAGTAAAACTAACTAACTAACAGCTAACACTCTAAAGCTATATCTAAAAACCCTAAAAATGAATAAGACAAATCTAAACCTAAGCTAAAAAGATGAAAGAACAAAAATAAAGCAACCTCTTTTAGTTTTCAACCAAAAGTGTCTTTTAATATATGATTACAACCCAAAATTTTGGACCAAAATGCCTTGGACATTGTGTTTTGATTAGTGTTGGTATTGGACAAAAACTATCCATGCAGTAAATTTTCTCCTCGTCAGGAATGGTATCACAATAACCAGGCTCTGTATCACGATACCCTAGGCATTATTGAACTTGGGAGTCTTGGAGGGTCTTGGTAAATCGATACCCATCCTTGGTATTGCGATATCACTGGAAATGGCCTCAAGTTCTTTCTCTTCAGAACTGTTAGGGGTATCACGATTTTCATGACTCAGTATCACAATACCCCCCTCAGAGAGGTGATTTCTTCGATTTTAGGTCATCCTTGACTTCCTACAACACTCAATCAAATCGTTAGGTTCCCCATGTCATATTTGGCCAATTCAAGTTTCAAAAAGGGCATAAAATGCACAAAATCGTTTACTATTGCGAAAAGCTAAAACTCAATAAAACTACGGTAAAAACACCTAAATCGCTCTCCTTAAGTGTAATGGAGAGCCTATTTTGACATATCAAATTATGGCAGATGAAACTCCGCCACACTTAAGTCTTTACTTGTCCTCAAGCAAACACACAAAACATGCAAAAGACAACCCTTGGACTAAATTGAGCAATAGGAAATAGGATAGTTGAATATTGAATTTGTACAAGACCTATCTCACATGCAACTCAAAATTGATGTTTATCTAACTCGAGTACTCCTAAAGTAAACATGCTTAGCTCAATAAGTTAAAGAAATAATAAATCTAGAGGCAATTCAAATGAACACATATTCAATTGTGTTACCTATCAAAATAAACTATACATATACATAGTGGATACAAAATGCGAATCAAGAGCATTCAAGGCAAATATACACAAGTTAAGAAGATTATGCAAGGGAAACGTTTAGGTTGCAAAGGTTTTCTAAGCTTGTAATATTCAGAGGTTTAGTCCAGTTTGGGTTTGATAAACCATAAAAATAACATATTTTAATCCCACATTTAGTATGCTTTTGGATGATTTATCCCTCAATTTATGTAAAAAGGTGCTCTTAATCCTTTCTTTTCACATTTTATACTCAGGAAAACACCCAAGGATGAAAAGACGAGAAACAGGCTTAAAACGGACCAAATTGGGCCAAGAGAGAAATTGACACGGCCTGGCCCAAAGACCACACGGCCGTGCCTCATTAAAAAGTCCAAACACAACCTGGCCACGATTCACACGGGCGTGTGCCATGGCTGTGTCCCTGTCACTGGAAAGAGCAATTTCATTCAGGAAAGGATACTTGGAGGCAAAGAAACATATTCCAAAGCTTATTCAAACACCCTAGTAGGAATTCTACTTAAATTAGGATACTTAGGGGCCAAGCAAGGCATCACAAAGTCTATATAAACACCCAAGGGGGCAACTTGAGAGGGGAGTTCGGCAGAAGCCGAAGGGAGCGAAAGCGAGGCCAAGGAGCCAAGCCGAGAAGGTCAGAGTTAAGGAATAATGCGAGGATAGCCAGTTGATCCATCTCAAGAAGCCGGAGTTATACTCAAGACGACGGAATTCTCCTTCGATTCCTTCAGGGGGTTTTAGGGTTTTTCCTATGTTTTGTTTTATCTTTTCTCTTGTGATGGTTTGTTTATTCATTATGATCTAAACCCCTCAGATACCTGAAGGGGATGAAACCTAGATGGATTTTATTATTTGATTTTTAAGTTATATGATAAACTACTTAGTTTGTTCTTAATTATGTTGCTTAATCCAAATATAATGTGCTTAGGTGGAGGAGGAATAGACCCTGCCTAAGAGAAGATCTAACATAATTAAGCGGAGTTGATCGAACGCCTAGAGATAAGGTTACGAGATTTTGCCGGATTAGGGTGAAACCTAATATGGGAGTCCATTGATCGATTTACTGCTATCCTAGGAGGTTATTATAAGCGAACGAGAGTTCCACTAATTAACCTAGGGTTAGACGTTATTCGCCTCGAGAGAGGGTTTAATAAAGGTTAGGGAGTCTCACGGATCAAGCTAAGTACAAGAAATCATATAATTTAGGGTTAGATAATAAGAGAAATCTAGGTGGATTCTTTCCGAGGGTATCATCAAAATCAACTGAGTTTTTCCTCAAAGTTATTTTCCAATTCGTCTTCTTGTCTTTGTGTCCTTAGTTTAGCTGTCGTTAATTTAGTTTAAAAAGTAATCTTCACTCTAACCTTAAGGCTAAATAATAAAAAGAAAGTGAGTATTAAGACTTTTAGTTCCTTTGGGTTCGATAACCGGTCTTGCCTAAGCTATACTACTGTTCGATAGGTACACTTGCCTTAATATCGTTGTCAGAGTTAGTCTCCAGGTTTGATTATTCTTTTATAAATATTTAAAGCTCTGATTTGTAGCGATTAGGGTTTCAAACAAAAAGATAGCTCAAAATGGTGTGTGTGCATGGTTTTGTCTTTGTGTTTTTGTGTGTTTAATTGCATGTTTTCTATTTTTTTCTTTATTTTCAAAAAAAAAATTCAAAAAAAAATCGTTGTTTTTCTTTGATTTTGTTGTTCTTGCATGGTGCTTGGACTATATTGGAATTGGTTATTGGTTGTGGATATTGAATGAAGTACTTTTGACTGTCAAGCATGAAAATTTTGATTGATGTTAGATAATTCAGTTATTGTAAAGGTAGATTAGTTAGTTCAATAAGTTAAATTGCATAACAGATTGGAGGTAATTGTACTTTATGAAAATATGTAGAATTTGGGCCAAAGGATAGATAGATTGTATAGATACTTGTAGATAAATAATGTTTGAATCAATGGTTGTTCATTTGGATAAATGTATGCATGATAGAAGTTATGTTTTGAGAAATGTTTGCGAAGGACCTAAGGCATTGTTTTTGTTAAAACTAACGTCGGTAATGACAATATAGAACGATCGCAAAGCAGAAAGAAAAGGAAAAATAAAACATCCAGATTTTACGTGGAAACCCTTTCGAAAAAAAACCACGGGCAGAGGAGGAGAAAAATCCACTAATGTTGAAAGTTGAATGATATAAGAGGAGTTACGACTACATCTATTTAAAGATTTGAAAAACCTTATTCTAATCAAAGTCAAATAGAGGAAGCGCAGTTCTATACAGATTCTTCTTGTGATGCATGGCCCTCGGCCTTAAGCCCTCCATAGATCCCCTAGTTTTACCACTATATTATTTCTTTAACAAGAATTTGGGCCACACAACTCTAACACTTTGATTACCCAAGAGTCTAAACGACCAACCTTTATGATATGTACCCCTTAGTTCCTATGATTTGAGCTTTAAATAATCCTTTCTTGATGAGCTTCAATTGTTAAAATCGTAAGCCTGAATTAAGCTATAAACTCGACCTTTCTCTGTCCTTGATCTTAAATGCACTATGAAATAGACATTGAGCCATGGACGTTGAAAGTTAGGTAGACACATTATGGTGGGTTCAATTTGTTCTCGAGAGAAAAGAGAAGAAATTGTTGATATGGTGCATATAGACCCTTGCTAAATGAAATAGAACGAAAAATAAAATTGAGTGAGTAAAAAGCAATGTGAGGGTTAAAAGCAAAGTGAGTGGAATAAAAACATGGTTAATGATAAAAGTATTGTGAGTGGAAGAGTGAAAGTTTTAGAAAAAAGAGCTCAAACGAAATTTTATTTATGAGCCTCAAAGAAATCTTTCAGTTCATAATGCACTAGTACCCACTAGCTTGTTGTATGCACCAATATTAAATAATATCTTCTAAGTTCTGGAGAGAAAAAGAAGGTGAGAAAAGGAGAAATAAGGAGGTGAGTTTAATGATTAAACAAATTGGTCCCTTACCATGATATCTCACTTTTTTTTCCCAAATTCCTTAAAAATTTCCATAGCCACCCAAAAGGAGAAGTGAAGTAGAGACACTAAGGAGTTAGAATACCATCTTGGAAGAAATAAATCAGAAGTGGAAGTGGAGAAAGTTGTGAAAAAAATGAAGAGATTAAAGAGACAAGATAAGTACTTCAAGAATTTTACTTTATTTAATTTTAATCTTAGATTGCTAAAATAGTTAAATTAATTATGAATATGCAAATATTATGTATGAAAACTATTCGTGAATAATGATAAATATCATTTAAATTTTAATTATGTTACAAAATTAAATTAGTACATTGAAGTAGTAGAAAAAGGACTAAATTGTAAAGTAAACAAAATAAGTTATGTGGAAATTGAATGTTGAAAAGAGAAAATAGATGAATTGTGATGAAATAGTGATGATGAAAAAAGTGAAAGTGTGGTAAAATTTCAAGTAACATTGAATTTATGATAATAAGGACTAAATTGTAAAATGCACAAAAGTTTATGATTTAAATAAAGTATTATGATAAAGAGTTTGAACGAAGTGTTAAGTGTTAGTGAATTAATTTCAAAGTGATGTTAAGGTGAAATTATAGTAAATAATAATTGTTAAACCAAACTTTATCTGATAAAATGTTTTGATATAACAAATTGAAATGTTTTTTTAATAAAAGTTAAAATTGAACAAAATTGACAAAATGATTTGTTTAAAATTGAAGTCTAAGAGATAAATTTTTGAATATCTACTTTGAATGTAACAGCCCGATTTAGGGCCTAGTCGGAACAGGGGTGCAAGACCACAAATCCAAATTAGTAAAATGAATTTTTATGATAATTGAAATGTTTGCATGATAGTATGAAAGTTTCATGTGGAAATTTTATGAAAATTTCCATTAAAGGGTCCACTAGGACTAAATTGCAAAAGTTGCAAAATATGAGTTTCTAGAAGCTTTTTGTATGAAATAGCCTTTAGAATAGTATTTAGAAGTCCTTAAATAGCAGTTTGCCCAAATTATAGTTTTTGGACAAAATTGGACATGAGTTAGTAATTTGTAAAAATTTTGAGAGAAGGGCATTTTGGTCATTTACCAATTAAATAATTAAAATAGGAAAAAGATGATAAAAATCGCATTCATCTTCTTCCTTAGTGCCGAAAATTTGAAGAACCCCATAGCTAGGGTTTGTTCATCTTTCAAGCTTGCTAGTAAGTTCATTTTAGCCCCGTTTTTAATATTCTTCGTATTTTTAAAGTTCTCGTATTATGAATTAGCTAATTTTAGATATAAAATGAGCTAAGATGCATGTTAAAAAATCTACCCATGAATGACATGCTTTTAAAATGATATTTCATGAAAGATTATGATAGTTTGATGTTAGATAAACATCTTTTCCTTAGTGAATTTCATGAAAAATGATAGTATGGACTAATTTGCAATGATTATGAAATTGGTCATACATATTAGAAATAGTGAGAATTGATGATTGTTATAGTAGAGAATAAGAAAGTTGAATGAGAATCATTTTACGAGCCTAGGGGCAAAAGTGCAAATATGAGAAAGTTTAGGGGTAAAATAGTAATTTTTCCAAAGTATGAGTTAAGAGTCAATTTAGTCAATGTGAGTATTGAATGATCTAATTATTATTATAGATCAAGAAAAATGAAACCCGGATCGAAACCGAGGCAAGAATAAAGTCGAGGACTAAATTGCATATCTACATACATTTTGTATATTGAGATAAGTTTGTACAATTTCTAAGTTTTATGATTTTTATCATTGAATTGCTTAGCACAATGTAGAATATTATCATGGAAATGTTTAATTTTATGTTAAACAAGGAAATTAATAAGATTAAGCATGAGAAAGTCCCGATTGAAGTTGAATTACCTAGGATACTCGATCTATCACATGAAATGAGAAAGTCCGTATAAGACCAAGCCGAGGCATGGCATCGGCAATCAAGAAAAGTTATCATGTAAGACCAATATAAGTCTTGGCATTGAAGAGTTATTATGAGATGAAGACCCATATAAGCCCAAACCAAGGTATGGCATTGGTGAGTCTCCAAGCAAAAATGTCATGTAAGTCCAAGACAAGTCTTGGCATTGAAAAGCTATCAAGAGATAGAGATCCCATGTAAATCCAAGCCAAGGAATGGCATTGGTGAGTAACAAGGAAGATTTCATGTAAGTCCAAGCCAAGGCTCGGCATTGACCATTCATGAGTAAAGATACCAAGTAAGGCCATGTCAAGACATGGCAATGGTAAGTTCCCAAGGGAACTTCTGAGAAAGACTTCGTATAAGTCCATGTCAAGACATGGCCTCGAAACCAAGATGAGAAATTCCATGTAAGACCGTATCTAGGATATGGCCTTGGCATTGAGTTTTGTGAGATGGGATTTAGTATCCTCTATTGTTCATAGTAATTCATCGGGCAAAAGAGTAAAGATTAAATGAGAAAGTCAGAAAGTTTAGTAAGTAAAGCTATTATAAAGTTATGTTAGTTAAAGTTAACTAAGAGTGTTATTTTTGTTATGAATGATGAAGTTGAGATTATGCTTATCATAGCAAAGTATGCTGATCTACGTGAACAAGTGATACAGGTACCTTTTTTATCGTACAAGCATGAGAATAATAAGTACCATGAGATATGTAAGAATCAGTAAGAGTAAGTTTATATACTTGAGATTTATAATGCCATTGTTTATGATGAATGGTTAATGTTAAGCAAATATATTGCTATGAGTATTACATGCAAACTTACTAAGCTAAATGCTTACGTCTTTAATTCTTTCTTTCCATGTAGTCTCGCCAAGCTAATCTCGTGGATCATTGTCATCGGAGCTCGGAGCACACTATCAATCGATATTTTGGTATAGCCAAGTGTTTATATTAAGTATGGCATGTATAGGAAACATTTCATTTTGAGCTATGTTTTAAAATTAGCCAAAGTGTTGGCTATCAAGCTTAGTATTCTTTTTGTATATGGCGAAAGAGGTTGGTCATGAATTATTAAGTATGTATGATTTTATTTATCAATGAAGTATGCATCCTTGTTCATGTTAGATTTATTAAATTGAGTTGTTGAATTGAGCATGAGTTTGGTCTTGATTTCAGGGTGGCAATTGGCTTGGTAAATAGCCTCTAAGTGCCCAAACGGATGGACACACGGGCGTGTGTCTAGGCCGTGTGCACCCTGCACCTTGGTACCTTAAGTCAGGATAGACCACGGGCTAATCCCACGGCCGTTTGTTTAGGTAGTGTGTGATACACGGTTAGAACATGGGTGTGTGCCCAGGCCGTGTGAATAAGTCAATATATCAAGGTATAGCACACGGTTTAAGTCCACGGGCGTGTCAAGACCGTGTGAAACTAGTCAGTGTCGACCAAGGTTGGGAGACATGGGCGTGTCTTAGGGGTACACGGGCGTGCCCCAAGTCACATGGGCGTGTGACTCCTGTTTCGAGGAAAAGTTCCCGATAGAATTCCGAAAGTTCCCGGATATGTGTTTAAGGCCTCATAGGCCCATGATATGTACGTTTTGACTAAGAAAGAAGAGTTTCTATTTCGGAACAAAATTTCACAGCCCGTAAGTACATGTTTAAGTGAGTTCAAGCATGGTAATGTCTAGTATCCAGTCTTAGCCTCGGACTCGGGTATGGTGTGTTACATTGAACTCTTAGAAAATTTTTGAAACAAATTTAAAATAAAGTTAAAATGATTTTTCACTTAGTAAAATGAATTTTAACAAATCAAATAATTTTCAAACAAGTCAAAATTGTTCCAGACCCAAAAATATTGATACCTTTTTGGCCAAGTATCGATATTTTATGAATTATTGATACCCTTCTAAAAAACGATACCAAAATGGCATTTTATTTTTCACAAACCCTATTAAGTATTGATATCATTTTATTATGTATCAATATTTTTTGAAATACCGATATCTCTTCTTAAAAACGATACTAAAATAGCATTTTGTTTCTCACAAAGCTTACAAAGTATCGATATGGTAGCGATACCTTTTTATAAAGTATGATAAAATTGTTTTAGTATCGATAACAAATCTCCAACGGTCACAAATTGTATTTTTAAAAATATAAATTAAATAAATGACACATTTTACATGCTATTCTATTAAATAATAATTCACAAAGTTAAATACTTAAAATCATTACTTTTTAAGCACAGTTTTAAAACATTTATTTTGATTTAAAAAAACTTTTTCCGACAAATTAAATAACTTAACCAACTACCTGATGATCAGGGTCGCCACTCATCCCAGCAGAAAAACCTATGGACAATTTTAATCTCCTCTATTCTTATAATAATATACATACATATATATATGGGCGCATACCACCTTGAGGGTTCAGAATTCATCAACGAAAAAGGAAAGTAACGAAGAATTTGTTTGGTTGAGAGATGGGAGTGGTAATCATTGACGGATCAACGGTGAAGAACTTTGTGACAGACAAGGAACACTTCAATAAGAGTATGGATGAGAGTTTCGCAGCTCTTGATCTCAACGAAGACGGTGTTCTCTGCCGGTCCGAGCTTCGCAAGGCCTTTGAGTCTCTTCGCCTCATCGAGTCCCACTTCGGGGTCGACGTTGCAACGACACCCGAAGAGCTCAATCAGCTATACGATTCTATTTTCGACAAGTTCGATCTCGATGGCAGTAACACGATTGACCCACAGGAGTTCAAATCTGAGATGAAGAAGATATTGCTTGCTATTGCTGATGGTTTGGGATCTTGTCCTATTCAAATGGCTCTCGAGGATGATGACCGAAGTAATTTTCTAAAGAAAGCTGCTGACCTTGAAGCTGCCAAGCTCGTAGCCAACCATGGCTGTGGTTCCTAATCGACGTTGCATGGTTTCTCAATTAAGTTTACTTCTCAATCATTTTCTCATTGGATTTGTTGTTTATGGTAGATGAGTGAAATATGTTAGGATTAGAATCTTAGGATACCCCATGTTTTGTTTGTTTTGTCCTGATCCTGGATAAACAAAATAAATATATCTTGGTTGACAAGGATCTTTCTCAGGGTGTTTCAAGCTTCGGCCGCAATAAAATATCCCCATCATTAAGCATTCTCAGGATAAAAGTTAAAAAAAAAAACACTTGTTTTACCCTTTTGGAACAATTTAGAACCTTGAGTGCTAAACATCATGAAAGAAATTGCACCATCTTGGCTGGTCCCAACTTGCATGAAGTACTTCCGTATATCATCATCAAGCCAACTATGTTGTGGACTGTGTCTGGCTATTAGGTCCAAACTTACAGTGCTTTGATCAGTGGTGAGACTAAAAACAATGACGGTTGTAAATTAGGTATTGTAATGACGAGATTAAAATTAATTATGAGATATATACTTTAATTTAAATGTGATCGGGGTAGTGAAATAAAGATAAAAATGATCAACCACATTAAATTCAAATATGTATGCATATATAATAAAAATAACAAAATCAAATTTGTTTTAATATAATATAACATTAGCTAAATCTACTGAACACCTTAAAATCCTCCAAAAGATAAAAAAAACATACAAGCAATGGACCTTGTTGCTAGGCAACACCATTCATTCGACTGTAATGAAAGTAAAAATTGAGAGAAAAAATGCAACACTCCTCGCCCAACCCGATCATCAGGTCCAAGTTACGAGATGCTACAGTCGTTGCCTGAATAACCACAGACAGTTAACATTCAAATTAAACATAAATCATACAATCATAACCATTTAAGTTCATAATCACCATATACAACCTTTCTCGGTTTTATACGAGCCTACGTATGCTCTAGAATTGACCCGGAATCGAACAGGGACTAATTTGCAACAATTCCAAAATTTTGAAACAATATCGCAACTTGAGAGGTTTCCTTATCGCAACGTGACATACTGACTTTCCTCATTGTGACGACCAGGGTTCATCGTCACGCCGTGGCCTGCAATCCAAGTTTCATCGTGACATGGACTCTGTTTTAGGCACAAAATAGGCCTTTGGTACCCATTTCAAGCCAATTATATCATTAACCTATTTGGTGCATATTTACACCTTTGTACCTGCACAAAACCAATTAAAATACATACAAAACATTTCATATATCCAATCCCAATATCAACTCATCTATTAAGTCTTAATTGGCACTAAAACATTCCAATTAAACCATTTCACGTCTCACCTATTTCATCATGCTTTTAAACCATTCAAAACAACCATTAACCATGATATACTAAGCTCAATTATGCTGCTTAAATACCATACACAATATCATACTAGTTACCAAACACAGAACTACACAATTGAACATTAACATTCAATAATTCAAGCATTTACCAAGTTCAATCAACTATCAACTCAAAGTTAACACACATAGTAACACCTATGTACATGCCACATAACCGAGCTAAAATGATAAAAAATCTACTGAGTCAATGGTAAGATAGTCTGGTTTTCAAGCTGATCCAATCAACAGGTTCCGCAAATTAACAATCTACAAGAAAAATGAAAAATAACTGGTAAGCGTAACGAATGCTTAGCAAGTTCATATGAAATTTACTTAACGTATTGATCCTTCTTTTCCAAAGCATCCATGCTTTAGCGTATTGATCCTTCTTTTCCACAGTTGCATGTAGTGGAAGGATCGGTTCAACAAGCTTTTACAACCATGTACACTTCACCCAACACTTATCTAAATCCTTCTTCAGTTTCTCTTCATGACTCCCAACAACTAATGACACTTTGACTCTGGGTCAATGTCACTGGTTGAAATTACTACCTCTCATCGATTAGAAGGTTTATTATTGAAGCGACATCTTTGAATGTAACGGTTATTTTTTGCATGGAAAATGGATTGTAGATGTATTTGGTCTTCATCTTTCCAAAGAGTTAACAACCAACTCCAGAATGATGTTGAACTTTGTCATCGTAGATGCCGTGTATAAACCAGTATCCTTCAAGCATTCTTTGATACAATATTGATCAAGTTTTGAGAATTTTAAATTTATGTTGGATTCAAAGAACTTGACCTTTTGACTATTAAAAAAATAGAAAATACTAATATTAATTTTAAAAAAAATTCACAAAAAATTAAAAAGATTGGAGATGGAGTTTTCATCATATTGACAACATAGTTGGTAATGTGGTTGGCTATTTTTCCCACTCGTTCACAGGACGTGTGAATATTTATAAAGTAAAAATCGACAATCATGAGAGTCAATTTGTACTGTATCTAATTGGGTTGGTTTAGCCAAAGACCAAATAAATTTCTGGATTAAACCTCACAACCTTGAACTAGACTTCCATAGATTTCGAGGTACTATGCATATACTTCACGGTACAACCCTCCGACATACATGGTACTAACTCTTATAATAATTAGACATCATCTAAACTCAACATCTATAAATGTCAAAAATTAAGATTAATTATTAGATATTAGACATGTGGTGGTAATTGAAAATTTTCCCAAATTTAAGATTAATTATTTGATTTTTTTTTTCAGTCAAAATAATACGTGGTTGGATAATAGATAGTGTCTCTCATTCTTAGTAGTTTAGTAAAAATTCGCCTCTCAATTTCTCTTATAAATATAGCTCCTCCAAGAATAGCACGAAAGAGAGATCTTTCAAAGCAAAGCCAATAGGCCAATCTTTTGTCAATCACCAGTCTTCTCACATTCTTCGCTCTTTCTCACATTTTCTTACCTAACCCAAAGTAGCCATTTTTTTTTAGCCTCCTTTCTTGTTTTCTTTCATTTTTAAGCTTTTGTTTTTTGTTGTTTTCATTGATTCATCAAATGTTACATCCCACAATTTTCATCATTTTATACCCTTGAGTTAAATGCTACGGTGAGATAGATTTTTTCCCTATATTTTGGAATTTTTTTTATGAACAATGTAAATATTTTTTTTATTTTTGATTCCGTATCAGTTCTTCTTTTCTTCATATATAGAGAGAGAGAAAAGATTGTATGAAACTTTAATATAATGTCATTTGCATCCCTTTTTAAAACAGTTAAAATTTAGGATGAAAATGTTGAAGTGACCTGCTTTTAGTGTAAAGATATACAAATGATATGGTATCCCATTTATCATATATACTTTTTTGCTACAAATAATCAAAGAGCATGAAACATTCAAACTGATTTCTTTTTATTGCAAACAGTTTGCATTAATTTTATATTAAATCCGCAATTACAGCTCTAATTGCATTTCATAAAGAAATAAAATATAGTAATTAACAATATTATAATTAGGGTTTTTGAGTTTGTACTAAACAGACTCTTATAAATAGTCTGATATCTAATAATTCTACTCTCTTTTTGTTTGTATTAATAGGTACTGAGACCTCATAAACCATTTCTTGTGTGAAGAAGATATAGTTTGAATACCATGGGAGCAAAATTTTCAAGTCCTATTAATAGTCTCCATAACTTGGAAAACCAAGTTCAAGCTCTCTTTACGAAATCAATAAGTTTCAAAGATGTGAATGTGAAGACAGTGATGCAATCGTTCAGTTTCAACAGGCTTGTTACAAATCCAAAAGGATTAGAACCAAATGGTTGTGGGACTGGGAGCATGCAACTTGAAGAACCTTCAAGCTTTGACAAAAAGGAAATACTCTCACATATTAAGGAAAATAGTACAGTGTTTGTTAAACCAGAAAGCTGTAACAATATCTCACAAAGATCAAACACTGAAGAAAAGCCCGGTCCGGGCTTCGCCGAGCACGGTGGCCGACGATATCAAGCTGCATTGAAGTTACAAAAGGTGTACAAGAGTTTTCGAACAAGGAGACAGTTAGCTGATTGTGCGGTTGTTGCTGAGCAACGATGGTGGAAATTGTTGGACTTTGCTGAACTTAAACGAAGCTCGATATCGTTCTTTGAGATAGAAAAACCGGAGACGGCGGTTTCACGATGGTCTAGAGCAAGAACCAGAGCTGCCAAAGTAAGTTTGTGTTGATGAAGAAGGAGGTGAGGTTAATTGAGTTAAAAGTTGAGTGATGATGGTGATGAAATGTTGGTCTTGTGTTTTTTGCAGGTTGGAAAAGGATTGTCTCAAGATGAAAAAGCTCGAAAGCTTGCTTTGCAGCATTGGCTTGAGGCGGTAATTACCATTTATACTTTTAGGAATTTAATTTTTTTTGCTAAATTAGTAAAAAAAATTAATGAACGTGAAATCACGTCCAATTAGGAACTTTTTTTCACAATTAGTGTGAAAGCGCGCCCAGCTGGACGATCTTTCCTGTTGACATGTCAGGGAAAGCGTGTTTAGCTGGACGCTCTTTTTTTTTTTTTATAATTATCGGAAAATGCATCCGGCTGAGCACGATATCTCTAATATGTCAGCATGAAAGCTCGTCCAGTTGAACGCGCTTTCACACACTTTCTCCAAAAACGATTTATTTCTCAAAAATTCAAAAAAGTCGGCCTATTTTGTCAATTAATTTTTTTCGGCATATTTCGCTAATTTAACCTCACAACTATTTACACTTTTAAAATTATTTTGTTAAATTATTACAATATCATTTTTTAGTTATATTACTATTAAGTAGTATTTTTTTTAATTTCGAAATATCATACTATTTAATTTAATAAAAAATTAACATTGTTAATAATTAAATGCTAAATTGTAAAGATTACGGGCATATTTTAAATTATAAAAAACTACTAGCTTTTCATTTTTCATATTTATTATCCTTCTTCATCATGTTTTATATTGTTGATACTAACAGATTGATCCTAGGCATCGTTATGGTCATAATCTCCAATTTTATTATGCCCAATGGCTTCACTGTGACAGTAGACAACCTTTTTTCTATTGGTAAGATTTCTTTGAACCAGTTTTGAGGAAAAGGTTTAATGTATTATTTGGGGTTTAAATTTGGTTAGTGTTTTTATATTGAGGTCTGAATTTTTATTTTATTCAAGTTAGTCTTTAAATTTAGCATTTATTTTATATTAAGGCCTGACCTGTTTGTACTAAGTTAATCCCTAAATTTGGCCATTATTCTCATATTGGGGTTTGAACTTTTTTATTATCCAAGTTAGCACTTGATATTTCATTTTTAAAAAGTTCAGACTCCGATATAAGAACAACTATCAAGTTCAGAGATCAACTTAGACCAAAAAAATATTTAAGACCTAATACGGAAATAATTACCTAGTTTAGATTCTATTGTGACAATAATTGTCAAATTCAGAGAAAAATTTGAACTAAAAAAATTCAGAACTTAAATTAGGAACAGTTACAAAGTTGAAGCTCAAAAAAAGATTAACCCTTAAAAGTAAATTAAAAAGAAGGTACTTGACCAGTACATGTGTTTCGTAACATAAAGGCTTGATATTGGAGATGGGAGAGAAGTGAATCTTGAAAAGTGCCCTCGATCAAAGCTTCAACAGCAATGCATCAAGTATCTGGGTCCTGTGAGTTTAATTTCCCCCTTTTTATTTGAGCAAGTTGAAGCAGGTTTGGTAATATGATGTTGGATTTGCAGGCCGAAAGGGATGCATTTGAAGTAGAGATAAGGGATGGGAAGTTTTACTACAAGCAGAGTGGGGAAGTTCTTGATACCACAGGAGGACCAACTGATGCCAAGTGGATTTTTGTTCTTAGTGCTTTTAAGACCTTGTATGTTGGAATGAAGAGCAAGGGAACTTTTCAGCATTCCAGTTTTCTCGCCGGGGGAGCCACGTTGGCGGCGGGTAGATTGGTGGTGGAAGATGGTGTTTTGAAGGTAAAAGAAGGAAACTCAATTTTGTTTGTTTTAAAACATATTTATACTCTTATTTAAACATTTGATTCGATTGATGTTACGAGTTGACTGTACACCAATTAGATTGTTGAAATTATTAAATTACCCATACATATTTTTGAAGTATGATATATTATATTATCATGCCATCACCATGCTTAAAATATCATATCATCACTACAACCAATATTTTTAAAAATTTTTCTTGTACAATTTAGTATTATTATAGATATTTTTTACTCATATTATTCGTATCTATTTATACTTACTATTATTTAAATTTTTTATCGAGTTGATGTCACAAGTTAACTCAATACCTATTCAGTTGAAATTATTAAATTACCATTATTCTAAGAGTATTTTGTTTTTTTTTTTAATTTTTATATAATCTTCAAATACAAAAATTAAAAACGTTATTTGAAAATTTAACAAAATATTAATAAATTTATATAGAAAATTTTCGATACTTTATCAATAATTATTTATTAAAATAATTTTTATAAATCTATTATATTTTCGTTCATCTTAATAAAATTTAGTAAGTACTAAAATGATTGTTAACTTGATAGGCGATTTGGCCTCATAGTGGACACTATCTCCCAACTGAAGAGAATTTCCAGGAGTTCGTTTCATTTCTTCAAGAACATGAGGTTGATCTCACAAACGTAGAGGTAATGAACACCAAATTATTTTTAACTGTTTAACTTAATATGAGTAAAAGTATGATGAAGGTATCTTTGGTAGGAGTTAAATTGTATTTTATCTCTTTTACTCGAAAATTGAGTAAATTAATCATTCTACATTGGATTAAAAAATAAATTGCTCGTTTTTGTTAAAATTTTATCCATTTTTACAGTAAAAAATTGGTGTGATTGACATACGTGACCTGTCGCATCTATTTCATTCTAACATATAGAAACTAATTTTTAATAGTAAAATTAGATGGAAGTTTTTAACAAAAAAAAATCAGTTTACCCTTTAATCTAACGTATAAGGATTAATTTAACCAATTTTTAAGTAGAGGAAGTAAAATGATATTTCATTCAGCCCATGGAACTTTTTACCTTTACGATGCAAAGTTGGGCACTAATCCAATTCTTGTGATGGAAATTTTAACAGCAAAGCCCTTCTGAAGATGAAGGCATTAGCTGGAAGAACAGTAGTATCCATGAAAGCAATGAACCAAAAGATGAAGGCTTGCAGCCAATTGAGGCAACTAATAACAATGAAAACTCAATTCAAGGGAACACTGATTCAAATGACCAAGATTCTAAGGCTGTCCAAAATGCCAATAAATCCACATCAAGATCTTCAGTATGGTCAAAAATAAGTAAACTCAAAATACCAGCAAAAGACGATGTGTTCGATATCTTTAAGAACGAAACGTTGCCACTGAGTTGCCGCAACGAGCATCCGAAACCCACCGTGGAAGGTGGCTATGAATCGGAGGAAGAATATCTATCCGATGAAGATTTTCTCTTCACTAAAATCAATTTATTTGGTGGAGATGATGATGATAATGAGGAAGATAAGAAGCCTATTCCAAAGGACAAAATAATGAGAAGGATAGCCTCACATAAAGAACCGAAGTCATATCAATTAGCACATCAATTATCCACCAAGTGGTCTACAGGGGCCGGGCCGCGGATTAGCTGCATGAGGGATTACCCATCGGAGCTTCAGTCCCGAGTTTTACAGCAAGCACACTTGTCTCCGAGAAGTGCCAATGCTTTACCTCGAACACTATCACGTTTTGTGTTGACACCAACATCACTGGGTAGAGAAACAAGTTCACTTAGAAGCCCAACTGCACCTCTCCCTACAGCTAGTGGTATAAAAGAGAAAAGCAAAAGCGTAGGCAGTTTTGAAACACAACTGTGAATTCCGTATACCGTTTGGCTCCTGAATTTGACTTTTCAGATTCAATTTGATACTTAAGTTTGACGTCAAAATTTAATTTGGTATAAAAAAAATCTGTAAGTATCAAAATAAATATTGAAACCAAATTCAAGTATCAAATTGAGACAAAAAAAAACTTAAATACTAAATTAAATATTAAAACCGAACTTAGAATTAACCCTAATGCATATATAGTTAGGGCATAAAACATAATTTTGAGCCTTTCTTTTTATATGTTGTTTTTCACATGCACCGCAGTGTGGTGAAAAATGAAAAGATAAATTGAAAGGGATATTAGATTTGGTGTATACCATTGAGTTTAGAAAACATAATTAATTAAGTTCCTTTTTGAGCTGTAATCAACAGATTTGTAAATCCTACTTAGATGAGATTTGGATTTGTAAATCATGAATGAGATTTGATTACTCTTGGCAATTTAGAAGGAAATTAATATATTTTTTTGAAGTTTTTAGCTATTCCCAACTTTTATTTTTGAATATCATTCTCTTTATCATCAAATTATATTAAAAAAAATTAAAATTTGTTGTTAATCTTTGTACTTTATAAAATTTAAGATTTGATCTTTATACTTTAAAAGTTAAAGATTCAATTCTCCTACTTTTTTAATGTAAAAATTCTAGTCTAATCATTACCGTTGTTCATAGTTTTTGCTAAAACTTGTTAATTTATCATGTTTATTTTTTGCAAATAATATGAGAAAATCCTAATCAAAATTTTAAATTGATTAATTTTGACAAAAAAATATTTACGATTTTAATAGTTAAATTGAAATTTTTAAATAAAAAAAATAGAAGAACTTAATTTTTAAATTTTTTTAAATATAATGATTAAATTTCAAAATTAATCAAACTATAGGGACAAAATATTTTAACCAAGAAATTCTTGATCGTGCTAACTTTTTTCTCTTATAAATCTTATAAATCTAACACTCCATGTCTATTTATGCTAAAATTTCCCATATCAAAGGCTAAGATTTTTCTCCCATCAACCTTCATTAAAAAAAAAAAAAAAAGAAGTTACAATAAGTCCAGTACAACAAATACTTAGTAATCCGATCGCAATCCATATTACCTTTCCTAAGAGAAAAGGAAAAGGAGCAACTATAATTAGAAGGAATGAGGGAATATAGCAGCAACTTCTCAAAGTGTATCATTTTTACCAAGCAATGCATCAATGCAAGATTTGTTGTGGGATGGTTTTATATAAACGAGTTGTTTAATTTAAACCTTTGAATATGAGGTGGGAATATGCAATTTTTTCTTCGTTTTATAATTTATATTCAAGAATCGTGATTATCTCTCACGACAGTATCATTTTCAAAATTTGAACATTAAAAATATAAAAACTTCTTCCTATTTAATTAAATAATAATTATTTTTAAGATAAAACTCTAACTTAACTCCTAAGATATAATATGGATATGAACTATTCAATTACTTTTTGAAGATAAAAGGTAACCATGCAAAGCACAACTAAAAATATCTTATAAAAAAATTGATAATTCTTTTATTTGATTTTAGTTGTGAAATTATTTAAATTATAAATCATCTAAAGAAAATATTTTAAGTAATAGAAGAATAAATAAAGAGCAAGAAATAAAATAATGCTTAAGATATTTAATAACATAATAACTAGTGATATTTTACAGTATTTTTAATTTAATGATTTCAACTCTTGAAAAATTCCACCATGTTGATGGTTTTGAAAGATACAAAACTTGAAGTTACTTTGCCAAAAGGTAAGAAAGTTGCTTTTTTTTTCCCTTATTTTTCACCTAATTGAAATTTATGAGATAAATATATTTATTAAAAGTTCACATAAAAAATATATTCGTAGCTATGACGACAAGGGGAGTAGAGGTGTACATGGGCCGGTCGGCCCAGCCTGGCCCGAAGGTTCGCCCGAAATGTGGGAGAGTTTAGACAAAAATATATGCCCGAAAAATGGGCTTGGACAAAAAAATAAGGCCCGTTTAAAAAATGGGCCGGGCTTGGGTAAGGCATTTTTTGCCCAGGCCCGGCCCGAATTCACTAAAGGAAAAAAAATTGTTTTTTAATATTATTTTCTTATTGTTTTTCTCCTTATTTTGCAACCATTTTACTATTATGTTTCTATTATTTTGCTGTTATTGTTTAGATATTATATAAAACTTATTTTATTGTTAATTTTGTTATTATTTTAAAGACATTAGTTAATTTTGTTATTATTTTAGAGGCATTTGCTTGTTGAGTTGCATCTATTTTAGTGTTATTTACGTCTACATATTTTTTAAAATTTATTTTCAATTTATTGAAAAATATTTATTTTGATTCTTTTAGTATTTTTTTAGTATTATATATATTTAAAAATTATATAAAATAATATAAAAAATTAATACGGGCGGGCCGGGCCGGACTCAAGTTTTAGCATTTTTATATGGGCCGAATTTGGGTAAAATTTTAGGCCTATTTTTTAGGCCCGGCCCATGTACACCTCTAAACGGGAGTCATCGTGAACTCCATTAAAAACGAAAATGAGAAAGCTTAGATTGAACCTTACACTGAAGTTAAGCTTTTTAATCGTTGGAGCTTTTAAGACCTCGAGGTATTTCCTTCTATTTTTTTTTCTCTTTCCCTTTTTATATCATTACAATTAGGGGCCTTTAAAAATGGTAAAATTCTTTTGTAGCTCCTTTAAAATTTTAAAATTATAAGTTAGTATAATAGTAAATTTGTATTTTAATCATTCCAAAAATTTATGATTTATCTTTGACCCCTTTAAGCAATTTTCTGGCTTCACCTTTGATTTACTTTATAGCCCTTTAAATTTTTTTTAAAAAATTACAAGTTAGTATAATGGTATATTTTCAATTTGACCCCTCCAAAAATTTATGATTCATCTTTGGCCCTCTTAAAGCAATTTGCTTTGCCATTGATTTGCTTTGTAGCCTATTTAATAAAAAAATTATAAGTTAGTCTAATGATAAAATTTTAAGTTGACCCTTCAAAAAATTTATGATTCATCTCTGGGCCTTTAAAGCAATTTGCTTTGCCTCTGATTTGCTTTGTAGTCTCTTTGATTTTTTTTTTAATTATAAGTTAGTATAATGGTAAATTTTCAGTTTGACCCCTCCAAAAATTTATGATTAATCTTTTATCTCTTAAAACAATTTCTTTGGCTTCCTCAATGATTACAATATTGAGGAGGCTAATGGGAAATGATAGGTTTTGAACCCCATGTCATCTAAGTGCTCGATGAAAGCTTTAGTCCCAAACAAGTCTTGGCCCTTTTGCCTATTAAAAACACTGGTAATTAACATGTATGATTTATGGATTTTTAGATAGGTGATATCTCCTTGAGTGACTACATTGGCGTTCATGCATCAAAGCATGCAACCTATGTACCACACACAGCTGGTATGTACTCGGTTAAACGGTTCAGAAAAACTCAATGTCCAATTGTGGAGAGGCTTGCAAATGTTGGAAAATTTGGACATCACATATATAATAAGGATAATTACATGTTATTATCTACTATCATGATAGGTTAGCCCAAATTAAAAGTGATCTAATTTGGTTAGAATTCTATTGGACTTTAAATTATTAAATAAAGTATGGGATAAATATGTGTAGATACTCTTCTAATTAAACTCTAATTAATGATGAGCTAATTAGAATTTGATTAGAACTAATATGCTAAGGTTATAAATATTAGGGTTATGGTCCCCAAATTATACACAAAATATCTTTTCTAATATCCCATCATTAGGAAAGAGAGAGAGCAAATATTCTCTAAATTTCTTGTGTGCTAATTTGGAAGATCAAATCCCCAAAATCCGGTAAAACTACAAGGAATTCATGGATTTAGGTACGCTTCCGCATTTAGTTTTATTCTTCATTTATTCTTGATGATTTGACATGATAAGATCCTGGATTATTCAGATTTATTTTTAGATTTATTTTACAAATCTAACAACTGGCATCCGAGCTTTGTCATGTTGAATCATTGAGAAAGAATTTATTCTTTATGAATTTGATATTTTAATTATATATTATGTTGAATCTTTGAGATTCTTGATAATTTTGGGTTTTGATTCTTTAAATAAAGTTTTAAGGTTTTATTTTGATATTGCAAGGCATGTGATTATTATTTTAATCCTATATGACATTTAAAAATATATATAAATATATATACAGAAATTGATTCATATATATGTTTTGTTATATAATATATGCATGCTTTGATTGGTTTAATGCATGTTTTGGAAATTTATATATATATATATATATATATATAATTATCTTTCAATTTTGATTGAAAGATGAAATTAAGGTAAATATTTTGAAACAAATAAATTCATATTTTGGCTTTTAATTAAGGATGTCTAATATTTTAAATAAATTAGTTGAAACAAAATGCCGCCAAAGTGACCTCTTTTGTGTAGATTAGTTTATTTGAAATATTAAGATGATTATATGTTTTTGTGATTCATGCGTTTATTAATTGACCCAAGGGTAAGTTAATATTTGGCAGAATTTCAACGACATCTGTGGTGATAAACGTGTGACAATTATAAGGTATTTTATGTGAGCAATAAGTTAGTCCAAAGATCAATTCATTATTTGACATAATTTATTGTCAATGTTTGATTGCTACAACAAGAGTACCGCTTACTGTTAATATTACTGTCCAAAGACTTGATATCAATGTTGTGTTTGGTATCTTGAGATGGGATTAGCCATTATCCTGAATTTATTGTTTACTTATGAATATTGATTTAAGCTTGTTTTTTGTTCTATATTCAACTAATTCATCTTCTGCTGCCACAATATCTGCTAATATAAATTCTATACCCATGCTTAATGGGACTAATTTTAAGGAATGGAAAAGGCACTTACTTATAGTGCTTGGCTGTATGGACATAGACCTTGCACTAAGGGAAGAACAACCTGCATCTCTCACTGTGGAAAGCACCCCTGATGTTAAGAGGGACTTTGAGAGGTTGGATCGTTCAAATCGCATGAGTCTTATGATCATGAAACACAACATTCCAGAAGCCTTTAGGGGCATAGAATCTGAAGAGATTACTCAGGCCAAGGGTTTCCTTGATGAAGTTGAGAAACATTTTGCTAAAAATGATAAGGTTGAGATGACATCACTTCTGACTTCTTTGATGTCTATGAAGTATAAGGGTCAAGGAAACGTAAGGGAGTACATTATAGAGATGTTCCATACTGCTTCAAGACTTAAGGCACTTAAGATCGAGCTTTCTGAGGAATTGCTTGTTCTTATGGTTTTGGTATCGCTTCCTGGACAGTTTAATCAATTTAAAATTAGTTATAACTGTCAAAAGGAGAAATGGACCCTAAATGAGCTCATTTCTCATTGTGTGCAAGAGGAAGAAAGGTTGAAGCGTTATAAGTCTGAAAGTGCTCATTTGGCCAATGCCCCTAAAGACAAGGGCAAGAAAAGAAAATATTAGAATGAAGCTGCTAAGGGTCCAGCTCAAAAGAAACAACAACAAGCTATAGAGAGTTGTTTCTTTTGTAACAAGTCTGGACACGTAAAGAAAGATTGTACCAAATATCATGCTTGGCGTGCAAAGAAAGGTATAATTCTTAATTTGGTCTGTTCAGAGATTAATTTAGCTTCAGTACCTAGAAACACTTGGTGGATAGATTCTGGTGCTACTACTCACATAAGTGTTTCTATGCAGGGTTGCCTGAGTTACCGAAAGCCAAGTGATGGTGAAAGACACATCTTTGTGGGCGATGGAAATTTGGTAGAAGTGGAAGCGATTGGGCATTTTAGGTTGTTATTAGGAACTGGTTTTTATTTGGATTTAAAAGACACTTATATTGTACCGTCATTTAGACGGAATTTAGTTTCTGTTTCTTCGTTGGACAAATTTGGTTATTATTGTTCATTCGGAAACAATCAATTTAATTTTTCTTTAAATTCAAATGTTATTGGAACTGGTTATTTAAATACTTATGACAACCTTTATTTGCTAGAAACAATTGCATCCTATAATGAAACCTTGCATGTGGAATCACGTGGTATTAAACGCAAATTAAATAAGGAAAATTCAGCATCATTATGGCATAAGCGCTTAGGTCATATCTCAAAAGTTAGAATTGAACGCCTTGTGTCTGATGGTATTTTAAAGTCCCTTGACTTCACAGACTTTGATGTCTGTGTCGATTGCATTAAGGGAAAACAGACCAAAACCAAGAGATTAGATGCCAACAGATCTTCAGACGTCTTAGAATTAATTCATATAGATATTTGTGGGCCATTCCCTACGGTATCTTGGAATGGTCAACAATATTTCATAACATTCATAGACGATTACTCACGGTATGAGTACTTATATCTTATTCATGAGAAATCTCAGTCTTTGGACGTGTTCAAAGCTTATAAAGCTGAAGTTGAGAATCAACTCAACAAAATGATTAAAAACATCAGATCTGATCGTAATGGTGAGTACTACGGTAGATATGATGGCTCAGGTGAACAATGTCCAGAACCATTTGCGAGATTCCTAGAGGAATGCGGTATTGTCCCACAGTACACCATGCTAGGATCACCTAGTATGAATGGTGTAGCTGAAAGACGAAATAGAACTCTTAAGGATATGGTAAGGAGCATGATTGCTCATTCTACCTTACCTGAATCCCTCTGGGGAGAAGCATTAAAGACAACAGCTTACATTCTAAACAGAGTACCCAATAAAGCAGTTGCAAAAACACCTTATGAGCTTTGGATAGGTCAAAAGCCTAGTTTAAAGCACTTTCACATTTGGTGATGTCCAGCTGAGGCAAGGCCTTATAGGCCACATGAAAAGAAATTGGACTCTAAAACAGTAAGCAGCTACTTTATTGGCTATTCTGAGCGATCTATGGGCTATAAATTTTATGATCCCATAATAAGGAATATTTTTGAGACGGGAATTGCAATATTTTTTGAAGATGTTGAGTTTGGGGGGAGAAATAAGGTTAGAGACATTGTTTTTGAGGAGGAATTGGATTCTAACTCAGTTCCTACTATCACTTTTGACGATGTTCAGGTTCTTATACCTATCATTGATCAAGAAGTGAATCCAGAACCTCTACAAGACAATATTGAACAACTTCCCATTCAAAATGAGGTAATTGTTCCAGAAGAATAAACTCAACAACCTCAAGAACAAGTGCCATTAAGGAGGTCCACAAGAGAAATGAGAAATGCTATTCCAGATGATTATATTGTATTTCTCCAAGAACATGAGGATGATAATGGAATCATGGAAGATGATCCAATCAACTTTCATCAGGCTATGAAAAGTTCTAATTATCAAAAGTGGATTGATGCCATGAAAGATGAGTATAAATCTATGCAAGACAATAAAGTTTGGGAACTTGTCCCATTACCTAAATATGCAAAACCAATTGGTTGTAAATGGATATTTAAAACCAAGAGGGGTGCAAATGGTAATGTAGAGAGGTATAAAGCGCGTCTTGTAGCTAAAGGATATACTCAAAAAGAAGGTATTGATTTTACAGAGACTTTCTCTCTAGTTTCATCGAAAGACTCATTTAGGATAATCATGGCGCTTGTTGCTCATTTTGATCTTGAGTTACATCAGATGGATGTTAAAACTGCGTTTCTTAATGGCGACATTGAAGAAACAGTTTATATGGTGCAACCAGAAAATTTTGAGTCAAAAGACTCAAAGAATATGGTTTGCAAATTGAAAAAATCCATCTATGGACTCAAACAAGCTTCTCGTCAATGGTACCATAAGTTTCATCAAATAATTGTCTTGTTTGGTTTTGAGATAAATATTATTGATGATTGTGTGTATCACAAATTCAATGGGAGTAAGTACATATTTCTGGTTCTATATGTTGATGACATTTTGCTTGCCGCTAATGATATAGGCTTATTGCACGAAACCAATAGGTTTTTATCTAAGCATTTTGAGATGAAAGATCTTGGGGACGCCTCTTTTGTTTTAGGAATTCAGATACATCGAGATCGATCTCGAGGTATTCTTGGATTATCACAAAAGAACTATATCGATAAGGTACTTAAAAGGTTTGGCATGCAGAGTTGTAGACCAGGTGACACCCCTGTCTCTAAAGGAGACAAATTTAGTTTTACTCAATGCCCTAAAAGTAACCTTGAAATTCGAGAAATGAAAAAGATTCCCTATGCATCAGCTATTGGGAGTTTAATGTATGCTCAAGTTTGTACGCGTCCGGACATTGCGTACATTGCTGGGATGCTAGGCAGATATTTAAGCAACCCTGGTATAGACCATTGGATAGCAGCCAAAAGGGTTATGAGATATCTTCAGAGAACAAAAAATTACATGCTTATTTATAACAGATCAGATCTTTTGGAGGTCATTGGGTTTTCTGATTCTAATTTTGCTGGATGCCAAGATAGTAGGAAATCTACATCAGGCTATGTTTACCTGTTAGTTGGAGGAGCTATATCTTGGAAAAGTGTCAAACAGACACTTGTAGCTTCATCCACTATGGCAGCAGAATTTGTAGCATGCTATGAGGCATCAAACCATGGAATATGGTTGCAGAACTTTGTCACAGGGCTGCGTATTTTGGAGAATGTAGAAAGACCAGTCAAATTATTTTGTGACAATAAGTCAGCAGTACTGTATTCCAATAGCAACAGGAGTTCATCTAAGTCAAAGCATATTGACATAAAGTTCCTAGTTGTAAAAAAAAAGAGTGCAAAATGGTCAAATATCCATAGGGCACATTGGGACAAACTCCATGATAGTGGATCCGCTCACAAAAGGTCTACCACCCAATGTCTTTCATGAGGACACTGCTCACATGGGTGTTACATTGTTTGAGGATATCATGATTTAGTAGGAGTTTATATTTTATTTGTTTCAGACATTTATGTATTCGGTTACTTTCTGATCAGAAATGAAGCATTCAGTTTATTCACTCAGTTTATTGTTTTGAAATTGACCTTACTTTAGTTTAAAGAGGACCAGTTGGAAATAGACATGTTTAGATCATATTGCATGTAATTTCCATGCTACACATCCATACTTGATCTATGTCATTTGGTTGTGTTAATATACGTGATCATGGATGGATTTAGTTACGAGATATGTAACGAAAGTCGCCTTGGTTCTATGTTAACATAATTAATGGACGAGATTGTTCAGAATACCTTTTGGATATGATAGTAAAATTTTGAGCTCATAAGATTATATAATGACATGTAATTATAAAGTAATTAGTATATATATGTGGTCCAAGTGGGAGATTGTTGGAAAATTTGGACATCACATATATAATAAGGATAATTATATGTTATTATCTACTATCATGATATGTTAGCCCAAATTAAAAGTGATCTAATTTGGTTAGAATTCTATTGGGCTTTTAATTATTAAATAAAGTATGGGATAAATATGTATAGATACTCTTCTAATTAAACTCTAATTAATGATGGGCTAATTAGAATTTGATTAGAACTAATATGCTAAGGTTATAAATATTAGGGTTATGGTCCCCAAATTATACACAAGATATCTTTTCTAATATCCCATCATTAGGAAAGAGAGAGCAAATATTCTTTAAATTTCTTGTGTGCTAATTTGGAAGATCAAATCCCCAAAATCCGGTAAAACTACAAGGAATTCATAGATTCAAGTACGCTTCCGCATTTAGTTTTATTCTTCATTTATTCTTGATGATTTGACATGATAAGATCCTGGTTTATTCAGTTTTGTTTTTAGATTTATTTTACAAATCTAACAGCAAATTCATTAATGATGCACGGTCGAAACAATGGGAAAATACTCATAGCAGTTAGGATCGTAAAACATGCAATGGAGATCATTTATCTCCTCACTGATCAGAATCCAATTCAAGTCATTGCCGATGCTATTGTAAACAGGTAAGTGTCTCAACTCTCAATGATCTTAAAAACTTTTCTCAACTATGGTTCATTTCACCACTTAATGCTATAACCTTTCATGTTATAATAGTGGACCTCGTGAAGATGCTACCCGTATCGGCTCAGCTGGTGTTGTTAGGCGTAAAGCTGTTGATATTTCACCTCTCCGCCTTGTGAATCAAGCCATCTATCTAATAACCACTGGTGCTCATGAATCTGCATTCAGGAATATTAAAACCATTGTCGAATGTTTGGCCGATGAGCTTATTAATGTTGCAAATGGATCATCCAACAAATGGTAAATCAGGGTCTTCATAAATTTTGTTCGTTTTGTTTTTGCTTTGAAACTAAGAAGCAATGGCAGATATTTGGACTAAATTTTAGGGTCCTAGTAAAACTTTCAAAAAATTCATAAATTTAATGAGAAACTTTTTTAAAAAAATTGGGTGTCTAATTAAAATTTTTTAAATTTTTTTGTGAGATTGAGAATTTTCAAAAAAAAAAGAGTTTAATTACAATTTTTTAAAAAAATTAAAAAATATAATAAGAATTTTAAAAATTTTGAGACCTAATTAAAATTTTCTAATTTGAAAGGCGAACGCCGCTTAGGCTACCATATCGGTTCGCCTCTGCTAAGAAGTGCTTTCTCATGTGTCTTTTTTTTACTAATTATTCTAATTTGGTGTAGCTACGCCATTAAGAAGGATGAAATTGAAAGAGTTGCCAAGGCCAACCATTGAGGAAGGATTTTGGAAGACATAAATTACATGAGATTTTTTTTTTATTTTTTTAATAAGACATGTTTTGGGTTTGTTATTACATGGTTAAAAAAAAAAGAGATTTAGTCAAATTTATTTTAAATATTTTCATAAACTTTTAATTATTTTATCTATTTAATATTTAGTTTTTTAAGAGTTTAATATTTAGTTAAATCAATTCTATTTTAAGCCTCCCACTTGGTATGGTAATAATAAGATTTGTTGAGGCAATAAATCAAATTTAATTTTTCCTCATAGAACATTCAATTTTAATACCTTCATAATTAAAAAAAATGGTTTTTTCTACATTATATATTTTGATTAATTATAATAAATTATTAATTTATTATTATAATTAGGTCATGTCATTTTTTTAAGGGTAAACTATAAAAATAATCACTTTTGTTTGTTTCAAATTACATTTTTGTTTGCCAGTAAAATGATTTTCGGAAAATTATTTTTGGAAAATGATTTACTTTTCTGAAAATGATTTACTTTTCTGGTGTTTGGATGAATCTGTGTAAAATGTTTTCTGTTGTTTGGCAGAATTCCTGAAAATATTTTCCGGAAAAGCTATTTTTACATATATTAATAAATTTATATTTTAAATTGTTTTTACATATATTCCAATGATTTATAAATAAATAAACAAATCATATTAAAGTTAAAAACATAAGTCAAATTTATTTTTTATTACCTAAGTAAATATTTGTGCCTTTAGTTCAACTTACATTTTGCAATGTTTTTGTGTATGTATATTACAATGTTTTTTTTTTTATAAGTGTTATGGTCGTGCAATTTCTATTTCTAGACTAATTCCAATTTCTATTTCTTTTATCAAATTTTGAAATGTGAAGAATGACAAGCTCACCTACATCTAAAGAGGCTATATTTGATGATTTAACCAAATATACAACATCTGGATCTTTGAAATTAACAATAACTGCTTCAATTACACATGAGAAAATACTCTCCAAATCAGAGGATTTGTTTACAAGACAACAGTTCTATTATAATTGAAAACTATACTCTGTGTAGTATAGAGCAAAATGTATGCTTTTGGAAAAAGCATTTCTTCAACACTAGTAACCTACAAAAGATAGAACATGACAATTAGGTCTAAGAAAATATGTTTTATTGTCTTTATAAGGCTAAAAAAACATGCCAATAATATTATATATATATATATATATATATATAAGGCTCAAAATATTATGATGAACCAACCTAGAAACAGAAATTGCACAACCATAATATTTGACTAAAAGATAATCTAGCTTTTAGTGGAATTTTAGGGGTAGCAGGTTGTTTGTGTATCTTATACATTACATATAGCAGCATTAAAGTTTTCTTTACTCCACCTCAACCACAAAAGAATTCTTATTAGTCCTACTTTTACTAGTTAAGAACTCTTTTTTATCCCATACAATTAGCATTCCTGTATCTTTCCTCTTATGATTGTTTCACTATTTGGTTTTCATTTTAATATCTCTATAGCAGTGAAATAGTTATTCTGATTATAAACATTAACTGCTTGCATTTGGGACAAATTTTCACGTGAATGAACCAAAGTTAGAAAATGTAAGTTATCTATCATACACATGAACAAAAAGAAGTCGTGTATTACCAGTGCAGACTTGTCAGACAATATAGAATCAACAACATCTTTTGCTGCCCATGTCTTCTTATCATTTGACTTTAAAAACTGAACATTCGGTGGACCTATCTGAATCAAAGGATGAAATAAAATTCATAAAACATTGGACAGTTAACAAATAGGGATACATTCAGAAAGATGCAGTTCTATAAAATTACCGAAACAGAAATGATGAGATTATCAACAATGTCCACACGTTCAGACACAATGCGTAGGCATGCATCAGCTGCATTATATGTAAAATCTTGTTAGTATATCATATATTTTGTGTCCAATATCTAATTGTGTTTTAGAAATATTGCAACAAAACTTGGAATTCTAAATAGTACTGATTAAAATGCTATAGCACACAGAACTTTTCTTTTCCAAGTTGTGAGATTGAGTAAGACATACGAGACAATGGTGCTGCAGATGAATAGCGTTCTGGCTTTCTAGATTCCACCCTTCAGAAAAAATGTAAAAAGAGCCATGTTCCTACACTTTGAGGTGAATTGGTTTACTCTTCCTTGAGTGAAATTGAAAGTGATATTACAGGTGTATTAAGATCTCATAACGAAAGAACTATAAGATGCCTTTAAACAAAATACGTAATTTGAATCCTCCAAAGATATGTGTTACTGTGTGTGCCAATCATACTGCATAAACTGTAACAAGAGTCAATTTTTCGCATATATTAGGGTCAATTGCTTCATAGAAGTAAACGAGGGAATTATTCAATAGGACTAGGAACGATGAGACAGAGTGAACAACATGTTTTCTTTACAGATTTCTAAATTTATATATGATAGTAATGAAAAAAGGCAGCAGGTCATGTCACGTGTAATTTTAATGCTGAAAACCTACTATTTAAAAAGGAACTTCTTAGATGGTATGTAATATCCGGGATCTAGGGGTTATGCGTTTTAGCTTGAATGTATGTGGTAGCGTGCCTATGTGTGGTTTGAGTGTGTTTTGGGAGCTTCGGGAATTTTAGAATGTAGGAGAATGCATTAGAAAAATATTAGATTTTTATTCTTAAAAGGAACCTAGTCAAGATAGGCCTTAAGAAAATTTGTTGGAGGATTTAGACACAAGGAGTCAATTGGTAAAGTGGCAAGTAGAGTGTGGAGTGTACTAATGGTCTTAGGTTCGAATCCCATGGATGACAATAAGGTGACTTTTATTTTTGTTTTTGTATGGCATGTGTTGGACAAATTTTAATTATGGTAGGATAGACTTTTTCATTTATGGATAGTGGACTAAGGAAAAAGGCAAGTGTTTATTTAAGGTATGGAATCAAGGAGTTATGGTAGGATAAGGGGACATAAGGCTTGAAGTATGGAGTGTTGTTTTGGAAACTTTTCTATGGCCATTTGACCATGAATGTAGACGGTTTAGTGGGCTAGGGGGGTTGGCTTAATTTTGAATGTGATTAGGAGGAAATAAGGAGGAAAGTGTGGGATTTGTGATGAGATGTGAGTTGGCCGGCCAAGGAATTCTTGGATGACCATTTCAGTCATGTGGGTAGAGGGGAGTAGCCGAAATTCTTCTTAAGGGGTATAGGTGTTTATTTTTCGGGTTTTCTTTTTCCTTCTCTAGTGTGGTGCCGAAATCCTAATGCCATCAAAGTGCCATTTTGGCCATTTTCTTTTGCCAAAAAACTTGTTCCATTCTCTCATAAACCTCACCCTTTTCTTTCATAAGTTGAACCACACCAAAATTTACCATTATTTTTCATTTGTGCACTTTCGCTGAATCATCCATTGACCATAAGGGTCATTTGTTTCTTTTCTTTTCTTCTCTCTTCCAATTTCACCATTGCCGCAACACCATAAATCTCCTATCTCTCTCTTCTTTTTCTTGTTTTGTTGTTAAAGCCGAAACTCCCTCTTGTCATCAAACCAATTCGCATCACACTCCATCCCCTTCATTTCTTCTTTTCATATTTCATCAAAAGCCAAGAACATTTGACCATTTGCGTTTTTGGTCATTCTTTTTTGGTAAGGATCTCTTCTAGGCTAATCTCTTTTCTTTTATCTTTTATCTTTCTCTGACTGTCGGAAATCAAGACTCTAATCCTCCCAGTTTCTTTGGCCGAATCATGAAGGAAAGTTTCGGGATTCTTTTGTAGCCGACATTTAGAGGGGAGATCATTTGGGATTTAAGTATCCAAGAAGGGAGTTCATCAAATCGCAAGGTGCAAATCGTTTAGGCTTTGGGTTTCGAGATTTAGTCGACTGTGCCGGAAAAGGTGTGTAGTTATCACACTAATCTCCTGTTGTTTGTGTGTTGCTATGAATATATATATGTATACATATAATATGTGTATGATAGCCGGAAATAATGGCTGAGATGGTGGCTACCCATGGTGGGTATTCGGTTAACCAGGTCAGTTTTATGATATTATTTTACCATGGTATATGTGTGGAATTGTGGTAAGCATGTGATGTATGCTCATTGGAATTTTATTGTTATTTGGCCATGATACTGACATATGCATAGGGATTGGGATATGAGTATTGAAGGACAGGGTGTACATTTATGTACGTGGTTTAGTGATAGCTACGAGCCTCACGTGGATTGATGATCGGCTCTGTGCCTCATCGTGGTTGGTATCGGCTTTGTGCTATATCGTGGTTGGTGATGGCTATGTGCCTCATCGTGATTTGATGTTAGCTACGAGCTACATCGTGGATTGACGTTGACTGAGGTCGCGTTGTAGAATATCGCAGCTACATCGTGGATTGACGTTGACTGAGGTCGCGTTGTAGAATATCGCGTTGTGGATGGCATTGCTTGCCAAATTGGTGTGTAGAGGTTGGAGGGTTGATTTAGTAATCCCCTGGTGTGTGGTGGCTGGATACGGGGGTGTGTAGAGGATGGACCCTAGGCTGGGTTGGGTGCATTTTGCATTATTATTTGATATGTGGATTGGTGTGGTTTGGGCTAAGCCCATGTGTGGAAATCTGTGGAATAATTACACACCGAGTCAGTTTGACTCACCCTATTTTTCCAAAAACAATGCAGGTGATGCATGATGCTTGGACCGGGCTGGAGCGGACACGAGGTGGCCATGCAGAAGATGTTTTATTTGTTTTAAGCACTTTATATTTTCAGTACTTTTGGGTAAATCATTATTGTAATAAGGCCACTTAAAGTATTTTGGGATTTTATTATGTTTAAGTTGGATTAGTTATCGAGCTAATAACTGGGAATGTTTTCTTTCAAACAACTCATATCTTAAAAACTTATAATTTAAGTTTTAAATTCGGGAATTTGTTACGACATAGTTTTACGTAGAATTTCAAAAGTACCATGTTTTATAAATAACGGAAAATTATTAAGTTTTCACCTTTATGTCAAACATCTTTTCAAACTTTTTCCTCAGTAGCATTCTAAATTCGGCCGTGGTGTTTGGGCCGGGTTTGGGGTGTTACATGGTAATTCCACTGGGTATGAATAGGTATAAGAATTTATTTCATCAACTAATGAAGTCATTCTTACATCTTCCGCAGCAAGACATCTTGCAATAAGCTTAACATGATACTTGGAAGAAAAAGGAAGAGAGTATGGATATAGAATTTATTAAAAAACTAGATAGCATGCATTCAAATGTTTCCTTCCAATAGAAGTGTTACAAAATCAGAAGAATGTGAAGATTCAGTGGGAGATTGTTGAAGCCTTATAGTAGGAACAATAACAAAAGAAAAATTAGATCCCTTTATGATCCTCTAGATAAACATTACATAGAAGGATCCACTTAAATTTCTAGAAATAAAGGGTTCTTTCTTCGGTTAGAGAAGAAAGCTCTACCAAAAATCTAAAACATACAATTTGATCTTGGTGCAACTAGAAACTGCTTAAACTCAACCATGGGTAAGTTTAAATATCACAACTCTTTACACAAGCTCAAGCCATAACAGGGATGCCACACCTAATATTTTGTGAATTCAACACTATAATGATTCTTTTGGGATATATAATAGTCTTCATGGTTAACAAAATCAAAACGAAAGCAACATAAAATAAGTATAGCACATCATGTAAATTTTCCATCACTGATGATGGATGGGCATATAAGACAGCCTAATAGCTTTTAAATAACTGGTCCTTTTTCTTCACTAAAAACCAACTAAGCTAAGCCATTGGTTCTTCATACTGTCATTTCATCATGCACAAGGTGAACTAGTGAAAGAGGTAACGAAGGTATAAACATGTACCTGAAGATGGAAAATGTGTGGAGAGAAAAGAAGAAAGAGCCAAGAGCAACAAATCCCTTCTCCATAAAACGTTTGGGGAAGTGGGTTTTGAAGCAACATTGCAACATAATGTAGTTTTCTGATGAAATTTTGTACTGTAATTACTATAATTATGACTTAGCATTCCACTGCCATTACTACCCGGTTCATGCATGAGAGAAAAGCCCAGAAAAAAAAAAGAAACAAGTTGAGAAGAAACAAAGCTAAAAAGTAAAGGGAGAGCTAGAAAGAAAAAGAGAAACCCTGAAGAAAGAGAGGGTTGGGAGCGAAAGAAGAAAGGGGAATCTGCCTGAGATCTGCCTGGATGAAAACGGAGCTTTAAGAAAATGTCTTATAGAAATTGAAACGGTAAGACAATTTCCCAAAATGTAAGGGATTTTACGCGTGTTTTGGAAAATGTTTTCAGTCAACCAAACACTGGAAAACTAGGAAAATATTTTCCGAAAAATAAAATACTGGCAAGCAAACGCACCCTTATATTTGAAATGTTACGTTTTAGTCACTTACGTTATCGTTTTGTTACGAAATAGCCACTCTTCCGTTAAGCTCCGTTACCTTCCTAACGACAATCCTACGTGGCAATCCTAATGAGTTTTAAATTCCAACTTGAATGTTTAACTGGGATAAGAATAGTTTTTTTAGTCAAAATGGAAAAGAAAATTAAAAGAAAAAGGAAACAAACAATTTTTCTTTTCCAATTTAAGGTGTGATTAATTTAAAATTTTCAATTAATTAAATTTATTTAATTAAAAATCTATTCTCGTCCCAATTGGACATCCAAGTTGGCATTTAAAACCCATTTGGACTGCCACGTAGGATTACCGTTAGGGAGGTAATGGAGCTTAATGGCAGAATGACCACTTCGTAACAAAACGATAACGTAGGTGACTAAAATGTAATATTTTAAACATAAATAACTAAAATGTAATATGAGGCAAACAAAAGTGACTATTTTTGTAGTTTACCCTTTTTTAATGTTAGGATAAACTATTGGTTGGGCACTTATATTTATAATAATTAAATAAAGAAACTTGTATAATTATTTTACAATTAATATTTTATAATTTTTTAAACAATCTTATTATAGATTCTGGTCATATTTGATTTTTTTGACATAATGCCTAAAATTATCCATAGCACCATCTAACCCATAAATAGGAGGATAATGCATTTCAATGCACTCGAACCTAGGGGTGTTCAATTGGTTAACCGACCGGTTAGCCGACCCGAACTACCATTAACCGAATTAATCGACCATTTTAACCCCTTAACCGTTAACCGAACTGAACTTTTTCGGTTAATTCGGTCGGTTAACCGAATTAACCAAAATTTATATATATTTTTTATTTTTGGTTAAAAAAAGTATAAAACATATAAAGAAAAATTAACCGGCTTAATTGACTGATTAATTTATATTTCCAAAAATTAACCGAACCAATCGAATACTTATATATTATAATATTATTTATTAAATTCGGTTAATTTGGTTAACCGGCCAATTTCGAACCGAATTAACCGTTAACCGAACTTCCAAAACTTTATTAACTGACCCCTGGCCGAATTAATTGGGTTAACCGACCGATTAACTGAATTCGATCAGTTAACCGAATTAATTCGGTTTTACCAGAAATTTGCACACCCCTACTCGAACCTACATCCATGCCAGTCGAATTAAGATTTAATTGACATATTTTTCTTTTTAGATGTATATCAAAAACATAGTTGATAGTCAACAGTTACCTATAAGTAATTTGATAATTATAAGTTTATACATATTACATATATGTTACGACTTGAAATATATTTGATATAAAAAACTATTATGATAATAAAAAAATTTAAATTATAAGTTAAATTTAATTTTGTTAAATATAAAATATAAAATGGAAATTATATAATTTTTAATAATTATTATAATATGAGATAACATGATATTATCATCATATGTTGCTTACTTAAAAAAACATATTATAATAATTAATTAATTAATTTTAAAAATAATTATATTTCCGAATCACGAATTTAGATTTATTCAACAAATTTTATATAAATACTTGTTTTTATATCGCTATTTTCGTGCGATGTTTAGCTTAAACAATATTCATTCTAAATGTTGATCTATTGAAATATGCATGAATATATAAATATACATTAAAAATATAAAAAAAATTATAATTCTATCTATAAATTAAGTTAAATAAATTATAGAAAATAAAAACTATAAATAAAATTAACACAAATATATATTAAGTTTTTAAAATTTAATTTTTAATGAGGAAAATATTAAAATTATTTTACAGTAAATTGTTAAACTTAAAATATATTTTTAAGTAAAATCACATTTTAATAACATTAATTTAAATTAATTTTGTTTTTTTTCAAATAACATTAATTTTTTTCAAAGAATTTAAACAAAACTAAAATTATAAAAATTAAAAAATATTAATACAAACAAATAATGCTTGCATTACATGAGAATCCAATCCAAATTACTTTATTTTATTTTAATTTCGTATATTAGATATATACTATTATTAATATTCAAAGCATATATATTATTATTTATTGAATTTTATTTTTATACAAACACTTAGATATTATAGAGTTTTATTATTAGATACATTTTACATGAGAATGGATTATATCTAATTGTGATTCTACCTCTTCCTTAATATTTTTAGTTAGATATGAATTTATTGAGGAAAAAAATATTAAAAAAAATAAGAATAATGTGAAATTATATTCTTATACAAACTTTTCTCCTTTTTACATCTAACTTTTCGACCACGTCAGTAATCCGCGCAACTTCCAACTAGTTTTCCACGTGTCTTTTTCCAATTTGTTTGTTGTCATCCCTTGCACCCCACTTCATTTTTGCATTTTCCAAAATCACCTTTTTCTATGAATATGAAATGTCAATATTAACCCTCCCATTGAAGTAAAACTGTAAAGACTCCTTTAATTTTTGTTTACTGAAACCTCAGTTCTCTCTGCCTTTTACTCTGCTTCTCCCTTCCTTCTTTCATAAAAAATTCCTTTTTCTTTTTTTTTTCAATTTGATTTTGCTCTTTAGTTCATATTTTTTTTCTTTTTTCTGATTTCATCGTTTTATGATCGACGGCCCACGTCCGCACTCATGACTTTGATGACTACTCCGCCGGTAGATGTACGTACCATTCTTCCCTCTCTTCACTTTGAATAGATACTTCGATATTTTTCTTTGATTTTTTTTTCTTGGTGGAAATGCTTGAAGAATTTTTTTTTCTGAAGTTCTCTTTTTCTGTTATGTTTTTCAATTGATAAGTGATAAATTTGGACGTGGATTTCGTGGTACTGATAGTGTTTTTCTTAATGTATTCAGAGTGTAATAATTAGGGTTTTGGTTGAGAACGTTAGGGTTAGGTTTAGGTTTAGGTTGATCAGTGCTTTGATATTTTGGAAACTTGGATTTTGTAACAGCAAGAAGACGAGGAGATGCTCGTGCCGCATACGGATATTGTTGAAGGACCTCAGCCAATGGAAGGTTTGTGTTTTTATTCCTTCTAGAATTCTTTTAGTATACTGTAATTCGAATTATTTTTCTGACAATTTTAAGTTGATCCAGAGTTCGGTTTTGTTTGTAATTATGGTGTGATTATGGAATAATAATTTGATTAGTGAGGTTGTTAGGGTTTTAAGTTTATTACTTTTTTGTTGATTTCATGATTTTGCTTAATTTTAGTTTCTCAAGTTGAGCCGGCTAATACAAATGAGAATCAGCAAGTGGAGGAACCTCAATCAATGAAATTCACTTGGACAATTGAGAATTTTTCTAGGCTGAACACCAAGAAGCACTATTCAGATATATTTGTTGTTGGTGGTTATAAATGGTAAAGTGGGAATTTCTTTGTTGTTATTGGAATATGTTTGGTTGGTCGGGTGCAATCTATCATGTTATTGATTTTTTGGATGTTGTGCTGATTCTTCTCTGCAGGCGGATACTAATTTTTCCAAAGGGAAACAATGTGGACCACTTGTCAATGTACCTAGATGTTGCGGATTCTTCTGCATTGCCATATGGTTGGAGTAGATATGCTCAGTTTAGCTTGGCGGTGGTTAATCAAGTCCATCACAAGTATTCAATAAGAAAGGGTATATTCTTACTGTTATTAGGTTTGGTGTTTTTCGTAAGTAATTTATAACAGCAGCCTTTATTGCATTTCCTACACTTTTCATTCCTATACATGGAGGTTTCACTTTAATGCAATCTTGCATTGCCTGGAAAGAAATTGTTTCTTGTGCCAGTAGTCAATGCTCTATTGTGTTTCTTATGAAGTGTTCATTCATTAGCTTTTTCACGGTAGGTGATGGTTCAGATTTTGGACATAGTTACAACCATGCTTTTTTGTAGCTGGGCTAAGGAATGAAAAATAGGAGATTCATGATTTGGTTCATCCAATTATTTATTGCACTTGGATTTTGGGAAGACTTGGTTTGAAAGGAAATATGATGTTTACGAGAATCTGTTGTAACATATATAAAATTTCAAAATTAGGGAGGTTTTGATCAAAATTAGAAGTTTGTGGTAATCAAAACTGATTTAGTGCTCTGGATGTTAGGATATTCTTTTTGATGATAATGACTATTTTAGTGGTTCTCAAAACATTTGTTTTCTCAATATATTATTTTTTGATATTCTGTCTATATATTACAACCTTATAATGAATTAATTTTAGATTTTCAGACGGCTAGTTAGTTAGGAACAGGATATAACTTTATTTATTTATACCCTTTTTCAATATTAATTTCTCCCACAAGCAGTCTGGTCCAAATAGAGTGAACATGATATTTTTTGTAATATTTCCTTATTCTATATTTTTATGCATTCTATTTTCAAGGTGATTTAACTGGGAGTTGAGTTTTTAGTGACAATTCTAGTATAGTTTTGCATGTTTTTGCTCATATTCTAGTTTTGGCCACATCTTTTTTGTTTTATTTTAGGTTGACATGATCTACTTCTTTTTTGTTTTATTTTAGATCAAAATGATCCACATCATTATGCTTTATTAAATGTTGACATGATTCGTCTTATGCCCCATTTGTTTCTTGAACGGCCAACAGATTTTTGTCATTCCTATTTTATTGAGATCAAGTAATATTGCAGAATTGAAAAAGAAATATGTCCATGGATAAATTTGATGAGCAGAATCAGTATGAAAGGATTAATTTCCAATGTTAACTGAAATTGATTTTTTTTCACGATAGGGTGATTAGATGATGCCCTTTCTTCGTCAGATCATTTTTGTTATGTTTATTGCAAGCAGTTGGGTGTTTAGTGTATGTAGTTGATATATTGCTGGAAGGAAGAAACCTCTGTGATATTGAAGATTCCTCTTGTCATTCCTAATTCAATAGTAAAGTTCATCCAAACTTATCTAGTGTCTTGCTTTTGACTTTCATTTGCAGACACTCAACACCAGTTCAATGCAAGAGAGAGTGATTGGGGTTTCACACCATTTATGCCTCTCAGTGATCTTTATGACCCTAGTAAAGGGTATATTGTGAATGATACTGTTGTTGTTGAAGCTGAGGTTGTTGTCCGTAAGATATTGGATTATTGGTCATATGACTCAAAGAAAGAGACTGGTTTTGTTGGACTTAAGAACCAAGGAGCAACTTGTTACATGAACTCGCTTCTGCAGACCCTATACCATATACCATACTTCAGAAAGGTGTGTCTCTTGTTTTTCCATTCAATTTGGATTGTTCTTGTGCTCTTACTTTAATTGGAGTGAAACATGTATTTTCTATGTTGTAATTCAGGCTGTGTACCACATGCCAACAACTGAAAATGACATGCCTATAGGAAGTATTCCTTTGGCTCTGCAGAGTTTATTTTACAAGCTTCAATATAATGACACTAGTGTTGCAACAAAGGAGTTGACCAAATCTTTTGGATGGGATACATATGATTCCTTCATGCAACATGATGTACAAGAACTCAACAGGGTCTTGTGTGAAAAGCTTGAAGATAAAATGAAGGTACTCACTTTGAATTTTTTTTTTAATATTCCCCTTTATACGCATATCAAATCATGTTATTGATTGTTCCCCTTTAATTTTTTCAGGGAACTGTTGTAGAGGGGACAATACAGAAGTTGTTTGAGGGTCACCATATGAATTATATTGAATGCATCAACGTGGATTACAAGTCTACAAGAAAGGAATCATTTTATGGTATTTATTTGTTACTGATGTTTATAACAATATTAATTTGGAATGCTGAATGTATCCCATAAAAGCAAATAGTGAGTGTGTATATTTGTTCCAGACCTTCAGCTTGATGTCAAAGGATGTCGGGATGTTTATGCTTCTTTTGATAAGTATGTGGAAGTTGAGCGCCTTGAGGGTGACAATAAATATCATGCTGAAGAACATGGCTTACAGGTCAGTTACATTTTTTTCCACTTGAGGTGGTGAGAACTGGGCTAGAAATTTTTTTATAAATGACCCATTTATTATCAGAATATTGCATAAAGAAAGGTTTGACAATTTGTTCTATGGTTGAACTTTATCTGTGATGAAATTTCTTTCCTGGGGGTTTGAAATATGGATTGAAGGTTTAACTCATCAAGTCACTTTAAGCCAGGCCATATTCTACTGGCACAAACTTGGGTAATCAGATTAATTTAAGTTCAAATGACATATTGTAATTGTGTGCCAAAATCTGTTTCTCATTTCAGGATGCGAAGAAAGGTGTCTTATTTATTGACTTCCCCCCTGTTCTTCAGCTTCAGCTAAAGCGTTTTGAGTATGATTTTATGCGGGATACAATGGTAAAGGTCAGTGTTGGAAATCAGTTTACTTCTGAAGATGTTAGATAGTTGGGGTGCTTTTGTTACTCATATTTTAGTATTTATTTATAAAATATTTCAAGGCTTTGGTCTATGTAATGTGATATGTTAGAAAAATAATTCTACTGATTCCTTGCCCTGCTGCACCAAATCCAATCTATATACTCAAATTCTAATCTCTATGTTTAATAGAACTATTCTTTTTTTCCCCCTGTCAAGTCTTCAGATCCCCTTTCTTCAATATTGATTAATCATGTTGTGAGGTATTTTGGAAAACATTGATAAAATCTTCTTTATATTTGAAATCATAACATGCCGCAATCATATTGCTCCTATTAATGAGTGAAAGTGTATAAATAGATATATTTTCTTAAAACTTTTATGTTGTTGCTTTATCTTTAATTAGTATGTTTTGCTTTTCACGACTACAATTACTATTACTGTCTGATCTTGTTTAAAATTTTGCCAATCACTGTTTGGAAACTGATTCCCAGTGATCATGTCCTTTTAACTGTGGGAATGGAACCATTTCTTTAAGTGGGCGTTGTGTTTTTCATGTGAATTTAGATACTATGCATGATAGCATGGGCTATTTGGATTAACAGTTGCTGCCATTTTCTAGATAAACGACCGCTATGAATTTCCTCTTCAGCTTGACCTTGATAGAGAAGATCGGAAGTATCTATCGCCTGATGCTGATACGAGTGTTCGCAACCTTTACACTCTCCACAGGTATTATTGTCTAGGGATTTTTTATATAATTCACACCACTAATACTTCTAATCTGTTCCTAACTGAGGCAAGTTGGTAATACTTTGTACAAGTTGTTTCCCTGCTTTACTACCTTGCTTGCCCGGAAATCTTTTCAATGTGCTGTTTTGTTTTACAGTGTCTTAGTTCATAGTGGAGGAGTACATGGTGGACATTATTATGCTTTTATCAGGCCGACCCTTTCTGATCAATGGTGAGCAGCATTTTTGCATTGATAGTTGACTAATATGATCACAATCTCACATGCTTCTATGTGTTCCTATTTTTCTTGAATTGAAAAAAGATTCTTAGAGAATGGTGTGATTGGCTTAAAATATGTTCTCTGTGATTAGTTTTAGTATTTAATGATACTGTTTAGCATGAAATCTCAATGCTCCTTTTTCTACATTGAAATAATAACATTATCATACTCTATAGTTATTCCAGAACTTGGTGTTGTTTTGAGACTTGCACTTAATATATGAATGGCTTGTGTTTAGGTCAGGCATTTCTCAGTTGTTCAAATTAGTATTGTCTTCTAGCAATGCTTTGTTTGGAGTTTAGTTTTGGTTTTCATCGTTGATCTCAGTGTATTATATGTCATCACATCCAAAAATATTTGGCCTTTCGAGTACTTTTCCATTTAATATTGGTTTTAATTAATTTTTTACTTTAAGATGGGGGAACCCTTTAATAGATATCTCTGTTTTGTCAGGTATAAATTCGATGACGAACGGGTGACGAAAGAAGATATGAAGAGAGCATTGGAAGAGCAGTATGGTGGTGAGGAAGAGGTAATGTTTCTATATTCCACTTTAAAAACCCTGTCTATTTGTGTACAGTATGTCAATTTATTTGAATTTTTGCCTTTATCTGTTGATTCAACAGTTGCCACAGACAAATCCTGGCTTCAATAACACACCTTTCAAATTTACAAAATACTCAAATGCATACATGCTTGTTTATATACGTGAAAGTGATAAGGACAAAATAATTTGCAATGTTGATGAGAAGGACATTGCTGAACATTTGAAGGTAATATCTCCATTTACTTGCAACTGATGTGAAAGCTCTAACTTTTGCCTTTATGCTTCTATTAACATAGATGTTGTAGATCTGGAGTAATGATTTAATTTCTAATTTCTCAGATGAGGTTAAAGAAAGAACAGGAAGAGGAGGACGACAAAAGGAGATATAAAGCACAGGCTCACCTTTATACTATTATAAAGGTTATATATTACAATTAAGGTTTTGGCATTTTTAGCTATTTTTACTTTTCATCTTCGCATTAGTGAATAGCATTAATGCATTTAGGTTGCAAGAGATGAAGATCTTCTAGAACAGATTGGAAAGGACATATATTTTGATCTTGTGGATCATGACAAAGTTAGGAGTTTCCGTATTCAGAAGCAGACACCTTTCAATGATTTTAAGGTACCACTTATAACTTATAATATGCAATTGAAACAAAATATCTCATCTGATTATTGTGGTTGTTGAGTGATGACATTGCTATCTATTCTCTGAACTCAAAGTTCAACATCATAATTCTGATTGTCAAACAGCATGTTTCTGAAATGTTTATTGAAATCTGAGAATATGGACTTGAGTTATTTTGATAGATCTTTTGGGGATAGTGGTGCTAGAGGGTAATTTTTGGGGAGCTTGGTGTTTCAATATTTGTCATGTGGATGAGCAGATGGCATTTGTGTTGGCATTCCATAAATTTATATATTATGTGCTATAAGTATGTCTTAGCATCCTTCTTACTTTTTCCTACTGTCCTAATGAACAAACGACTTTCTTTCTGTCTTTGGAATTTGTTGTTATGGGTTTAGTGATGTTATCATTTTCCTTTAAATGTTTAATTCGGCTGGTTTCCAGGAGGAACTTGCAAAAGAGTTTGGCATACCAATGCAATATCAACGTTACTGGATTTGGGCAAAGAGGCAGAACCATACATATCGTCCAAATCGACCTTTAACCCCTCAGGAGGAGGCTCAGCCTGTAAGTAGTTATACTTTCTTGTCTTCCTGTTTTGCATCTATTCTTTCTCATTGTTATGTATAGTTTATATTTCCTTAACTTTGCTTCTCAATGCTGAGATATCTAATAGAAGGGGGCCAGTGCTGGTGATTTACATGGGAGTGGGAATAATAGATGTTGATTCAAAAGCTTTGGCTAAATTTATAGAATTATGTTAATTTAAATGGTTCTTTTAGCAATTTTTTATTCTTTGGAGAAGTTTATGATAGGAATTTTTCCAAGATGCATTCATTTATACAAAGGTGAACCACTTTTATGGGATGCAGTAGTTGATGAGGAGCACTGTTTGTCCTAGTTTTTGGATTATTATACCTATTTTTTAAGCGGCTTCTATTTGGTTGTTTTAGGTTGGACAGTTGAGGGATATGTCAAATAAGGCTCATAATGCAGAACTAAAACTGTTCTTGGAAGTTGGGCGTGGACCGGTAATGTTGTTTTGTTGATCATTGTTTTAAGTTTTCAGATGGTACCTTGTTTTTGTCTCATTTTGTGGATAACTTCAGGATTTACGGCCTATTCTTCCACCTGACAAAACAAGGGAAGATATTATGCTTTTCTTCAAGCTTTATGACCCTGAGAAAGGAGAATTACGGTATTTACACTTTCCTATTTATCTTCTGTATTTCATGTTTCTCATACTTTCTGACATTGCATGTTGTTCCATTGCAGTTATGTTGGTAGGCTCTTGGTAAAACTTTCTGGTAAGCCAATAGAATATATAACCAAGCTAAATCAAATGGCTGGCTTTGCTCCTGATGAAGAAATTGAACTTTATGAGGTTTGTTACTCCTTAAATATGTCTGCAATGCATTGACGCTTAACTGAAATTTCTTGATCAAGTTATCTTACTTGTTGATTTTCGTATCTTTTAGGAAATAAAGTTTGAGCCTTGTGTGATGTGTGAGCATCTTGATAAAAGATGTTCATTCCGGTTAAGTCAGGTATATTTTGCTTTGGGACATATATCTTTTTTCAATGTAAATTGCCAGTGATACCATCTTTGCTTGCAGATTGAAGATGGGGATATTATATGCTTTCAGAAGTCTCTTACAATTGCAAGTGAAGAAGCATGCCAATATCCAGATGTGCCTTCATTTCTGGAGTATGTGCACAATCGTCAGGTACCATTAGTATGTGGAGACTTGCTGAATATTTTATTGGTATTTCTCAGGTTTATGTTTACTGATTTGTTCTGGGAGGCTGATAAATGTTTATATTATACCCTCTGTCTTTCCTGTGAGGCATTGGAGGTCCATCATTTGCACCCTGGTATTAGTTTTATAAAACAATATGTACAAGATATAGTACCAGAGAGGAGAGGAGATGCCTATATTTTATACTCAGTTCCTGTAATACTCTTCATTGACATGGGAACTTCATTCTTTCAGGATGTTAATTAATTGTTGATCATAAAAGAAAAAAAAGGAATACCATATTGGTGGCTGTTTCTATTTAATTTTTTGAAGAAACTGCATTGAACCTAACAACATAGCTTCTATAGGCAAAAGGTTTTAGATTGTTTCTGAGAAATGCCTGTCACAATTTTTATTCTTCAATTTGTGTTTGGATTCTTGCAACTCAATTAAGTTTTTGTGATTTGATGCCTACTTAGATTGTTCATTTCCGTTCTCTGGAGAGACCAAAGGAAGATGATTTCTGTCTAGAGCTGTAAGTACTTCTAATGCAAATTACTGTTCAGAAAGTACAAGAATTATTACGTAGTTGTCAGATACTTATACTTGGTTTCTTCTTTAACATTCAAGGTCAAAGATACATACTTATGATGATGTTGTGGAAAGAGTGTCTCACAAAATTGGCTTGGATGATCCATCCAAAATCAGGCTCACATCTCACAACTGCTACTCTCAACAACCTAAGCCTCAACCTATTAAATACCGAGGAGTAGAGACTCTGTCAGAAATGTTGATCCACTATAATCAGGTAGCACATATGGGTTTTGTCATCCTTGCTATGTCTCTTCCTTCTATGCAAAATTTATATTGACTGATCACTTGTGTTTCTTAATTTACAGACTTCTGACATTTTGTATTATGAAGTTCTGGATATCCCTTTGCCAGAATTGCAAGGTCTGAAAAACCTGAAAGTTGCTTTCCATCATGCTACTAAGGATGAAGTAAGTACAGAATTTGTATCTACTCTTCCCGGTTACCTCTTTCTTCTATGATCTTACATTGTTTATGGGCCTTGTGTAACAATATTTATCATGATTTTTAGGTGGTAATTCATAATATTAGATTGCCCAAACAGAGCACTATTGGAGATGTGATTGATGAACTTAAGACTAAGGTATGTTTTGGATACTATTGTTCTATTTTCTAAATACTTGAAGCCTAAAGATGGATAGTGTTATTAAAGATGATGGGCTCCTCTAGCTCTGTGTTTGCAATGAAAATCATTTTCTAGTCTCCTTTTATTTGAGGAAAAGTAGCTATTGTTTGAATATGAGAACCGGCCAGAATCTTTGCATATTTTCATATCATATGGAAGATTCTATCTATCATATGTTAATGCATAATCTCCCATTCTAGGTGTATTATCTTTATAGACTTCCCATGCAGCTTGAAGTTCATACTGACTACAGCTTTGCTTTTCTATTCTTGCACTATGAAATAGGTGGAGTTGTCACATCCTAATGCAGAGCTTAGATTGCTTGAAGTCTTCTATCACAAGATCTACAAGGTAGAAATGTTTGAAATCTGATTGCTAGTTGCAATTTAGATTGTATATAAATTTAATATATAAATTTAATCTAGAGTTATTCTAGACAGTTGAATTTGAAGCATCCTAATGGGATGTCTGATAAGTATGTGTGTTTCATATGTGACTCAATTGTTTCATCTTGTGTGTTTTCTTTTCTCCAGATCTTTCCACCCAGTGAAAAGATTGAGAACATAAATGATCAGTATTGGACATTGCGTGCAGAAGAGGCAAGTTTTCCCTTTTCCATCCTGTTGAAGTAAATAGATGAGGACTGTTCTTTATTAAAATTATGTGGGTATAGCTTTTCTAGTGGTTCATCGAAAGTATAAGTAACATTCTATTGTTTGTACCTTAATTTTTCAAGAATGGCTATTGAATAAAAGTAACATTCATATTGGAACAACTTCTGGTTACAAAAGCTGGTATGTTATATAGTGAGTAGGGTATTCTAAAAATCTGTATCTTGTCATTATAACTTCTTTTCATGTTTACATTTGGGTTATATTGTTTTTAGAGTATTTTCACGTAGTTATGGTGCTAAGCAAAATTTCTTACGAGTTTGTTCACGATAGAATAAGCATCTCTGGTCATTTCTTCAGAGATGTCTGCACAATCTATTAACAGATCTAACTTCTTCATTTATATAAAATCCCAGGTCCCAGAAGAAGAAAAGAATCTTGGTCCCAATAATCGATTGATTCATGTCTACCACTTCAGTAAAGAGACTGCCCAGAACCAGATGGTATACAACATGGATGAATTGATTAATATTCATGATCTGTTTTGACTTTTGAGATATTTGCTGGAATGTCCAGCTATTCTACATTATTTGTATGTTCTAAGAATTTATATTCTTTTTTCTTTTAACAGCAAGTGCAAAATTTCGGTGAGCCCTTTTTCTTGGTCATTCATGAAGGTGAAACTCTGGCTGAAGTTAAATTGCGGATACAAAAGAAATTGCAAGTTTCTGATGAAGAGTTCTCCAAGGTGTTTTCATACTTTTCTTAGTCATCTTTGCCATTCCCTTCTTTCATTTCACTTTCCCCCCAGTGAACCTACAAATTTGCCATTTTTATTCTCATTTTCACATTGCCTTTCATGCCCTTACAAGCCATTATGTATATATGAGACTCTGAAATCAGGTTTTGACTCCCCTCTCCTGTTGTTTTTCCTATCTCTTTGTTCAGTGGAAGTTTGCATTTATGTCATTGGGTCAACCAGAGTATCTACAAGACTCTGACATTGTGTTGAAACGTTTTCAGGTATATCTTGGTTTCTTCACTGTGTTTGTCTTCACAGTTGATCACCTATATTTATAGAATTTCTATTTTTTTTTGGAAACTGGTGTTTTAATTTATTTGTGCATACACTTCAGAGAAGAGATGTTTATGGGGCTTGGGAGCAATACCTTGGGTTAGAGCATTCTGATACCTCTCCTAGGAGGACTTATGTTAATCAGGTACTACAATATTGTTGACTCTAGTTCCCTACGAGTTATGTGTATTGTACTTTATTACATATATTCTCCGTATTGTATGTCTAATAATAAGTTGCATACAACTATTGCAGAACCGTAATACATTTGAGAAACCAGTTAAAATATACAACTAGTAGAAAGCTAGTTATACATTAGCAAATCAGTCGATGTGGAGATCCTTCAAGTGATGGCATTGTAGATACATGGAGAAAAATACATTGGAGGAAACAGTTGAAGCTTGCTTGGAGAGAGAATTTATGTAGGACTTGATTGTTAGTTTTATAGGATATATATATAGTTTTCATGTGGATGGGGAGGGAAGATTTTCTTTGATGTAGTGTTTTCCCACTGTTGATATATGCCTAGTCTTGTGCTATATTGCTTTTCTACGTTTCTCATTTTTAGGCATTTTTAGGAAGGCACCTGAAAGCCCATCCTCGACCTCAGAGGTTGCTGCTGTCTTTCTTTTTGTACACAGCTCGTGTAATTTCAGCGCATATGAAGATTTTGGACCTGATATATATCGGGTATAGTTGGTTGCACATACGAGTTAACTGCTTCTGCAGTATCTTCTCTTTCTGAGGTTTTTATATTTGTCAAAATTTTGATTTCCTTCTCTTTAAAGCTAGGCTTAATAAATTCTCAAAGCTTCAAGTAAGCATGTTACCTCCAGAGCTCCCCCCCCTCCCCCCAAAACCAATAAAAAGAAAACGGAGAAATCGATATGATTTGATTAAATGATGCGGATGCGTAGGTACAACTGTTTGTCTTTACATGAGGTAAAAAAAAGAAGAGAACTCTTGTTTTACAAATCGTTTGACTTTTATCTCGAACTGTAAGCACCGCTTGAGCCCTTTTCTTCCTTTGCACTTCCTTTGACGGCCAACGACCAGCCGCCGGTGGTTGGCTGTCCCTCTCCATTGTCCTATATTCTCTTTTCCATGCTCCCTTCCTCTTCGAATAATAATCCCTACTTTGGTTTGTGGTTTCGGCGGTTCTTTTGGATAGATTCAGTGCTGATAGCAGCGGAACTAACGATTTGGAACGTTTTGGGCTATTCTCTCTTCGGAGCTGAGCTGGGTTTTGTTGAGGAGGCTGGGTGTGGTTCTTTGTTGCTGGTGATGTCCCCTACTTCAGGATGAGAGCTTCGACGCGGCTACGGATGGTGGATGGTTGGGCGGTGCCAAAGCCTACAAATGTTACTTGTTTTGGTTTGTTTCAACCTTCCGATCCAGTTGTTGATCTGGGCTTGCTGTCGTTGGTGGCTGCTCTCTGACTGTTGGAGTGGTTTCAGGTTTCGGATTTATTCTGACATCTCTTGGCTGTCAATTCGTTATGTTTGATTTCTTTATGTGACGTTCTTCATTATTTTTCTCGCTTGCTTACAAAGCAAGGTTACTAGTGAAAATAGAGAGTTCGATAATGGAGATCATATGCACTAATGTTTTTACATAAGTGGCTAATGCCAAAGTGAATGGTGATGATCTCTCTTTTATTTTTTGTATTATTAAAATAATACAAAAAATAATTACAAAAATGAGATAGATTGTAGATTAATTACGAAAATGTGATGTTTTCTATCGTAAAATTGGGTACTATTAATGTGTCAGACGGTACTAGCTATAAAAAATAATATTTTAATAAAAATTAATAAAATAATATTTAATGAAAAAATAATATATATTTTTTTTAATTTGCGGTGGTTGTGGTATAATTTTGAATTTCATGCCTCTATTTTATGGAAATTAGAAGTTAGTTCTTTTATTATCATAATTAATAAAATCATCAATTCAACAATTTATATGTGGTAAATTAGAAAAGAATCAATTATTCAAAGCTTATATGTTTTTATCAACAATTGGATTAGTTTTAGTAACGTGCAATGATTAAATTTTAACAAATTAAAGGGACTAATTTCATAATTTTTTATAAAGTAAAGAGATAAAAATTCATAATTAACCTTTAAAATAAACTTAGCAAATACTAGTCATCGTATGATTATAGAAAACATAAAAACATAAAAAATTATCATAACTTTCTAATTTTTCATATATAAATTATTGAATTGATTTTATTAATCCTTTGCATATAAATTTGATAAACAGTTGATATTGAAGTAAGTAATTTAATGATTAAGTTTAATAGTATTAAATAGTTTGACTAACTTAAATTCGAAAACATACAAAGATCAAATTATGATAAATGATAATAAAAGGACTAGCTTCTAATTTCCATAAAATTGAGGTATGAAACTCAAAATTAAACAACCCCAATTTTTTTAAAAAAAAAACCTAAAAGTGAGGTAAAAAAGGGTTCCCTCATAATTTTGCTTAACCCCTTTTTACATAAAATATTATTATTTATTTTATTTTATTAAAATATTATTTTTATAGTTGGTGTCGCCTGTCACATTGGCGGCATCCAATTTTACTGTAAAAAACACCCCATTTTTGTAATTAATCTACAGCGTATCTCATTTTTGTAATTAAACTTTTTTGTATTATTTTGATAAAAAACTGGTACTTTAGAACCATTTTGTCTTGACTAGAGCCATGTAACAACCTGATTTTCAATGGTGCCAAAAAAGACGGTTTTGGAACCTCATCTCCGTAAATTGGGTCCATAAATATTACATATGAATATTTACGGAGTTGGTATGAAAGTATATTAAAGTTTGGTTCGATGATTTTGTTGAATTAATAGTTAATTTAGGCATAGGGACTAAATTGTAAAAGTTTTATAGCTATAGGTTTTTAGTTGACATGAAAATGTCATCTTTTCACATTTCTTCTTCCTCTTACCAAATTTGAAAGAAAAAAAAACCTTTTTGAAGCTTCAAACTTTCAACCAATATTAGGTGCTCAATTAAGTCATTTTCTTATAATTTTTATACTTTTGAAGTCATGAGAGCTTGATTTAGCTAGTCCACGTACCAATTTGTAAAACTGTTAAAGTTTTTGAAAATTGCTATTGTTGATTTCTTAAAGAAATTGATGTTTAAGTGATAGAGTTTAAGCTTAGATCATGGAAAAGGATTGGATTGTAAAGTTTAATTGTTAGTTTTGTACATAGGGATTAGAGTGGATAAAATGTGGAATGGTTATGAAATATCATTATAAATAGGAAGTAGAGGGTCCCTAATGTATGTAACTGAAGTCGATTTTTAAATCGAGGCTCAAAATTGAAAAATATTGTTATTTCGAATTCAGGAACTGAATTGAATAACATGTAAAACTTTAAGGGTATCAAAAAATGAGATTATATAGGTTCATTCATGTCATGGCATAATGTATAAATGTTTGGTATTGATGGATTGAATGGAATAATTGTATAGATCAATAATTGGATCAAACCGAAGGTACTTAAGGAAAAGCTAAAATTGTCGATTAGTCCTTGAAGATTTAATTTGTTTGGTGTTTTGATCAGGTAAGTTTATATGATATTTTTTATTTAAGTTGTTATGTATTTGATTTGTGTATATGTGTTTCATTGTGGATTAATTGATTGTGAATTGGTTCTAAAGGCTAAAATTGGACTAAATTGAAAAGTAATGTTTATGTATGTAAAAGATACCCGTGTGAACTTAGTAAAGGTTAAGATACGATTGGCATGCCAATAGGGTCTTGTGCGCGCTTGTACGGAATTGATTATAGATGCTACTGAGGTCCAACATTTGTTGTGGAATTTATTCAAAAATATCTGAGTGCACCTCCGTAAGTTGAGCCCATGTCCTAACCTTTATTATTATCTGAAAAATCAGAGCTAAAAGGGGTGGGTGTGGGTCAATTTTCATAATAATAGGAATTAAGACAAGATCTCAACAGAATAACAAATCATATATACAGAATCATACAATCTTAGAGTCACTTTTATCAGCATACATATCGATGATGTTGATGCAAATTTTTTCAAAAAACAATGTAGATTTTCAGGAAACATTTCCTACCCATCCTCGCTACACTCCATAATAAGTTTCCCAAAAGTCGTCTATCCAAAAACACACCAATTAAGCCATCTCGGGTTGCCCGGCAACCATGACTTGCCACCCCGAGTTGCCTGGCAACAATGGCTTATCAAAACGCAGTTAAACTGCCAAATCAGGTATATGTGGTCAAGCCATTATATTGCATTCAAGCTGCTAGATAACGTGGTTAAACCACTAGAATGTGTAGATTATTAAACTGTTAGAGTCTTCATCCTTTCAATCATATCTTAATCCCATGTATATGATATGTCATACATAACAAAATTTTCAGTAAGCATGCTTTACATGCAAATTAGAATCAGTGTAATGGCATGCTTAACATGTAGATCAAAATCGGTGTAATGGCATGCTTAACATGCGAATCAGAACCAGTGTGATGGCATGCTTAACATGCAAATCAGAATATCGACAGAAACAGTGGGATGCTTATTTTTTATGCATATCAAATATCGTCATATGTCACAATACATGAGTGTCAAGAAATCGTATAACATCACATTTAACAAAAAATCACACAAACACATTCATATTATCACATATTCGAAAGTTCAAAATCACTTACTTGAAATCCTCCTTTCTAACGGATTTATCATTCCATTTAAATATATAATGTATTCACACATTTCACGTTTCTTTTTTTCTTAAATAAATATTTAATATTATAAAATTTATTGAATTAACAATAATTTCACACATTTTAAAATGAATAGATCCCCACATCTGATTTCACGAAATCCGATGATATCGACTTTGAATCCAACTCTTAGGGATGAGATCAATCCTTGAGTCCTTAGTTTTTGAAAAAAAATTCCGTATCGTATCAAAATAATGATATTTTGTTGAATATTAATCGACTGCCCAAAACGCACGCTTCCAAAATATAGAGTATGGATCCAAGATTCAAGAATATCACTTCAAGAATGCACAACAAACCTTAATGTTAGAATCATCCTAATCGAGAATAAAACTGAAAGAATTAATTTTGATTGGAGGATCTTCAATACTTACACAATAACGAGAGTACTTTTTTCCAAGGCAAGAATACAAATCCGAGCGTACGGAGAAGAACATTTCACAAGTGTGTAAAAGCATTATTAGATTCAACTTTAATAAGTGAAAAAGAAAATATTATCATTGGAGTTTAAGGATCACTTATCAAAAATCCAAAGGAATAGATAAATCCTTGATCCCACAGTATTTCGTTTACAATGGAAGATTATCTAATGAAATCGCCATTCAAAAATAAAATGAATAGATATTAGAATCGTATATGGTCTATGAAAAATAAGAGAGGAGGATTAGAAGTTCAATTTTAACAGAAGAAATGAATAGAAGATAAAATTCGGTGAAAATAGTGATTTACGACGGTGGAGGCACGACGACGGTGTGACGGTGGTGAGAGAGGAGGAGGTGTGGAAGAGATGGGAAGTTCTAGTGGTGTTGTGGTGGTGATTTGGTGAAGAAAAGGTGGCCAAAGGTGGTGGTATGATGGTAAAATGTAGAAAAAATGGTGGTGGAAGGAGGAGAAGAAAGAAAAAGATGAGAGAAAGTGAATAAAAATAAAAATGGATGTTTTAAGGTGTCTAGGTACATTGGTCGGCCATGGTATGGTAAGGGAGAAGGAAATGGCAATAGGGGGAACATAGACACAAAAAGCGGATCATGGAGTGAAAATGGGAGGTATTGGGGGAAAGTTGACTCAATAAAATAGGAAAGAATCTTCCCCACTATGGGGTGGACGGCAAGGGGGTTGACCATCCATTTTTACATGCTAAAAATTTAAATAAAAATATGTAAATGATAGGAATTGAACCTAGAATCTCTAGGAATTTAATTAAACTCCTTGCCACTTAAGCACATACTTGCTTGTTCAATAAATTGACGAAATAATAAATAAAAATATGGGATGTGATAGATAGCCAAGACTAGTCATTTCCCCAATTGGAATTATAGATGACATAATAATCCTACCGAGTATATGAATCAAATGCTCACTTTGATTCTTTTACATGATTACAAACTCATTTAGATTACTTACTGTTACAAACTCATTTAGATTATTTACTGAAGTAAGTTATCTTTCTCGCAATGTAAACGTTCTTATAGTGCCTCTTATCATCAATTTGAATTTAAACAATCAATGAACTAATATTTGCTTGTCACAATTTTTCTATGCATGCAAAACATGAAAGAGAAAAACAAAAAAGACATAATAATGAAATGTGAAATTAACTTTATTTATTTATTCATTGTTCTAATACATAAAAAAATAGTTGTGATGAGAAAGTTGGGTATAAAATAGTATGTTAATTCAAGAGGAGATGGTCAAACGAAAGGTGGAGTACAATATCTCTCTCACCTGTTGTGAAATTTTATTGGTGTAGTTCAAAGGTCATAAGGGTTTCCCATGCCTAATTCAATATCCAACCAGAGAAGAAAGGAAGTATGAGTTTGTGACTTTTGTTGAATCTTCTTACTCTACTGGAAAAGAAATTTGTGATGGCAAACTTTGTGAACCTGATAACCGTAAAAGTAACATATTTTAAGCCCACATTTAGTACGCTTTTGGAGGAATTAAGCCTCGATTTATGTAAAAAGGTGCTCTTAATCATTTGTTTTCATGTTTTATACCCAGGAAAGCACCCGAGGATGAAAAGAACGAGAAACGGGCCTAAAACGGACCAAATTGGGCCAAAGAGGAAATCAACACGGCCTGGACTTAAACCCACACGACCGTGCCACATCAATCTACTAGAACACGGCCTGATCTCAATTCACACTACCGTGTCTCATTAAAGAAGTCCGAGCACGGCTTGGCCACGATCCATACGGGCGTGTGCCATGGCCGTGTCCCTTTCGTGGCAAAGAGCAATTTCATTCGGATTTGGATACTTAGGGGCGAAGAAACATATTTCGAAAGCCTATATAAACACCCTAAGTGTTACCTGAAATAGGGCGGTTAGCTAGGCTAAGGAGCCGAGCCAGAAAGACCAGATTTGTGGAGAATCACTCGAAGATAGCCAGTTGATCCATCTCAAGAAGCCGGAGTTATACTCAAGACGGCGGATCTCTCCTTCAATTCCTTAAGGGGGTTTTAAGGATTTATTATGTTTTGTTTTATCTTTTCTTCTAAGATGTTTTCTTTTATTATTATGAACTAAACCCTTCAAATACCTGAAGGGGATGAAACCTAAGACAGATCTTGTTATTGTTTTCTGAACTATATGATAAATATTTGACTTGTTCTCAATTATGTGTGCTTAATTCTTGTGTTGATATTTCCGGGATATTAATTCAAGTTGGATGTGCTTAGGTGGAGGAGCAAAAGTCCCTGCTTAAGAGTAGATCTAGCATAATTAAGCGGAGTTGATCGCACGTCTAGAGATAGGGTGACGAGATTTTGTCGGATTAGGGTGAAACCTAATATGGGAGTCCATAGATCGAGTTAATGCGATTCTAGGGGTTTTAATTAGAAAGAGATTTCAATTAATCAACCTAGGGTTAGACATTATTCGCTTTGAGAGAGGGTTTAATATAACTTAGGGAATCTTACGGATCAAGTCAAGTGAATAAATCGTCTAGTTCAGTGTTAGATAACAAGTGAAGTCTAGGTGGATTCCTCCTAGGGTATCGTCTTAATCAACTGAGTTTTTCTTCCAAGTTATTTTTCCCAATTCATTCTCTTTTTGTCTTTGCGTCTTTAGTTTAGTTGATAGTTAAATTTAGATTAGATAACCATTCACTTAATGCTTAGGCTAAATAATAGAAAGAGAGTTAGTATTAGTACTTTTGGTTCCTTTGGGATTCAATATTCCGGTCTTGCCTAAGCTATACTACTGTTCGATAGGTGCGCTTGCCTTAAAATCGTTGCCAGAGTTAGTTTCCAGGTTCGATCATTCTCATTATAATTTTTAAAGCTCTGATTTCGACGATCAAGTTTTTGGCGCCGTTGCCGGGGAGCTGAAATATTAAGAAAGCTTAATTTTTATTACTTTAGCCATATTTACTATTTATTTTTATTTTTGCAATTTTATTTCATTTTTTTAAATTTTCTTTCTTCTTTCTTTTGTCCCTTTCAGGTACCTCTAGTTTGTGACTAGAAGGAACCCGACAGGACCTCTACTTTACGACATTGATATTGAAGGTACCGTTCGTATAAATCGCAGAGAAATAAGGCAAAGCATAAACTACATAAACGAAGAGCAAGAAGCTGAAATTAATACCACAGAAGAGATGGTTGAAAATAATCCGCAACCTCCAGAGATGGCCGAACATCATGCTCCACGTACTATGTCTGATTATGCTAAGCCTAGTTTAACAGGAACTGAGTCTAGTATTGTTAGGCCTACTATTACTGCAAATAATTTTGAACTGAAACCTAACACTATACAGATGATACAACAGTTTATTCAATTTGATGGTTTGCAGGATGAGGATCCTAACACACACTTAGCAAATTTCATAGAATTTTGCGACACCTTCAAAATAAATGGCGTTTCTGATGATGCCATCCGTCTTCAGTTATTTCCCTTTTCCCTGAGAAATAAAGCCAAACAGTGGTTGCATTCTCTTCCACGAGGCTCAATCACTACATGGGATCAAATGACCGAAAAATTTTTATTAAAATATTTTCCACCGGCCAAAATGGCCAAGTTAAGGAATGATATCTCTTCTTTTGTGCAGATAGATTCAGAGACATTATACGACGCATGGGAGAGATACAAAGATTTGTTAAGGAGGTGCCCACACCACGGGCTACCATTGTGGCTACAGGTCCAAACTTTTTACAATGGTGTGAACCCTTCAACAAGGCAGCTAATCGATTCAGCTGCCAGTGGAACCCTGAACAACAAAACTCCTGAAACAGCCTACGAGTTTATAGAGGAGATGTCACTGAATAACTATCAGTGGCAAGTTACAAGGACAAGGCCAGCCAAAGCAGCCGGAGTTTTCAATATTGACGCAGTGACCGTGCTATCAAATCAGGTGGAATTGTTACATAAAAAATTTGATAGTTTCTACGGTTCTTCACAGGCACATCCAGTTATGCAGTGCGACGCAAGTGAAGGAGTGGTGAATCCTGAATACCCACCCTACGGACAGGGCATGGAGAGCAAACAAATGAACTATATGGGTAATAATTTGCGATCTAACAATAACCTTTATAGTAATACTTATTATCCAGGTTGGAAGAACCACCCAATTTCTCATGGGGCGGTCAAAGAAATCAAAAATCACAACCATCCCAAAACTTCCAACAACAACCCTACCCACAGGAAAAGAAGCCGATCCTTGAAGAGGCGCTAACAAACTTCATAAAGCCTCAGACAAACGTTTCCAGAGGATAGAAGGTATTGTCACAGGAACTCAAGGATCAAATCGGGCAACTTACTAGGTTAGTTTCTGAAATACGATTCGAAACCTTATCTAGGGAAAAAGAGCAAGTCCAGGCAGTGACACTGAGAAGTGGAAAGGAGTTAATCGAAACAAAGAAGGAGGTACCACATGATCTTGATGAGGTAAAGATAACTCCGACCTGCGAGGAAACTAAACCAATAATCCCGTATTCAGTAAAGTTGAAGAAAGACCGCTTAGACGCACAATACGGTAAATTTCTTGAACTTTTCAAACAGCTACATATTAACTTACCTTTTGTTGAAGCTATTTCGCAGATACCAACATATGCAAAATTTTTAAAGGAGCTTCTAACAAATAAAAGGAAGTTTGAGGAAATTTCAACAGTAGCACTTAATGAGGAATGCTCAGCTATCATCCAAAACAAGCTACCAACCAAATTGAAAGATGCAGGAAGTTTCACTATCCCTTGTTTAATTGGTAGTTTGAACATAGAAAAAGCATTAGCTGACTTAGGTGCCAGTATTAATCTAATGCCTTATAAAATGTTTAAGCAACTTGGTCTCGGGGAACCAATACCCACTAGGATGAGTATTTAGTTAGCTACAGATCTGTTAAGTATCCTAGGGGAATTATTGAAGATGTTCTGGTAAAAGTAGATAAATTTATATTTTCCGTTGATTTTGTTGTGCTTGATATGAATGAGGACGTAGAGGTACCTTTAATTTTTGGGCGACCCTTTCTAGCTACTGTTAGGGCTGTCATTAATGTTGGTGATGGTAAACTCGCATTAAGAGTAGGAGATGAAGAAATTGTGTTCCAAATTTATGATGCCATGCGTTATTCTAGAGAACAAGATGATTCTTGTTACTTTCTTGATGCCACTGATCACATTTTTCAAGAATCTTTGCAGGAAATCATGCACAGTGACACGATGGAACTGTGTCTTTCACAAGGTGAGGGGAACGATGACGATACGATGAAGAAAATCCCAATGCATCACCTTCTAGACAAATGAAAATAGAGGACATCAAGATTAATGACGAATTAAAACAATAACCCTCTATTGATGAACCACCCAAGCTAGAACTAAAACAATTACCAAAGCACTTAGAATATGCATTCCTAAGGGATAATTCTACGCTACTAGTAATCATCTCCTCGGAACTAGGACCCCAGGAGAAAGAAGAGTTGCTAAGGGTACTAAGGAAACACAAAAGGGCCATAGCATGGAAAATGTCGGACATTAAAGAAAAAAACCCATCATTTTGCACCCACAAAATTTTAATGGAAGATGAGTATAAACCGTGTGTGCAACCTCAAAGACGGCTAAACCCCAACATGAAAGAAGTCGTCAAAGCTGAGGTAATTAAACTTCTAGATGCAGGAATAATTTATCCTATTTCTGACAGCACTTGGGTAAGTCATGTGCATGTAGTTCCGAAGAAAGGAGGCATGATTAACCAACGAAAAGAATGAATTGATCCCTACCAGGAAAGTCACAGGTTGGAGAGTCTGTATAGACTATAGGAAGCTGAATGATGTAACCAGAAAAGATCACTTCCCTCTACCCTTTATTGATTAGATGTTAGAAAGGTTGTCTGGGCATATGTACTACTGCTTCTTGGACGGACTCTCCGGCTACTTCCAAATCCCAATAGCACCTGAAGATCAAGAGAAGACAACATTTACATGCCCATACGGTACATTTGTTTATCGTAGAATGCCTTTTGGATTATGTAATGCTCATGTTACTTTTCGGCGTTGCATGTTGGCCATCTTTGATAAACTTGTGGAAGACATTATGGAGATATTTATGGACGACTTCTCGATGTTCGGTAATTCTTTCCACCTTTGCCTTAAAAATTTAGAACGAGTTCTAATAAGATATGAGGAGACGAATCTTGTCTTGAATTGGGAAAAATGTCACTTTATGGTTAGAGAAGGGATTGTGCTAGGACATAAGATTTCTAGTAAAGGGATTGAGGTAGACAAAGCAAAGATTGAAACCATAGAAAAATTACCTCCCCCTAGTTCAGTTAAGGCTATTTTACAGAAGATTCATTAAGGAATTTTCTAAAATAGCTAAGCCTTTAACAAAATTACTAGAAAAAGATGTTCCTTTTAATTTCAACCAGGAATGTTTAGATGCACTCAATATCCTCAAGGATAAACTAATAAATGCCCCGATTATAATTGCACCTGATTGAAATTTACCCTTTGAACTAATGTGTAATGTGAGTGATTTTGCAGTAGGTGCAGTTCTTGGACAATGAAGAGACAAGCATTTTCAGCCAATTTATTATGCTAACAGAACATTGACACCCGCACAAGAAAACTATACCACCACAGAGAAAGAATTGCTAGCTGTAGTTTTTTCCTTTGACAAATTTAGGCAATATTCAATATTATCTAAAGTTGTTGTGTATACTGATCATTCAGCTCTTCGTTACCTCTTAACTAAACCTGATGCAAAACCTCGACTCATACGTTGGATCTTACTCTTACAAGAATTTGATGTGGAAATACAGGATAAAAAGGGAGCTGAAAACCTTGCAGCAGATCACCTCTCCAGACTTGAGAACCCACATACCGAAGAGCTTGACGTAAGTGAGATAAACGACTCGTTCCCTAAAGAACAACTCTTTTCTATAACCAGCTTCGAGGTACCATGGTTTGCAGATATTGCGAATTATTTAGCTGCTAACATCTTACCAATAAGGTTAACACATCATCAAAAGAAACGATTATTTGCTAATGCGTAAAACTATTTTTGGGAAGACCCTTTTCTTTTCCGCATATGTGCAGATCAAGTAATTCGGAGTTGCGTTACAAGGGCGGAAGCAAGTAAAATCCTGGAACACTACCATTCAGGACCTTCAGGAGGACATTACAGCGGGATTAAGACAGCACACAAAATACTCAAATCTGGATTTTATTAGCCAACTCTTTTCAAAGAAGCCAACAGGTATGCCGCTTCATGTGATAAATGCCAAAGATCAGGTAATATTTCTAAACGCGATGAAATGCCTCAAACATATATGTTATCATGTGAAATATTTGATGTATGGGGTATTGACTTTATGGGTCCGTTCCCTTGTTCATTCAGAAATAAATACATCTTAGTAGCGGTTGATTACATGTCAAAATGGGTGGAGGCCCAAGCTTTACCTATTAATGATGCTAGAGCTGTAGTAAAGTTTCTTAAGAAACTTTTCTCTCATTTTGGAACACCTAGAGCAATCATCAGCTATAGGGGTACTCACTTTTGCAATACTCAATTTGAAAAAGTCTTAAGAAAATATGGAGTACACCACAGAACAGCTACCCCGTATCATCCCCAAACTAGTGGGCAAGTGGAAGTGGCAAATCGAGAGCTTAAGCGAATCCTAGAGAAAACGGTTGAATCAAATAGGAAGGATTGGGCAGTAAAGGTAGATGATGCTTTATGGGCCTACAGAACAACATTTAAAACCCCTCTAGGGATATCCCCGTATAAACTCGTTTACGGAAAGAGTTGTCATCTACCATTTGAGTTAGAACACAAAGCCTACTGGGCGATAAAATTCTTGAATTACGATCTCAAAACTGCAGGTGAGAAAAGGATGATGCAGTTAAACGAATTGAATGAATGGCGAACTGAGGCCTATGAGAATTCATGACTATATAAGGAGGCAACAAAACGACTCCATGATGCTCGTTTAAAACAATCAAAGCAATTTGAAGTAGGAGACTTAGTCCTGCTGTATAATTCAAGGTTCAAACTATTTCCTGGAAAGCTGAAATCAAGGTGGTCAGGACCATTAGTGATAAAATTTATTTTTCCTTACGGCACAGTCGAGGTAACCCATCCAACTCAAGGAACATTCAAGGTAAATGGCCATCGATTGAAAATTTATAATGGTGAGGATTTCAAGGAATTAAGAGAGGAGCTTCAGCTCCGTGAACCTTTTTTAAAATGAAAACAGGGTAAGTCTAGCTTTAAACGAGCGCTTCTCGGGAGGCAACCCGAGCACTAACTCCACTAACCACATTAATTTTCACATTTTAATTTTTCAAACTAACTGATGCAGGAAAGTGCAGGTTTCCGACCACACGGCCTTACACACGGACGTGCCCGTGGCCGTGTGGTCGCCATGGGAAAGAAAACGAGCGTCCAGGTAGACGTGCGAAAAGAAGAAGAAAAATTTCCCCAACACGGGCTGTGATAAAAAGACTACGGCCGTGCTAAGCGACCGTGGTCTATCCTGAGTAAACGAACACGGGCACAGGCCACGCCCATGCATACCAACCATGTGCAACACTGACCATATGTACACGGGCGTGGCAAACGTAGCACGGGCGTGGGAGAAACGAACACAATCGTACACGCCCAGGGAACACAAGCGTGACCAACATAGCAAACGCGCCCAAATTTGAAAACACGGGAAAAACACGGGCTGAATAACACACACGGGCGTGGCACTCGCCCGTGCCCCCACCCTTATTTAAGCAAATTAACTGCTCATCTTCCCCAAATCAACCCTAAACCGATTTCTCAACCTCTTTTCTCCCAAATCCGACCACACCCACGCCCTCAACCTTTCCAAAACTCCTTTCCCTTCCCTTCTCTCCAAAAACCGTACAAAAAAACCGCGTCGATGCCCTCGCCACTGCCATGCTGCAGCAACCCACGCCCTCACCACAACCGTGCACCTGCAGAAAACTCACAGCACCACCGTGCTCAGCCCGTGTTCTGTAGATTCACACCACCACAACCCCTGGTTCCCTTCATTACTTCATTTTCTTAACTGATTATTTGATAAATTTAATAATATTGTGTTTTGTTTTTGTTTTTTTAGTATTAAGCATTAATTATTTTATTTTCTTTTAGAACAATTCATTAAAATTTTAGAACTTGTTTCAATTTTTCATGATAGCTAGTTTCTTTTTCAATATTAACGTTATCTACTTTATGGCAAAACTCATATTGATTGTTTTATTGAACACTTTGCTGTAGATATTTATTAGATAGAATTGGTTGCTCATAGTTAGAATAATCGTATTTAGCATTTAAATATCTCGGGTCTAGATGACAGTGCTCAATTTAATTTGGTACAAACATTACTTGAATATTCATTTTTTTTCAGGTACAATGTCATCATCACGAGGAAAACGAACCACGACCGCCCCAACTAAGAAAAGAAAGGGACCCTGCTCATCCTTAGCCAGTGCCTCTTTCGAAATACGACACCGCTTCCTCCAATTTACTCAGGAAGCTCAGGAAGAACGATACAAGGTACTACGGGAAAGACCCCTCGGCACCGGTAGGTGCATTGACTGGGACGCTTTGGAACAGGTCGGGCTAGCAGACGATATTCAAACCCTTCTCTCAACCGAGCCGTAGGAACAGTTTTTCTCCATCATCGAGCCCACATATTTGGAACTCACCCTCGAGTTTTGCACCACTTTCACCCTACAGACAATGATGGCGTAATACGACGACCCAGGAACAATTCAATTCCGTTTAGGGGGAATGGTACGTCGACTAAGTGTACCGCAATTCGGGACGGCGCTCGAAATCAATACAAATGAGTTTGTAGCAGAAAATCCACTCTCCGAGCTTAACTATCAGCTCCACTTCACCCCCATCAGCTGCTGGCACAACTTACACCCCAACACGGGCATCTACGACCCCAGTTGCTCTAAGGCGACAACCCTTGCTCCATCCCTGCGGTATATCCATGCTATTCTAGCTCACGCTATTACAGGTCGACGTGAGAACACAGGTGTGGTAAATATACACGATGTCTACTACTTATCGTGCATGTCAGACGGGCACGTTTTTGACCTTGCATACTTCATAGCCCGTGCGATTCACCACCAGACAGAGCCGCACATGAGGGGGATTTTATCAATGGGGCCGTACATCACACGGTTGGCTCGATATTTTGGCCTCCTCAACACCGAGACTCAGATTTCCTCGCTCACACTGATCGGCCAGATGATACTTCAGGGCATCCAGACAATATTGCACATGAGGATGGTTAATTATCATCGTGGGACAGACCCTCCTCAGTACCGATTAGCGACAGACGAGGCAGAGCCCGAGGACATTACTGATGATGCGCCACCACCACCACAGAAGGCACCAGTCCCGAGCCAGTGGCCCTTACATACAACAGCTTCTTTGTCGGATATCTCTGCACACCTCACCCAGTTCGAGCAGTACTGTTCCCAGCAGTTCACTGACACAGCTTGACGTTTTGATGGGATCGAGGCCACCCTTCAGCAGATATGCCATCACTTCCATATCTCATCACCGACACCACCACAGGACCCGGCTGACGATGAGGATCTTTGAGTCCTTTTTATCTAACTTTTCTTTTATTTATTTTAAGTTTATTTTAATTTTATTGTTTCTCTATTTTAATTTTTATTCATCTTAATTTGAACTTTTTCTTTATACATTGCAAACTCTTATTATGATTATCATTGGTTATCTAATCTTCGAGTATGCCTAAAACATATTTATTTCCGCCTCCGATATATCTAACTGATGACTTTGCAGTTTCAATTGCACACTCCATATAAACGAACAAATCACTAGGAGTGATTCACTACTACATAAGTCATCTTTTATCACGACCTCTGCCAACTCAAGGAATCCATCCAAAAATTCAAGAAGTGTTACTTCTCCCCCTTCTCTTTTTGATTTAGTATTACATGATTAATTATCTATCTTTGTACATTGAAGGCAATGTACATCTTAAGTGTGGGGGGGGGGGGGATGAATAGTTATTTCAAGAAAGTGCCTAACTTTCTTCATTATCCTCAAATCCCTGAATATAGTCTTGTTCTTGAGTAATTTCCTCATATTACTAATTAGGATGAAATTTCTGATGATTTATGATTTTTATTGACATATTTTTGAGTAAGTCATAGTCAATTATGCATTGATGATTGAAATTTTAAGATACTAGAGAATCAAGCATGATAAGTCTATTTTTCAGAATTAAAATTTTTTCTAGGTTGTTAACCTAAATTTGAATATTATCTTGAAGTTTGAAATTTACGAGGTTGATATCAAAATACCCATAATTTTTGTGAGATTTTGAGCCTTATTGAGCATATATTCTTTTTCGTGCTCACTTTTTTATTATGAGTGTGTCAACATTGAATTGTTATTCTAGAACTTGCCTCGTTTATACATGTCGAGACCACACCTTTGATTTGACATACAGAGATGATTAAGGCACTTAGGATTTAACCCACTTACTCCATAAAAAGCCTACCTTCATAATTAACCGCTAGTGAACCCCGTTGATCCTAACAACCCTTTTTATTGACTTACATACTAATATTACCCTAAACCTTTCGTATTTATCACCATTCTTTTTGACTACCCTTTTTGTCGAGATTTGATTTGATCAGATGCCTGATTATTTTTTATTCCAGTATAAGAAATTATCTTGTGATTTGTTCTTAAAAAAAATTAAAAAAATCGAAGTATATTCAGTATTAGTAGTATGAAAAGTGAGCTTGTACGTTTGAATTCCAATTATCTTAGAAAAAGCTCGTATTATTAGTTTCAAAGTTTTAATTCATGTATTCATGTATTTTTCAGTTCGTTGTTTTTAGTTAGGTAATTTATCAATTCAATCTCGATTTTAACCCTCTAATTCAGCCTTTATCCACACCTTTAACCTAAGCCCCGTTGCAACCTTGATTAAAGACCTTTTGATTTGTGTATCATCTCATATTATAGTGGTGGAGACTTGATTTTCAGGCAAGCTTATGGGATTAACTTTTCAGGTTCGACTTATGAGTGCTTTTCCCTGAACCTTAAACACTTCGAGTGTTTTGAGTGAATCTTTAGTGAGGATGTCAATCCTTGTCGGTTTTGAATCAGAGGTAATTATTTAGATAAGGGGAGACACCTATGTTTTCGTGCTACAAATGCATGACTTTGATTGTTTGAATCTTTAAGACTCTTTGAGTTAAATTATCCATGTATAAATTATCTATGAATTATGATGAGACATTGTCAGTAGGAATTATGAATCATGGAAAGTTTGTTTTAATTATAAGTTGAGAATTTTGCTTGAGGATAAGCAAAAGCTTAAGTGTGGGGGTATTTGATAAACCGTAAAAGAAACATATTTTAAGCCCACATTTAGTACACTTTTGGAGGAATTAAGCCTCGATTTATGTAAAAAGGTGCTCTTAATCCTTTTTTTTCATGTTTTATACCCAGAAAAGTACCTGAGGATGAAAAGAACGAGAAACGGGCCTAAAACGAACCAAATTGGGCCAAAGAGGAAATCGACACGGCCTGGACTTAAGCCCACACGGCCGTGCCACGTCAATCTACTAGAACACGTCCTGATCTCGATTCACACGGCCGTGTCTCATTAAAGAAGTCCGAGCACGACCTGGCCACGATCCACACGGGCATGTACCATGGTCGTGTCCCTGTCGTGGCAAAGAGCAATTTTATTTGGATTTGGATACTTAGGGGCGAAGAAACATATTTCGGAAGCCTATATAAAAGCCCTAAGTGTTACCTGAAAGAGGGCGGTTAGCTAGGCCAAGGAGCCGAGCCAGAAAGACCAGATTTGTGGAGAATCACTCGAAGATAGCCAGTTGATCCATCTCAAGAAGCCGGAGTTATACTCAAGATGGCAAATCTCTCCTTCAATTCCTTCAGGGGGTTTTAGGGATTTCTTATGTTTTGTTCTATCTTTTCTTCTGAGATGTTTTCTTTTATTATTATGAACTAAACCCTTCAGATACCTGAAGAGGATGAAACCTAAGACAGACCTTGTTATTGTTTTCTGAACTATATGATAAATATTTGACTTGTTCTTAATTACGTGTGCTTAATTCTTGTATTGATATTTCTGGGATATTAAGTCAAGTTGGATGTGCTTAGGTGGAGGAGCAAAAGTCCCTGCTTAAGAGTAGATCTAGCATAATTAAGCGGAGTTGATCGCATGCCTAGAGATATGGTGACGAGATTTTGCCAGATTAGGGTGAAACCTAATTTAGGGTCCATAGATCGAGTTAATGCGATTCTAGGGGTTTTAATTAGAAAGAGATTTCAATTAATCAACCTAGGGTTAGACGTTATTCGCTTCGAGAGAGGGTTTAATATAACTTCGGGAATCTTACGGATCAAGTCAAGTGAATAAATCGTCTGGTTCAGTGTTAGATAACAAGTGAAGTCTAGGTGGATTCCTCCTAAGGTATCGTCTTAATCAACTGAGTTTTTCTTCCAAGTTATTTTTCCCAATTCATTCTCTTTTTGTCTTTGCATCTTTAGTTTAGTTGATAGTTAAATTTAGATTAGATAACCATTCACTTAATTCTTAGGCTAAATAATAGAAAGAGAGTTAGTATTAGTACTTTTGGTTCCTTTGGGATTCAATATTCCGGTCTTGCCTAAGCTATACTACTGTTCGATAGGTGCGCTTGCCTTAAAATCATTGTCAGAGTTAGTTTCCAGGTTCGATCATTCTCATTATAAATTTTAAAGCTCTGATTTCGACGATCAAAATCGAAAAATATGATAATGAGAAGTTTTTCCTGGAATCTATAGAGTTAGATGAGATAGAAACGTCATTTTCTCCTACTGAGATGTATTGTATTAAATTAAATATTCATAATACTTATGAGGGGGATATGGGAAGTGAGGAAAAAGCATGTGAAAAGACTGAGAGAAAAGAGACATTGAGTGATAAAAGTCTACTTGATGGTCCACTTTTGGTGAGTGAAAATACATATGATGTAAATTGGAGAGTTCTTAAATGAGAAAAATAATGAGAAGCAATAAAATTCCTATGAAAAAGAGAGGAATGATTATGTTTTCACTAACCTTAACTTGAATTTGTCTAGTGAACTTGTTTCATTTTTTTAGGAATTTGTTGATCCTTTAATAGGAGCTCAATTAACCCATTTTACCTACGATAAAGATCCTTTCTATAACACCTTAACCCACATCTGTCGCCGAAATAGGGTTTTGGAGCATTATTGATCAAACAGACATAATTTCAATGCATTTCATATCATATAATATTCAAGTCAAAACCAATCAAACTCATACATATTTTCCCTTATTCGAGCCCTCGAGGCCTAAATTACGTGTTAGAAGCAAGTCAGGACTAATTTGGAAACTCAGAGAATTTTTCAAAAAATAATAAAAATTTTCACAGCTGTAGGGTTCACACGCCTGTATGGTCAGGCTGTGTGTCTTACACAGTCCAGTCATGCGCCCGTGTGTCTGGCATTGTGGACTCAAAATGTACCTTTAACAACAAGTTTACCATTCCCTGAAAACTTAGACAATAAGCAACTCAAAAACCATTCATTTAACCAATTCAAAACACAATCAAACTTATCCAAATCATATCAAACAAACATCCTAGGTGCCTAACCAATGTACCCTCATAGGTACCACAATTATATCATCATTTCATACCATTTAAACATCATTCAAATCCAATTTATAACCATGCCAAGTTCAATTTACTTTGCCTAATTCATGTTCATTACTTAAACATGTCATAACATGACCTCAAACATAAACACATATTATATGTATATAACCAACCAATATTAAACTTATAATCCCATTTACTTTACAATCAATCCACAAAATAATTATTATTTGGACACCCTAGGTACATGCCCACACAAAAGGATAAAACATCACAACGTTTGAGATCGGGACCGTTGTTGGATGCTGAATCGACGATCAAAATTAAGTACCTAACCTACACACGGAAAACAAAACCGTATGCTAAGTAAAAACTCAGTGGTATTTCTATAATTCGAATATTTGAAGATAAGAAATTACAAATATACGATTGAAATATAAACACATATTATTATTTAATTATTACAACAATCATATCATATTTTGTTTGTTTCACAAATATCTCAATTCACATACTTGCTATATAAATAGCTTTTCACAATTTATTTCGCATTTCTTTATACAATTGCATTATCCTTTTCATATTCATTTCATGAGTATATAACTCATATATTCCATATATTTGCAACATATTTCACATTCTATTTCCATTCACTATTTCACTTCCATTTCTCATACCATACTATTTCAATATTAATCATAAAACTTTTTTTATTCATTTACCCCTATTAACACGACTCGGACTGGGACGGATACGCGGATCCAACCAAAACACACCAGTTTGGCACTCAGTGCCTTATCGGATAATTCGAAGTAATAATTTGACACCCAGTGTCTCATCGGCTAAACCGAAGTAAATTGGCACCCAGTGCCTCATAGAATATATCCAAAGTAATAAATTGACATCCAGTGTCTCATCGACTCGAAGTCGAAGAAATCCTTGAACTCTTCCAATCCCATGGCATGCCATCTATATCCGACTCAGCCCGATACAGTTAATAGGGTTTCAATTCACTTTTCAAATACAATCAATAGTAATTTCAATTCAAATAATCAATATATTCAATATATATATACCAATTCAATCAATATAAATTCAATAAATTTATCACATACTAAATCAATCCATTTCAATTGCTAAACACAATAATTCTCACCTAAACCCTTACCATATACATTAAATTGAATTATAACAATTAACAACTAAATTTGGATTATAGAAATACAAACCAGAAATTCTGAGCTATTCCTCGTCGACTTTATCTTTCCCCTTTTTAGTCGAGGATTCCGGTACGACGTTAGCTACGGAATTAAAATAATTAAAATTTATCAATACAATACAACTCAATTTCATATTACATATTTCAATTTTTACTCAACATTTGTCTAAATTCCAATTTAGTCCCTAAACCGAGACTAATTTTATTTCTTCACAATCAATTCTATATTTTCATTCAATTTCCACTTAAATCCTTAAATTTTGAATTTTTCACAATTTAGTCCCTATTACTCAAAATTTATAATTTATTCTACAATTCAATCCTTTTTCATTTCTAACTTAAAAATCTATCAATTTAGTCCCTAATACTCTCTAATTATTCAACATAGACAACATTTAAAAACTCAACAATTTCTAAAATTTTGACATAGGTCGGGTAGTATTTAATACCGGAATTTCAAAAACATAAAAATTACAAAAAAAGAGACTAAATTAACTAACCAATTGAGCTTTGAACCTTAAAAATCCTAACTTTCTCCTTTTTCTTTCTCTCTTTTTCCTTCTGTTTCATTTCGCTTTCTTTCCTTTTTCTATTTCTTTTACCTTTATTTATTAAAATAATATAATATAATATAATATAATATAATATAATATAATACTTAAACATTAAGGTTTATTATTATATTACTATAATATATATATTTTAACTTTAAATTTTATAAATAAATACACTTATGCCGCCTCATTCAATGCAATTAGAATAATTGCCTATTTAGTCCTTTTAATTTTTCTTTAATCTATAATTCAACTTTCATCTTTTATGCAATTTAGTCCTTATACCTAATTACTCTAAATTCATGCAAAGTCACTTAATCGAAATCTAATTAACTACACAACTAGCTTCGTAAATTTTTTTAATAAATATTTACGAGTCCATTTTACGAAAATGGAGACCCGAAAATTTACTTTTCGACACCCGTGACTATAGAGTCATTACACTTTCTTATTCAACCAAAGACAATATTTGAGGACGAATCTTTTCGAAGAAAAGGGGAATGATACATGCACGAATGGGGTGAAATTTATTAAATACCATTCACTGAAGCTGCCAATTTTCAAGTTTGGAAAATGAGTCGACTTGCGAGAACTCTTTGGATGGAGCCAAGCATTTTTGGTTGAGATGTTCTCATAGTATTCAAATATTTATCTCTTAGCTTCGAAATGCACTTTGAATCACTCAATTTTGGATTCGAGAGCTCAAGTTATGACCGCTTTAGTGAAGATTGCGCAAGCAAAAATTCTGGATGGGATTAATTCAGAAATTACAAGTTCCGGACTTTTAATTCAAGTTTAAATCATATTGGGTCCGATTTTAGGCTTAAATTTTATTATATACGAGCTCAATTTTGTATTTATTAGGTCTTATTATTTCATTATTTATTTATTCCAAATTTTGGATTTTTTAAAAGTATTTTAAGTTATTTAGAATCTTTATGTCAACAAGAAAATTTAATTTAAAACTACTTCTTGTTTAGGTTAATTAGAGTTTCAATATACTTAAGAGTTTTATTTAGATGTATTTAAATTTCTCTTGAGTTTTAACAATTTTTTTAGATTATAGGGATTATCTTCTAACTTTTTCTTGCCAAATTTTCTTTTTTTAGAGGGAAAATTAGAACTGTTTGAAGCAGGTTATAGATTCATCTGGTTTTCAAGGCTCCTTAGGACTTCTACACACCACTTTTCATCTTTTCCATCTATCTTGTTTGGTTTCTTTGTTATTTCATTATGTTCTTATTTAATTGTTTCTAATCTTTGACTTGGACTCATTGTTGTTTTTCTATCTTAATTATTTGCTTTAATTTTTAATTTTAACAATACTAACAATATATTTTGAATTTTGAAAAGTAAAAAATTAAACTTCCGAAAGATTAAATTTTAAATGTAAATAACCTAAGAATGGTTTGTGATTATCCAAAGAAAATAAACAAATAAGGACGGTTTGGATAAGATGCTTTGAAAAAAGAAAACTAAAATCCGTACTTCTGGACATATCTATCTGGACTTGTCCAGTGAAAAAATAACCCCTACCGTACCCATGGTGGAGCTCTCTACTTGCCCGCACCTAATGGATCCTAACATTGTCCTATTTATGAACCAGAGTCAATCACATCATTTAGCTGGAATTAATACTCCTATGATTGAAGATTGAAACGAAAGCCGAGCTCCAATTGAAAACTAAGAAGAAACCAGAATTCCCAGAAATCTAAATGCAAGTTGATCAACCAAATTATTTCTTCTTAAAAAATAAACAGAACTTGTTGTCTAATTGTATTTATAATAAAGAAGAAGAAGAAGTAGCATGAAATTGATGATAACAACAACAATGTATAACAAAATCCAACTGTGTTTTGACCCATGAATTTGAATGCGCCAAAATGTAGCATTGTTCACAACGTTTTAGCTTATCTCAACCTTCCTTGATTTCATCGAAGCTCTTTGGATATGCCCCCCCAGCATACTTTCTCGTCCTCCACAAAAGCTACCAAAAAAACCAAGAGAAGTGGGAAGGAAAAGAAATCGAGGCAGGCAGCTCGGCAAATGCGATGCCGAGTCCAGCTACAATCCCCCGACGTTCCTCATCGGATCCGGATCTCACCGTTACAACGTCCAAACCCAAGGCCTTAATCGTTACACCTCCGTCTAGTCGTTCCTCGGCGTCTGTTAGCCGTGGTAAGAAATCATCTTACTGGATTAGTTGGAGCAACATCAGCAAACTAGGCGACTTCATCGACCGACGAAAAAAAGAGTCCGATTTAACCGAAGAGAGTCTCCACGAACATAACAAGTTGCATGGAATATATTCTCATAAGTTTCGTCTTAATAATTTAATTGGTGATGACGAAGTCGATGAAAAGTACAATAAATGCAGCCCTTATTACAAAGGCCTCACTGATTCGACACTTAGGATTAACCGTGAAAAGAACATGTCCGGAGCCGATAGTCCTGGTCGAGAAAGCCAAACGACGACTGTTTTCAGTACGAGTTCGAGCTCTCTTTCGATTTTGTTCGGTAAAGTTCAAGAACTCGGTTCTAGTTGTTTTACTTTTAGAAGAACTGGTGATTATTACAAGGATCCTGATGTTCTCAAACCTGTTAAAGCAACTAATCCTTCATTACCAGTACCATGTTCTAATACAACTTCAATGAAGGATATAAAACCGGAGATAAAGGAGGCTGACGAGAATCCTCCTGATGTTCAATTAGTTTTTAAGGAGAAGCCATTGAGGGAGAGAGTACGGGAACCATCGGCTGCACCACCGACGGTAACCAAAACCGTTGTCGAGAAAAAAGAAGCCGAGGTGAATCAAAAGTTCATATTGGCGGATAAGTACCGACCCAAAGCTTTAAAAGATTTCATCTGCAATCGAAGTGAAGCACTTCGGGTGCAGGATCTGGTGAGACTTGTTCATCTCCTATATAGTCTTTGTTTGCTGTTCCAATATTCATATCATATATAACCGCTACCACAGGTGAAAAGCGGAGAATTTAGTCACATTATATTTGAAGGACCTGCCGGTGCTGGGAAAAGAACTATGATAAGAGCTGTAATTCGTGAAATTTTCGGATCGGATCGAGTTCAGGTATCATAATATCGAATCCAGTAACAATATTGGGGAACGATTCTGTTATTGTAAGTAGATTTAAACTTCGTTTCAAGCAAATAGAGAGTCATAAATACCATAGAACTGAGTTTTACAGTGTGATGTTGGCATATTCGTTGCTAAGCTATCTTTATTATCTAGCTAACTGGCTAAATGGTTTCATGTTTTTTTTTTTCAGACCAGGGACGAGTGCAAGCCATATTATTTGAAGGTACGTAATAATATCAAATTTAGTTGTTAATGTTTAAATTTCAACCTTAATTTTTTGAAGAAAAATCAAATCGAAAATATTGATTAAAATATTAATGTTATAATAATATTGATGTGACAATTTACATAGTAATTTATGTGTATATTATATTGGCATTGTAATTTTCTTATACGTCACATTAATACATAATTTAAAAATTATAAAAATATTTAAATTTCAAAAAAAAAACCATAAACATTTTTGAGGCTCTAGATAAAACAATAAATTGAACCCCTTTTAAAAATAATTATAAAAAAAATAACAATTCAACTTTTTTTTTATAGATTAATAGCTTAGACTATTTTTAAAAATTTTATGGTCAAATTTAATTTTGAAAAAATTAAATTAATTAAATATAAATATAAAAAGCTAAATTTATGATCTATGAATTTGAGAATTTTGTTTATAATAAGAATGCAAAATTAACAGGGGGAATCAGTAAGAAGAATGGATGTAAATATAAGGGAATCATCCAAACATGTAGAAGTGAATCTTTCGGATCTAAGAGGATACGAGAAGCATGTGATTGTGGAACTAATGAAGGAAACACAACCTAATAAACCTTTCTCATACGACCCTCAAAACTATAAAGGTAATATAATAACCCCCCCCCCCCCCCAACATACAGCAAAATCCTATACTTTTTACTGCCTCTCTGATTCTTTTTCTCCTGCAGCAATTGTTTTATGTGAAGCAGACAAGCTAAGTACAGATGCATTACTGTACATTCGATGGCTGTTAGAAAGGTATAAAGCCGGAAATAAAGTTTTCTTCTGCTGCTCCGATATCTCTAAGCTTCAGCCGATTAGATCACTTTGCACTGTCATTAAGCTACTTCCACCTTCAAAACAAGAGGTGGGTGGTGAACAAATATATATTCGAAAGACCATATATAACAAAAAGATTTTTTTTTTTTGATGAAGTTGTTTTTTGTTGATGTGTGAGTTCAGATTGTTGAAGTATTGGAATTTATAGCAAAGCAAGAAGGTATAGTTTTGCCACCTAAGTTTGGTGAAAGGATAGCTAATAGTTCAAAGAATAATCTGCGTCAAGCCATTCGTTCATTCGAAGCCTGTTGGCAATCAAGGTGAGGAAGCTTAATCATTTGACTGTTTGTTTATAATTGTGAAAATAAAATAGAATATCGGTAATGACAATATATCGCAAAAAATAAAAAATAAAAAACATACAGATTTTACGTGGAATACCTTTCGAGAAAAAAACCACGGGCAGGGGAGAAAAAAGTTCACTATGTCGAATTCGAATGAATACAAGAGGAATAAACTATGTCTATTTATAGGTTTGTAAATCCATATTCTAATAAGAGTGTAGTAATATTGAAACACCTTATTCTAATCAATATAAAATAGATGGAGTTTAATAAGATTTAAAAAACCTTATTCTAAAATAAAATAAAAGAATTGTAATTCTATATGGATTTTACTTTTATTTTATTTTACCACTGTATTTTATTTAAATAAGGATTCGGGTCATTTAATTCTAACATTCTCCACCTTGACATGAATTCTCAATGAATAAGTTCTTCATCACGAACTCTCAATGAACAAGTTCTCCACCTCTTCCATAAAACCTCTTAAGGATTTAACTTCAATAATGAACACCAACCAAGTCTAAGCAATGCTCAAATTTGGTTATAGAAAGTGACTTAGTCATCATATCTGTAGGATTTTCATTAGTACTAATTTTGCTCACAATAATATCACCACGAGCAATAATATCACGAACAAAATGATATCGAATATCAATGTGTTTTGTTCTCTCATGAAACATTTGATCTTTTGTAAGGAAGATTGCACTCTGACTGTCACAAAATACTGTATTGATTTGAAGGTTTTCATTGAGTTCACTAAAGAGTCCCTTCAACCAAATAGCTTCTTTACAAGTCGCCATGTACTCAACTTCAGTAGTAGACAAAGAGACTGTAGTTTGTAAAGTGGCTTTCCAACTGATTGCACAACCTCCTATTGTAAAGACATAACCTGTGAGAGATCTTCTTTTATCAAGGTTTCTAGTAAAATCAGCATCAACATACCCAATGACTTCATCTCTAGTTCTTTCAAACTGTAAGCAAACATCAGTAGTACCTCGTAAGTATCTTAAAATCCATTGAACTGCTTTCCAATGTTCTTTACCAGGATTCGCCATGTATCTGCTAACTGCACTAACTGCATATGATAAATCTGGACGCGAACAAACCATAGCATACATGAGAGATCCCACTGCACTAGAGTATGGAACATGTGACATGTACTCAATCTCATCATCTAATTGTGGAGACAAAGCTGATGAAAGTCTGAAATTAGCTGCTAAAGGAGTACTAACAGGCTTAGCACTCTGCATATTGAACCTGCAAAGAATTTTCTCAATGTACCCCTTCTGACTTAGGTACAATTTACTTGCTTTTCTATCTCTGAGAATCTCCATACCAAGTATCTTCTTTGTTGGTTCCAAATCTCTCATCTCAAATTCTTCACTTAGTTGGGCTTTGACCTTTCTTATCTCTCCTTTATCTTTTACTGCTATCAACTTGTTATCAACATATAGAAGTAGATACACAAAAGAACCATCATTGTTTTTCTTAAAGTAAACACAACTGTCAAAACTACTTCTTTTGAAATCATGAGAAATCATAAAGGAATCAAACCTATTGTACCACTGTCTTGGTGACTATTTCAAACCGTAAAGGGACTTTTTCAGCAAGCAAATATAGTGTTCTTTTTCTGAGACTGTAAAACCCTCTGGTTGTTGCATGTAAATATCCTCCTCAAGTTCTCCATGCAAAAATGTAGTTTTTACACCTAACTGCTCAAGCTCCAAATCATGCATGGCCACAATACCAAGCAAAGCTCGAATCGAACTATACTTCACAACTGGGGAGAACACATCTGTGAAGTCCACTCCTAGAATTTGACCGTAACCCTTTGCAACAAGCCTTGCTTTATATCTGGGTTCTTCAACTCCTGGAGTCATTTCTTTCCTTTTAAACACCCATTTACAATGAATAGCATTTTTACCTTTAGAAAGTTTTACAAGGTCCCATGTTATATTTTTGTGGAGTGATTACCTCTCCTCTTGCATAGCAAACATCCACTTTTTTGAGTATTCACAGCTAACCGCCTCAGAATAATTAGATGGCTCTTGGTTTGCATCTATATCTTCAACCACATTTAAAGTATAAGAAACTAGATCAGCCTCGGCATACTTCTTTGGAGGTTTAATTTCTCTTATAGTTCTATTTTTGGTGATAGGGTATTGTGGTGAAGAAGCAACTCTATTCTCAATTTCTGTACTAGCTTGAGGAGTCGACTCTTTATTAATCTGATGCTCTACCTGCTTTTGATTTTCTTTATTGGAAGAGTCTTTAAGAGATAAGGTAGGTAGCATAGCAGTTTCATAAAAAATAACATATCTGATAATCACAACTTTTCTATTTTCAAGACACCATAATTTATACCCTTTTACACCAGCTTTATAATCAAGAAAAACACATTTAATGGATCTCGGTTCCAATTTTTCATTATCAACATGAGCATAAGCAGGACACCCAAAGATCTTTAAATCAGAATAATTATCAGGATTACCAGACCATACCTCTTGTGGAGTCTTTTTCTCAATGGCAACGTCTAGAGATCGATTGATCAAAAAACATATAGTAGAGGCTGCTTCTACCCAAAATGACTTTGGTAAGTTGACATTTGACAGTATACATCGAACCTTCTCCATGATCGTTTTGTAATGCCGTTTTGCTGTGGAGTATGACAAATTGTCAAGTGTCTCATGATTCCTTCTAACTTGCACAGTCTATTAAACTCATTAGAACAGAACTCTAAGTCATTATCTGTGGGAAGGTATTTTATTTGTTTTCCTATCTATTTTTCAATCATAATTTTCCAAGACTTAAATGCGGAAAACACATCGCTTTTCTGATTCAGGAAGAACGCCCAAACTTTTCTGGAAAAATCATCAATAAAAGTTAGCATATAATTAGCTCTACCTCTCGAAGGCACTCTGGATGGCCCTCACAGATCAGAATGAATATACTCCAACATTCCCTTCGTGTTATGGATTCCTCTGGTGAATCAAACTCTCTTTTGCTTCCCAAAAACACAGTGCTCACAGAATTTCAGTTTGTAAATTCCTTGTCCATCAAGAAGTCCTCTTTTGCTCAATTCTGCCATGCCATTCTCACTCATATGCCCTAGGCGCATATGCCAAAGTTTAGTAATATCACCATCTGACAAGGAAGAAGAAGCGACAGCTGCATCACCAGTAATAGTAGAACCCTGCAAAACATATAACTTGGCAGTCTTTCTCTGCCATTTTGAATCAAGAGTACTTAACGAAATTAAATTTCTCTTCAATTCTGAAACATGTTGTACGTCACTAAGTCTTCTGACAATTCCATCAAACATCTTAACTTTAATTGTTCCAACACCTGTGATTTTACACGAAGCATTATTTCCCATCAAAACAACACCTTCAGACACTGTTTCGTAAGTTGTAAACCAATCCCGATTGGGACTCATGTGGAAGGTGCAGCCTGAATCAAGTATCCACTCCTCGCTCACTTTAGAATTGTTGACAGAAGCGACTAGAAGTTCACTATCGCTGTAGTCTTCTACAACATCAGCTTCACCGAAATTTTTTGGTTGTTTTTCCTTTTGATTCGTAGCCTCCCTTTTAATCTTGTTCTGTAGCTTATAGCACTCAGATTTAATGTGCCCTTTCTTCTTACAGAAGTTACAAGTTTTACCTCTGTTTGAAGACTTCGATCTACCTTTAGATTTACCGCGAGGATTTCGTTCCTGTGTCCTTCCACGATCATCATCAGCATTCCGGTCTTGTCTCCCATGAACAATTAGACCCTCTCCCTAAGAGTCGGGTTTAACCACAATATGCTTCATCTTACCATACAAGGTCAAAGAATCATAAACCTCATCAACTGTGAGAGACTCGTAGCTATATAAAATTGTGTCTCTAAAGGTTGAATAAGACGAGGGCAACGAACAAAGTAGAATCAACCCTAAATCTTTCTTATCATACTGAACTTCCATGGCCTCCAAGTTTGAGAGAATTTCTTTAAACACTATTAAGTGTTCGTGTACAGATGCACCTTCCTCCAAACGATGAGCATAAAGACGCTACTTCATATACAACTTGCTTGTTAGAGTTTCCAACATACATATTTTTTCCATCCTCTTCCATAATGCAACGGGAGTCTTCTCCTTCATCACATCCTGCAAAATTTTATTGGACAAATGCAGATGTAATTGTGTTAACGCCTTTCGATCCTTACGCTTCTTCTCTTCATCTGTTAATGTCGAAGGCATCTTATCTATCCTTAGCAGGGCATCCTCCAGATCCATCTGCGCAAGAACTGCTTGCATCTTAATCTGCCACAACGCAAATCTGGTGTTGCGATCCAATAGCGGAATTTCATACTTCAAAGACGCCATTACCGTGATCGAGATGAACAACCCGGAAGCTCGGATACCAATTTGTGAAAATAAAATAGAATGTCGGTAATGATAATATATCGCAAAGAAAAGAGAAATAAAATAAAGAACACACAGATTTTACGTGGAAACCCTTTCGGGAAAAAAACCACGGGCAGAGAAGAAAAAAATTCACTATATCGAATTCGAATGAATACAAGAGGAATAGACTATGTCTATTCATAGGCTTGTAAAGTCATATTCTAATAGGAGTGTAGTAAGATTGAAACACCTTATTTTAATCAATATAAAATAGATAGAGTTTAATAAGGTTTAAAAAAACTTATTAAATAAAATAAAAGAATTGTAGTTCTATATGAATTTTATTTTTATTTTATTTTACCATTGTATTTTATTTAAATAAAGATTCGGGTCACTTAATTCTAACAATAATGATGAAGGAATAATAATGTAAATGTTTGTGCTGGTTAACTTCAGTTATCCTTTCAAGGAAGACCAGATAATATTAACGGGATGGGAAGAAGACATTGCAAATATAGCCAAGAACATGGTGGAGGAGCGAAGTCCAAAACAGTGAGTGTTTTGTGTTTGCTTAAATTTGGATAAATTTTGACTGTGTAGCATTGAAATGTAGTCTGTGGTTTACTTATGTGGAATTTACAGGCTATATATCATTCGAGGAAAGCTTCAAATTCTCATTGAGCATGATGTATCTCCTGACTTCATATTCATGGTACGTAGCGATCACCCCCCCACCCCTTCCCCCCGCCCAAATAATAATAATAATTTATCCATGAATGTAAAAATAATTATGCAGAATATTTAAAGTTTAAACAGAATTCAACTATGGATAAATCGGTGATAACCATTGGCCTTCGGTTAGATTGGTTTGTTTGATTCAATTGAATATATAATTTAAAAAATTAAAAAAATACTAAAAATGGAGAAAATCGGTTTGATCAGTTTGTACCGATTCACAGATCAACCAAACCAATTCCTTATTTCGAATTAGTACATAGATTGGGCCGATTCAATTCTGAAAAAAATGCTCTCACTTCTTGTTCTCTTTGTAATTTGAAATTTGGTCCCTCCACTTCTCAAATTTCAAATTTCAAATCTAATTGTTAACACAATTAAAAATCTTATATTCAATTCACTGATGTGATATTTTGAAATAAAAATAATATTTCTTATTTGATATACTAATGATGGAAATTTTTAACTCCATAAGAGTGATTAAGATTTTGCGACATGTTTTAAAATTTTTAAATACAACTTAAGGATATATGACAAAATCTCAATCCCATTTGTGTGGTTAAAATTTTCCATCATTTGTATACAAAAATTTCCACCATGAGTAGGCAATGGTTAGGACCCCTAGTTGGCATCCTAAAAATCAAGGTTTAAACCTTGTTGTTGTCATCTTCTCCCTCAATTTGTAATATGTGTAAGTCACATTACACTTCTAAATAAAGAACTCAAATATAAATCTTTGTAACAGCACTGTAAGGACAAGCGACCCTAAAAGAATTAATCTTCATAAAATGTAAAATGAACATTAAGGATAGCTTCCTCGTACCAAAGAAATAAGTTGTTGAAATTGGTAACCAAAATAAAATTACAAAATCTTTAGTGTGTCTTTGAAGGAGGAATTTGTAGAACATATCAAGGTTTTCAAAATCCTAAAAATAAATTTACTTGTTTGGGTAAATATATCAGAGAATTTTAAAATTTGTGAGTAATTTCAAGTGGGAATTTCAATAGCTCAATTCCTCTCGTCAAATTTCATCTAAATAGGTGCTTTTTCAAAATTTCTCATAATTTTATTTGATTTAATACACATGGTCATACTACCCCTAACCCCTCCCGAACCCATAAATAGGAGGATAATGCACTTCAATACACTCGAACTCACGTCTTCCTACATTGACAACAATACCCATATCAATTGAACTAAAACTCAATCGGCTAACCTAAATATTTTTGAATTAGTGTTGTTGATTATAGTAATTCAATTAATTTAATTTAATTTAATTTAATCAACCTTAATAATTTGCAGTCATTGGTTGGAGAAGTGAAAAAGCACTTGCATGAGAACTTGCATCCTCAAGTAGATGTTTTATATGATGAATACAATGTAAGAACTCCATGATCGATATTTCCTTGCAATTAGTCTTAATTATTTCCATTTTAAATTTGTGTTCATTACTGTTAATTTTGTCCTATGAAATTAATTAAGAGGGATGATGAAAACATGATTGAGAGTGAAGATGAAATGGGGACAAAAGTTATTGATCCGGTCAAAAAGAACAGTCGGATTTTCTCCAGAATCGAAGGTAAGTATGTACCTAATTAAACAAATGGCATTTAATACAAGGGTTAATATATAATTAAACAAATGGCATTTAATACAAGGGTTAATATACTATTTGGTGCTTAGGTTTAGCTTGAATGTTCAATTTGGTACCTAAATTTGGCTTCAATGTTCACTTTGGTACTTAATTTTTTTCAATTTGATACTTGAGGTTTTTCTTGTCCCAATTTGGTAACTAAGTTTGACTTAGATGTTCAATTTGGTACTTGAGTTTTTTTTCTTTGTCACAATTTAGTACTTATATTTTTTTACCAATTGGTTAAAAATCAGACTAAATAATTGGTTAAACAGACAGTTGTTTTTATCATTTTATAATTTTATAATATTTTTTTATTTTTAATATTTTATTTGATTTAAGCTGATTAGATTCAGAATCAGTTTATCCGATGAACTACATTTTGCACAACTCTACTTGGTTTTTCTTATTTAACACAAATTTATATTGAAATTGTTGGACACAGAGTTCATAGCCAGATTCATGAGCTGGTACAATAATCAATCAAAGATGGCAAATGCAGCAGTCAGCACGCCCTTGGCCGCCGATGAAGGGACTTCACCCTGACCATTCCTTCGCCAGTTTCTTCAATAAGTAAAGGAGGTAGTGGACGGTGAATCAATTAGTCAAGTTGAATTCAAGATAAACATCAAACTTCTTGTGATCTCCATACTGGGCTGCCTATTTTTGTAAAATAAGCTCATTTTCATTACTAGTTAAAAGCAAAAGCAAAAGTGTAACATCCAAACCCAGTCCAGTTGTTATGGTCGAATTTGGAAAGTTACATTGACCTATGGTATGGCCCAGAAAAACTTTCTTAATTTCAAATTTACTTTTTTTTAACCATTTGTGCAGTTTGTCTAAAACTAGTAAAACCTAATGTTCAACTTTATTTTCAATCTCATTTCAAAAACCACTTATCCATAAAAATGGTTGAAATAAACTTTCGAAATTTTAAAAAAAAAAATATTTTATAACTATTGGCTTATCAATTCAAAACAAATTAAATAAAATGTTTATTTTTATTTCATAAAAACCATGCAAATATCAAGAATAAAAAAAATAATATCTCAATTGTAAACATTCAATCATTTATTCAAAACTATTTCGGATTTTCAATCATACTTGTAAATCATTTGTCCTTTTATTCAAAATTGGAGAACTTGATTATTCGTCATTATCTCAAAAAAAAACATATTAAATTCATAAATCAAATGTGAAACACCCCAAACCCGGCCTAGAAGTTAGGCCCGAATTTGACGCGTCACATTAAAGAGTTTTTCGAAAACCATGTTTTCATTAGAAACTCTTCTTAAAGAATTTAAAACTTTTTGCTATTTGAAACCTCAGATTTCGTTTGCTTATTTCAAAATGTGGTTTATTAGAAATCATCCTTGGAAGACATTATTATCCTTAAAACATTTTGTTGCGGAAGCTTAATTTAAAACCGTTGCTGTCATTGTTTAAGAAGATCTAGAAATTTATCGTTTATAGTTTGCATATAACTGAAAATGGGAACTTTAAAGAAAAATAAACCCCATTGGCCTTATTACATAATGTTAAACCCAAATTAAAATAATATTAAAAATAAAGTAAAACTGATTTTAATAAAGTTCGAAGGAAATATCTCCGATGTATGAAAGTATTTGTAAAAGTTTATTTTGAAAATCCATTTGTTAATCGATTTTGGAAACCATTATTTAAGTTTTTCAGAAAATTCCATTTTTAAACAATTTAAGAAAAATAATAAAAACATACCAACCATAAAGCAAAATAAAAATAGTCCAGAGGCCTTATTACAACATTTAACCCAAAATAGTAAAGTAATAAAATAAACGAGAAAGAAGTCTAAAGTCCAAATAAACCATTTCTGAAGTATGGCCTCCCTTGAGTCATCCATAGCCCAAGTCCATATCATCAAGCATTACCTACAAGGGTTAAGAGAAAGGGGGGGTGAGTTACAAGAACTCAGTGTATAATCCCCTTACCATTATCCACTGGGTCTGAACCCGTTTAGCAAAAACTTGGGCTTGAGCCCATTAAACAATAACTTGGGCCGAAGCCCATTTAACAATATCTCGGGCCTAAGCCCATTTACATAATAATGCATCTATAATATCATGTGAATGTAATGCAATTCCCAACCCAATCCTAATAATCCATCCGCTACACACCACCCGTACCAACCAACACACCTGTGGGTGATCATCAGTCAACCCACCCCGCCAACACACCATATGCAGGCATTAAGCCATTAATAATAATTCGCAGGCCAATGGCCATTTATAATATTTGTGGCTGAGCAACCAAAATCATATACGGTAATATAATCGGCACACAGCCTTAATCACTATGGCACAAAGCCATATTTAAATTGGCACATAACCATTATCAAAATTTGTGGCAGAGCCACCAAAATCAAAATGTGGCAGAGCCACCAGGCTACACTTCTCTTCTTTTACATTATTCCCATCCCATGCAAAATATGCAAATGCAATATACATAGTAAATCATGATATTTATAAATATAAACAACAATAATTAATTCAAAGATTCAATACAAAAATTCGGCCCATTGTAACACTTTACAAATCGGCCCATTAAGGCAATCTATCAATTCGACCCATTAGGGGCATTTTCGTAATTCGGCCCATTAGGAGCATTTTCGTAATTCGGCCCATTAGGGGCATTTTCGTAATTCGGCCCATTAGGGGCATTTTCGTAATTCAGCCCATAAGGGGCATTTTCTCAATTTCGCAACCCAAGGGTATTTTGGTAATTTACCCTTCAAGGGTATTTTAGTAATTTCACAGCTCAGGGATATTTCGGTAATTTACCCTCCAAGGATAATTTGGTAATCTCGTAACTAAAACTTAACTAGTAATTTGGGGCATACAAATTTAAACTGTCCATCTGCGTCATTCTGACTAAATTGACCATAACTCGAGTTAGAAAACTCGAATTCTAGATCCGTAAATTTTACTTGGAACTAGACTCATATATCTTCTTACTATAATTTTTCCAGAATTTTTTGCCTAGCCATTTAGTACAATTTATTCCTTAAAATTTCCCTTGTTTCACTGTCCAACGATTCTGACCTCTCTTACCTTAATTTCAAATATCTCACTGTACGGTTTTCATATACTGCTCCCACTTGTTTCTAATGAAAATAGACTCACTAAGGAATCTTTACATATAAACTATAACTCATAATTCACTTTGTACGATTTTATATGATTTTTCCAAAACAGATCAAGGAACCAGGAAGTCATTCAGAACCAGTCTCACTAAAATTAACATATCTCAGAATATAAAACTCCTTGTTCTTCTCACTTTCTTCCATATTAAAATAGACACAGTAAGCTTTAATTTGATATCTTAATCACTTTATAATTCCCTTTTTCCTATTTTTCATGATTGTTTGAAATCACGTCACTGTCACTGACCAAAACTGTTTTATTACAAAAACATGGTTACCACTATGAACCTACGCCCGCCCGAGTGATCCCGGATGCCGATTTCCGGTTTTCTTTGGTATTTCGACCAAATCACAGAACATTCATGCAAAATTTCAGAGAAGTGTTAGATTACACACCATTTCAAACATGTATTTGGAAGGGTATGAGATTACACACCTGATTTCGGTAAGGACTAAACCTTCTTAATCGTCGGCACCTATGACACCCTAACACTCGATTAGAAAAATACCACGATGAGAGAAGGTAGTTGTTTAGGGGTAAGATTCGGCTTACCACTATTTCCAAAGGATTAACAAGTAGAGAATATCGAGTGATTTCGTCCCTAAAAATAATCGATTAGCCAACCTTTCAATCCGATTAACACCATAACCGAATAGCGATATCAAATGGACTATGAAAAGACTCCTTACCTTAATCGATGATAATCCCGATTTCCACCGATTGACTTATGGCTACGGATTAGACAAGGATATGAGATCCTGCAAGAAGAAAGAAGAATGGAGAGAGTTGAGAATGGAGGAAAGAAAGACTAACAAAGGGAGAAAAGACCCAAAATGTCACAATTACACACTTGGCAAATGTTTTTTTTTCTTCTTCAAAACCACACAAGAGAATTTGGCATACCTCTCAACCAAACCAAAAACACCTTCCAAAACAACACCACCCTCATGACCGAAACTCTCCCCATAAACATCCAAAATTTTTGGCCAAAATTTTCCCCAATTCACTCTCCATCCTTCCTTTTGTCTCCCACTTCTCTTTTCTTTTTTTTTTCCCCAATTCACTCTCCATCCTTCCTTTTGTCTCCCATAATCACTCCTTCACCTACTTTACTAATCAATCATCATTCATATCTTTTTTTTTTTTTTGGATGTTACAAAATGTCCTTAGAAAACTCATTTGTAAACATTAATAATTTTGAAAACTAAGTCTAATTTTATTAAAAACTCATTTTTCATAAATGCAACAGAAAAATGTGTTATTGACAGATTCTATTTTGAAAACTAAGTTTTAAGCGAAATCTTATCAAATACCAATTTATGCAATTTTTAAAACTTAATGTTATGCAAGTAATTTATGCAAATTAAAATGAAAAATCCCCAAAATAAAGTCTCATGCCACAGTCCATACTCAAACTTATTACAAGCCCAAAATATCAAAATAAAATTTAATTATCGAATCCTAACTTCGGGGTTATCTGTAAAATTAGAAAACTAAAGGGGGTAAGCAATAAAGCTCAGTGTGAGATTAACATAAACGCGATCACATACATATAAACATATACATTATATAACTATAATAATTATATCAATTTCATATAACTCAATATTTCACACTTATACTATGCATGATCATGTCAATGCACATTTCGAAAAACGATGCAGATTTTATGAAAACGATCCTACCCATCTCCACCACACACCAAAATCGAGTTTCTCAGAACTTGTCCATCCTACACACCAAATTTTGAAAAGTGTCACCAAAATCGTAGATAAACTACCAATAATCAATATTGTGGACAAGCCACCAAAATCGCAAATATACTGCCACAAAGTCAAAATCGTGAACAGTGTCACATTAATGTAGATAAACTGTCACATACTTTCACCTTTCACATATCCCACCCCATGCATGTGATATGACCAAAATCACTAAAATTATAACATCCCAAAAGTTAGGGGTTGTAATTTTTTGCATAATTGCTTGCTCGGCTGGTTATTTGAGTGTATTTGGGGGTTCTAGGGAGGCCTGGGATCGAGTTTGAGCCTTGAAAAAATTTTAGTTTTTGGCCCTTAAGAGGAGAGGGCTGGTTGAGGTTGGACTTAAGTATATTTGAGTGTGTTTTACTAACACAAGTGGAGCATGTGGTATGGTGGTGTGGAGTCAAGTGGTGAGCAAGGAGGGGAGGGGTTCGAATCCCTTAGGTGGCAAATGAAGGATTTTATTTTGTGGCTTGAGAGGGGAGGAAGCAAAGTTCGGATCAAACTCTTCAAGGAGAGTGGAGACTTGGTCAAATAATTTAAATGGGTGGAGGAGAGGAATTGTAGGAGGAAAAAAAGGAGAAAATCAAGGAGTAGATAGGTGTGAGAAGTGTTGGCCGAAAGTGGGAAGCTAGCTAAGGGGGAATTTTGGCTGAAGAGGGGTCTTGGATAGCATTTTCGGTCATTTTGTGTAAGTGTAGAAACCGAAACTTTTCTTTGCTTTTGAGTGTTCCTTTCGTGTTTCTTTTTGGGAGTGATATTTCGGGTTCGTGCAATTGCTTCTTTTCTTTTCTTGACCTCTGTCGAATTCAACTCTACTTCATCTACTTTTCTACATTCCTTTTTTGTGGCCGTTCATTGAACCGTTAAGCAACTTTTCTTCCACTTTCTTTTCTTCATTCCATCATCATTTCGTGGTTGTTACTCTTTGCTGCCGAACTTCCCTTTCCCATTCGGTTCTTCTCTGGTCGAAGGTAATGTCTTCTTTTCCTCTTATTTTCTTTTTCTTCCCTCTCTTTGCTCTACTAAAGCCGAAACTCTTAACCTTGACTCCTTGTTATCTAGGCCGAATCTACTTACTCTTCTCCATCTAGAATCCCTTTTGTTCTCTGTGGTGAGGGCTGAAACTTCTTGTAGGACAATTGCCATTTTTGTGGTGTTTTGGTAAGAGGGAAATAAGGTTAATAGTTCTTGTAACTCGACTATTGTTAGATTGCTTATGTATTCGTGAAGGCTTCGGTCTCTCCTTTGTGCGGGGGGGGAGAATATTGAAGGATTACTAACACTCTTTTGTTCATAAAATATTGTTAGGGTCTTGATTTCAGTAGCCAAGGGATAAGGCATATTACTTGGTGCACTGAAGGAGATCGCATTCGTGGTAAGTGAAGTTAGTCTGGTAAAGTGTTTCAAAGTTAAGGTTATCAAAGATTGAGACTAACCTTTTGTCAACTATTACTATAAGTGTTTTGGAAGCAGTGGAAAACACAACTAGTAATCAAGGTGTATAATCTCACACCCTTGCTTGTGTTATTATGCGTTGTTCTGTGAATCGGCCAAAAGCCGAAATATCGAAAAGCTGGAGTATCGGCAATTGAGATCTCTCGAGCGTGCGAGTGCTCGCAGAGATAAACTGAGCCACTGGTGATGGCGATAAACCATTGAGAGTGTCACGAACTCTCTCGCAGATTTGAGGCCGTAATGGGCCTTGTTGAGCCAAAACGGGCTAAGTGGGCCCAATAGGTTAACGGGCCCACACGAGCAAAATCGATGGAAATCACCGAATGAGTGATGCGATTGCGAGGTCCACAGAACTGAGACCGAAAACGAGCTGAGTGGGCCACACGAGCGTGTGGGCCCGTTTGGGCCGAAATTGGATTTTAGGCTCAATTACACCGTAATGACCAAAAAGGGAGCATGTGTCGTCCGAGGTGACAGTGGGTCTTCGAAAAGGCCGTTAGATGATAAATTACCGAAATACCCTTAGCGGGTAAATTACTGAAATATCCTCAGTGGGTAAATTACTAAAATACCTTTAGTGGATAAGTTACCGAAATACCCTCGATGGGTAAAATTATCAAAATACCCTCAATGGGTGAAATTACCGATTTACCCCTAAGTGACAAAATGACCATTACACCTTTGGTGATAGTTAAGTACCGTTTATGTGATTTTGTATATCTGTTTATAATTGTAATAAACTGCATTCGTAACATATTGCATTGGGTTGGGTTTGCTGATCGGAGGAAGTACCGTTTAGTGGCTTTGCCACATACCGTTCTAGTGGCATCGCCACATGCCGTTATAGTGGCTTCGCCACATATATGCTTTATTTAGTGGCCCAGCCACACATACCGTTATTAGCAGCTTGGCTGTATTATTGGAGAGTTTTGGCTGGGTGGGTTGACTTGGTCCCCACGGAGAGATTGGTTGGTACAGGTGGAGAGTTTGGTTGGATTGGGGGGTACACATCCATTGCATTGATTTGATTCGGGGTTAAGGCCCAGCTTGATACCAAATAGGGCTTAGGCCCAGACCGACCCGTATGGGCTGGGGCCCAGACTATGACCGTTATAGGGGATTACACACTGAGTTCTCGTAACTCACCCTTTTCTTTTAACCGTGCAGGTAATCCCCAGCGTTAGAGGATTTGGAGCTGCGGAGGACTCGGAGGTGGCCATACGACAGATTTGTTATTAAACGGAACTTAGCAATTTTGGGTTTAACTTATTTTATACTATTTTTGGGTTAATAATTCATGTAATAAGGCCATTGGGATTTTCTTTTAACTTTCATTTGATAATTCTTTTAGTTATGAACTGCTAAACGATTAAACACGGGTTTTTAAAACAATAACTACTGTTTTCAAAATATCACATTTCAGCAACTTTTAAAGTCAGTCTTCCGTAACAAACAACGTTTTTGAAAATAATATTATGTTTGCAAGGAAAATAACTTTAAGCAAATCTTGTTTCGTAAGCAATAAAATTTGGGATTTATTAACAGCAGAAAGTTTTAAATTGAGGAAGGGTTTTTTTTTCATTGAACGCGTAGTTTTTAAATAACCTTGCGATGTGACACGCTAGATCCAGCCACAACGTCTAGGCCGGGTTTGGGGTGTTACAAAAATCATATAGGCATGTTTAACATGCAAATTATATATGTACACTTGGTACCAAAATTTCACATTTTATAAATCATGCGAAAATCACATATGCAATAAGATCACATAACATGAGAATGAGATTTTCATAATTTTCATATCATTAATAATCAACAAATCACACATCATACATATCACCAAAATCAATGGTTTCGAATTACTTACTTGACATAGTCCATAACGATGGGTTTTGTCTCTCTTAATGGATACATAAAGTATCCTCATCAAACATAATTTAAATAATAATTTTAACAATATAAAACATAGGTGATAGCAAGATAAATTCATATTTTTAATACATTTATTTTTTGGCTAATTATCGAATAAAATACTATTAAATTTGGGTTTTTCTTATCAGGAATGAAGTTGGTGTGCTGAATTCAAACTCTTAAACAAGTGACTAAATTGGATCAAAAAGTAAAGAGGAGGGCTTGATTGAAAGATTGAAGATTTAAAGATGGCTGGATAAAGATTAAAGGGTTGAAGATTTAAAAAAAAAAAGGTGGTTGGATAAAGATTGGAGGATTTTTTATATTGTTAAAATTATATAATTAGTTTAAATTTAATCTTTAGTTTAAATTTGATTTTTAAAATTTTAATTTATTTAGTGATAATATTTAGGAAAAATCTAGCTAAATTTTAGCACTAGAAATGTGTATAAATACCTAGTGGCTACAGATAATTAAACACACACTTGGCTTTTGGCATTTAATAAAATTCTTTCCCTTTTTTCCTCCTGCGTTTGTTCTATTCTGCCATTTCAATTTTTCTTTTACTTTCAACAATTTTGGTTTATTTGCCTTCCAAACCCTCTCTCCTTTCCACTTTCCATAATTCCATTTAAACCATTTTTATACACCTTCAAGCATGATTCTTTTCATGATTAACTAAACTCCTCTTCAACTTTAGCCTGGAAATTGCTCCAACAAAACAATCGTGAGATACGAACCCGCTCAAAAAAAAAACTCTCAACGCAATATTTTTTATCTCTCCGGTACATGGGATAGTACAAATCGTCCATTAAAGTTGATTCAGCTTCGATTCAAAAAGTGAACGTTGGGTTGAAGTTGTTTGGCATACAGTTGGCAAGTCGAATCGGTCGTGCTATGTTCGAATTCCCGCGAACAAATTGGCGTATCTAGGTGGAAAAAGCCAGTTGGATTCTGTCAAAGAAGATAGAGATCGGATTTAAACGACCCACGCGGTTGAGGCCGTTGATTCGAGTTGGGCTTTTCAGATCGCAAGGCTGTCGAAACCTTAAATTGCGAAAACGTGTATCGCGGTTAGAAATTTGGCAATAGTCAGTTTGCAGGTCGCATCGGGATTATCTACATAAGGAAAAGTTGACAATCGGGACGTTCTTGGTCGCTATAACCAGCTTATCGCTTGGAAAGGAAAATCTATTTCAAGAATCAATTCAAGATTGGAGTACACCGAGGCTAAAGCTAAGCTTTAAAAAATATTCTATTTATCCATTTAATTTTATTTTGCTTAATTTATTTTGCAATCATGTTTTTACTTTATTTCATATGCATATTTTTCTTCTTTTAATATTATTATCTTTATCCATTAAAACCCCCTTTTTTTATTTCAGCATTTCAATGCACTGGTCGTGGGCACGATTGTTACCACGACAGTAATTCTGGTCACAAGAAAAGGTGAAATTAGATAACTAGTCCCTGTGGATTCGATCCTACTACTCTATATTTCAATTTACTGTTATTTTGTCCTAGGAAATTATATTTGGTGGTTTTGACACCCATCAATAGGTTTATTTTTGTTTAATGTTAAAACCCACACCTGTTCGTAGATCCAATGTGCAACAACTCTCTAAGAACACCCACACGTGGATCTAACAATTAGATTACCTATTCAATCAATAATAGTGATCTTACAATTAGATTACCTATTCAATCAATAATAGTGATCTTACGTTAATAATGATCGTTATTAAGGTTGATATAATAATTACTATCGATTTCTATTAACACATACCCTTAGAAGTAATCACTCGGATTAGTGACTTCAATTCCCATGTTAATGGTCTCTCGAGTTGGTGTCGATCGGCCCTTCAATAAACATGACATATGAAATGTTAATACTTGAGAAATAATTCACTATGACCTTAAAAATATTCGGTCAAGAGAAAAGTAGGGAGGTTTCTACTCAACCCTTACATTTACACTAACTTGGTTGAAACAGGAGGATCGACGGATTGTCTTGAACACGAATTGGTGAGGAACGAAGGATCTAAAGAGGACTATTTTTTTAAAATAGATCAATGAAAAAGTTTACAATTAAGAACTAATTAAAAATAATAATGTATAATTTGTTATGACTAAAAAGAATAACAAAGTTTGAAAATTAAAGAAGAAAGAAGAAGAATCTCAACCGCCGATGTGGTGCTACGGCGGTGACAGTTCTGTAATAGAGGCGGCGGTTCGGCGGAGGAGAAGAAATAATATAGGTTCTGTCACTCACTTAAATGAGGAGAAAGGAGAAGAGAGAAAAAAAGAAGAAGATAGGACTTGCACGGTGGTTGCCGTAGTGGTGGAGGGTGGCACTAAGGGCTGCAGTGGAACAAAAAAAAAGAAGAAAAGAGAATGATAGGTGGTGAATGTAACACCCCTAACCCGTATCCGTCGCCGGACTAGGGTTACAAAGCATTACCGAATAAAACACAACTCAAAACAGACATATATATATATATATTATTTAAAATAAACATATCAGGTACATTCAAGAGTAAAAATAATTATTACATAACATATTATATTCACATACTTAGCATTCAGATCAAAGGCACATACTTAATACTCAAATCAAAACTAGCGTTTATGTATTGAATCATCCAAACAGAATGAGGTTGCACATTTTCTATTTAAATCAAACCATACTAATCTTTATAAATTCAAACATATTTATCGTCTTATACTTACTAAAGACATTCATTATTTCAATTTCATTTATTAAACAACTATCAAGCTAATCTTATGCTTAATCATTTTAATACATATCATTAATCAAACAAAGCACAGGTTTAGTCACTCATTCCATGTGCTATTCGAATATCATGCTAAACAACTTGAAATAATTTATTATACATATCAACCATTTAAACAGGTAAATGTTATACCTAAGTATGTTACCCTTCAAAATTAATACACACATATTCTTATATAACATATTAATCACTTTTCCATAATCTCACAAATATCTCATAAAGAACAATTCATTAACAACCATCAAATATTTCAACCAAGTATAGTCGAATAACTATATAAATACATACATAATTTCCTAATCAAATTCTTGTCACATTATATAACCAATTAATCATGAGACATATCCATTATTTCACAAACGAAAATTACATCTAATATTTACCAATACAAATTTCATAACCTAATTACAAAACTAAATTCATTTGCATCACATTTAAACATTTATCATAATTTCACATCATTTTCGAATACTTATGTATTTAACATTATCATTTCAATCCCAATTATCCAAGACTTGATGACTAATATGACCACATACCTATTTGTTGTATTCGAACATATATATATATATATATATATATATCACCTAATCGAGTTCAACATGTCCATAATATAATCATCACTTACCCATAGCTAAAATATCCATGTATACATTTGGTTCAAGTCCATATCTTAACTAATTCAATCCATCATACAAAACATAACCAAAATACAAGTATTAATCACATACCCAATATCAACAAGTCTAATTATAAAACATCATACATGCTTACTTACTATGAACATATACCTTAATCAAATAGACATAATATAAGCTCATTTTCAATTACCATTATGACCATAAGCATAGATACCAAATCGATCAAAAGAAGATAAGCCATTTTCGCATGGCTATTAATTACATACAAAAGTACTTAATCCATATTCAACCTTTTACTATGTTATACATGCCATGTATTTAAAATTAACTTAGCAAAATACCAAAGGAGGCTGTCGATAGTGTGAATAGTCTTGCTGACGATCCCCGAGCTCGTAACGTATCCAAAATCTATAAAAACAGAGGTAAACAGAAAATAAAACACATAGTAAGCTATTTAAGCTTAGCAAGTCATAAGCAAATTAATAACAACCAACTTAGCAACATCAAATATACAAAGTTATATTAATTAGTTAAATCATACTCAATCACAAATAATTACTCAAATTTCAATATCAAAGTCACAGATAACACCCTTTGGCCTTATACTCAAAATTATAACTTATACATAGTTCACATGTTTATACATTAACCTTTGTACAATGAACTAAACATATAACTTACCTTTCTTTTTATAACTGTAACACCCCCTACCCGTATTCGTTGTCAGAATAAGGTACGAGGCATTACCAGAGTTTACAATTTTTTTTTTATATAGCCCCTTTATAATTATCTAGCCTTCCCTGCAAATTTTGAACCGAGACCGTTCCACATCAACCAATCCAATTCAATATATTTTCAAAATAATTTCATGCATATTTATAAGATAACTTCAACACATAAGCCATACCAATGGCTGACCTTACATTCATTTCATATTAACATTTATTTTATTAGCTTATACATGCCATTGATTTCCAAAATAAAGTTTCTTTAAATACCGAAATCTTGGGGTTGATAGTGTGATGAGTCTCCCACCGATCCGACCTCCGAACTCTTTATACTACAAAACAAGGGAAAAGGAAACAGAGTAAGCACTTTGTGCTTATTAAGCCCATGCAACAAGAATTATGCTTACCTAATATTTTCAATACAATGCAATAAATATTCATATATCCATTCAATGCATTATTACCCTAACATTCACAAACTCAACATTCAAGTTAGTCCATTAATTTCCATATATCAATAATATACACACCATAATTGATGAGCTCATCAATACCATGATTCCTATTTCTTTAATATTTTTTTTATATTTATCTCGTTGAATTACTCGAAATTTCGATGGATTTTTTTAGAGGTACACTTTAGTGTACAAATTCGGGTCTGTCAATTCATATTCATGTGCGCACATTTTCATTTCAGAGAGCACACTCCCACGAACCTCATCTTTACAGCGGGATTACCAGTCCAGGCTAAATCCCCTGTAATATAAACTCATGGAGTATTGTCGGGATTACCAGTCCAGGCTAAATCTCCTGCAACGACAATTACTCTAATGAGCTTGGATCTGAATTACCAGTCCAGGCTAAATTCAGACCCTAATTCGGATTACCCGTCCGGGCTAAATCCATTTTCCACATATTCTTTGGGAGGGCTATATCAGGAAAGGATCACCCGTCCGGGCTAGATCCTTTTTACTGTCAATTCCTTTTCAGAGATCCATCGAATTTTCCTTTCATTTAACCGAGATTTCTTTCCCTTTTTATCAAATATATCAATGTATCATCAATTTTCATACAATGAACATTTAAATTATTTTCACATCAATAACATACATTTCAAGCATTTAAGAATATAATTCAAGTTACACGAACTTACCTCGATACTTGTTCGTACACAAAATCTACTACTCCGGGACTTTTTCCTTTCCTCGATCTAGCTTTGTATTTGAGTTTTCCAGATCTAAATAAATAAATTCAATCATCCATTCAATACTTTTCATGTTCACATGTTAGCATTCACTATAATTTTATTATTATTTATAGTTTGTTCAAATCTGTCTACTTGAGTCATAATCACTAAATTATTTATTTCTTGAACTACAGAACTCCAAATGAAGAACCGTTAATTTTCCCTGAAACTAGACTCACATATATTCATACCATAAAATTTCCAGAATTTTTGGCTTAGCCAATTAGTACAGTTTATTCATTAAAGTCACCCATGTTCTGCTATCTGGTAGTTCTGACCCTTCTTCACTAAAAATTAATTATCTCCTCATACAGGATTCGGATGATGTTCTTGTTTATTTCTATTGAAAATATATTCATTCAGGATTCTAAATATATAAATTTAAGCCCATAATTATTTTTCTTCAATTTTATATGATTTTCTAAAGTTAAAACAGGGGAACCCAAATTCATTCTGAACCAGTCTTACAAAAATCTAAATATCTCAAAATACAGAATTTCTTTTCTTTCCTTGTTTCTTTAATATGAAAATAGACTCAATAAGCTTTAATTTCATATCTTTTTCATCTTCTAATTCGATTTCTACAATTTATGGTGATTTTTCAAAGTTACTCTACTGCTGCTGTCCCAAAACTGTTTTCTTATAGCTTGTTTTGCAATTAAGTCCTTTATCCAATTCTAACTTCAAATTCTTTCAATTAAACCACTAATTCATCATTTTATTCATCATATGCTATATTCAAAAACTTTAAAACTTCAAAAACTTCAACTTAAATTCATCAAAACTTTGTTCTAAAACTTATAAAGCATCAAAATTAAAAGAAATGGGATAAATTAACTTACCTATTAAATATCCAAGCTTCAAACTTTCAATTTTCCCTTTTCTTCTTTCTTTTCTCTTTTTCTTTCTTTCCTTCACGTTTGCTCTCTGTTCTTATGTTCTTCTTTTTGTTTCTTTTCTCTTTTCTTTTATAGCATATATATATATATATATATATATATTAGTTTATAATAATAATTATCTTTATAAAAAATCTCAGATTTTTATACAATACACCGCCTCAACTATACAAAATGGCTTAATTGCCATTTTGGTCCTTTATAATTTCTTTTAATCTACAATTCAACTTTTACTTCTATTTCAATTTAGTCTTTTTCATTTAATTACCTACCCAAACGTTAAAATTTTCTAACGAAATTTTAATACCACATTACTAACATTTTATAAATATTTATAAAAATATTTCCTATCATATAAATATTCATGCAAATATATTGAAATAAATTTCTCTTTAAATCGGATTTATGGTTGCGAAACCATTGTTCCGATAACCTTGAATTTAGGCCATTACAATAACACAGTTTATATATGTACCTGATTTCTTTTAATTCAAATTTCACATTGGCCTTCACTTACACATGCCCGTTGAACCATTCAAAATTCAAAAGGATACGCGGATAGTCGGAAGTTCGTACAATTCCAACGTCCCAGACGTGGTCTTACATGTAATCACATAACGATGCCACTGTCCCAGACAGGGTCTTACACGTAAACACAAGTCGATGCCAACGTCCTAGACGTGGTCTTACACGATTACACATATCGGATATCCTATGTCATGACATATCTATCCCATCTATTCCTAAGGTTCGTACGGGGCTTACGGACGTCAAATCTCGGTCGAATCAAGCTCGAAAGTTAGCCAAATCACAATACCCACGTTTGGCCATAGCATATATAAATTCAAATAATTCATTTTTATACATAACAAGTACATATACATGGTTATTTCAACATTTAAATGCTTATTAACTTACCTCGGATGTCGTCGACTGTTAAATCGGCTACTCAACCACTTTTGTCTTTCCCCGATCCAAATCTAATTTCTTTAATTCTTGATCTAAACATATTCAAATTAAGCTTATTTAAACACCATTCTATTCAATTTAGCCTAAAAATACATAAATGGGTAAATTACAATTTTTCCCCTAACATTTCACACTTTTTACAATTTAGCCATTTTTGCTCAAAACACAAAATACACAAAATTTGACTATACTTCTTAAGGGACGAATATTCCTAGTGTCCATACAAGCCTACAAATTTCATTTATTTCACATTTTAGTCCCTTAAAAATTTATTTTTGCAATTTAGTCTAAATTACTCAATTTCATCAAAAATTCAAAGACAAAACTTGTTAATCTAACATATATAATTCACCTTTCATCATTAAACATCAAAAACCACAAGGTATCATCAATGGCAAAACATAAAATCATCATCAAAATCACAAATTGAGACATGGGTTTTGAAGTACACTTAACAACGATCTCAAAAACGTAAAAATTATCAAATTCATGGCCGAATATTCAAAGCTCTTAAACCTTATTTGTTTTCTAAGTTTCGGTGATGGGCGAAGATGATAATGGCTTTTAATTTGTTATACTTTAACATATATTAACTTATTATTATATTACTTATTTAACCTTTTATAACTAATATATATAACATATAATACAAGGTTATTTTAGTCCTTGTGTCGTCCACTATCTTCTAAAATGGCTAATTGTACTTTGAGGATTCCATATTAAAAAGCCACTATCAAATAAGCACTTTACACTATAATTTGTAACTTTTACATTTTACGCGATTAAGTCCTTTTATAAAATCGGACACCTAAACGTAGGGGTGAGCGTTAGATCGAATCGAATCGAATTGAATGAAAAAATTTCGAGTTAATCGAGTTGACGAATCATATTTTATCATCCTAATTTGATTTGAAATTTTCTCGAATCGAGTCGAGTGAGATGGAATTCGAATCGAATCGAATATATTTGTTCGAGTTAAATTTTAAAAAATAATTTTGGGTCCTTATAACCATTGTCACCTATCGTAATAAAATTTGTCCACCTTAACCAAATTTTTTTATTAACTTTCACACCAAATAATTTATTTATTAATCTTTTATATATGGGTTAGCTTCTTTGCTTGTTTAGTTCTTTCAATTATCTTCAGATTCTTGTCACTATGTATTTGGGAATTAAAAAATATATTAAATGTAAAAATGTGATTTTTTAATAAAAGTTATTTTAAAGATAAAATGTGAAATTGATACCAATATAAAATTTTAACACGAATATTTTATGGCATAATTAATAATTCAATTTTAATATAAATATTCAATATGACTAAACAATTCAATAATATAAATAATATAAAATGTGAAATTTAATTTAATAATATAAATAGTAGATACAAATTGTTGGACCTGAATTTCGCCCGGGCCCAATACCAAAATCAGAAGAATAAAAAAGTCTGTTAAAACAATCCATTACATTGGCCAAATTTAAAACCCAAATCAACAGGCCCAAGTGGCCCAATTTTTCAAACATCAACAAAAAAACCCTAGGGGTTTTCAGAAGGACGAGCGCCGCAACCACCCCCGCACCAGCAGCCTCCACGCACGCCGCATCGTGCGCGTGTTCGCCACGCCCGTGGGAAGTCCCCTCTTCCACCACGCACCTACAAAACAGGGGAAATCATTTGTAAAAAGAGGCTATAAAAGCCGAATAATTCAATGTAAACAGGACCCCTTTTTTTTGGGAAATAGAAGAGAAAAAATTCGAATCCCAAATACAAACAGCAAGATCTACGAATAAACACCAGAATACCGAAAGGTTGTTTTCATTTTTCTTTATTTTTCTTTTTCAATATTTCTTTTAAAGATTTCTTTTTTTTTTACTTTAAAATAATACAATACGTCAAAAAAGGAAAAAAAAAGGAAAAAACGGTGGCCGGACGGGGTTTGGCATCGGAGAGTCGGCCGGACACTGGGCTAGGGAGAGAGCATTTTAGAGATTTTTTTTTCACTTCCTCTGCTGAAATGATGGAATGAAATGATTTTTAAAAAAATTTTCAACTTTTATACCCCCTATAATACGACGTCGTTTTAGAGATGGGGTCAGAGGCCAAAACGACGTCGTTTTGGGCCTCTGACCTGTGACCCAACCCGCACGGGGCAAGGATCCTCGCGTTTTTGTTAGGGAGGGGCTAATTGCGCATTTAGCCCCTCCGCTTTTTCATAGTTTTGCAAACAGGTTTTTTCTTCCCGATTTTGCCCGAAAATTTTTTCCTCGTTTCAATTTAGTCCGCATTCAAACGGCGCCGCTTCAGTGGGTGGGGTTATTTTCTATTTTGGTCCCTCTAGGTTGCGCGCGCCTTATGATTTGGCCCATTCACCTTCATTTGTTTTTAAATTTGCCCAAAGCTTCTGTTTTTAACCCAATTTAGTCCACTTTTTGATTAATTTGTTATTTTACCATTGAATTAATTTTTTTAAATATTTTTTTACCACTATTTTGCTATTATGTTTATTATTATTATTATATATATTATTGTTTACTTTTTTATTATATATTATTATATCTATTATTATCAATATACTTTATTTTTTTACTATGTTTTTATTATTATTATTATTATTTTAAACTTTATTACCATTTTTATTATTAATATTTTGTAAACTTATTATTGCTATCCTTGTTATATATATTTTTTCCCTATTGTATATATTATGTTTAGTATTTCTATTTTCGTTATTATTTTATTTATCATAATCCATTTTTTATTACTGTTATTTTCTTATTAATATTTAATATTTTGATTATTCTTATTATTCTAGTATTATATTTATTATTATATTTGCCCTTTTTTATTATTATATTCCTTTGTATTATTATTATTTTACTATTACTATTTTTTTAAAATCGTATTTCTTATATTTCTTATATTTACTATTATTTTTATTACTAATATTATTATTACTAATCTAGTGTATTATTATTTTCTTATTTGTAATTATTATTTTAATATTGCTACAACCATATCTTTTTATTGAATTTTGTTTTTATTATTGCGATTTTTTTCTCTTTTACTATTATGTTTTGTTTATTCTTGTTCTTATCATTTCATGTAGATCGATGGTTTTGAATCACATTTCAACATTTTATTTTTGCTTTTGTTTTCAAAATTCATAAAAAGGGTTTCACAAAGGTAATATTTCGTGTTTAGAAGTTCGAGAAATCATGCCCAATCGTGCTGGGTTTCGATTTTTCGTTCGCCTAGATGACTAAATATCCTTTAAAGGTTTTGATCGCATTTTTTTTAAAATAAGGCAATGTTTCGTGTTTGGAAGTTCGTAAGATCGAGCCCAATTGTGCTGGGTTTCGATTTTCTATTCGTCCAAATGACTAAATATCCTTTAGAGGCTTTGACCGTATTTTTTTTTAAATAAGGCAATATTTCACGTTTGGAAACTCAAGGAATCGTGCCCAATCGTGCTTGGTTTCGGTTTTAGTTTGGCCAAATAGTGGAATACCCTTTTTAAATCGCAACGCATGAATTTTGGACATCATGAAATGATCTTGGTATCAAGGGTTTGAAACATCGTGTCCTATCGTGCTGAATGTGGTATTTCATCTTTTCGGAACAAGAGAACTTCGATATCCAATTCGAATTATCCAAACATTTTCTAAAAGATTCATATTTTAAAATCTCTTCCAATTTTTGATATTAGGACATTAATCAATCAATAAGGTACCAATTTTGGGCGTTGCGAGGGTGTTAATCCTTCCTCATGCGTAACCGACTCCCGAACCCATTTTCTTAAAATTCGTAGACCAATGTTTTATAAGGTGACCCAATCACACTTCAAAAAAGATTGGTAGCGACTCCATTTTCCTTTTTAAAGTCGGCCCGTTTTCTTCCAAACAAAATAATGGTTCCGACATAAATACAATTATAACTATTTATGTTTAGTGATTTTTTTTGGATAACTTTGATTTTTTATTTGAGAGTAAAAGGTGAGAAGTAAAAGTTTAGGGGGAAAATAAAAAGTTTTGGAGAATAAAAGTTTGAGGGAAAATAAATAGGGGGAGTAAAATTTTGAAGGGAAAATATTAAAAAATTGGAGGGGGGATGGGTTTGGGGTAGATGGGAGGTGAGATGGGAAGAGAGTAAAGTTTTAGGGAAAAAGTGGGAGGGAGTAAAAATTTTGGGGGAAAATTAAAAGTTTTAAGGGTTTTTGGGAGTAATTTTGAGAAAAAGTAAATGGGCGAGTATTTGGTGGGAAATGGATTTTGGGTAGATTGGGGGGTTGAGATGGGAGGGGAGTAAAAGTTTCGGGGGGAAAGTGGGAAGGAGTAAAAGTTTTGAGGGAAAAGTAAAAAGGTTTGGAAGTTTGGGGTAAAAATGTAAAATATTATAGCTTGATATTCGAATTATTCGAATTATTCGAATTCAAAAACTCAACTCGATTCGAACTCGAAATTCGAAAAAAATCGAGTTGACTCGAATAACTCGATTAACTCGAATAACTCGATTAACTCGAATAACTCGATTCGTTTAACTCGAAATTCGAATTTTTTTTATTTTTTCGAGTTGAATCGAGTTTTGCTCACCCCTACCTAAACGACAAAATTAAGTCATGAAAATTTAACACCAACAAATTCACACATAATAGATATGAAAAATAATTTTAAAATATTTTTCGAACTCAGATTTGTGGTCACGAAACCACTTTTTTTATTAGGTTCAAAATCGGGCTGTTACAATGAAGTGGTGGTGTTTAAGTCGAATGGTGGTGGCTAACGGTGGAGGAAAGGAGGCCAAAATCAAAATAATGATAGTTCAAGGTGGAAAAAAAAGGGGAGGAAGTGAGAAAAGAGATAAGCAAATGAGGGGAATGGCAATGAAAAGGAAAAGAATGAAAAGATGAAGAAAAAAAAGGGTGTTCTTCATCTTATCTAGGTTCAATGAACATCACACAAGGTAAGAGTGAAGAGAATGGTATGTTGATGAGGCAAATGAGCAAAAAGGGGATCATGGGAATGAAAAGGGGGCTATTGAGGGAATGTTGACCATGTAAACAAAGGAAGAATCTTCCCAAGTGTGGCAACTATCGGTTAGACAACAAGGGCATTTAGGACATGGAAAAATTGATAAAAAAATAAATTAAAAAATTGGTGATGTAGAAACTTGAACCTAAAACCTTTATGAAATATATTAAACACTTAACCATTTGATCATTTTCTTCCTTGTGATCATTTTACCAAGAAAATAATTAAAGCATGGGATGATCATTGCTAAAGGTTTGAGACAATTTTGCACCAAATAGAAATTAATGAAAGGGAAGGGAAGGGATTCGAACAGAGGTCATCAAGGACAGCTCCACCACTACTCAATCACTATAATTGAAATTTATTTATTAACAAATGTGCTAAGGTCATCTAAAAAAAATTCGGACGTGACCATTCTCGGTTCATTAACCGAATTTCTACTAACTCAATTTTTGGGATATGACAAAAGGTTATCAATTAGGATTAGAACTAATCGAGTCAGATAGTTAAATTTGGATCACTCAATAATTAAGTTTAATTGAAGTTTTACTTGAATATGAGCATAAATGTTTTATTTTTATTTTTTTGTTCTTTTTGTATGATAGGTTGTAAATCAACAAGTGGTTGGGTGCAATGGTAAGTTCGAACCTTGGAGACAATATTGTTGGGAGGGGTAGCCACAAACCCCAAACATGAACCTTAAAACGTACATGCATAATACTAAAAAAAATTGTGCCTAAAATGAGTTGAAGGCCACACAACTCTCCGATCTTTTTTCCTTCTTTACTTAAATTTTATGGCATTCTATTTTATTAATAATGATTATTATTATCATTCCATGAGTCAGATAGTAAAAACTTCGATATTCTTTAAATAAAGTTTTAAATTCATATCTTCTAAATGAAAATAAAAATAAAAAATATTTTATTTAAGAATTCAACCCGACTGACTTTCATATTTAATTACAACCAATTAGATAGTTAAAAAATGTAAGTCAAAAAATATATTATTGTTGATTTTGATTTTAGATTGGTGACAACATATAAATAAATGGCATACAACTTTTCTTTTTATTGGTACAAATGGTATACAACTTGATATGATATATTTTTAGGGTAAGTTATATCTAAGATCATTGAATTGTTAGTAGGTTTACACATTGATCACAAACTTCAAAAAGTTATAAAATGATCACTGAATTATTCGAAAAAAATTATTTGAATAATTGAACTGTTAAATTCTTAATGAACGACTGATATAATCGTTAAATCACTATTAATATAATATAATATAATAAACTATAGCAACGATCATCAACCAATATTTTATATTTATGTTATTTCCTTGTAATTAGTGTCAAACTTAAAATGTTGCATTTTGGGGTTTATGTATTTTAATGAAACGATGTGTATTGTAGGGAGTTGAGTCAAGGTCTTCAAAACGGGTCGTTCTGGCTAAAAGCTGTTTAAATGAAAACGGTGCGTAGTGGGTCTCCTATGCCAGGTTGTCACAAGGTTGTTACCCACACTTTTTATTGCCCAATCAGAGTAGGCGAAAACCTTTAATGAATTACGACATAGTTTTCTCACTTTCTTCTTCTCCTATTTTCCCTCTATTGCTATTTTCTTCCATTATTCTCTTCTTCTTCGATCTTTCGATTTCTTCTTTATCAAAGGTATCAAAGCTTCAATCGATCCTCATAGCTAGTGATGGGATTACCACAAGGTTGCAAAAGGAGATGGGACTATTGCTGCAGGAGCTATCTCAGTTGCAAGCAAAGGTCACACAAATAGATGTTAAGTTTTAGATCTGGTGCCTTAAGTGTAGTATTTTCGTCAAAGTACACTTGTAATTTTTTTCAAACAGATTGATTAATAAAATTATTCATGAATTAATATACTTTGTATTATTGCGGTCAAATGATTTTTGCACGCAAAGCAAAATAGAAGCAAATGTTGCTCATTGGTTATCTATTGTTTAAATTGATACTAAGCAGTATTAAGTGGTCGGATCGTACTACGGAAAAATAGATTAGTAGACGAACCTAAACATATCCTTAGTCTAATCAAAAATGAGCAAATCGATTAGAAGACTAATATGTCGTCTATCAAGTCCAATTGGAGAGATGTATTGTCTTGGGCATCGAAGCATATGACTCCCAAAAGATAGAGACATAGATGTGACTAACTGGACTGACAGTACATAGGACAAGACCTAAGTAAAATAGATCATGAATTCATTTATAGATTTATTCACGTGTGACGTTCATAGTGTTGCATACCTAAATCCTGAGTGGATGGCAGGCTATGTATGTGTGACTCGTACCCTTTGATTTAAGTAAAAACCTAAGTTCAAATAGATAAGGAACCGAAAACTATTGCGTTGGGTGTACGACTTTCGTAGTATGTAGCGACATTCACAACAGTGGAATTCATAGCCCAAAACATGGGTAAATGATATCCTCTCATTGTCATTACATGGTTGATGAAAAGTAAATGTAGCCACAGGTCGTCCGTCTTTGTGATGAAAAGTAAACATTGGCATTACATGGGTAAATTATAGTGATTGACTTTTCATGAAGGAAGATGTAATGGTTACCTTGAGATAAAATGGGATCATATTAGGAGAACAGATATTATCCCAAAAAGATCAAGGATATCCTATGAAGGTAACACACTTATGACAAGATCATTAGACAAGCACTGAGTAGTTGTTTTCATAATAGTATGTCATTGGGGAGAGCTCAGTCACAATACTATAGTAGAATGACTTCGTGACTAAATGAGTTTATAATTAATAGGAGAAAATCTGAAACTTAATTATAAATCATTTGAGCCTCAACTACATATGTCCAATCGGTCCCTTCACTAGCTTATTGAAACCATAAATGAATTGTGTGTTTGAATAGAAATGAATGAAATGAATATGTAACGACCTGAAATTTATGGTTATCGGAAAGTATATTTTTGGGTCTCCGTTTTCGTAAAACGGATTTGCAAATATTTATTAAAAATATTTGCGAAACTAGTTGTGTGGTTAATTAGGTCTTGGTTAGGTGAATTTGTTAGAATTCAGGTTATTTAGGTATAAGGATTAAATTGAAGAAAGTGTGAAGGCTTAATTATAGAATAGAGAAAAGTTAAGGGACTAAATAGGTAAATAAACCAAATTATGACAATTGTATGGTAATGGTAATATACATTTGTAATATATATATATATATACTTACTTTTTATTTAAGAAAATATTATTATATTATATTACCATTATAATTAAATTAAAACAAACAAACAAAGAAACAAAAGAAATAAAAAGGAAACAGAGAAAGAAAGAAAGGAGAAAAGAAAGAAAAAGGGAAATTAAGGTTTTAAGGATTCAAATTCAAATTGGTAAGTCAATTTAGTTCCTTTTATTATAATTTTTGAGTTCTTATAATCCTAGAAAAAAATACTACTTGATTTATATTGAAATTTTAGAAGTTGGTGGATTTTTATATGTTGTTTATGTTGAATAAATTGAAGTATTAGGGGTTAAATTGACAAAATTTCAAGTTAGAATTGAGAAAAGGATTGAATTGTAAAACAAATTATAAGTTTTGAAGTAATAGGGACTAAATTGGGAAATTTCAAAATTTAGGGTTTTATGGTTAAATTAGAGAGTTAAGTTTAGTTTAAGTAGAAATTGAATGAAAATAAAGAATAAATTGTGAAGAAAATAAAGTTAGATTTGATTAAGGACTAAATTGGAATTTAGGCAAAAGTTGAATAGAAATTGAAATATTTGATATGAATTCGTGTGTATTGATGATTTAAATTGTTTTAATTTCTATAGCTAACGTCGAGCCGGAAACTTCGGCTAAGAAAGGAAAAGACAAGATTAACAAGGAGTAGCTCGAGAATTACGGTTTGTATTTCTATAATTAGAATTTAATAATCGTTGTTGTATTTATTATTTAATATGTATGGTAAGTGGAATTGAGGTAAGTACTGGTATTGTGGTAATGAAATGAAATGAATTGAATTGAAAATTATGAATATATGTGATTATTTGAATTGAATGTATGTTGGTTGAAATTGAAAAGTGATGTGAAACCCTATTAATTGTATCGGGCTGAGTCGGATATAGTTGGCATGCCATAGGATTGGAAGTATTCAGGGATACTTCGACTACAAGTCAATGAGACACTGGGTGTCAAACTATTACTTCGAATAAATTTGATGAGGTACTAGGTACCAACTTACTTTGGCATGGCCGATAAGACACTGGGTGTCAATCTATTACTTCGAATTATCCGATGAGGCATTAGGTGTCATACTGGTGTGTTTTAGTTGGATCCGTGTATCCGCCAAAGTCCGAGTCTTGTTAATAGGGGTGAATAAATAAATTGGCAATATGAATGATATTGAATGATTTTAATCATGAAATCGGAATAGATATTGAATTGAATTGTTCAAATGGAATACATGAATCATGGATTCATGGAAAGATTATTGATATTGATAGATGATTGTGAGAATCAAGTTGAGAAAAGCTATTGAGATAGCTATTGATGAAGATCAAATATATGATAATGATTTATCTATGAATTGATTAATCGAATGATTAAGGATTTTAGATGATTAAAATATTTATGTTTTATCATTTATTTAAAGTTTTCGGATTATAGAAATACCACTGAGTTTATACTCAGCGTACGATTGTTTTCCGTGCACGGGTTAGGCTAAAGTCAAATTGCCGAATCAGTATCCAAAGCCGATCCCAAACTCAAAGCGGTGAAGTATATTTCTTTTGGTAATGGCATGTACCTAGGATGACATATGTGTGTCATTTTGTGAAATGATTGTATATGATGTTATAAGATGATACTAGCTACTTACATATATATAAGAACATATGTATGTTATGTTGAGATATAATATGGTATGTTCTAGTTAATACTCAAGTGGATATGAAATATGCAAATCTAAGGTTGAAATGGTATGAAAATTTGGGTTAGCTTAAATGGTGGTATGGTGGATTGTTGAACAATATATGTAAAATACCTATGAAGGTACATTGATTAGGTTTTTAGATTGATGATTTTGGTATGTATTAAAGGTGTTTGAATGTGTTTTGGATTGGTTGGAAGATTGGATTTTCAGTTGTTTATTGTTCAAGATTTGCAAGGTTGGTCGTATGAGACACACAGCTAGCACATAGGCATGTGGGTTGGCCGTGTGTCCCCTGCAACTTAAACTTTTCAAAACAGAATGCTCAGGTATTACCACACGGGTAGAGACACGGACGTATGTCTCAGCCGTGTGAGGAACACGGCCTAGTACACTAGCAAGTGCCCTGGCCTTGTGAAAACTGAACTGAATTTTCGAAAAATAAATTTACCACACAACCTAGCACACGGGTGTGTAACTTGGCCGTGTGAGATAAGTCAAGGAGTTACACGGGGTAGAACACGGCCTGAAGCACGAGCATGCTACAGAGTCACACGGGCATGTCCCTTGACCACACAGGCATGTGTGCCCTGCACTTCGGAAAAATTTTGAAATTTTTGCAAAAAATTTTATGAGAATTTGAATTAGTCCCAATTTGTTTTTAATTTATATTTAGGGTCTCGAAGGCCTATAAAAGGGACAATAAGTTTAATTTATGATGTGTATGTTTATTGAATTGTTTAATATTGTAATTGTTCTGAAAAGTTCGATAATGCTTCGTAACCCTGTTTTGGCGACATATATGGGTTAGGAGGTATTATAGAATAGAAAAAGAGAAATAGGAAACATTCAGGAATGATTATGGTTTCTTCGAAATGGCAAAATGGAATCATTTGGAAATAAATACAGGTTTCCAAAAATGGAAATGAAAATTAAAATGGAAACTTGCAATCCTATATAAGATTACTTAAAAAATGATGAAAGAATAGATTTATGTTTTTGGACTATTTTGAAGTCCAAAAATGAAAATAATTCATTCGATCATAGTGAACATGTTGAGTTGTGACATATTGAATGAATTTTCTCAAAATTTTACGGGGGTAAAATAATCAAAATTTTACGGGGGTAAAATAATCAAAATTTTACTGAGGTAAAATTAGGAAGAGAAAATTATTTAATATGTAAATATTAAAGTTTATTTTGGAAAATAGAAAAACTAAATCAGGTTGAATCATGTTACTAAGTATTGGATCAAAAAGGGTCAAGAAGTACTCGTAATTGGACTCGATATGAGAGAGGCCCAAAATCCTTCATATAACATGAAGGGGGCAACAACCCTAGTAGAAATACAAGGGTGAGTCGTTCACCCCTCTCCTACTCTAAGTAGGATGTTTTTCTATTTAAAATAAACATCTACAACTTTATAAGGGTTTTACCTTCTCTTCTTATAAATATGGCACCAATTTATTCTCAACTTTTAAATATATTTTTTCAAAATAGCAATTTTATCAGATTCTATTAAAGAAGAGATAATTTTTTATTTTCACCCAAAAAAAACTTTTTCAGTTCTATATTCTGATTTAATTGGTTTGAGCCACACTCGAAGCAATTCGTAATATGAGAATCAGAAAAAATTATTTAGTTGAAAGCCGAAAAATATCAATGATCCACTTATAAGAAAACACAAGTACTTATTCAATTAAAATTTATTGCAATACATATAACAAATCGGGCTAGTTTTCAAAATTTTAATTTTTCGCTAGCAGATTTTTTCCAACGCTAAGTTGGATGCACATTTCAACAAGTTCAAGGGAGAGTTTCGATCAAAACTACAGTATTTAAGCAATATTTAGGCCAGTCATCTGTGAGCTCTCATGATGTACCACAGGACAAGGGTAAGGGAATCCTGGGCACACCTCCACTAGGGTTTTCATTCAAGGAAGGGTTGGCAGTTTCACCTATGGAAAATCTGGGTCGAGTAAGGAAACCCCCTCGAATGTGCACCTTAGAGGCGGTTGGAAGGACTTACAGGTTGGATTGTCCTGGGCACACCTCCACCAGGGTTTTCATTCAAGGAAGGGTTGGTAGTTTCACCTATGGAAAATCTGGGTCGAGTAAGGAAACCCCCTCGAATTTGCACCTTAGAGGCGGTTGGAAGAACTTACAGGTTGGATTGTCCCAGATTTGATGGGAAGGACTTTTGGGGATGGTGGTCAAAGCTCGAACAGTTCTTTTTTGCTGAGAACATGATAGATTCAGCTAAAGTTAGAATGGTCATGTTCAACTTGGAAGGCAAAGCCTAGATCGGCACCATTTCTTTATTCAGAGACATGGTGGCCTGGAACAACTCATGTGGGATATGTATGCTCGACGGTTAACAGAACAGTTTGGCTCAAGTTTCTTTTTGAATCCTATAACTGAGTTGATTTCCTTCAAGCAACAACACACAGTTGATAACTATCATGACCATTTTGTGAGTCTCATAAACTAGTTGCATTTTCTTGAAAATTATGTACTGAGTATTTTTGTCAACAACCTTAAGGTAGAAATTAGTCAATATCTAAGGCTATTTAAACCCAAAACGATAGTTAAGGGTTATATGATTGCCCGAGAATTGGAAGGTATTGTGTTTAGCACCACCAATAAAATTGTTCCTGTAGGTGGAGGTATAGGATACTCCTCCTGTTAGGGGACCAATCTCTAGTAGTGGATCTGTTTCTTCAGAAAGGCACAATTCAGCAACCATAAGTCAGAAGGCACCTACCAAATCACTCCCCCAATCTGAGATGGAAGAAATGAGGAAAAAAGGGCTTTGTTTTTTGTGTGCTTCCAAATATACACTGGGTCATAAGTGCACTAAGTCTCAGTTTTATCAATTGTTGATAGAACCACAAGGTGATTCTCGCAGTGAGGGCCACAGCTCACCTTCTGAGGAGTACCAAGACTATCCTGAGCAGTTAGAACCTACAGAGTTAGAGATTGAGTCAGCCACACTAGTGTTACTTTGCATGCACTTGAGGGGTCTCAAGGGCATAATACCATGAGACTCTTAGCAAGGATTGGTCAACTGAAGGTTATTATTTTGGTTGATTCTGGAAGTATACATAATTTTGTGGACACCAAATTGATCAGTTTTGTCAGTTGACTTCATGGCTCTACCTGTCAAAGGATGTGATCTTGTCTTAAGCATCTAATAGTTGTTGTCATTGGGGTCGATCATCTGGAATATTTCATCCTTGACCATGCAATTCGAACACCAAGGCCAATCTTTCACTCTTCAAGGCATACTTCCTGGGAGCCTTTATATTTTATCTGGTTTTCAACTATCCAAGTACTTCAGTCTTATGGGACATGGACCTTGTCCCATGATCTTAGCTACCAACAACCACACATCTTTGAATTTAACATCCCAAGGCACGTACAAGGACATACAAGCTCTCCTCGATAAATTTGATGATGTGTTTCAACTGTCATGGGGTTTACCTCTCACAAGGATACAGGACCACAGGATTCCCTTACATGATGAATCCAAGGTGGTCAAAATTAGACCCTATCGATATCCCACAGTTCAAAAATCTGAAATGGGAAGGCACATTCAAGAGATGTTGCAGGTTGGGATTATTAGCAGCAGCCTTTTTGCATCCCCTATTGTCATGGTAAAAAAAGAATGATAGTTGAAGGTTGTGTATGGATTATAGACAACTCAACCAATTAACTATAAGGGACAAATTCCCAATTCATGTGATAGAAGAGTTATTTGATGAGTTAGGGCAGGCTAAGTTCTTCTCTAAATTGGACTTAAGATCAGGTTACCACCAGATCAGAATGTCGAAAGGACATACATAAAATAGTATTTAAAACTCATGAAAATCATTATGAGCTCCTAGTCATGCCTTTTGGCCTGACAAATTCACCATCCAGCTTTCAATCCTTAATGAATGGAGTTTTTAGAAGGCTACTAAGAAGGTCAGTGTTAGTGTTTTTTGATGATATACTTGTATATTCCACTAACTAGATTGCACGTGACTCATTTGAGAGAAGTTTTGCACCTTCTGAGAGAAAATCAGTTGTTTTCCAAGAAGAGTAAATGTAATTTTAGAAATACTCAAGTGGAATACCTAAGCCATATTATCTCTAATGGGACAGATTCCATGGACTCTTCTAAAGTAAAAGGGGTCCTTAGTTGGCCAACACCTTAGTCAGTCAAGGAACTGAAGGGCTTTCTTGGGTTATCAGGGTATTACAGGAGGTCTATAAGGCATTATGGAGTTATTGCCAAGCCTCTAACCACATTACTGAAGAAGGATGTACCCTGGTGTTGGTCTGACACATCACAAGCAGGCTTTGAGCAGCTTAAAAGGACAAAATGTACAGCACCAGTTTTGGCCTTACCAAATTTTCAGTAAGAGTTTTGGGTGGACAAAGATGCTTGTGGCCAGGGATTGGGGGTAGTGTTGCATCAGAAGGGGCATCCTATTGCCTATTTCAGCAAGGGATTGGGAATCAAAACCAAACATGATCCATTTATGACAAAGAAATGCTAGCAGTGTTGCTAGCTGTAAAAAATTGGCACTCATACTTAGTGGTAGGCACTTTCAGATAAGAATTGATCATCAAAGTTTAAGGTTTCTCTCTTATAGGCAAGCTATGACACCCTATCAACAGAAGTATGTGACCAAAATGTTGGGGTATGATTACTCCATCAGCTACAGGAAAGGAGCTCAGAATATTTTTGCTAATGCCTTGACAATAAAGCCTTAATTGCAAAAAGGCCAACTTCTTTAGTGTGAAGGAAGTATCACTTGGTCTAAGATATGGGGCCAGATCCTTGATTCATGCTACAATGATTCTAAATTGCAGCAAATCTGTCAAGATATTCAACAGAGACCTTCATTGCATCCAAAATATTCTTAGGATGGCAGTATCTTAAGGAGGAAAGGCAAAGTGGTGGTAGGGAACAATGGCAATCTTAGGAGGTCTTTGTTTGAGCTTTTTCGTGGTGGATCAATTATGGGACACTCAGGAATCCAGGCTACAAAGCATAGAATTCAAGCCTTCTCTACTAGAATGAGCTCTCTAGAGATGTCAAACAGTGGGTCAATGAATGTGTAGTTTGCCAAAAAAACAAGCATGACACTTCAGCATCACTAGGCTTGCTGCAACCCCTTCCCATACCTAATCGTGCTTGGGCAGCAATTAGTATGGATTTTGTTGAATGACTCTCTTTGTCCAAGGGTAAGAATACCATAATGGTAGTGGTGGACAGACTGACCAAGTATGGTCATTTCTTAGCCTTGTCACACCCATTCTCTTTCTTAACAATAGCTCAAGTTTACCTAGACTAGGTATACAAACTACATGGAGTTCCTGAATCTATAGTCTCTGATAGAAACAAGATCTTCATCTAGGAGCTCAACTTCGCCACTCTACTACCTATCACCCACAAACTAATAGCCTAACTGAAGTGGTAAACAAGTGCTTAGAAGGGTATATGAGATGTATGTCCAGTGAGAGACCAACAGACTGGGTTTTATGGATGCCGTTGGCTGAGTGGTGGTACAACACTACCTACCACACAGCTGTACAGTGTACACCCTATGACGCTTTATATGGTCAGAAGATTCCTCATCACATGTCTTATTTGGTTGGCTCTTCTCTTGTAGCTACTGTAGATCGAAGCTTGCAACACAGAGAAGTAGCTAGGTAATTGCTTAAATTCCATCTAAAGAGGGCACAAGAACGAATGAGACAAATGGCAGACAGGAAACGATTTGATAGAGAATTTAAGATGGGAGACTTCGTTTATCTAAAACTCCAACCTTACAGACAACACTCTTTAAGAGAGGGAGGGAATCAGAAAATGGCTCCTAGATACTTTGGCCCATATCCAGTGGCGGGGAAGTTTGGAAAGGTGGCCTATAAACTAACTCTACCCGAGGACTCACGTATTCACCCCACCTTTCATGTGTCCAAGCTTAAAAAGCATATTGGTGCAGCTCCTAGCTCTACTATTCTGCCTCCAATAGACGTTGATGGCAACTTAAGAAAGATACCAATTAGAGTGTTAGAAATGAGGGTAGTAAAAAGAGGAAATCAAGCAACTACTGAAGTCCTAGTGGGATGGGCTAACCCTTTTCCTAAGGATGCGACATGGGAAAATTTGGTTGATCTCAAGAAGAAGTATGCATTGTTTGACCCTTGAGGACATGGATCATTTTCGAGCAATGAGTACTTGTTGTGAAATAAACTGCAGCAACGGTCATCAACCAATATTTTATATTTCTGTTATTTCCTTGGAATTAGTGTCAAACTTAAAATATTACATTTTGGGGTTTCAAGTATTTTAATGAAACGATGTGTATTGTAGGAAGTTGAGTCAGGGTCTTCAAAACGGGTCATTTTGGCTAAAAGTCGTTTAAATGAAAACGGTGCGTTATGTTATGTGTGTCCTATGTCAGGTTGTCACAAGGTCGTTACCCACTCTTTTTATTGCCCAATCAGAGTAGGGGAAGACCGTCAAGGGATTACAACACAATTTTCTCACTTTTTTCTTCTCCTATTTTCTCTCTACTGCTCTTTTCTTCTATTATTTTCTTCTTCCTCTTCGATCTTCCAATTTCTTCTTTATCATAAATAAACCATTTCTACCATATCATCCATGATACCTCCTCCAATTATATTATCCATGTCATTTCTAATTAATAAATTTTGTCAACAAAATTGTCCAAAAATATTACCTTTTTATTTTATTCCTATTTTGACTAATCCTGTTTCCATGCACGTGGCTTGTTTCCATTTCTTGCTTTCACCATTACAAAGATGGCTTCCACACTTTCTCACCATGCTTTCGCTTTAAGGAAATGTTCGTTTGGGTTAAGAACATGAGATGTGAAGGGTGTCAAATCAAAATCAGGTGAAGAAGCTTAAACTGGTTTGAACATGAATGAAAATGAAGGTGGACAGGGGAGCCAGGTAATAAATATCGAGAAGGAGCCATTGTTATTGGCAGAAAGAGATTTCTAGATCCAGTTAGGAAGTCTCAATCATTTTGGGGTTTTGTTGAATTAGTGGCTACAAAGGTAGAAAAAGTAAATAAATAAAAATGCTCTAAAAGGAGGGGAATATGATACATTACCAAGAGGTCATCGACATCATCAGCCTCCTGCAAGAGCAATGGGAAAAGTTGTTTACTGTTTTGTAAGCCGGATGCACAATCATTTGAAAGACAAACTTGAATTCCCACCACCAAAAATTAATCTAATTTAATTTCAAGAATATATATTTGAGTTATCTCTTCTTTTCTTTTCTTTTCTTTTCTTTTTAACTGAAGGGTATAAAAAAATTAAATTTAAAAAAAAAATAATTAACCACCTACTTTTTTTTACACTCAATTAGGTATTTGAACTTTTAAAATGTATAAAAAAACCCCTTAATTTTTTTCAAAAAAGCAATTAAACCCTTATTTTTTTGCATTCAATTGGATATTTAAACTTTCAAAATGCATAAAAAGGCTCTTAAACATTTAAAAAAAAAACAATTAAGTCATTACCTTTTTTCGCTCAATTGGGTACTTAAACTATCAAAATGCATCAAAAATGTCATTTGATCATTAACTTTAACAGTTAGCTGTTAAAATTAATTGGCCCTAATTTTTTTCAGTTAAAGTCACTACGTGTCACAATCACGACATGACATGTGACAAAAGTTGATAAAAAAATAAAAAATCAATAAAAGTTATATAAATTATTAAATTTTAATAAAAATATAAAAGTATTAAAAATTATAAAATTTTATAAAATCGTAAGAAAAATATAAAAAAATATAAAATTTGTAAAAAAAATTTATCGTGCCAAAAGAAGCATTTTATAATTTTTTCTATTTTTTATTTTTTATCATTTTTCGCCGAATGTCACCCTGTGTTGCTACACGTGATGGTTTTAACTGAAAAAAAAACTAAGGGTCATTAGCTTTAACGGTGAAATGTTAAAGTTAATAGTCAAAGGGCCTTTTTTTATGCATTTTATAGTTTTTTTTTTTACAATTTTTATAATTTTAATAAATTTTAAATATTTTCTATTAAACTTTAATAAATTTTGTAACTTTTATTTATTTTTATTTTTTATAATTTTTTACCACATGTCATGTCTTGGTTGTGACACGGGGTAACTTTAAATGAAAGAAATTAGGGCCAGTTAACTTTAACGGTTAACTATTAAAGTTAGCAGTCAAAGGGTCTCTTTTATGTATTTTGACAGTTTAATTACCCAATTGGATGAAAAAAAAAAGAGAGAGAGAGAGAGAAAATGAGCTTACTTGCTTTTTTTGAAAATATTTGACTCTTTTTAATATATTTTAAAAATTTTAAGTACTCAGTAAAAACAAAACAAAAAAGTAATGAATTAATTACTTTTATTGAAAAATATTGAGAACTTTAGACTTTATTTTTTAACCCAAATTATTCTGGTTTTGGTATCAACTTTAACATCAATTGCTACATAGAAGCCAAAACTAAGAAAATTTCCCCTTGCATGGCATAAGCCTTGTTCTACTCTCTTTGAATTTCAGCCTTTTCCATTAAGATTGCATCTATTTATGCCATGACATTAGGATTTTAATGCATTATATATGTCACATAACTTCTGGCATTACCAATGGAAAAATAATTTTACATGGAATACTATGATAGGAGAGATCATACATAATGTAGTAAGAAAGGGCTACTTAATAAATTCTCCTACAATATTGAAGACAGCAATACAATTAAAATTATCGATTAAGTCTTAGTTTAATTAACATTGGTGTTGTTACTACTAGTGCAAGAGGATGTGAGTTCAAGTACACAGAAGTGTATTATTCTCCTATTTAAGGGCTGAGAGAAGTTATGAGTAGTTTTAAATATTTTATAAAAAAAATACAACTAAAATTTAATCCACACTTATTTTTTTATTATAGTATTAATTATAACAACATAAAACTATAATAGTAATAATAATGATCTCATACTTTTTTTTTATTTTAAAATATGAATTTCAAATTTAACATGATAACATGAGCCATAAATAAAAATATAAATAAATTGATAAAATTAAAAGAATAATTTTTATAAGTTAATCGCTCCAAAATCCTCAAACTATGATCCTTATTCTAAGTTTGCCTTTATTAGAGTTGTGTAACTCAAAATCTAATAGGTTGCTTGCAAGTCAAGTTAAACAAAATATATCTTCTTTCTAAAAGATTTAGTAGTATAATATATTTAGCATTTATTAGCATAATATATTTTACACTGATTAGAATTAGACGTTTTCAATCTATAAATAGATTTAGTCGAAATTACTCTTATATCATTTGTATTCGACATTAGTGAATTCTCTTCTCCTTTGCCCGTGATTTTATCCCAAAATGGTAGTGAATTTTCTTCTCCTTTGCTCGTGATTTTGTCCTGAAAGGGTTTTCACGTAACATCTGTGTATTATATTTTTATTTTTATTTTTTGCGATCTTTCTACATTGTCATTATCAGCGTTCAGTTTTTAACAGTCTCTAAACTTCAAAACATTCTAATTACATCCCTAAACTATCTATATTATATTAATCAAGTTCTTTCATTATTAAACCATTAAATTACACATTAAATCTTATGTAGCTAAATATAAAATAAAATTTTTAAATAAATAGAACGTTGTTGCATAATTGTTAAACGAAAAAACTAAAAACAAAGTAAAATTGAAAAGAGAAAAGAAAAAAAAGAGTGAATGATAAAACTTTTGTAAAAAATTCGAAGACCTCAAAATTATGATTTTTAACACATCTATTTTTACAATATTCATTTTTTTTCTTAAATTTTTCATTTTAAATAATGTCACATAAGATCTGACAGATCATTTAACAATTAAATTAACGATTTTAGTATCTAAAGAACCTAATTAATATAACCTCAATAGTTTAGGAACATAATTAAAATGATTTGAACTTTAGAAATCAATATAAAATAAGGGTCAAAATTTTGAGCAATTAACTCAATTTTTATTAAACAAATTTATTTGGGCTAATATCTTATTATCTAATTAAAACCCAAATATTAGGTTAAAAATGCCCATAAACACTCAGCCCATACAACTGTGCCCTAGTTTCTTTTCTTCATTCTTCCCCGCCGCCGCTGGTTCTTCTTCTTCTCCTCTCTTTTTTCGGCCGTACAGCTGTAACTTTTTTCTTCGCCACCGCTTCTTCTTCAAAACCTAATACCAATTTCGGAAGGATCGGACACATATCCTGTGTGTGGAAGCCGTTCAGGCGAGTCCGAGCAACAGAGGTTTGATGAACACGTGATATCTAGGAAATTAGGTTAGAAATGAGATGTTTTGAAAGAAAATTTTCATTATTGTTTGCTTGGATGATTATAGTTCTTTTGCGGGTTTCTTCTTTTATCGTTTATGTGATTGAGATTTTAGTTGCAATACTGAATGCTTTTAGCCTACTGCCTGATATATATATATATATATATGAAATAGGTGTGTGGTAATGGTGAAATCAAAGCAAAGACAGCTCGGATTGAAGCATTCAAACAAAAAAAATGCTCGAGGTGGCCGCTTAGGCTCTTCATATCCTAACTTTGAATTGGATCTGCTTGGAGAAGATGGTTGGGTCGTAGTTAAAAAGCAGAGAGTCACCATTCTTATACCTCCATTACCTTCCTCTAAGAAATTAAAAATGGCAAACCAAGGACCTGGTCAATTACAAGGCCAGAAAAAGGAGGATGTTCAAAAGCCTCCTAAATCCACTCCATTGGCTCATAAAATGGGTATGGAAATTGCTAGACAACAAATTTCAACTTCACCCACGTTTCCAGCTCTGGGTCCTGGAGTGGAGGAACCAAAGAAACCTGGTGGAGTGGTTGCTTTGAAATCTCATAATAAATTTATCAAGAGTGTAAGATCAATGCATTGTCCTAATGCTGCCTTTTCAGGGAGCATGTTACTGAATCGAAGGCTAAGGGTTTCAAATCTTGAGAGAAAGCTTCAACAAGCTGGTGGCCTTACCAGGTGGTTGAAATCACTAGGATTAGGTCAGTTTGTAAGGATATTTCAAGCAAAAAGTATCAATAAATTCCAGTTAGTGAATCTAAATATGCAAAAGCTAAAGGCTATGGGGGCAGATGCAGTAGGTCCAAGGAGAAAATTGATCCATGCTATTGACTGTGTCTGTCAGCCGCTTTGTTTCAAGGCCTGAATCTAGTTGCCTTGCAACTTGCTGGATTAGAATGTAGATATTGAACAATAGAATATGCATCCGTTGTGAACAAGGACTATATTGAACAATACAGTTGATTTCCACATGCCTTATCTGCCATGTTTCCTTGTTTATCTGTTGTATCTTTTCATACAATTCAACTCTTATTGATGGCAAACAGTTACAGGTTCTTAAGATGGGTTTGAATGGATGGACGGTGGTTTACCTGCGGTTAGTGTAAAAATAGCAGCGATGATATATTATGCAGCGATGATATATTATAAGGTGAGATAAAAAGTAAGTTAAATCCTAATCGTGTATCCAAACGTGCCCTTAAATTGTGCAATTTTGGTTCCGTTGGTTGGGTTAAAATCCAAGACAATCTCATCCTTGTTTCTTTGTAAGAACATGCACTTGTCAAAAAGTATGTTGAGCATAGGGTAATGATTACGGTGCGACCTGAAGAGGACAGAGATAAGAAAACTAGAGAAAACACCATGACAGAAGACAAAAACCCAGAGTAGGAAAAGGGGAGAGAACATGCACTCACATGGATGATGCTAACACATGGCTACAAATAAACTTATTTTTTAAACAATTAATAGCTAACTCTAATTTATCTATTCTATCAACAAACAAAGAAAGGAATATGAGTGAAGTTCAAATTTTAGAGTCATTATTGATGGAGAGTCCATTCTCAACCCAATCGGATGCCTATACATATAGAAAAAGAAAACCCTAATTTATCTCAAACTTATGCAACACAATCATATATTCACATTTTTCATTTTGATTGCTTCCTTTCAAAATCCTACCATGGATGTTATTCACATGGTAGGTAAAGCCAACGACCACCTTACTATAGTTGGGTGCGTGAAATTTAGAAATAATGAATAAAATATAGTAAGATTTCTCAATTCTCTATAATGTAGTCCACTCTTTTTCTCATTAGACATCCTTCCAAAAAGAAACTCCTATTCTAATGTGAATCCTTGAAGGATAATAACTCTCTTTCATCCCTATTAAATGTGAAAATTGTTTTACTGCTTGAGAATAGCAACGTGGCACCGAAGAGTCTCAAAGCCATAGCCTATAGGGACCACTGTGTTCCCCTAAACTTGAAGCCCTGTTCTCGTTAGCTATCTATCATTCTCCAGAAACTGAAAAAAAAAAAGGAAATGGAGAAAAATTCTGAAAGAATTCCTTTTATTAATCCATCACCATCATCATCAACAACAGAAGGAACAGCATCCAAATTTCAGACTATAGGCAACATCATGGTCTCAATAGTTGGAACCGGCGTTTTAGGTCTCCCTTTTGCTTTTCGGGTTGCCGGTTGGCTCGCTGGATCCCTCGGTGTTATCCTTGCTGGCTTTGCTACTTTCTACTGCATGCTCCTTCTGGTTAGTATCACTTATTCCCTTCTTCAATATTGCTTTTGTTCATTGAACCTTGTGTAGATTCCTAGACTATATTGATTGAAAAGTTGGGTTTTTAATAGGTTCAGTGCAGGGATAAATCAGCATCAGAAAATAAACTACAAGGGACAATAACATATGGTGATTTGGGTTACATTTGCATAGGAAAACCAGGCAGATACTTGACTGAATTTCTCATTTTCACCTCCCAATGTGGAGGATCTGTAGCATACTTGGTATTCATTGGTCAAAACCTTGTATCAGTTTTCAAAGGTCAAACCTTCAGTGTTGCATCTTACATATTCTTGTTAGTCCCAATTGAGATTGCATTGTCATGGATTGGATCCCTTTCAGCTTTTGCCCCTTTCAGCATTTTTGCCGATATATGCACCGTGTTGGCAATGGGATTTGTTGTTAAAGAAGATATAGAACGTGCAATCGGGGGAGGCTTTTCATTTCGGGACCGGAAAGCCATCGCTGATAACTTGGGAGGGTTGCCGTTTGCAGGAGGGATGGCAGTGTTCTGTTTCGAAGGGTTCGGAATGACATTGGCTCTGGAGCAATCAATGAAAGAGAGGAACACATTCCCTAAGGTGTTAGGCATGGCATTTACTTGGATTACACTTATGTATGTTCTGTTTGGGAGTTTCGGTTATTTAGCTTATGGTGATGAAACAAAAGATATCATAACACTAAATCTTCCTAACAATTGGACAGCCACTGCAGTCCAGGTAATCGATTGATCTTCTCCTTTGTTTCTTTTACGTGCAATCTTTGTTATTTGGTCTCTTCATTTGTTGTGCTCCTTGGCAACAGATTGGCTTATGCCTAGGGCTCGTATTTACGTTCCCCATCATGGTTCACCCCGTTAACGAAATCTTAGAAGGGAAGTTGAAGAAAATTATGTGGTTTCGGAAGCTCAACAACAATGATGCTGAAAATTCAATTACAGGATTAGGCAAGCTAGGAACATACACCAGCAGGGCGGTTCTAATAATCGGTTTAGCGGTTTTGGCATCATATGTTCCGGGGTTTGGTATATTTGCGTCGCTTGTTGGGAGTACTGTATGTGCATTGATCTCGTTCGTTTTGCCCGCCTCATTTCACTTAACTTTGTTGGGATCATCTTTGAGTTTGTGGCAGAAAGCCTTGGATTGTTGCATCCTATTGTGTGGATTGATTTTTGCAGCTTATGGTACATATAACACCATAGTTGGAATCTGAAAAAACAAAAATATATATTGGTTATGGTAAAAATTGAATGGAAAATTCAGTTCGATTAGATTAATGAAATATTTGAACAGCAAAAGCAGACTTGTTAAGCTGACATTGTTTTCTTTTAAAATACTTGATTTTGATGTATAATTGTTGTCGAGACAATTTTCTACTCAATATAACATCGAATATATCATCTTGTTTAATGACCATCTTTTTAGGGTTCTTTTGGATGGGGGGTGCGTTTACTTGACTTGTGGTTTGTATAAAAACAGCAATGACAGTAAGATTAGTTACTGTAATGATGAAATTAGATATTATAACCTAAGACTAAAAATAATAATAATAAACTCACTGCATTGGTTCATGGCATAATGGTAACAGACCTGAAATCCCTCATAGGGGACCTTTCCTTACAAAGCTTAAAAGCACACATAATAAATCCTCCTCGTGCCTTCATGAAAGGGTAGGAAGCTTTATAAATTTTCAGTCCATAAAGTGAAATAAGGCCGGGATCTAACTACCCTTGAAATGCGGAAATGTGCTTATTCACCCATCAAATTTAAATGGTTGTATATTGACTCCGACCCACATTTCATAATAATCCAAAAAGCATTTTCATGAAGAGTTAGTCCAGTATATTATTTTCTAATATATATTTATGTATTGATTTAATATCACATATCTATAGCAACACTTGTCATTAATCAAACACATATTAGTCTCAATACATTATTGTTATCCTAATCCAAGTAATACTTGACTAAGGACATTTAAGAATGATCATATCATTTTTATTTTATTTTATCATTATAATGTTTATTTTAATATGGAAATAAGGACAGAAAACAATGATGGCAAAGTTTTTATTAATAAACTAGGTAAATAAGTATGTTATTGCAATATCATATAATTGGTCTTTGGACACTCTCCAACATCAACCACAATAGTAACTTTGGTTTGAACCTTTGAGACCATATTGTCAAGAGAAAGAGAGTCAAAAATCTCATAAATACTAATCTCTGTGAAACATTAAAGCGAATATAAAAAAATACCTATAAAATCAATTTAGGATAAACTATACCCAAGATCATTGACTATTAGTAAGTTTACATTTTGGTCAATCAACTTCAAAAGGTTACAAAATGGTAAATGAATTATTCGAAAATTTTTATTTAAGTCACTGGATTGTTAAAATCGCTACTGTATGTCCTTTATTCACACCACCTGTACCAATCTAAAACTCTTATTCCCCTTCTTTTCTATCGTTCCGCTTTTAAAACTCTTATTCCCCTTCTTTTCTATCGTTCCGTTTTTTTCATGAAACAACTTTAAATGTCACAAATCTATGAACCAAAATCTAAACAGCTTTCTTCTTCAATCTTTGATACTAACCATTAGATTGACTTGGGCCTAAGGTTTTTTCTTTTACTCATCGATAGGTACTAATCCACCATACAGATCATCTAATTGTCGTTTGGAGCTTTCTAGTCAACTAATGATTTAAATAACATCTTTCAAATAGTTCAGTGCATTATAGAAAACTTTTGAATAATTTAGTAATCATTTTGTAACTTTTTAAAGTAGGGTGACTAATAATTTAATGATATTGAATGTAATGTTGAGAAATGTGCCTATATTATAGTAAACATCTAATTATTTTCTATTTATGTGAACGATAAATAAATGAAGTTAACTTTACATTTTACTAGTATGTCTTTTGTATTTTTTGTCTTTTATATTTTACATGCATTGCGAAATTGTGACAAGCAAATATTAGCTTATTGATTGTCTAAGTTCAAACTGAAGATAAGTGGCATTGTAAGAACGTTTACATTGCGAGAAAGACAACTTACTTCAATAGATAATCTAAATGAGCCTGTAATCCCATAAAAGAATCAAAGTGAGCATTTGATTCAAATACTTAGGAGGATTATTATATCGTTTACAATTCCAATTGGGGAGATGGCTATCGGAGCAGTTGACTCCACGAGTAGAGACATATATATTTTCATTGGTAGAATGATACATTGGACTGGACCCAAAATGAACTAATTCTGAATCTGTTTGTGAATTAATTCACTTGTGACGTTCATGGTGTGATTTACCTAAATCCTGAGTTAGCCACTGACCATACATATACAACTCATATGCTTTGACATAAGTAGAGGCTTATGCTATAAAGATGACCGAGCCCATAGCTGGTATGTCGAGTACATTACTTGTGTATGGTATGGCTTTACCAGTAACAGTGGAATTCATAACTTTATTAAAGAGTTAATGATATCATCTCATTGGTATTGTGTGGATTGATAAATATAGAACGTGACTACCGGTTGCTAGTTCTTGAACGAGCAATTCATTACAGTCATTTATTGACAGTGAATATATTAATCATTACGAAGATACAATGATAATAATGAGATAAAATAGGATTGTATTGAGTGAACAGATTTAACTCAAAGGAATTAATGATATTATATGAGGGTAACACACACATGACGAGGTTATTGAACAAATCAGTTGGATGAATTGCTTTTGTAAAAAGTATACAATAAGGATTTTTTAATCATGGTACTTCTTGTAGGCTGACTACATGATTAAGTAATTGTGAATTATCGGAATGATGCTTTTGGAAATAATTGCAATTACTAGAGCCTAATTGTAAATGTCTGATTGGTCTCTTCGCTAGCTCAACAAAAACTCGATTGAACTGCATTTGAATCAGAAGAAAATTCTACGACTTTGGAAATAATTTAATTGAGTAGATTTATTCGATGTGGAATTAAATTAGGGGGTCGTGAGAATTATTCCACTAGAAAATTTGATTAAATAATTTTCTTTAAAAATTAATTTGGAAAATCTATGTAATTTTTAGAAAAATTAATTTTGGTCAAGTAAATTTAAATTAATCAAATTAATTAAAATTAATATGATATGTTTAGAAATTGATTTTCAAGTCAAAAAATTGGCCCAATGGGTAATTGAAATTGAAAATTGAACTTGAGATCGTAAATTAGGCTTGGGAGCTCAAAACCAAGACCAAGACCCAAAAACTAGTCGAATCGGATCCAATATGTAAAACCGGACCGACGGTCTAACCAGTGGCTAGACCAGACCGGTCAAGTCGTCACTTACCCAGACCAAAACGGCTCGAGGTGCCGTAAAGGTGTTGCACCTGCATTACCAGACACGGCAGTGCCGGCGACTGTGACGGTAACGCTCCGGTGGCCGGCGACGGTTAGTATTCAGTGGTTGAGCAGTGGAAGAGTTACACCCTTACTAGGACTTTAACAAATAATTTGATTTCAGAATAACTATTCCAAAAATAATATTATTTTATTAGTTTAATATTAAATTAAATTTAATACTTCTATTAATAGTATTTTATTACTTTAATATTAACAGTGATTATTTTAATATTAAATTTGGTTTAATATTTATCTTAAATATAAATATTCTATTATTTTAATAAGATTTAATATTAAATTAATATAATATTTAATATTAAAGTGAATTAGTTTAATAATAACTCTGAATTATTATTTTACACACAAGAAATTGAATTAAAGAGAAAACAGTAAATTTTTTTCTGGAGACATTTGTCTGATTCACAATTTAATCCAAAAGTTTAGAGAAATTTTGAAATTACTCAACTGGTAATTTTTGTGAAAAATTTTCTGATTCGAAGCGAACCCACACTTGTCAAACATGACATTGAAGATAGCATAGAAGATTATTCAGTCGATGTGCTCATGTTAGACAAATAAAAAATGTTAACTTTGATTAAGTGTTTATTACTTTAGATATCACACTCAAGATCTTATTTTGTAAAAAAAATTAAAAATCTAATTTTTCTCTAAATTTATTTTCGGTTACGTTTTCCAAACCCAATTTTCAAACATGTAATTTATCCATGAATTTAAAATGGGAGTGAAAATAAGGAGGACCTTCCCTTTTCCCTTTTCTATTTTGTCGTTGTGTTTCCTTCACCTTTACAGTTTACACTTCCCCTAAAGTTAAGTTTGACAGATCAATAGGACCAAGTTAATCAATTTACACTTTTATCTTTTTGTAAAAATATACAAAACAAAGGGCTCTCTTTGTAATTTCATAAAAAAATATTATTGAACAGTTTTACCGTTATAAAATTAGATGTTATTGTAGATAAAATCATTAACACGTAATTTATTGAATTTTTATTTTCCCATTTTATTGTATTTGCCAACACTGTTTGACTAAAGGTAGCACCATGAGTTTGAACGTTCTTTTTTTTTTTTTTTTAAATATTTAATCTAAAATTGCTTAATTAGACTTATTCTAGAAATAGGAAGATTTTATCTTGAAAAAAGAATAATTAATAAAATAATAAAAACATAATTTACTAAAAAAATGGTGGAAGGATTTGAAGGAAGTGGATAGAATAGCCAAATATAGTACGGACAAGCTCAGAGTAAACTATTTTATCAATTCCCCCGAAAACAACGCAATTTTTAGCTATAATCCAATCCGATCCTCAACTGATTGAATCATCAACGGTTGATTTAGATGATAAAGTGATAATCAACCGTCCATTCATGTTAACCAATCCCCTCATTATTTTTCCTTTAAAATGGTTGCCTCATTTTCGCTTCAAGTCGACACGCATATCGAGAAAAACTCCAAAAGCCAAAAAAGCTGAATAAATCAAAGCGACAATACAAAACGAACACCCAAAATAAAAAAGAAGGTTTTTTTTTCATGTTAATTCTCTCTTTTTCTCTTTGATTTTCCTTCCCTCCAAACGCCATTGCTATTGTTGCCAATTCTACTTTTGGATTTGTGATTTTTTTCACCGCTTTGCTTGGTGACCGGGCGATCGGCGTTATTTGTCAAAGGAGAAGTTTAATTGAAATTGAAAAAAGAATGAGTAGGAATTGATTTTTTTTCCGCCTCGGGAGGTTAATTTTCCCGGGAAAATTTGCCTCCTTTTTTCCAGCTCTATCTCTCAACTTTTGCGGTAAGCTGCATTTCTAGTAGAATTTTTCTTTTCCGTAAGAGAAACTTGTTTAATTTATTTTTTGTTTGATTGATTGTTTCAGGAACTTTTCTTTGTGATTGAATGATCCAGGAGGAAATTTACATATAGCTGGTGTATGGATTCAGAAATGAAAGGAGGGAAAATTTGGGAGGATATAGTATTCAAGAGAGAATGAGAGAACTTTAATATATATTTATATAATAAAAAAATCATTTTTAGTGTAGATATTTTATTTTAAACTCTTAGTAAATAATTAGATTGCTTGAGTTTGAATGCATATATATCGATACATGGAGTCAGAAATATTTTCACCTCCAAGAGGTTTGTTAAAATGTTGTAATTGCAGTTGTACTACCTGTGCTTTAATTGGAGCTCCTTCGAATACTTGGTTCCGGTCTGTGAAACGAAAATATGATGAATTTGAGACTGGAAACAGGTTTTATGTTCCAGGGGTTGATATTTTTTCCAATGCCCGAGTCCAAATTGAGAATGAATGTGCTGCCTTGCGGGAGACCGTCAGCAGCCAACAAGGGACAATACAGGACTTGTTTACAGATTTGGAGGAAGAGAGAAGTGCCTCGTCTACGGCTGCAACTGAGGCTATGTCAATGATATTGAAGTTGCAGAGCGAGAAGGCAGAGATTGAAATGGAGGCCAGGCAATTCAAGCGTTTTGCCGAGGAGAAAATTGCTCATGACCAACAGGAGATAATGATTTTGGAGGATCTGTTGTATAAGAGGGAGCAGACAATTCAAGCTCTAACATGTCAAGCCCAGGCATACAAGCATAGGATGATGAGTTATGGGTTTACAGAGTCAGAGGTTGAAGGTGAGAAGGATGAACAGGTTTGGCATCCAAGTGTTGCTGAGGACTTTGATGCCGAAGCCGAAGTTGATCTTCCTGCATATGATTATCCACCTCTTAAGTGCAATTTGAATGAGAATCCTGGTAATGATGTGGAAGATGTTGAAGATGTTGAAGACGTGGAAAAATATGCATTTGGTGAGACCCCTCGTGCCCGAGAACACTTGAGGAATCTGGAAGAAAGGATCTCCCAAATGGAGAGGATTCCCAGCAGCAATCAGCTGGATGGAGAAACTCCTGGAACAAGGAATGTTTTCGAGAAGGTGGTAGTCGGACACTCTCCTAGGCGACCAAGACATTCAAGGAAGTTTTCAATGGATAGTACAAATTCGTTCATTTCTAGGGAGATGGGTTCAGAGTTTATCAGTGACTCTCCTAGGTTTAACTTTGGTTCTCCCAGGTTTAATACCAGCTTCAAGAAGATGGAATTAGTTTCCGAAATGGATGAGATTTCTAGCACAAGAAGAATGGATAATGCTTCAGAAGTTGGAGATGATATGAGTGACAGAGTGTATACTATTGATTCTGTCCATAATGGAGTGCCATATAATGGAACTGCTGATCACAAATCTGGGTTTGGAATTTCTGATAATTATGCATCCACTCCAAGGGAGACATTTAATCTACCAGATGTTTGTGATCCTGATATCAAGAAGCTCTACATGAGGCTTCAGAACCTTGAGGCTGACAGGGAATCGATGAGACAAGCATTATTATCGATGCGAACTGACAAAGCACAGTTGGTCCTATTGAAAGAAATAGCTCAACATTTGTGCAAGGAAATGCCACCAGAAAGACAAGCGACTGTGGGGAAGCCATCTATGCTTGGAGGCCTCTTCAAGGTAATCTTGGCTCACATAAACTGTTATATATATATATATATATATATATATATATGTTGACATTTTAGTACAATATAGTTTAGTTTCACTTTTCTGGTTGAAGATTCAAATTTGGGTTGTAATTTATATGGAACTTAACATTGTTGGAAGCATCGTTAACCGAATGTGATAATTCTTCAATATAGCTATTCTGTGTTTTCCATGATCTTAAACACCTTGTTTTTTGTTTTGATGTATTGCCACAGTGCCACTTAAAGTTTATTGTCTTTTGATGATTTCCTTTTCTTTTTCCCAGTGGGTTGCATCTTCAGTTTCTTGGAGTCGGAGAGCTCGCCGAAGCAAGTAAGTAGAATAATTGTTATATACATACTTGCTGTTAGATTGACTAGCGTTTTAAAACTGACGCATTTTAGTTTCTCTTTTCTTGATCTCTATTAATATTTTATCTAACAAAAAGCATTATTTGGTATAAAAATAAAAAAAAACTAACCAGCAACCAAAATTAGTTATTCGGGTGCAATATGCAAAGAGAACAGTTGACACTGAAACAACAGAGATACTGATTTAACGAGGGAGCACGCACTTACATACCTATTTGATATATATTGTGTTGGAAATTGATATTAAAGTTTATATAAGCATATCATGCTGGTATTTGACAATTGTTATCATTCGTATTTGTATAGGTACCTGTATGGATTATCACCAAACAATGTCGGGTTGCTAATGCTTCTAGACAAGGGCCCTCGACTGAGGCAATGGAGATGCCTTTCAAGCACACAAGTGTGAAAGGATACGAAACCGATTCTTTCACTTGCATCTGTAGATGAAGCTAATAATAATTTCGTTAATTGTGTGAATGGTGAATGGGTATTGATGAAAGCTATAATGTATTTAACTTTGCATCCATTTTTTTTTACGGATTTCTTGGTGCAGAATTTGGTATTGTTCTGCAGTGTTCTTTTAATTTACTTCTTTTTTGTTTATATATTTTTATTTTTCGTAATTGAATACAATGCAAAAACATGGATGCAAGTAAAAGCATGTTGGTTCATGTAGGTTGTTGGATTTCCGGTTGAGGTATCTGCAGGTAGGCTAAGGCTATCACTTTTTTTTATATTTTCAGATTCACGTATGCAGTGTTATCCCTTTATTATTCAAGCAAATGGTTATTTCCCAAGAGTAATTTATACTATTAATCTCATTCACTTATTTATATTTCAATCGTCTGAGCTTAAATTTCTCCATATTTATTGATTTTATTAAAAATTAAAAGAATAAAAATATTCTCATATAATTTTTCCAATTGAGTGGACGATTGTTTAAAATTAAAAACTCTGTGCTCTCTGGGGTTATAGCCTCCCGAATTGTGTGCTTTTTTGATGTTTTGATATTATAATGGGCGCAAAACCAGCCAAGCTACGAATAGGCGAAGAAACTACCGCCCAAATCACAGCCAAAATTATTGACATTGACCCTTTTATTCATATCATGTATCATTGAAGCGTCATCCCAACTTGTCAGAAATCAAATACGGGCAGCTTAGTTGCTGTGGGACAAGACAAAAGTACATCTTAAAACACCTTTACTTTAGAAAATTCAAGTAGGCATATATTGGATGAAATATTTCAATCAAGTTTCGAATATAGCAAGCTATTCAATTTATATATATACATACTCTATAGAAATTGCGATGCTTATGTAAGTTAAGAAAATATAGTTTATCTTTCTTAAAATAAAACAATGATAATTAAAAAGAACAAAGAAAAACGATACATTCATTGGTTCAATGCCAAAAAGGTTGGGAATATTTGAACCCTTCATGTAATCAATTCATGGAGTTGGATGGAAGTTGGGAGGATTTGATTAAAGCCAAGGCGAGTTCAATTTTAATGTGTCAAAGCCATGGAAATCCCAACAAGGTTAACGACTGAAGGAGCTGAAGAATTTTATGCACTATCTAGCTCAAATGGAAATCCGGGAAAGGCCGAAGCAAAAGCAATCATAAGAGACCATACAAGCAAGTGGATTGTAGGATTACATCGACTAGTCCCATATGCTTCAAGCATCCAAGTTGAGCTATACTTGCCAAAGAAGTTGATTTGGCTGACCTTGAGATTGAATTAGATGCCACTCTTGTCATTAGCTTTGTCACAAATGCTAACATTTCTGATCCTATATACATAATTGCAAGACTCCGTTGAGGGATTTGAACATCAAGTCATCATCAAACACAAATTTAGAGAGAGAAATAGATGTACAAATGGTATGCCAATTGTCAAACCTTCTGTTACCAAACTCTAGCTATAGTTGGAATGTTTTTGTTGCTTGTAATAGTCCTCTGGACTGTCTTGTTAGTTTACTCCAAGCTAAAGTTGAAGGGGAGTGTGAACTCCTTATTTTGTTTTAAATGAATGAAGTTCAATTTTTCACCAAAAAAATACCATATTTATATACATTTTAGGTTAATGCACATTAATTTGATAATCTAAAAAATAAGAAAAGAATTATAACCAACAAAAATTCATAGCCAAAAACCAGCAGCTTCTAGTTAATGAAAGAAGGATTCAACCTCAACAAATGTAATAAAGGCATTAATAAAATTATAGTCGATCAAATAAGAATACATATATAAAGGCATTAATATAGTTTTGTTGGGTGTGGAGATGATTGAGTATCAAGATTATATCATAGAGGGGTGAGAGACACTATATATGAGTCATTGCAGTATTTCAACCCCTTTACTAAACCTGAATTCAAATGAGGGGAAACCATAACTCCAGGAATATCAAAGGCATACCCTATTGTTTCCTGTGTGGCTTCACTACTATCACCAATTTCACAAACTGCCCCCACTCCAATATTTAACCCAACTGAGGTATGCTCCGTTGTAAAGCTGAAAACCACCCAGATAATATCGGAATGATATTACCAATTGTCAAAATTTGAAAAGCTGAAAATTACCAGTGGTAATCTATACATTTTCATGTTTGGATGGAGTAAATTTATCTTGACAGTATAATGATAACAATACCAACAGTATCAAATTTTTTAAAAATATAGGAATAATTTCATTACCACCTTTTCTTTAGATAATCTTACATTATTATAGTAGTGTTAGATTTTTTATAGTTTTACCCCATTTTTAATGACTTTAATCCATTTTCATTAAACCAAAACGAAAAAATAACAAATACCGATATCAAATTCTCTAGTTTTTTAATATATTCTCTCAAGTAATATTTCAACTATATTTGTTTATTTACTATAAGTGAAATTTGCCTATTATTATTATATTTATATATTATTATATATTGTCCTAAATTTTTTTTTTTATATTTTCATAGTTCAGTTTTACTCTAAGCATAGTTTTATAACTTTTTCATCTTTATTTTCTATTAAGGGCAAATTAATAAAATGTACTAAACAATTTTACGTTATAATAATCCTGTTGCTAGAGCTAATCTTACATTCTGAGAACTAAATGACTCCTAACGTTTGTAACTAGTATGTTAATTTACATGATGAAGATCCATTTAATAACCCTATATAACAAATGTTAAGAAATCTTATAGAATGCAATTATTTGATCTAAGGAAAAGAAAGTATAGCATACCTTGCTTCAAAGCTTTGTCCTTTAGAGACCATTTGAGCACACATGTTGCTGATAATCCAAGGGGGAATGTATGAATCCTTGATTTCAATGCTATAGCAAAGACCAGCAGATGAATTTGGCATGGAGCAACTGTCTTTCAAGATTGATCCATGGGGAAGAGCAGCACCACGATCAGGTCTTTTTATCTCCATGCATCTAACCTGAACATCAAAATCACATTGAAACATATAACCAGGTTTTGCTACAAGTAGCGTGATCAAGTTTTATGTATTAATCCTTATTTTATGTGACAAGAAAAATGTGATGTTTATGTCAAACAGCCATTCGATGGCAACACAAGTAAAAAAGATGTCATACAGAAGAGGCATTAAGGGTTGTGGCACCAGATTATGTGACTGAATAAACATTTAGTATTTATAACCAACAAAGGCTAAAAGAGATGAAAATCTTATTTCTAGAAATGTCACTCACCTCAGGGGCAGAAAGAGCAGCATGTTGAAATGGCACAGGCGAATATAATAGAGGAACATCCGCGGCATTCAAAAAAGTCAAGAAAGATCTAAACATGGATAGACAGAAAATAGTCACATATAGTAGCAACTGGCAAGACATTGCAGATAAAAAGGTAGAGGCAAGCAAAAAGTCAGTCAAACTAAATAAACTGAACTGATTTAACCGAAAAAGTTGATTTATTCAATTTTTGATTTATTTGGTTAGCTTAATCAGTTTTGGCAATTTATTCAGTTAGTTATCAGTTTTGGTTATTCAAACTGAATAAACAGATTAATTTTTTAAATAATAAATACCCCATATCCAACCAAATATCCATATAAAACCCAACACAATACAACTAAACTCAAAATAGAAACCCAACCAAAAATTAAAATAAAATAACCGCAACCAAAATATAAAATATAAAAAAATATATAAAATATCTAAATAACCCAATCCAATTAATTGATTTAATCTAAAAAAAAACTAAAAGTAAACCTAAAATCCATCCTTGTAAATCCAACCGAAAAAAGAATTCAAACAATACATGCTTAATAAAATATAGCATTTTTTTGTAAAAACTGATAATACATTTATTTCCTCAATTTTGTTGCCTTTTTCTTTTATTTATTCTAATCAAACAATAAAGGAATTCAATCGACATTTGCATAATGATAAATCTTATAATTCTAAAATTTGTAAATTACAATGATAATTTTTTATTTTAATTTATAAATAAATCTTTAAAAAAAACAAAAAACTAAAACCCCGACCAAACTGAACCAAAGAAGTTCAGTTCAATTATTTCAGTTTTGGCAACAGAGTTGGTTCAGTTATTCCATTTTGATGGCTTATTCGATTATATATAAAACCAAACCACTAAATGCACACCCCTAATAAAAGGGAACTACTATCTCTTTCAACATGATCAAACGAGATCTTGAAATCATATATCAGTTTACTGAGCAATTTATGTGAATTAAAGAAACGAACTCACCGATAATTTAACAAAATCTCATACAAACCATGTACATTCTCCTTTCCACTGAAAGCCAGCAAAGACTGTGGAGTATTATCAACATCAGAGAAGGAATTCATGCGTCGAGTCTGCAGCAATTTCAAAAGTACTGGAATGAATACTGAGCATAAGAAAAGTGAACTGATATCCCAAACCACGAGCAAAGGGGTGTAATAGTTACAATGAAGTTTTCTTTCAGTTTAAGCATCCTCTTTAGAAACGCACAATCACTTAGGAGATGAATGCAAGGGACCACTACTATTCCTTAGCTTGTGGGTTTCTACAAGTGCTCAGTTGCAACTGGTAATATTTCTAAATGTGTTTTAGAATTTTTTGAGTCACAAGTTTAAAGTTGAAACTTGGATACCGACTTAGTAGCACGCAGGACACAAAAAGGACACTAAAATGAAAATGGAAGGGAGACAAGAATATAACACATTCAAATCAAAATGCCCAAATCTTTTAGGGAACTTGGTTCTATATCAAGCAGTTAACAATTCCAGAACAAAAAGCAGGTGGAGCAAGATTCTCAACCGAATTATCAAACTGACAGTCTGATTTTTGTCTCAAAATATTTCACCAAAAAAGCAACCCATGGTCCATCCCAAGGCATAAATTCATTCAGAAGTCAAATTACATAAACTATCAGCACAAGATGAATGACAAACCTGACCCAGATTATGCTTCTCAATTTCTGAAAGCTCCAAGAGATCCTCAGTGGTGACGTGTTCTACATAAGAATGGCAAAGAGGCATAGAAAAAGAAACATCCTAGGAAACATTAAAGAAAACCGGTAGAGAGAAAAAGTCAGCATCTGATATTAATAAAGCAAGAAAATTAATCAAAATAGCTATATATAAATGACCAGCATAGAAGCTGATGAATATATTATTTCAATTAAAACTACAGCTGATTGATCCAACCTCTATAGCTTCCTAAAAAGAGAACAATATAAATGACAGGGACAATCTCCTATTACTCATGTTCCCTCTTCCACAGTCACAAGTTGGGTTGGCAACAGCTTGTATCAATTCTTAGACTTTAGAAACTATTGGTCTACTTGTGCTTCTAAAACAAGAAAAAATCTGAAACTAGCAGCCATTTCAAGCGGTGCTGCAGAAATGTTTGTAAATTCAACAATTTCTCTATAGTACTAGCATGAGCAAAACTTGCTTTTAAGTAACGGTGTGTTTTATAAACTGAATTTAAGTACTGAAAAAAATTTTACAAGTGATGAATTTATATTAAAAATTTGTTTGGTAAATTAGTAAATATAAGTACGGAATATAATTATGTTGTTTGATAAAAATAAATATTGATTTTTAAAACATTATTTATTTTTAATTTTAATCCTATTAATTTATATTATTTTGGATAGTTTTGGATGAAAGATTAATAGGGTAATTTGAATATCTCATTTTTTTAAAAAGGGTAGTTTATTTCAATTTTTTAATGAAATAAAATCAACTTAATATTTTCTACATTAAGTGATAAGTAGCTACCTATTTACTTATCTTATTCAACAATTTTTTGTTAAAAAATTTATATTAAGTAAAAAATTAAAATGACAATCAAAAACACATTTAAAATATCAAATGTTGAAAGTTTCATTTGCAATGAAATGAAAACTTTTAAATGGTTAATCAAATACACCCTAAGTTTTAGCTTTAGGTACTGCTGCTTTAACTATTACCCATCAGTCTACCATTTTATTTTATAATACTGCCATGAACACTACAACCAAGCCCCATATCTATAAAATCATCACTAGATGTGTAAAAAAAGGCATCTTATAAGTTCTTCACCTCATTATCACCACTTATTAGGTACTAATGAATTGGATCAGAGCATCATTAAACTTTAATTCAATTAGATCAAAAAGTGAGATGAAAAGAGAATTTAGAATGAAGCATTTATAGAATAGCATAATCACTTTCATACAGATATGCCAACAAGCTATACTGAGAAGCAAAATCACTTAGCACCCTTGTAGTTCATACCACATGACCGGAATACTGTTACAGAAAACTCTCTAAAAGGCCATGTTTAGTATTAATCAGATATGGTCTTCCATGGAGTTTATAGTAATCATGATTACCAACACTATGCAAGAGTTTAACTAGTTAAGAGTGGCATCTTACTTGCTCCTTTAGTGATGACCTCAAACCTCTAGTTGACTGAGAGATATAAGCATGGTATGATCTACTTCTTCCCGAGCCATTAGCAGCAGTGAACATCACCACAAAATGTGAAGTACACACTAGAAAGTTTCCAAAAAAATAATTACCAAGATATAGTTTTATGCTTTTAAACAAATTAAGTGAGCATTACATTCCAACATAAAACTTCAAGCAGAACTCAGTCATGAAAAGAAGAAAGATAATGTGAAATCAAGGATGAAACAAAGTAGAACTTCTTGGCTGACGGAGAGCATGTATGTGTTCTTCAGAAAAGGACTCAGCAACACATAGCAAATACAATCCCCTGAGTCAGCATATGCATGAGATGCACATAGTATTTACCAACAATGAGACACAAGCAGAATAGAATTGAACAAGAAAATGCAAGCATTACAAGACATGAAGTTGCAGGCATGTGTGTGAATTAAATAAAATACCTAGATGTTCCCATGACAAGAGAAAACATCATCCTCAAGACTTAATTCAATCAACAGTGGAAGAAGATTGGAACATGGTTTCAAAGGTGGAAATAGATAAGGAGAAAAGTCATAAGCATGACAAAGATTTACCATAAAATATGCGACAAGCATTCTCCCGAAACATATAGTAAAGACTTCGAAATGATTCCTCCCATGCCCCAAGTCGTTTTCTTAAGAAATCCATTTCAACTGGAGAACAAGTGACAACATCAGTTAAATAAAAACAGATAGATGGAGAAGGAACACTCGAGGCATGTGTTTGTTTGTCGGTGTACAAACAAGGATTGGGAGAGGGAATTTAACACAAAAATTTCGTTAAACAAACCTCCATCTGCTGCTGCTGAGATCAATACTGAAATGAGAGATGGTGGTATGGTAGATTGAGGATAAATCCAAGAATGAAATGCATTAGAATTCAACACTTGGGAAGCCAGCCTGGTCTGAGAAGCACTGCAAATATTTTTTCCCTCGGAAGAACCAGAATGTGAGGTAAATTGAGGCATGCCATTATATGTACCACACGTCATTGACCTATGTAACCTGAAATCCACAAAACAATATTATATATATGTGCATGCATGTATAAGAAAAATAAAAATCTTGCAAAAAGACATGCACTAAAACCGAACATGATCATATCTCCAAGTAGAAGAAATATATATTAAAAAAACCAGGTTTATTCACCAATTCACTGGGGAGGAGGACACCAATCGTGCATAAGTTTTCAAAGTAAAATCCAGAGGAATCTTCTGTCCTGTGACATGGAAATCAGAGCAGAAGTTCCCTGACGAAATATCATCAAATCTTTCAGAAGACTCAGGAGGTATATTCGGGATTGCTTCACAAGCAGCTAGTCCTTTCAATGCTTTATCCTACAAAACAATTGGTAGTTGATTTAGGGGGGAAAAACATAATCAACGTAATCAAAGCTCAAAGCTGCTAAAAGCATTTACCATGTCAACAGTTGCCAAGCCTGATAACTTTTGGCCCCCTGTTGAAAGCTCGGTAACACTGAGAAATGTACCCTGATTGCATTTTTCAAGTGTTCGATGGGGTACATCATCTTTTGGAACATCATCAGAAGCAACAGAACCCTCTGGACTGTAAAGCAACAATGCATGACCAAAAAATTCAAACAGTAAGTCTAATTATTACGAACCAGATATGGAATACTAGGACACAGACATACCATGAAAGCTGTTGCCTTCTCTTGGCAGCCAAATTTGAAAATGCAGAGATCTTCTTTTGGCTGCTAGTTTGCTCAATTGAACTATTTTCCTGCAAAATAATAACATGATTGAACAAATCAATGAACTAGTTATTAACTTATGACTAATAAAAACTTTAGCTGCATTAAGATATTTCCATCATATGCATTTTCTGGAGATGTAACCTTGGCATTTTCTTTTCCTGAAGGCAGCTTGAACCTCGGTTTCTTGGCAGGAAATACTTCATCCATACGGATGTCAATATATTTTGGATTTCTTTGCAGATCTGCTTTTTTGAGTCCATTCTCCATCTCACTAGCGCGACCAATGGAGGGAAAGAAACAAAGTTTTAAGATGGTTGCAACTTAAAAAAAAAAAAACTGTAAACAAAGACGAATAGCACGGGACAGAAGGAAGAGAATAACAACACTTACCTTGGGGCCAAAGATTTACTAACAAGCTCAGCAACATTTGTCCGCTTTAATTGTTCCCCCTGTTATATAAACACTTACTATAAAGCATAAGACTATAAAATACACTTCCTCATAAAGTTAACTAAACTGCTGTCTATTTAGCATCAATTACTCTAAGTTCTAGACCAAATGATGTAGAAAAAGTACAGCTGAAAATGAGAAAATATGGGAAAAAGGTACACAAGAAGAATGAACAAATTAACTATCATGATCAGAGCTATGATTTAGGGGACTAAGGAAAACTTGAAGCAGTGAACTATTCTCTGACAAATTAAAATATATATAACCAAAGAAGCCATTGCCTAAAAAGATACTGGAGACAAACGATAAATTTATCTCTTTAATGTGCTATTGCATTATCAAAACATCTTTCCCACCCCCAAAACAATTACAATACCCAACCCCAACAATAAATTTAATGTACTCGATCATATTCATAAAAGATCACCAAAATTGAAATGCCCAATCCCAGCAATGCTAGTAAAAGTTAGAGGGGGAAAACAATACTCTAAGTTCCGAAGGGGTCTTCCTTTTAACTGATGTACCAAATTTGAGAGCATCCCCGCCTATTTGTTGCGAAGTAGAAGTTAAGGCACTATGCGCAGCTACCTTCGCCATATCCGAGAGTCCACTCAAACAATAATCGCGATTCCTTTACCTAAAATAGAAAATCAATACCAGCAATTATGCCGATTTCATCCTAATCTGAAAAAAGTACAAACAATCGACAAGAATATAGGCATTTTTGCTGCTCATAATCTCAAAATCAGAATAAATATACATCGGTGACAAAACCAAATAGATTTCATATAAAAATAATATTCACATCCAGGTTTTACCACAGCGAGGAAATGCGCCGATTAAAGAATCCAAGAAAATCCGGGTATCGCCCAATCGGATATTAATCTAGGGTTTTGGAGAAAGATAATTAATTTGCCCCGAAGTGAATGAAATTATTAGGGCAAATCATGGAGAGGAAGGAGAAGGGAGAGTGAGAGACTGTGACTGAGAAATTGCGGTAAAGTTGAAAAGCTGAAATTTTTTTGGAGTTTTATTTTTTTTTTGAACATTTGGATTTTCCCTCCAGCAACTGACGGCGTTATCCGGCCGTTATCAAATTCCCGGTTCGAAATTAAAAAATTAAGTTAAATTACACTTAAAGTCACTAAATTATTAATAAATTTACATTTTAGTCACTTAATTTCAAAAAGTTACAAAATCATCATTGAACTATTTAAAATTTTTTATTTAAATCATTGACCTATTTGAAAGCTTTATTTAATTCATTGGTGGATAAGGTTTTCTTTTAAGTATGGCTAGCAAGCTCTAAGTAACAATTCAATTATTAATATGGTGGATTAATATCTATCAACGACCAGAATAACATGCCTTAGATTCAATTCGATATGACGATTAATGTCTGAGATCAGAGAAGAAATTTGTTTAAATTTTAGTTTGCAAACTTGTGACGTTCAAAACTATTTCGTGAAAAAAAATTGAATTGTAAAAGAAAAAATAAATGAAAATTTTCAATTGATGCAAATGGTGCGAACAAAAAAGACCTTACAATAGCAATTTTAACAACTCAATGACTTAAAAATTATATATGTTAGAACACTCATCTAACATTTAGATGGTACAGGTTCAACTCATATATTCTCTTCTCTTTTTTTCCTAATATTATAATAATCAAATATATATATATATATATATATATAATTTAGAAATACAATTAGTGGAATATACAATATCCACAAAAGTTAAATGAGTGACATGTACCACACTGCATGTTGGTCATCCAACTTTCATAAGCTTTTATTTTAAGCACAAAAAAAGTTTGCATTTTAGGCACTGCCTTAAAAATTATTTTTATTTTGGTCATATGCCATAAATTCAATGTTATTTTGCACTCATTTTAATCAACAAACTTTTTTAACGGCAGTTAATAACTTCAATATCACAGCGAACTTTTTTTTATCATAAACGCCACAAACCAATCGTCTCAAAGTGCCCTTTGATACGTGCATTAACTTTCGAAATTCCAAATTATGTCGAAGTTGAAGAACTCGATCATTTTACTATTCAAAAAACACCATATCAAAATTTAATTTGGCAATATCATAAAAATATTTTCATAGAAATTTAAAAATTAAAAAAATATAAAAGTTTACCATATTGATTGCATAATTTGTAACGTGTTGTTCTTAGAACCTTGAATCAACCATTTTCAACACTAATAAAATAGGGTAAGTCTGCCGTTTGGCATATTTCTCTGTCTACTTCTTAGCACGTTTTTTCTTTTCTCTTTCTTTTGTCTGTTTTCATATTTCTAGTCAACTGTGTTCTATCTCCCGTGGGTTGGCTGATTCATCAAAATCTGAATCATGGAGGAGAACCTTGCGAATCTGAGTATCATTGATGAAGAAGAGGAAGCTTTTAAAGAGGAAGAATCTGTGGTGGAAAGATATTATAAATGGTGCCTGGTTGGTCGTTGCTTAACAGATAGTATAGTCCATTTTCCTTCACTAAGAAATACTATGGCAGATCTTTAGCACCCTATTGGAGGCATCTGCATTTCTGATATTAGAGATAAGAAGTATCTTTTTCAATTTTTTCATGAGGTTGATATTCAAAGGGTTCTTGATGGTACCCCATGGTTTTTTAATAATCACCTACTTATTCTTCAAAGGATCACCAATGGCGAAAATCCTGTAACAATGCCTCTCAACCATACTGAGTTCTGGGTACAAGTTCATGATTTACCACCGGGGTTGATGACTGAGGCGATGGCCAAGCAATTTGGCAATTTTTGTGGCAAATTTATTGAGTATGATTCGGTTAATCTCTCATTGGGAATTAGTACTTTTATGCGCATTCGCATATCCTTGGACATTTTCGTACCTTTAAAATGGAAGAAGAAGGTTCAGATTGGGAATTTGATGACAGTTTATGCCCGTTTCAAATATGAAAAACTTAGTCTATTTTGTTTCATACGTGGCAGACTAGGTCATGGTGAAAGTTTCTGCCCTTATCGACTAAGAATTGAGGCATCCAAAATTGTTTACGGATGGGACTTATCTCTGCGTGCAGAACCGATGCAGAGACGGATGGCGGCAAATAGATGGCTGAGGGATGTGGATGGCTCTCGGAGAATTGAGGAAATTTTGGAAAGTTCTAATAATGGCAATTCTTTCAAAACTGGGAATATTTTTATGAGACAAATGGAGGGAAGTTTGGAGAATCAATCTGAGAATCCTAATTTCACTCCCTTAGGCGTTAATCAACATTTATTCCATAATGAGAGGGTTCAGAGATTGGATTGGCGTAAGGAGATTTTGAATGATGGAGAAATAACACATGGGCCTATGGAGTTGGGCTTTGAAGACGAAAATGATCCAATCCCTCTTGTGGATGGTAAGAAACGACAGAGAGTTATGGTGGGAGAATCGTCTCTTTTGGATTCAATGGCTGGAAAAGATTCGACAACTTTATCGGCTAGCTCTGGTGCTCAGAGCAGCCGGGCACAATGAAAATTTTAAGCTGGAACATTCGTGGATTGGGGAGACCACGGACTGTTAATAGATTTAAAAACAAATTGTGAGTCATTAATCCCCGAATTTTGTTTCTCATTGAAACAAAATTAAGTTCTAAGAAGATGGAAATGGTTAGATTAAAATGTGGCTTTGAGAATGGTATTGACATTGGTTCGATGGGCTCTAGAGGGGGATTGTCGTTGGGTAGGAAAGGCAATTCGTTGGTTAGTCTACTAAGTTTCTCATCTTATCATATTGATGTAGAAATAAACGACATAATGTGTGATGTAAAATGGCGTCTCACGGGGTTCTATGGCAATCCAGATGAAAAAGGGTAGAAGTGCATCGTGGAATTTACTTAGACAATTGGGCAACATTACTAATGCTCCTTGGGTTGTATTAGGGGATTTTAACGAAATTGCAAATTCGTTCGAGAAGAAAGGGGGACGTCGTCGTTCGGATAAGCAAATGGTGGCTTTTCAATCAGCACTAGAAGATTGTAATCTTACTGATCTTGGATTCAAAGGTCGTTGATTCACGTGGGAAAGAGGCAAATTTAGGTCCACAAATATCAGAGAACGCCTAGATCGTGGGGTTGCTAATCTTAATTGGTTAGAGTTATTTCCAAATGTCCAAATTGAACACTTGAACCATTCTTTCTCCGATCACTGCCCTATCCTCCTTGATACCATAGGAGCGAAAAAACGAGAATATACGTATAACCCCTGTAGCTTTCGGTTTGAAGCAAGATGGTGCTTGGACTCCTCATTCGAAGATTTAGTCAGAGGTTGGTGGGTTGATTCGAGTGGAAGTATACCTGATAGGCTTGAGGATATGGGACACAAAATGCAAATTTGGAGTAGAAATAATAAAAGGGATGAGAAGCGGAGGCGGATCTGTTTGGAGAATCGGTTGAATTATTTTTTTACTCAAGACATATCTGACGATATTTTAGCCGAGATTGCAGAAGTGCAATTGGATCTCAATTTGGAGGCGGACAAGAAATAACTTTATTGAGAGCAACGAGCCTGAGTTAACTGGCTTAAGAATGGGGATCGTAACACTAGTTTCTTTTACAAAATGGCTAGTCAGCGAAAGATTCGGAATCGAATTACGGCGTTAGAAGATGATATTGGCAATAGATTTTCGGCGAATGAGGACATGATCAAGATTGCGCAAGATTATTTCGAAAAGCTCTTTTCTGCATCAGAGGAAAGGGCGGATGAACATATTTTTGGGCTGGTAGAGAAAAGAGTTACTGCCAGTATGAACGAATCCCTCAGGAAGCAGTTTACTGAGGAGGAAATATGTAATACGGTAAAATCTATGCCACCCCTAAAGGCTCCTGGGATTGATGGTTTTGTTGCAACCTTCTTCCAAAAGTACTGTCACATTGTTGGACAGGACATTTCTAGGTATTGTCTTGATATTTTGAATGGGAAAAAAGAAATTGGAGATATCAACAAGACGAGGATTGTGTTGATTCCGAAAATTGACAACCCAAAGAATATGTCTCACTTTCGACCTATAAGCCTTTGCAATGTTATTTATAAGATTATTGCGAAAGTCTTGGTGAACCAAATGAGTCAAATTTTGGGTGATTGTATCAACGAAGCGCAAGGTGCGTTTATACCAGGGAGGCTGATATCTGATAGCGTGTTGATTGCTTATGAAGTGCTCCATTCGTTGAAGATGAAGAGGAGTGGTAGGAGAGGGAACTTTACTCTCAAGCTGGACATGAGTAAGGCGTACGATCACGTGGAATGGGATTATCTGGCAGGAATGATGAAGTCTTTGGGTTTTCATGATGACTGGATGGTTCTAATAATGAGATGTGTTACTTCAGTGTCCTATTCGGTTTCTCTCAATGGAATGAGGAGTAACTGGTTCTCTCCTTTGAGAGGTTTGCGACAAGGCGATCCGCTTAACCCATATTTATTTTTGATTTGTGCAGAAGGTTTTTCTACCCTACTAGAAGATGCTAAGTAGCAGGGTTTACTGAGAGGGGCTTCTGTTGGGAGGGAAAGGTTTTCTATTAACCATTTATTTTTTAGATGACTGCATTATTTTTGGAGATGCTACTCACGTGGGGGTGAGCACAGTTCGAGACATCATTCGAGAATATGAGATGAGTGCTGGTCAGAAGGTCAACTACAATAAATCTCTAATTTACTTTGGAGCCAATGTTAAAGAAGAGATAAAGGGGGACATTATAAGGACATTGGGGGTTCGTGTGGCATCAAACCGCAAGAAGTACTTGGGTTTACCGATGATGGTGGGACGCAGGAAAGCTTGGGCATTTGCTAGCTTTAAAGACAGATTTCGGAAGCGAGTTGATGGTTGGAGCTTTTGATACTTATCAATGGGGGGTAAAGAGGTCTTTATCAAGTCTGTGCTATAGGCAACACCCTTATATGTAATGCAATGCTTTCTTTTTCCAAAGACTCTATGTTCGCAGCTTGAAAATATCATGAATAAGTTTTGGTGGTCCAACAATAAATTGAAGACCGGGATTCACTGGAGTGGTTGGAATAAGCTTTGTTTATCGAAGTTCGATGGAGGCATTGGATTCAAGAACTTGTTTTTGTTTAATAAGGCCTTATTAGCTAAGCAAGTTTGGCGTGTTTTGACCCAACCGCAATATCTTTTAGCTAGAGTGTTAAAGGCGCGTTATTTTCCGTTTACTGATATTCTAACAGCTAAAATTGGATCTTACCCTTCTTTTACCCGGCGGAGTATTTACAGCGTACGAGAACTTATTGAAGATGGATTGCTATGGAGATTTGGAAAGGGCGATCGAGTCAACATCTGGAATGATCCTTGGCTCCCTGGAAGAGAGAATAACAAACTTTCAGGACATGAAATTAGAAACAGGTGGATCACTGTTAATCAACTAATGCAACCAGATTCAGCTATCTGGAATGATGAACTGATTCGCAACCTTTTTGATGAGGACACTACCAACAAGATCCGTTCTATTCCTATCTCTGGAAGTAGCTTGGAAGATACTATGGTATGGAAGTTCGAGGGCACTGGTACATATTCTGTGCGGAGTGGATATCGTGTACTCTGTAAATCCCTAATACAAGCTAATGATTACAGCCCCTATCACGAGGAATCAAAAGACTTTTACAAGAGTCTATGGGGATTGAATATCCCAGGTAAAATTAAAATACATATCTGGCGATTATTTAACAATATGATCCCTCATTTTTGTAATCTAGCGAAGAGGAAATTGGCTGTTGATCCAATTTTCCCACTGTGCAAAGAAGATGTGGAAAGCCTTGATCACTTGCTTTGGACCTGTGGTACCTTGCGCCAGGTCTGGACTTGCCTCCAGCTTCATATCCAGTTTGTCGATGAGACTGTATATGCCAAAAGGAGCTTTGCTCGAGTGTTTGCTGCTGTGGAAAACCAAAAACAATGCATTATTGCTATTTCATTATGGAGTCTTTGGTTTAGACGTAATAAACTCATACATAAAGGGGTAAAATTCCAATTTGACGAAGTGGTGGGATTTATCAGGGGATATGCGCAAGAAATCTTATTAACCCATACCAATCTTCAAGTTACAGTGAAGCCTCATTTGCAGGACCAATGGAAGGCCCCGGAGGTGGGGATTGTTAAGATAAACTTTGATGCATCATTCTTAAGTAAAGACAGAATAGCAATTACAGCAGCCATAGCAAGAAATTTTAAAGGGTCTATTCTGAGGGCAGAGACTTATCTCTTTGAGAACATAGCAGATCCTTTCGTGGCGGAGGCGAGGGCATGCGAAAGAGCGTTACTGTTTGCAAAAACTATGGGTTTCCAGATACTGGAGGTGGAGGGTGATGCGCTTTCTGTCATCAATATCATAAAGAAGAAGGGTACGGACACTTCGGTGATTAGATCGATTACACATCATATCTATCTTATGGGTTCAAGATTTGAACAGATCACTTACCATTTTACGTTGCGAACTGCGAACGGAGCGGCCCATGCTTTGACACTGGAGGGAAGGAGAACCAGCTATTTTGGGGCTTGGATCCATGAGTTACCATCATCGGTGATTTCCATTGCGAGAAAGGAAGAGTTGCAGACGAATCTGGATGATTAAGGGGAGGTTCTTGGCTTTGTTTTTTTGGGAAGGTTATTTGAATCCTCATGTTCTGGTTTGATGAGAAACAAAGCTTCTGTCGCATTTTGGCAAGTGACGTTTTGGCTGATATTTTGCTGTTTTCAAGTATCTGGCGGTAGGCTCAAGAGTTTTTTCGTTTATCTTTTGCAGTTTGCTTTTATTTGTTGATGTCAGATCTTCCTGTTTCGTCCTGACTTGCTTCTTTAATTTTATTTTCTAGACCTTTGTTTTGTTTTTTTAGTACTATTGCATTCATTTTAGTCACCCAACTTTAATAAGTTTTCATTGTAAGGGCCAATTTTTAGAAACTCACAGGCCCAATACCAATACCAAAACCAGAAAAATAAAAAGGCTGTTACAACAGTCCAAAATACAATGGCCCAACATCGAAGCCCAACACAACTTAAAAATTTTCAGGGTTTTCAGAAACCCTAGTAGATGACCTTTGGTGCCGCCGCCAACAGTCCCAACTCAGCACGTCGCCCCCACGTTGAACGGCTCCTCTCCGCATCATGCGCGCCTCCAGCACTTGTGTGAAGAGTCCCTCTCCACCACGACGCTTGCCTATGAAATAGAAGAGAACAATTGTAAATAAAAAGGCTATAAAAAGCCAAATCAGATCTGTAAAATAGATCACTTTTTTTTTTTACTACTATATACAAACACACGAGCAAATAGTCTTTTAGGAGAGTTCAATACAACAGAATCAAGAAGGTTCTCTTTTTTTCCTTTTCGTTATTTTATTTAAGTCTGTTACCCTTGTATAGTTTTTTTTCATATTTTTTTCAAAAGAACCCGTTTAATATAATAGATTGTAACATCCCGAAATAGGGCCTAAACGGAATAGTGGTTACGAAACCACAAATCCGAGTCAGTAAAATATTTTAATATTATTTTCAGTGCTTATAATGTGTGAATTATTATGTGTGAAATTTTCGTGATTTAATTTTATTGTTTGGGTGTTGAATTATTAAAAAGGGCTTAATCGCGTAAATTGAAAATTTGATAGTTTAATGTGTAATGGCTAAATTGTTGATGTCTTTTTAAATAGAAGCATTAAAGTTGTAATTTGCCCAACTTTAACTATAGTGGACGGCATGATTATGCTTAGTGACTTTATTATATGAAATTATATATTATAAATGTTATTATTATTAATTATACATTATATTAAACTTATAATAATAAGATATATGTTAAGAATAAAACAAAACAAAAGCCATAATCTTCATCAATTGGCAGAAAGTAAGAAAAAAAAAGAAGAAGCTTGAGCTCCCTCTCATATTCGGCCATTAGCAACCAAAATTAGGTGAGTTTTAGTTTTTGGATTTTTGATAATTTTACGTTTTTGAGATCGTTTCTTCGAGTGCTACAAAACCCATACTTCAATTTTAAATTTTGATTAATATTTTGAGTTATGCCATTGATGAGAACTTGTGATTTTTGTTATTTGATGGTAGAAAATAAAAGATATGTGTTAGATTAACAAGTTTTGTCTTTGGGTTTTTTGATGAATTTAAGTAGTTTGGGCTAATTAGTAAAAGTTATAAATTGGTCATAAGTGTGTGAATTAGTGAGAATTTAAAGTTGCTATAGAAGGGGAAAATGTTCAGCATGTTATAAAACATAAGAATAAGGGCAGAAGTTTAATTTTCGAGCCTAGGGGCAAAATTGTAAAATGTAAAAGTTTAGGGGCAAAATTGTAATTTTTCCAAAGTTAGAGTTAAGGACTGTTTTGATAAATATGAGTATTACATAAGCTAAATTTGCTATTATAGATCAAGAAGAACGAAACCCAGAGTTAGATTGGGGAAAGAAAAAGATAGTGGACTAAATCGATATAGTTTATCGATTTTGTTTCGAGGTAAGTTTGCAGTAAATAAATGCAATATTCTGTTATTTTACATTTAATATCATTAAATTCCAGCATTTACATATTTATTCTGTAAATTTATTATTTAAAGACTCAAGTATGAATTGACGGAAAAGCTATCTCAGAAAGTTCCGGTTGAACCTTAGGAATGTGTAGGATACAAATGTCATGACATTAGGGTTTAAGGAAATCATGTAAGACCATGTCAGGACATGGCATTGATAAGTTACTATAAGGCAAAGGTCCCATGTAAGACCATGCCAAGGCATGGCATTGGTGAGTTCACAAGGCAAGGATACCACGTAAGACCATGCCAAGGCATGGCAATGGTTAAGTTTCATAAGGAAAGGTACCCGCGTATCCTTGGTATTCCAAGTGGTTCAACTGGAATATTCCAAGAGTAAACCAAAGTAAAGGTAAGACAAGTTCAAGCTAAAAAGGTAAGTTAAGACAAGTTCAAGCTAAAAGTAAAGGTAATACAAGTTCAAGCTAAAAAGGTAAGTTAAGACAAGTTCAAGCTAAAAAGGTAAGGTAAGATAAATTCATGTTAAAAAGGTAAGGTAAGATAAATTCATGTTAAAAGGCAAGGTAAGAATACAAGTTTAAGTATATTGAGTTAAAAGCTCAAGTGATCTTGATAAGAAAAGCATAAGATAATTCATTAAGAATGTTGTTATCTATTTACATGTAAACTTACTAAGCTTTATGCTTACTCCCATTCTTTATTTTTTTTATATAGTATTGCAAGCCAACTCGGGGATCGAAAGGACGTCGGAGATCGTTACACACTATCAAAGGATTATATTGGTATTTTGTGACTCGAACGTTTTAAGTAATGTCATGTATAGGGACTTAGCCATTTTATGTGTGTGACCTTATGATATGGCTTAATATGGACTTGTAAATGCTTGGTAATGATTAGCCATTAAGATGGTTAATTAAGAACATGTTTTGGATGTTATGACATGCCTAGTTGATAGTTATTTTAAAGAAATTATGTAATTATATGCAGGGGAATAGTTGGACAGCAGCAGTGACGTAATTTTGAAAAATCACCAAAAATAGTAGAAATTAAATTAGGTTGTGCATGAGATATAGAAATAAATATTATTGAGTCTATTTTCATATAAAGAAAACGGTGTAGGAAAAAAAGTTGTATATTATGAGATAATTAATTTTTAGTGAAGAGAGGTCAGAACTGTCAAACTGTGTAATAGGGGAGACTTTAACTAATAAACTGTACTAATTGGCCACACCAAAAATTCTGGAAAAATTATAGTAAGAAGATATATGAGTCTAGTTTCAGGGAAAATTTACGGATCTTAATTTCGAGTTTCGTAACTCGAGTTATAATTAATTTAGTGAACATGACACAGACGGACAGTTTCAATTTTTATGCCCAGAACTAGTAAGTTAAGTCTAGTAACGCCTCGTGCTCGACTCCGGCAACGGTCTCGGGTAAGGGGTGTTACATAGATCTACAAAAAACTTACCGGTTTCTTTGTTCTGAAGGTCGACCGGACGCCGGATTGGTAGTGTCACGGCGGCGCATGGAAGGTTAAAGGAACTCAAACCCTAACAAGATGAAAAAGGAAGGTTCTGATTTTTTTTTTTTTTTTTTTTTTTTTAGAAATAGGAGAAATGAAGAAAGACTTTTGGTTTTTATGCTTTTAAGCATAACAATAAAACGGTGCCGTATTTGTTAAGGGGGGACTCCGCGCGATCACCTGTTCCACAGGTGTATTTGCGCATTTTTACCCTAAATGGGTAAATTACGCAGTGGGTCCTCCCTGTTGCATCCCTGTTTTGATTGCATCCCTCTTCAACTTTCTTCTTTTCTTTTAAATTTGCCCCTAAATTTTATGCACCGTTTCGATTTGGTCCGCGTTCAGGCGCAGTGTTTGGAAACTTGAGATTATTTCGTGTTTAGTCCTTTAAGATTGTGCGCGCAGTTAAATTTGGTCCTTTTTCCTTTTATTTGCTTCGTGATTTTGCCCCAAAACTCCTATTTTTAATTCGATTTAATCCCTTTTCGTTCATTTTGGCTATTTTATCATTAAATTAATTATTTTTAATATTGTTTATTACTTTTATGTGTATATTATTATAGCTGTATTCTCTATATTATATCTACTGTTATTATATATATTATTATATTTATTACTTTATTATTATTAATTTTTTTAACTATATTTTTATTAATACTATTATTTTTTTACTATTACTTTAATAATTATTATAGTTACTATTCATATCACTTTTATTTTCACTACTATTTTTTAAGTATTATTATTATTGTTCTATTGATAAATGTTGTTTTTTTACTAGTACTATTATTATTATAAGTATATACTTACTATTATACTATTATACGTACTATGATTTTATATATTATTTTTATTTTTTTTACATACTATTATATCTATTTATATATTTTGGTTTACTTTAATTGTTTTATTATATATTATTATTTTTATATCTACTATTTTTATTATTATCAGTATACCTTTGTTTCTTTTACTACTATTTTTTATTAATGTTAATATTATCACCATGATTTTTATATTCATTATTAATTATTAATTATTTATTATTAGTGTTATATTACATTAGTAGTATTATTATTATTGTTTATTTTTTCCCCTTTGTGTTCATTATTGTCATTCCCTATTAATCGTGTTTACATTTTCACGTTTTTATTTTTGCTTTTTTTCCAAAACTTAAAAAATGTTTCACAAAGGTAATATTTAGTGTTTGGATGTTCGAAAAATTGTGCCCAATCGTGCTGGGTTTCGATTTGTCGTTCATCTAGATCACTAAATATCCTTTAAAGATTTTGGTCGTGTTTTTTTGAAAATAAGGCAATGTTTCGTGTTTGGAAGTTCGAGAGATTCGTGCCCAATCGTGCTGGGTCTCGATTTTCTATTGGTCCAAATGGCCAAATATCCTTAAGAGGTTTTAAATGGGGTTTCTTAAATAAAGGCAATATTTCATGATCGGAAATTCAAGGAATCGTGCCTAATCGTGCTTGGTTTCGGTTTTTAGTTTGGCTAAATAGTGAAATACCCTTTTTAAATTGCAAGACATGAATTTTGGAAATCATGAAATGATCTTGGTATCGATAGTTTGAAACATCGTGTCCTATCATGCTAGATGTGGTATTTCAACTTTTCGGAACAAGAAAGTTTCGATATCCAATGCGAGTTATCCAAACATTTTTAAAGATTCATATTTTAAAATATTTTCTAATTTTCGATGTTAAGGACATTAATCAATCATTACGGTACCAATTTTGGGCGTTGCGAGGGTGCTAATCCTTCCTCGCGCGTAACCGACTCCCGAGCTCGTTTTCTTAAAATTCGTAGACTAGAACGTTTTCAAAAGTAGCCCAATCGCACTTCAAAAAAGATTGGTGGCGACTCCGTTTTTCATTTTAAAGTTGGCCCGTTTTCCAAACAAAAAAATGGTTTCGACATTCATTTTACCCAATAAATTTTTTTAGTACCCAAAATGAAAACAATTTTTAAAAGCAGCTAACAATTTCAGTATCATAACAAACTTCGTCATCATAGATGTCACAAACCAATCGTCTCCTAATACCCTTTGTTACATGAATCGAACTCCGAGAATTCCATATTACATTGAAATTAAACAACTCGATCATTTCAATATTTAAAAAATACAATATTAAATTTTAATTTTGCAATATCCTAAAAAAATTTGAAAAAAAAAACAGGTTTGAAACTTTACTATATTCACAACATAATTTGCAATGTGTTATCCACCATTTCTCCCAATAAATGAAGTAAGAAAATAATATTTTTTTTTTGAGAAATTGAGAAATTTTAAGTGAGAAAAAAAATAAAGAGGAATTTATAGATTGGAAATAAAAAATCATGAAATTCGATTTCCAGTAATTTAATAGATCGATTGAGACAATGAGAAAATAAATTCTGTAGCCAAAACCTTGAAGCAAACAGATAATCTAATGATCCACAACAATCAAAATCTTAACTTTTTAGACAAATTTTACTGTTATACTATCAAAATCTAGCTAGCTTGTAGTAACATTTTCATGTAAAAATCAAGAACATAAGTTCTATACACAAGCTAAAAAACGTAGCCAAGTTGGAGAAAGTTCAAGAATTTGATCACCATGTTCAACCCCGTTAAAGGCCAGCTTCGACATTTCTGCATCAAACAAATTATCTCCTGATGATGTTCTCTTAGTCACCTTGGCCGGTTCCGCCGCCGCCATGTTCCAAGAAGAAGAAGAAGAAGAAGACGGCAGCCGATTACACGATTCATCCCTTGACGACGAGTCTTTCCCCGTAAGGCGTTGTACCAGGCTCATAAACTCCTCGGGTCTAACATGGATAATCTTCGGCGACCTCAAATAAATCACCACAGGATTGATTACTTTACTGCTGCTACTATTGATTCGATTCCGAATATTACCATGGGATGCTTTCTTGATCAACGATGAAGAATGGCTAACCTTTAACGGTGATGGCCTTGGACCCTGCAACTCTGATCTTCCTCTAATGGAGTGCTTGATAAGACTCATGTTTTGAGACTGAACTTGTTTTTTTTTTTTAGCACATGCAAGCTTTAGAGATCAACATTAACCATGGGTTCATATATATATGTTGATAGTGCAAAAGTAAAGAAAGAGTCCAAACATATGCAAAGGGATTACAAGAAAATGGCAAGAAAAACTGGGTCTCTAGGTTTGAATAAGTCTTCGTAATATTATATTAGTACGGAGTTTTTGGTAGATTCTGCCGGCTATGGATTTTTCAAAAAGGGTGTTTGTTTGAAAACCTTTTGGTTGAACAATCAATAGCAAAGGGAAGATGACAAGTTGATGAGTCAAGTCAAGGTCATTATCTTATTTCTTTTCTTCTTTGATCCCCAAATTGCATTTTTGTCTACGCAACTTTGTATTCTTCTTGCAATGACATGATGGAATTTAATTTCAAACTACACTACCTTCAAATATACTCACAGTTGTTGGTATCCCACCTCAAATTGGTCGGTGGTTTATGGAATAATTAAATAGTAACATGTATCATGTCATTTTATATCATGCTGACGTACAAAGTTTAATTTTTATTTTTTATGAATAATGAAATTCATTAATCTAAAAATGCAGTTAAACTGTTACAAAAAAATATTGTACAGTAACTTTAAGCTATACAAACAAATTAACTAATTATACCTCAAGAAGTACAAAGTGAAGTATTAACAGGATCAGTTCTATTAATTGGTCTTCCTCCTAAGTTAGCCCGCACAATCTCTTTAATCTGCACCAAGACAGCATCTTCAGTCAAGAATGATGCACCAAAATATCTCTTGTTCCTCTGTCTGCATATTTATACAAATATGCACTCCAAGTAAGTTTGAGTATAGCAACAAGCAAAAACTTTCCTTTAAGTTTCAATATCGTTCAAGCTAACTCTTGCCTCCAAATTTTCACAGCCCTATGAATAGAGCAAAGGTGCAAATTTGACTGCCACACCTTCCTTGAAAAACTGCACTCAAAGAAAATATGATCACGTCTCTCTATAGCATTCATACAAAAAAAAGCAACAAATATGAACCAAAATCCCAAAAGCAAAGAACCGATCCTGAGTTGGGAGTCTATTAAGAATGACCATCCAAGCAATAAGAGAATGCTTGGAAATATGTAAAGCGAACCATAGCAAACAGTGTCATTCCACCTTCTTACCACAAGTTCTAATTGCCTCCCACAATCAAGAAGTAGAAATAGATGAATTTTTTTTTAGAAAAATATGTTTGCTTTTTTATTTAATGTATAAAACTAAATTACTCATTTTTTAATAAAGAATTAAAATACAATTAGAGACTTTTACTATACTTTCACCTATAAAATGTTACTGATTAATACCAACCATTTAAACCACTAAAACACTTATTTTTTCTTTGGCTTGATTATCTTTACCCTTGTTGTTTGGATTTTGTTGTGGGTGTATTTGGGAAAAAGTTTAAAAAATTAATAATTAAAGAATCTTTAATTAATATAAATTTTTGCATCGCAATAGATTCTTTCATTTTGTTCTTCATGTGGCAATAATTCGATTGCAAATTGAATACATATAAATATATGTTTGATGGTTTTTGTTGGTACGAAATAGTGGTTAAAGTTTTTACCGAATATTTGGTTAATATGGATTCTAATAGTGTGATATTGTTCTCTACCTCAACATCAATATATATGGCTTGTCGGGTAATATCTCATGAATTAATTTAACGTAAATTACATTAGTCATTAAATGATGAGTAAATCTTCGTTTTAGTCACTAAACTAAAAAAATATTATAATTTAGTTACTGAACTGTTTAAAAGCTTTCATTGAAGTCATTGAACTATTCAGTTTCTTTTATTTAAATCACTAGGCTATTAAGTTTTGCCAACGATAAGTAGAAAAATATACATTAGATCCAAATCGATTTGACGGTCAGTGTTGGAAATTGAAAAAAATTTGTTTGAACATTGGTTTGCAGATTCATGACATCCAAAGTTGTTTCGCAAAAAAAAAATGTAGAAGAGAAGAAGGAAGAAAACTTTCGATTGATGCAGGTAACGCGAATAGAGAGAGCCATATAGCATCGATTTTAATAGTCCAATGACTTATATGAAAACTTTTGAATAATTCAATGACCAAATTATAACTTTTTTTTTAATTAAGTGATCAAAATAAAAAATTTACCCATAATTTAATAACTAATAATATAATTTACCTGTGATTACCTACTCAAGAATAAGTACTACTAATCATCATCCGAAAGCTTCCCATTATTAAAAAATTATTTAACTTTCGTATATGTATGTATGTATATAACCTCTGAAGATTTCTTCAAATGAATTATTATATAGTTGGGCGGTAACATCAGCTCAACATTTAGCCATTAATTGATAAAGCAGGGACGTCTTTTAAGACTTAGTTTAATTGCTTTTGTGGTATAAAATATTCTAATTTTGAAATGGTATAAAACCACGTCATTCCTAACACTATTCATATATGCTGGTTTTTTTAGGATAATACTTAAAATTATTTATAATTCCTCTCCAACTCGTAAACAGGAGGATGATACTTTTCAACACACTCGAATCTAAATCCTCCTGTATTGGTAATAATATTCATGCCAATCGAGCTAATACTTAATTAACAAATATAAAATTTTAAACATAAAAAAAATATTTTGGTTAGCTCTGGGACCTCTAAAAATCACTATTTTTAATGTATTTTTTTTACTATTAATCACCTCCAGTCTAATAGTTTTTTACATCTCTTATGGTGTGAATCGTCACAATAAACCACTCTTAATTTTAGTGTTATAACAAAATTATTAATATTTTATTATAAAAATATATATTAATAAGTTTATATGCTTAAAATAACACAATGTTGCAAATAAAAATAAATATAATTTTATAATGTATAATACATTATTTACATTTTTCAAAGAGAGACAAATACATTTTATAATACAGTAAAAAAATTATTAAACAATAAATGAGTACATCCTTATGTTATTTTACATGTGAGCTTTTTGTCAAAGTCAACCAATTTTACTGTTTTCTTTTGCAATTCGCTATGTTTAACCTAATCCTCAATTAGAATATTTCGTGGGTTTAAAAGCATTGAGTAAAGTTCTAGAGCCTTTATTCCTTTATCCAAACTTCATTCCTATTAATGTATAAATTCATTTTATTGATTTTTTAAATTAAAAATTTTACATTTGTTATGATATTTACTATTACTGACCCACAACACGAATGGATCCGGGTCAGGTTTACGCTGTTCATATATCGAGCTCGCACGAGATTGAGTGTTCGTAGGAGGGGCACTTACACCCTCTTGCGAGATCACATGTGAGATCGCACATGAGACCGCATAAACACGTGTTAAGTCTAAAGTAAGATATGTGTTGATATGCATGGAGCCCACCTAAATATCACATCAATGAACAATACTTATATCATATAGATATACAATTCCACCCACCTAAAGGATACACAGAAATATTCAACAATATTCATATTTTTATATTAAATTTAAATTAACAATTAAGTAAATTGTAATTCAGGTTAAATTAACCCAAAGTAAAAGCAATAATTTGTTACTAAATAAAAAATCATGTAAAGTCAAATTAAAATTATATTTTATTTTTCATTTAGTTCTACAAACAAAATAAGTACTATATAATGCATTGATTAATTCCATTTTGTGCAAAGAAATAAATAATTATTAATTATTGTAAACTCTCTTTCTTTATTTGACTGATCCTTATCTTATTGTGGAAAGTACTATAAGACTGCTTCACTATGTTTTTCTTTAAGCAAAGGAAGTTTGAAACCTGATGTTTGACATTTGTGGGAAAACAAAATTGCACATTTAACTGCTACCATTGACTTCTTTTTTAAAATGGATCAAATCAATCAAACCTAAATATGTGCAAAGATTAGATTGGTTATTAACAAAATTCTAGACTCATTCGATAGGCCTGATCTCGTTTTGAAAAATAGACCTAATTTTTATTCAAATTCAGCCTAAATTATAGATGATAAGCCTGGGTCTTACACGACCTGACCTGTATAGAATTTTTTATTTTATTTATATATATAATACATTAAAAATATTGAAAACATTTAAACAAATGTTTCCTAACAAATTAAAAATAAATTAAAAAAATATTTATACTCAGATAACACAAGGATAGGTGCAATTTTACAATATTCAAATAATAACAATAGAATAGTAGCAACATAATAGTGAAACAACAACAAAACAGTGAGAACATAAAATGTTTTTTTTTTTTTTTTACAAATTCGGGTCGAACTCGAGACAGAAAAATACTACCTGAAACTCGACTCGTTTTCTAAATTTTTGTCCAAAACTTTTTTTCGAATTTATGTTTTTACCGCTTTTTAAATACTTTGGGCCACACGGAGGGGTGCGACCCATAAAATAAATTCTCTAGGCCAACACATTGAAATATCCACTTCTCCACTTAATTGTCAATAGAAATTTCCATAAATTAAATGTTCTACGTTTTGAATTGATCTATTTTTAGATCTGTCTGAATTGGGTAAAGCTTAAAAGAAGATAAAATTTGAGAATAGTCCCTGTACTTACGATATGTATGAATTTAGTCTCTTTTACTTTTAGTTACTTAAAATTGATTTCTCTACTTTTCAGTTTACTCATTTTTAGTCCCTCTGTTAACTTTTTCCACTAACTTTATTAAAAATTAGGTACAATAACAAAATTGACCCCTCAACCTTTACCACTTTTGTCAATTTGACCCTATTCTATTTATTTTTGCTTTAACTGTTAAATCTTTAAAAAATTATAAAAAAATTATAAAGTTTTAAAATTTCCCCATGTGCCAACAAATTAAATATAGAATAAAAAATAAAACTTACTACTAGAGATTTTACTTGGCCAACAACCTATTGATTTATTGACACGAGTATTATATTGTGGGCATGAGAGGTTGGTTCGATCCCCATCTCCTACCCTCACTTTTATATATATATATATATATATATAAATTAACACGTAGTTCTCATTTAACAACAATAAGTATTGTCTATATTATGTAATTTTAATTATAAATCATTAAATTTAACCTCAACTTCTAAATATTTCATAAACTTTTGATTTAATCAAAATTCATCATTTAACTTTAATTATTAACAACTGAAATCACTTATACTAACACTACTAAATTCATTTAACAATAATAATTTAATCCACATTCAAGCTTTGCATGTTTTTAACATGTAAATAAATTAACACCTAATCGGAAATTTCAATAATTTTTTAGGTTTATCTTTTAAAGTTGGATTAGGTGACAAGCCAAAGTTTCAGGTTTTTTAAAGCTTTTGCTTCTCACTCGATGGCAACATTAGAGATTACTATTAGATTAACATTAGAGATTAACGTTAGATTAATATTAGATTAGGTCTTACTGTAAAATTAATAGAATATCATTTAGGTGATTATTATACATCATTTAAAATTAAATAGTATAATAAATAAAAAATAAAAAAATGAAAATGAAAAACAAATTCAGAATTGAAGTACGAGACTTTCTTTCTTTTCTTCTTTCGGGGTTTGGGTTTTTAGAAAAAAGGGAGAGTGATTGTTTTGTTTGTTAGTTTCAGTACGAGAGTTGAGGGAATAAGAACGAAGAAGAAAGTAGGAAGAATTGAAAGAGGAGGATATTTCTTCACAGGGACCAAATTTGAACAAATAAAAGTAGGAAGACTAAATCCGCACAAATCAAAAAGTACAAGCATTATCCTCAGGAATTAACCTAAAAAAATCATGATTAGGTGGGGTTTAGGGTATGATGGAATATGATGAAGATTGTGTTGGAGAATCTTTAGTGATAGAAGTTCCATACTGTACAAAGTCTGAAAAGGTTGAACTTATTTGGGTTCCAATTTCTTAGAATCTTCTGCTCTGCCTAGACCACCTTGATTGACTTGGTGGACTTTATGGGGCGTAAAAGAAATTCTAATATATGGGCTAATTATGGAGCTTGACTATCAACCTTTCGCAACAACTAAGAGGTGCCGGGCTTTCACGGTGTAACCTATCCATTTTTTAAGTTTGGGTTCTATTTGTTCCGAAAAATTGTGCTAAATAAGTTGTTTTTGACTCAAAATTTTTTGTTTTTTAATTTTTTTAAATGTAATAATAAATTATTTCTTATATTTTAAAATTTTATATTTCATATATTAAAATATTAACAACAAGTTATAATAATTTATTTCTTATATTTTACTAAAATATAATAATATTAAATAAATTTAACATTATTTAAATACATATTTGTTACTTAATAATACCATGTCTAAAATGAACATTTTATTTTTTAAAAGTATTTTTTGACAGCAATGGTAAACACTCAAATCTTAAACTAATTTTTATTTCCAAAGCATATTTTAGAAGTACTTCTCAAAAGTAATGCTAAACTAACCATTAATATATAATCATTATTTAACGTATATAATTAATATAATATTTTTATAACATAATATATCTAGACCAGATCGAGCTCGGGCCAAAAAATATTGCCTAAGGCTTGAACCATATAAAAAGCGGATTTTAAATTTACCTAAACTCATTTTCAGACATCGTATTTTATCTAAACCTTCTCATTTTTTGAATGAGCTTTTGGGCTTAAATGAATTACCTGATCCATAAACAGGGCTAACAAGAACTAAATATCAAAACTTTGCTCAAATATAACCATAATCCTCTCAAACCACCCATTCTAACATAAATTAAAAGATTTTTAATGGGTGACGTGCTAATTAACCACAGGTCCTTACTAAATAAATTAAAAGTATAAAAACTTGGTCTTATCTTGTACAATGTTGATAGCCAGCCCTCTCTTAAAATAAGCCCTCAAATGGCAATTCACCTCCTTTTAGGACTAGTTTGACATTTTTGTTATATAGGTCATAACTCGAGATATAAAGATTCCAATGGCATGATTCTTGATGCATGGGAAAGACAACATCTAGCTCTACAAGTCGTGTGAAGAGAGGCTGGCTTGAATCCAGTGGAATCAAACACCAAATTTTGATATAAAAATTCAATTTTTTGTCTCTTGACATGGCATTTGAATTCGGCCATGAATGCATGTTTTACAAAGTGATTTATAATGGGATCTAGACCTGCTGATCGGCTCGGTCACTCGACCCGGCCTCAAAGTTTGAGCAAAAATATAAGTTTGAAAAACGGGATTGAGCAAAAAAATAAGACTTGTTTCAAGCCTCGAGTAAGGCATTTTTTGCCCGGCCCGAATTCACAGAAGGACAAAAAAAATCTACCATTTTTTGTTGTTTTCTCCCTGTTTTGTTACCATTTCACTATTATGTTACTGCTATTTTGTTGTTATTGTTTGGATGTTGTATAACATTTGTTTTATTGTTAATTTTGTTATTATTTTAAAGGCATTTGCTTGTTAAGTTGCATCTATCTTAGTGTTATTTAAGTATACATATTTCTTAAATTTTATTTTCAATTTGTTGAAAAATATTTATTTTAATGCTCTTAGTATTTTTAATGTATTATATATATTTAAAAATTATATAAAAAAATCAATACGAGCGGGCAAACTAGGCCAGGCTTGGGTAAAATTTTAGTCCTATTTTTTGGGCCGGGCCTAACAAATGAGCCTAAAATTTTAGTTATACACAGCCCGGCCCATAAGCACCTCTAGCGGGATCGCATCAAATAACAAAATAGTTTACATTTATTAATTCATAATCATTCAATCAAAATTTCATTTGGTATTTATATCAACTTTTTTATAAATAAACCTGTTACGTAATTTTATTTTTGATCGAAATGATCTACTATCAGAAATTCGGTTATTTAAGCAAATAATTTTATCATTGGATGCATGGTGAGGGCAGTCCATATTTGTTGTAATGTCATTTTCAAGCTTTTAATTGGGACTAAAGATGTGTGACTTAATTCATTGCCACCATTTTTGATCACTTTGTACTCTTCTTCATCATCCGCTGTCAAATATCAACTTAAATACACAATCTTGGGCCTTTCTTCTTTTAGCTTAATTTTCAATATTATCCACCACATTAACACAAAAAATATCTTATATCATAAAAAAATTTAATAATATTGATATAATTATACAAGTATATCGAAATTATATTAAATAAATACATAAATATATTACAATTATGTATGATGGTGACACTTAAAAATACACGACAACAAAAATATTGAAATATAGAGAAGAAAACAGGTTGGCTGGGGAATGCAGCTCAGCTACACCTTTTTCTCGATTGCTCCAGTCCTTTTGATGAGGTACATCACAGCTGGGGCACACGAAAACTTCAAAATAAAATAATTATTAAAAGGATAAATTACACTGGAATTATTTAAGGGATAATACATACTATTGAACTTGATAACTTTTACTTACTTGGTATTTAAACTTTTTTTTAGACTTAACTCGTATCTAAATTTAAAAACTGGAAGTAAGTTTGGTGTTTTTTTACACCGTTAAAATACGCTGATGTGATACTGACAATTTATAGCATGGTGACATATAATAATTTTTTAAATGTACAATTTAGATATTTTATTTTTGTCACATGTCACTATACTATTAGTTGTCAGTGACACACCAACGTATTTTAACAGTGTTAATTAAGTACCTAAAAAAAGTATCAAGTTGACTTACGATTTCTAAGTTTAACTACCAGTTAAGTAAACAAAAAAGAGTACCAAATAAGTATAAATTGTCAAATTTAAGTACTTTAGGATATATTATCCCATTATTTAACTATGTATTGATAAATTTTACTTTTATCACCAATTTGTGAAAAATTATAAAATATTTATTAATGTTATCAATTTGTAATGATTTGATTACTTGTCCTTTAATTACCCTTTAACAAAATGATGTGATGGCACATTAAGTCAATACCATATAAGATCAATGCTTACTTTTTCTCCAACTATAACTAAAATATCAATTTGATCCTTAATTATAATTTTTAATTTTTTTATAATTTCAAAAGGAAAAACATTACGAATCTTCAAATATTTTAAGAATTTTTTGTATTTTATAAAAATTATTCTAAAAGTATGAAATTGATATTTTAACTGGTCAAAATAGGTTTTACCATATCATGACATCATTCATTTAATGGGTTAACGACAATTAATATGTAAATGATCAAAACTGCACAAATCAATAAAATTAATTATTAATTTGTAACTTTTCAGAGTTCAATGATAAAAAAGAAACTCGCTTATAATCAGATGAACAAAACATTATATATCGATAAAATTTATGATTATTTTATAATCTTTCATCTAATTTGTATTAATTTTTTAATCATTTTATTTACAATTAATTAAGTTTTCTATCATCTATCTTTATTCAATTAGTTGAAATATATTTTATTTGAAAGCTTTGATGATGATGATGACGATGAGTAATCAATACTCCATAGGTCGTTGCTAGTCCTTTCCTTCATTATTAGGAGAAAGAATAAAAGAACAACATTATCTCATACAATAGTTCTTTCATTATGGATTTATGTACTTACTACTTATGGGATCCAAATTAATTTCCTTTCTTGGTTTTTCCTTATATATTTTTTCATAAATTAAATATTAAATGTATTAGTCGATTGAGTTTTAGTTCGATTAACATAAATATTATTATCAATGCAAGAAGATATAAATTCAAGTACGTTGAAGCGTGTTATCCTCCTATTTATAAATTAGAAAATGAATTCTAAGCATTTTATAAAAAATATATATATTTGATCAACATTTTTTAAGTTAAATCTTTTTTGATAAATTTATTACTTTTTAAAATAAGAGATAAGAGATTATTTAAGAATCGAATAAAAATTAATATTAACAAAAAAATTTAAATACATTTCTTTTTACTCCTTTTAAATTTTATAAATTTATTAAATATTTAGAATTTTTTTGTGATTGACAGTTGATTTTAAGTTGTCTTGTCAAAAACGTTGACCAAAAACTTCAACGTGGAAGCATAAAAAAGGCCAGTGGCACAGAGCTCTCCCATTAAATCCACGTGTCGATGCATGTGCTGTGGTGACTCACAACCACGAACTCTTACTTACCGGTTCACTGGAGATTTTGATCCTCCACGTGGCAAACGAATGATGGATAATCTTTTATGCAAAATGTTTTTTTCCTCTCTTTTTGGAAGAAAAAAATGTGAATTTCCGGAATAAATACATAAATCAACATTTAATCCCTAAACTTAATAAGTTTTTATAACTTCGTTTTTAATTTTTTTTTTTAATTCACTCAACTTAATAACTTTTCTTAAATTTAGTTCATGTGTGATGTTGTATTTTAAAATTGTCACGTTACGTTATTACCTAATTTTTTTTATAAAAAATTATAAAATTTAAGTAATAATATAGCATAATATTAGAGTGCTTTGTCATCAAATTAACTAAATTTGAGAAAAGTAACCAAATTTAAGGACTAATATTGACAAAAAATTAGGGACCAAGTTAAAAAAAAATTCAAGGACTCACTTTATTCTACGTAAAACAAATGGCTAAAATATGCTATATGTCCCTATACTTTTCCTAAATTTAGAATTTAGTCATTGTACTTTTATTTCCAGAAATTTAGTTATTTTAATTTTCAAATTTTAAAATTAAAGTCCAATTGTTAACGCCATTAAGATTTTTTGTTAAATTTATTTGTGTAATATTTTGAGATAAAAAAATCACTTGGTAGTAATGTAACTAAAAATAATTATGTTGTAATGAACCTAAATTTAACAAAATAATCTTAATAATGCTAAACAGTTTGACTTAAATTTTAAAATCTAAAAAATAAAAGGATTAAATTCTAAATATAAAAATATAGAAGCCAAATTGATTATAATCTTGGAAAGAGTAGAAGGACCTGTAAGATATTTTTAACCAAAATAAAAATCTAAATTTCAAGAGATGAAAAAGGAAAACACACTTCCACTGAGTCAGAGTAACTGCCTGTTCCTCACGTTCAAGTCCTTATCACGTGACTTGCCCTGAATTGGGCGGCACCGCCCTTTTTTAAAAATTTCAGCATGGCCTTTAATTTTGTGCAAAATCAAGCTGCCAAAAAAACAGAACTGATATTTATAATTCATGCTTCTGCTTTGTTTTTATGGACAAAAATACCCTTCCTTTTTATAAAACAATCAAACTTTTCCCATGAAAGGTAATACAACCTAGTAAGCTACATATATGTCTTTTCATTCTAAATTCAATTAACGGTTTTTTTTTCCTCCAAGAAAAGAAGGTTGATTATTGCGGATTAGACTTGTTTATTGGTCAGATTATTTGTTTAAGTTTAAAAATTTATCTAAAATTTAAAAAGATTTAGATCAAACCTGGAATATAGATTTGGGTAAAAAATTATGTCTGTTTAAAATATACGATGGGTTCAGTCTTGAACATTCAAGGTCCAACCCAGCTCAAACCAGTTCGTTTTTAAGTTTATAGCACTTTATATTATGTTTTTTTATATATTATATAATTTAGAACACATAAAAAAATAAACCTATACTAAATATATAATATTGCTCTAATGTAAACATTAAAATAATGTTAATATGACTATATAACAAATTTCAATAAATAAAAAATGTATAAAATTATTAAATATTAAAACAATATAATATAAAATATGGGTTTAAAAAAATTAAAAATAATATAGGCCGATCTAAAATAGATTTGAATTAGTTTTCTACAAACATGGGCAGATTTGGGTAAATTTTTAAACCCGTATCTCGGCCCAGGTTGAGTTTGGACAAGTGTAAAATATGTTAATATCATATTTAGGCCCGACCTGACCTATGAACATCTCTATTGCCAAACAACGACACTAAAAATATTTATAAAATAATTTAATTATTATAAAAATATTGGGTAAATTACATTCAAGGTTACTGAATCATTAGTAAATTTATACTTTGATCATTTAACTTCATAAAATCACAAAATAACTATTGAATTATTTAAAACTTTACACTTTAGTCACTCAACTTTAAAAAATTACGATATGATTACTAATCGAAAATTTTTATTTAAATCATTGAGCTGTTAAATCGGGCGACTAATGTAACTATTAAATAATTATTTATCATAAATAATATAATATATATGAGCACATAATCTTTCACGTGGCATTTAAAAAATGCTCTAGGTGCCTTTTTTATTATTATCATTTAATGAATTAAAACTAACTTTTTTTCTCTGAAAATAGTAAATTGAACGTAAAAACGTTTCTCGAAAAACATAAAACTTAATAATATAGGTAAAATTAATTCACTAAATTACATAGCTAATATATTATATTATGTATGATAATTAGGGCAAAACTCCAGAAAATACCAAAAAATAACAAAAATTACCGGAAAGTATAGGGTTGAAAATTAATGACCGGAAAGGGCAATTTCCCCCAAAATCGCGTCCCCGTCAGCGCGTTTTTGGGGGAACGCGGCCTAAAGCGCGTCCCCGGGGGAGCGCTTTAGGCCACGTCAGCGAAAACGCGCCCCCGTGGACGCACTTTCGCTGACGTGGCCTAAAGCGCTCCCCCGGGGACGCGCTTTAGGCCGCAACGGTCAAAATTTTTTTGACCGTTGGACCCCCAACGGTCAGAAAAAAAAACCCTATAAATACCCCCCAACCCTTCATTTTTTTCACAATTCAATCCTCTCTCATTTTTCTCTCAATTTGCTATCAATTTGCTCTCAAATTTCTCTCAAATTTACGCTTAAATTTCAAAATAGTCCTTTACTATTTATAAAAAAGCCCTTTATAATTTTTTTTAAACCTATTTTTGGAAAATTTTTAAATTATTTATCGGAGTACAATGGCCGGGGAATTATGTCGCCTAGGCGAGAACCACATTGCCGTCCAGCAAAAGAAAATGGTAAGTTTGAATGTTAATTTTTCAATATTATTAAATTTTTTAATTATGCAATTTTAATTAATTTAGAATTTTATAATTTTATAATTTTTTAAACAGTCTGTAGATCGGGTGTTGCAATGTTATATTCGCAACATGCCTGGTCCCCCATCGCCATTGATCGAGAATTACCTGCGGGAAGCGGGTTTTTGGCACGTGGCCACGATAGCCCGGGGGTTCAAGTTGGAGCCGCCTTTGATCAGCGCGTTGATAGAGAGGTGGAGACCAGAGACGCACACTTTCCATTTGCCATGCGGAGAGTGTACCATCACCTTGGAAGATGTGCAGTTACAGTTGGGATTACCGGTGGACGGGTCGGTAGTCACCGGGTCCGTAACATCTCTCGATTGGATGGCCGTATGCTACGAGCTTCTGGGTGCCATTCCGGATAAAATTCAAGGAGCTCGGATCGATTTGGCTTGGTTACGAGACGCAATCCCGCAGCCGAATGAAGGTTCGACTGAAGAAGAAAGAATACGGTATGCGCGGGCATACATACTTCAGATAATTGGAGGCTATCTGATGCCGGACCTCTCTAGAAACCTCGTCCACCTGAGATGGCTCCTGAAACTTGTTGATTTCAGAGCAGCCGGTGAATTGAGTTGGGGGTCTGCCGTGCTATCGATATTATACCGGGAGATGTGTAGGGCGACGCTGCCGAGTAAACAAAAAATCGGAGGTTGCCTATCACTACTGCAGTCATGGGCATGGTTTCGATTTCCATTTTTACGTCCTCGACTCGACCAGCCATATTCATTCCCACTGATAACGAGGTAAATTTAATATTATATTTTACAATTATGTCGTATATTTATAGTATAATTGCATGCTAAAAGTTTATTTAATTAGGTGGAACCATCCGAGGAGCAGTCATGTTGGAATACCTAACGCGCTTGAGGATATACGGCTCCTGTTGGACCAAAGGTCGGAATCACAAGTAAGTGTCGAATTTCGTTATTATAATTTAGTATTTCGTAGGTAGTGTCTAATATTATGTATATAACTAATAAGTTGGTAATGTTAATATAGTTTCAATGGACACCGTACGAGGATCCCGAAATTCGGGCAGTAATTCCGGAGGAGTATCTCCAAAATCCGAACAGTTGGCACGTTAAGGTCCCGCTAATCACCTACTCAACCGTCGAGATGCACCAGTCAGATCGGGTTCTGCGGCAATTTGGATGCCGGCAACCGATTCCCGTGCCTCCTGAGGTGCTCGATGATGAGCACAAAGTGGACTTACGGCAGCAGCACACGGATTGGCCAAGATTTTGGTCAGAACATATCGAGACGTGGGAGAACCGGTATGACTTTATACCTAACCGGGAACCGATCATAGTTCCAGAGTTAGCGTGCGTGCCGGAGTACATGCCATGGTTTAGAATCCATGGCATGCCGTATCTGTTGTCGGATGAGGAGAGGCGACGGCTAATTTGCGAGCGAAGGGAACGTCGGGGCCCTTTACATCGAAGGAGAATGGATGATGAACCGGGCCCAAGAGCGCGTACACAGTCACCGGGCCCATCAACAGCGCCTACACAGTCACCGGGCCCATCAACAGCGCCTACACAGTCACCGGGCCCATCCGTTCAGCTAACAACACCGACATCACAGCATCCACAGTTTATGCCAGGTACGTACCTTGCCCCTTATATGTATCCTCCTAACCCATATATGTTTCCTTTTCCTTGTCCCACCCCAGGTTGGAATGCATGGCCGAGTTCGAGTCCGTTCCCGACAACTCCCGTTGGCCAGCCGATCGTGAGACCGACTTCGGGTGTGGGATTAGATGAGGTGCCGTCGGGGAGCATCAGTTTCTACCAGGCTCCTTCACCGTACGGGATGCAGTCACCCCCGCCGTGGTTTATGCAAACACCTCCGGGGTCATTATTTTATCAAGGTGGGTCATCATCGCAACACCTAGAACCAGACCCACTTCCGGAGGAACCCGAATCCCCGCCTGAGGTTCCACGACCCCCGCCGGAAGCTAGAAGAAGGAGGAATCCAGCGCGTAACCGCCGACCACCCGACTGTGGCACTGGTTCCCACCGGCATCAACATTGATTAGGATAGGCTTTTTTATTTTATAAATTGTAATTTAATTTTTTTATTCTTTGAATAAAAAAAGTTGTTTTTTAATTTGTGTTTGTAATTTAATTTTAATATCAAAAGTTGTGTATTTTTTTTGTATGTAATATAATTTGAATTTTTTAATAAAATAAAAAATTATTTCCTATTTTATATTCTTTTAATTTAGTCCTCTTCACTAAATTAAAATTGAGTTCTTTGCAGAAAATTGAGTTCTTTGATAAAATAAAAAATTATTTCCTATTTTATATTCTTTTAATTTAGTCCTCTTCACTAAAATATAATTGAGTTCTTTGCAGAAAATTGAGTTCTTTGATAAAATAAAAAATTATTTCCTATTTTATATTCTTTTAATTTAGTCCTCTTCACTAAAATATAATTGAGTTCTTTGCAGAAAATTGAGTTCTTTGATAAAATAAAAAATTATTTCCTATTTTATATTCTTTTAATTTAGTCCTCTTCACTAAAATATAATTGAGTTCTTTGCAGAAAATTGAGTTCTTTGATAAAATAAAAAATTATTTCCTATTTTATATTCTTTTAATTTAATCCTCTTCACTAAAATATAATTGAGTTCTTTGATAAACCGTTGTACTAAAAAAAAAAACAGAAATTACATAGCCAGCAAGAGACAAACAAGCTAATAACACGGTCAACTATTCCGATTTGGACACGAGCGAGATGTATGGCCCGGGTTCCTACACCATCCGCACCGCTTACTTTGGTTGGTCGGTTCTCGGATATCCATATTGTTGCGTATTCTAGTCGAGGAAGGTCGACCTTTTGGTTTGCGCCTCAATTCTCTATCCGGCAACAGCTTATACGGCGCACGCGATACCGATGGCCACTTACGTTCATCTGGGACTGGTGGGAATACGTGTCTCCACACGTTGTACATGTTTTCTAATTTGTACACTTCGTCGACATAGCTCATGAGATCAATACGGAGATTCTGACAAGCCGCAAGTACATGAGCACATGGGTAACGAAGTGCATCAAATATCCCACAGTCGCATGTCCTATTTGTCAAGTATACACGATAATGACCGCCAACAATACCTTGGTTGGGTCTGTCAAACTCCGTGACACGAAACCATAGGCTGTCGCGATCATGACATACTGTGTGCATGGTGTTCGCACGTGCCTTCCCACGATTAATTTGTTGCAAGACCTTCTGGCTCCATACATGGCCTCCTTCCATTTGCCCTCTATAACTCGCTGCTCTCTTCGGAAATAGTGCCGCTAACCGAAAATATGTCTCTCGCACAACTGCTGTAATCGGCAGATGACGGGTTCCTTTCAGAATAGAATTTATGCATTCGGCAAGGTTTGTGGTCATATGCCCATATCGTAGGCCACCGTCATATGCTTGTGTCCACTGTTCGAAAGGAATATTGCAAAGGTAGCTTGCGCCTTCGGCGTTATCTGAGCGCAAACTGGCCAGCATCTCGTGAAAACGGTCTTTATTGATCTCATACCCTGCTAATATACGTTGATAGCGAATATTACATACCACTCTTCAATTACGAATAAATTGAATATATCAAAATAAATTTTATTATTAGATATTTCATACCCATATCGATCACTTGCCGTTTCTCTCTTTTAGATCGATGTTGCCCATAGTAGTTGGATGCGACATGCCTCAGGCAATATCGATGGTGTGTGCGATGCCACATGCTTCCCTGGCGTTCTATTGCCGCAAGTATTCCAGAGCCCCGATCCGATATAACGCATATGTCAGGTTGGGGGCAAACATGCCTCCTTAACCTGGATAGGAAGAAGTCCCAATCATCAGCTGATTCCCCCGGTGTTATTGCGAACGCAATCGGAAGGATTCTCCCACAGCCGTCTTGTGCCACGGCTAGCAATAGCCGATGCGTATATCTACCATACATGAAGGTACCGTCAATTTGTACCAATGGCTTGCAATATGTAAAAGCATCTCGGCATTGCTTAAATGTCCAGAACAGACGCTTGAACACTGCGCATCCATGGAGCAGACGATCGTTGTAGTACGCCGGTTCCGTTTCAAGGTCTGTTGTGCTGCCTAGGACATACCTCTCCAGCACCTGACACCACTGCCACACTTCATTATATGAAACGTCCCACCGACCATGCAATTTTTCCAACGCCTTCTGCTTGGCTATCCAAGCCTTTCTGTAAGAGGGCGTGTACCCCATTTGGCTACGAATATTGCCAATTAAGGCCGGCACTGTAGTTCTGGGATCGGCCTTCACCGTCGGGATTATTAAATCAGCCAACATGTCTGAATCCATCCTTGGATGATCTTCTGTTACACCTGTCAATGAAGTACGTTAAATAATGCAACATTACATAATATTAGTCTTATTCGGAATCATTGAACACATAGTGGTACTGTACCGGTAAGACATGTATGCGGACCTTTGTACTTTTTCACCTCCCACAGCCCTGTCCTTTTCCTCAACGACGCCATGATTTTCCATGAACATGTGCTGTCTTGCACTGCACACTTTGCCTCGTACCTATCGAGCTTTGATTTAACCATAGTGTAGTTAACCCTGTTCCTGATGCTGTATTGTTTCAATGCAGCAAGAAAAGTATTCTTGTTGGAAAACTGGTTACCAACTTCTAATTGATCCGAATCCAACAAAGAATTTGTACGGTCACGCGTCCGGTGTGGTAGTTCAGGAAACTCCAATGCATCATCTTGAGATAGATCGACATTATGCATGTGCGCTGGAGGTGAGTATGCCCTGAATAGCGGATCTTCTTCTTCTTCGTCTGAACCGCCCTCAACGTCTTCAGGTACAATTGGAACGGGCTCCGGTTCAGAAAATAATCCAACTTCTGCACCATCAGGCCCTGGCTCCCGAGGTGGATCCACATCGGATTCATCATCCCATCCTCTATAATCTGCAACAAACGAAGGCCCCTCACTGGTGCATGTCGTCGGTAACAACGAGGGCCCCTCACTGGTGGATGTCGTCGGTAATACATCATCCCTCCTTAAACATCTTTCGTAACGATCCCAATCGTATGTGGATTGCCATCCACTAGAAGTTGATGACCTCCCCCAATACGTATTTCTGTCATCCGACGTCGAATGACGAATATGCATGTCCCATCCACCAACCGAGTGTCGTGCAGGGGTTATGTTTTCCATACTACCACCGCACACGGGCACTTCTGTGTTTTGCCTCCCACTTACAGAGTGTCGACTTGGGGTCGTGTATTCCCCTCGAACGATACTAGATGTTGAGGTCGCAGCCAGATCACTTGGAGATGAAAATTCCACATATACCTCGATATAGGGTGAACCACTGGCAAGATGAGTCTCCACCATTGCCTCAAGGCTCCGAGGACCTTTGATGTCGAATGAGTCATATCTCACCGGATCAACCGAAGCACAAAATCTATACTTAATAGACTGAACTTTCATTAGCGTTGTTCCGAATATTTTACGCCTAATTCTTTTGCGAAGTTCTACCAAATCGACGTTCCGATTAAAACTCAATCGCGCTGTGTTCTCCGATAAGAAAACAACACCATTTTCGGTGTCACGCACTTCACCATCGTAGTAAATAACAGCATTAATACGTTCACTCATTGCAAGTGGACGGTGTAAAAGAGTAAAATTATTGTACTAAAAAATCACACTAAGTTCAATTCCCAGGAAAGAGAGGTGGATCACAAGGATCACTTAAGTACCAAGTCTTTCCTAGCCAGAATATCCCTCAATCGTAATTTAATAGCACAATAAATAACTACGATCACACTCACAAGATATGAAAAAATTTTGCCTACGTCTTCGGGCACTAACAAATATATTTCACTCCAAAAATACAAGTGAAAATTTACAAATAGGGAGAGAGAGAACAATGCCTTAAGTAGAGAATGGCAAATTGTGGGATGAAGAAAATGAGAAATGGTTAGGCCTATTTATAGTTGAGGTTTAGGGATCAAACTTACAAAGTACCTATTCAAATAGGGACCAATATTGCAATTACCCCATACCAATTTTCACATCACATCAACTTTCGGTGCCTAATTTTGGAGCCATTTTCTTCCCACTTGCTGCCACCATATTTCCCGGGAAAAAAGCCTAAAGCGCGTCCCCGGGGGAGCGCTTTAGGCCACGTCAGCGAAAGCGCGTCCACGGGGGCGCGTTTTCGCTGACGTGGCCTAAAGCGCTCCCCCGGGGACGCGCTTTAGGCCGCGTTCCCCCAAAAACGCGCTGACGGGGACGCGATTTTGGGGGAAATTGCCCTTTCCGGTCATTAATTTTCAACCCTATACTTTCCGGTAATTTTTGTTATTTTTTGGTATTTTCTGGAGTTTTGCCCTGATAATTATAGAATTAATGAGGACATCAAATTTTATTAAAAATTTAATAATCAAGTGATTTGGTTAAAAATTTTCGAATAATTTAAGAAAATTTAAACATTATTTAATAATAAAAAGGGTGAAAAGGCAAAAATAACATGCGTCGAAAACTCATTAATGAACTGTAAGTCTTTCGGTGTTAAAAGTATGAGATTGTATTTTAATTTTATTAATATTATAATTAGGGAAAAAGAGAAGAGAAAAATATAAATAAAAAGGGGGCACGTGGCTGGTGATGGTGAACTAACCATCCCACTCCAACAAAGACATACAGATGGTCACCAGATATGTCCTTTTGGTGGGGGCAAACCATCTTTTTCTTTTTAACATTATTTTCTGTCCCCATATGTTCAAACCCACATCTTAGCCACTCATCTTTCCTTTGCATTGCATTTACAGTTCTACCCTTCTATTCTCACTAGAATTATGTTTTTTTTTTCTTCAGTTTATCTAATTAACCTTGGAATACGACTTCCGTGCAATTTATTATTATTATTTAAAATAATTCAGGGTAGTGATCGGGGATGGATTTAGAGGTTGGTAGGGGCCGGGTTTATTTAAATTCTTTATAATTTATAAAATTTCAATATTAATAATTTTATTGTATTTCTATTATTTATTTTTAATTAAATAAAAATAAAATTTTAATTATTTTAAAATTATATCAAAGTAAAATAAATTTAAATTTTAATTGATTATTTCACTTCAAATAAAATTAGAGTATATTAGAAAAATAATATCCACAATTGGCTACATTCCATGAGCCTTATGTTTTGTTTACTAATATAAATTCAATTAAACGATGACTTGTATTACGAGAGCACTTACCTAAAGTTGGAGGATTTAATATTGAAAGCTTTGTTTGCTATGATCTCCACTATCGATGAAGGAGGCTTTCATTGAGTGAGCAATGAGTACAATGGATTGGAATCTTCGTCTAACAGTTAATGATTATGGTGCAATAAGGATATCATTCATTATGAGAGCTTATAAATAATATGCCATTTAGGGTTATTTTGGATAGACATTTATTTTTAATATAGTCCCTTTTTTTTTCACATGATATTATCTAATTTTACTGTTATTGCTATTTTTATCTTAATCGGAGATAATTACACTGTTCATTCAAACTAAATCTTAGTTGAAACATGTTTAACATTGTGTATGTCACTAACCTTAAAACTTGACTAGAGTGTTTTTCGTCTCATCATTGGGTGATTATGGAAAAAAAAGGAGGAGGAGACGAGTGCAAAGATAAGAAATCAAAAAAGAAAGGGGCGAAAAAAGAAATGAAAACAATGTGGACGAAAATATGTTTTTTTTTGTGTATTTTAATGTTTACATATATTTATTTCTTATTTTACATTTTAATTATTTTGTCTTAATCTTCATGTTGTGTTACATATAAATAAACAAATAATTTTATTAATTATCTTTATTTTAGATTTAAATGATATATTTAAAGAAGTTGATTTATGGTACTTTAAGGGTATTTTTGATAAATCATTCAAAAAAAATTATTTCATTAAAAATGAAAATTTTTAACATTTAATATTATAAATATGTTTGATAATCATTTTATTTTTTACTTGATATAAAAGGGAGTGTTTGGTAAACAAAGTTTTGGGCTTTTTTAGTTGATTTGGGCACAAATGGAGGATTGAGTAGTTAAATCTTCTAATTGTGGTGTTTGGTGAATAGAGGTTTACAAGAATTTGTTGAGCTAAAAACCCCAAAATAAAAAACGCTTGGGTGGGCTACTTTTTGCAACAACTAATTGGGAATGAGATACGTAGATGACATATCTGACCATACTTGCTAAAAAATTACTCTCTTTATCACATGCTCACAAACCTAGTAGGGGTGCCAAGATATTAGTAGCCTCAATTCTCCCATTTCATTTTCACCTCCAAGGTCCAAAGTAAATCTAAAAAAAAAAAATCCACCGTGAATCTACAAAAATCAACATTATCGTGAGAAATTTTCAATCGAATCCCTTTATCCTTGAATATTTATGCACTCTTAATTTATTTTCAATTTACTTGTGTAAAATGATTTCTTATGCAACTTTATATTAATTGAATATGCTACTTGACAAATTTATTCAGAGTGTGATATAATTATCACTAATTTACATACTAAGAACATGACATAATTATCACTGAGAATATAGTTTACAATTATATTGATACACTATTAATATTTATCAATTTCTACAAGGTTAATATTTGTAAGTAACTTAAGAAATTTGTTTATTTAAAATTTTAAAAACATTCACTAATTAATTTCCATAATGGATGTTTTAATTCCTTGGTAATAGTGTTTTATTTCAACAAATAAAGACTAAAGTATTATAAACAAATAAATACTTAACAATAGAATGTATCATGCCCTTATTTGTCATTTTACACATATCAGCTAAGTTTTACCAAATACTTTTAAATAAACAGTTAACAGAATCAGTTAGTCAAACCAGCCAATTGCCAAACAGGGCCAAATTTCTCAACAAAAAGGTGTTCAATAAGATACGTAGGTAGGTGGCTACTTATCACTTAATGTAGAAAATATTAACTTATTTTATTTTATTAAAAATTTGAAATAGATTATTTTTAAAAACTATTCAAAATAATATAGATTGAAATAAAAATAATAATTATATTTTAAAACTCAATGCTTACATCAAACAATATAATTATATTTGATACTTATATTTACTAATTTATCAATCAGTTTTCTAATATAAATTCAACACTTATAAGCTCTAATAGTAAAATTTCAGTACTTTAATTTTTTAGCGCTTAAATTTTTAATTTATCAAACAGATATCCAAACTATTTGGATTGGATTTTTACTTTGCTCTTTAATTAGTACTCAATTATAAACAATCATAATAAATTTAATCTTATATTTAATCAAATAATATTATATTATATTAATTAATTAAAATTTCATAAAAAAAAATTCCAAAGTGGAGATTTGATGCTAGTGTATATATGAATGTAGTATACATATATTTTACAATTTAGTCCACATAAATAATCACATTGAAAACAATATTTTTATATATACTCAAATTATTTAAACGACAAAAACATGAGCATTGATGACGTGGGTGATGATAGCAAAAATGATAATAAGAAAATCTATACCTATATATTAAAATAAGGTTCAAAGAATTTTCCTCCTGCCGACACATGGCACACACTCATCATTTTATTAACATTTTATAAAAGTGATTAATTTTCAGTTTTGGTCCTTCTAATATGCTTAATTTTGCAATTTAATCTTTATACTTTAATTTCTACCATAATTTCATCTTTATATTTTTATAATGTAATTAATTAGGTCAAATAGTTAATATAATTAACTTTTCAATTAAAATGTTACGTGGTTATATATAATCTAAGAATAGATTTATAAATCTAAGAAATAAAGGAATTAAATTCTTGAAAATAAAAGTAAGAGGGCTCAATTCCAAATATACGAAGTGTAGAGACTTAGAGTCATGGTTGTTTGAATCCGTTGAGATATCGGTCTGGAGAGAGGCATTAGACTAGTTAATCTATAAACCAGTATTGATCGGTTGAACCAAACTAAAAAACTAATTGAACTGGGTTTTTTAAAAAATATTTTTATTTTTGAATAATTTATTTAATCGAACTATATATGAACTAGTGGTTTGATCAGTTTGACCACTGCCTTAATTTTAAAAGTCTTGCTTAGAGTATATTTTAATTTTTAAAATTTTACTTAATAATTTAATATAAACAAGTAAAATTTAATATAAACAAATAATTAACCTAACACGATAAGTGAAAAAACAAATATATAATTATAATTTTCAAAAGGTGTTGTCACCATCGCATATATGTACACATTCGGACATACTTTAGTTTACATTAAAGAGAGAAAGGGGAGAGCCAATAAATTAATTTTAATTTAAAGTATGGTTTTTAACCTAAATTTATTTATTAGATATGCTACAATTATCACATTATTCATTTATACAATGGGATGATTGCTTTTACTAGTAGTAAAATAATTGCATTTGTTAATTTGTTTATAATTATGCTCATTTATTCTTGTTGAGGAGAGATTAAAATTATTTTGGGAGAAATTTACGGAGTGTCGTTAGTCAAGAGCTAATGAACCTCTCAATAAATTTAGTATTTCACTCGAGATGTCTGCTCTTGATTTTATCCTCAAATTTTGTCTCTTAATTTTGTCAAGAGTCTTGAAGGGTTCATAGAGTGGAAATTACTGCCATATAAGAGCATCGTTCATATAATCAAATATTTCCACTAAAAGCAAAATTCTCATATTTTCTTAGTGGATGAAGACATTTTCACATTATGAACCTCTCAAGGTTTTTGGTGGAGTCGAGAGACAAAATTTATAGATAAAATTGAGTATAAACATCTTAAATCTAATAAAGATTTTGAAGACTCTCAACCGACAATGCTTCGCAGAATTCTCTCATAAACTTTCCTAAATCCTAAAGGAAAGATTGAAATTCAAAAAAAAAAAAAAAATCATTTGTATATGGGAAGCTCCCAAGTTCTTACCCGATGAAGAGGTAATCTAGAATTTAAGGATGGCCTCATAAATGAAATTTTTGACATGCAAGCCCTCCCCATCAAACAAACAAACCACATCATAAGCTTTTGTCTGCATTACGACATCTTTGACTAGGCGGCGACCACCCCAACCTAGACAATACTATTAAAGCTATCCCAAGAAGCCATAATTAGACTTTTGAATGCTTCAATTTTATGACAAAAAAGTCATGAAATTTTTGGGTGTGATAGAGGTAACTAAATCATTTACTGCCAACGTAAAATAAAAAACAAAAACTAAGAGATAAAAAGAGAAAAAAATCTAAATAATGTCATAAGATCTCGATTAAAAAAAATCATTTGAGCCATTTCGAATTTTTTTTACTTAATTAAGTTTTGAACTAATTAAATTGATTAAATATTTAGTATTTAACGATAATACTGTCGTGACCATTTACAGATGACACATCAACGTTGATTGCTGACGTAACATTGTCACATTCGCAAAAAATAAAAAAATATTTTAGAATTACTTTTAAAATAAGTACAAAATGAACCTAGACACCTATTTATCTCGATATATTTTGAAATTATAAAAAATAACAAAATTATAAAAAATTTATTAGAAATTAATTGAAAGTCATACAATTTTATAAAATTTATAAAGAATAATTTATTATTTTTATATTTTAAATTAGAAAACGGACATCAATAACTTATACCATAAACTAAAATTAGCAATTTTTTGTTATATTTTTGCCTTCATTATTTATAATTTGCGCAAGTTATATTAGTTAAATAATTTAATAAAAATGAGGAAATAATTTATATAAAAAAACAAAAATTTATGGGTTTTACTCAATTTTAATAATTTTTATAAAAAAATTCCTAATTTTTTTTATAGTTTTCAATAAATATTTTTTATAATTTTTATAAATTCTTTATTTTTTATAATTCTAAAATGAATCTAGATAAATGGGTGTTTAATTAAAATGAACATGGACAAACATTTGTCCAGATTCATTGTGTACTTATTTTAAAAATATTTTTTTATTTTTTCATTGACGTAGCAATATTAATTTTTAATTTTTACTAACATGGTGCTCGTTAATTGCCACATCAACATTGACATTAAATACTAACGATCAACGTCAGTTAAAGGGTATATTTGGTCAATTTTATTAGTTTAGAGGTTCAATTGGATGCAAAAAATTTCAGAGAGACTTAATTAATTTTTTAAAAAACTGTTGAGGACTTATTTTACCAATCATTTGATGGTTTATATATTGAAAAGGTCCATAAGCTATAATAGTTTGTGTATCTAAAGAAAGTCCATATAATTTTTTTTTACCCATATAAGCTCTTATTCTTTAATATGTACTTATAAAATTACTTAGTTTTAATTAGGACATAAATCCTCAAAAATTACGTGTAAAAGAAAGTTTTACTTTTAACTTTTATTGTTATTAGTTTTTAATAAAAATGAAATATTATTTCAATACATTAAAAATTCTGAATAACTTGTTTTAATTTTTTAGTCTGCTTTGTGGCACGAATTAGGGTTAGTCTGCCTTGTGGTAAGAGTATTGCGTTTAGAGGGTTTTTCTAGGGTTCGACGACAAAAATAAAATAAAATTTCAATTCTGGGTAAGAATATGGCTGATGTGAATGTGGTGGGGGCAGATCTAGCAAATCTACAGATAATGGATGAAGAGGATGATCCTTTGGTGATCGAAGGAGATGAATTTTCTGCCGAATCAAACTATGAGTTATGTCTGGTAGTGAGGGTGCTTACAGAAAGTATAGTTAATTTTCCATCATTAAAAAATACGATGGCAGATTTATGGCATCCTCTAAGAGGGGTAACGATTATGGAGGTGCAGGATAAGCGTATTCTTTTTAGGTTTTACAGTGAAGTTGACTTGAAACGCGTCTTGGATAGTATGCCATAGTTCTTCAATCGACATATGATAGTGTTCCGTAGATTAATAAGGGGGGACATCTCTTCAGTGGTCGCATTATAGACTACGATTTTTTGGGTGCAAATTCACAATTTACTGACGGGTTTCATTACAGAAGGGATGGCACAGCAATTAGGGAATTTTATTGGAGATTTTAGGGAGTATGATGTGTCATTGATTACAAAGGGGATGAACAAATACATGCGGATACGTGTTCTATTGGATGTGCAAAGCCCACTCAAAAGGACAGGGAGAAATCAATTCATATATGCTTTATTTCAATATGAAAAATTGCCATTATTTTGTTTTTTACGTGGTCGACTTGGGTATGGGGAGAATTTTTGTCCAGTACGTTTAACTCTAAGAGATCAACAAGTGGGTTTTGGATGGGATATATCACTAAGAGCCACACCAAGGAGGGGGGCAACCAATGAGTAGATGGCTAAGGGAGGATTCTGAAGACGGAAAATGGACAAAAATGGAGATAGGCAGGGAGAACAAGACAAGAAGATTCGGAGATGATGTTACCAGCCAAAAAGAAAATTATAGAGGCACAGGGATAGTGAGGAGAGCAACGAGATATACAAAAAAGCCTATTGAGTTGAGAATAGAGAATGATACGGGAAAATTTGAGGAAAGGGGGGAGGAAGCAGAATTGGAAGATATGGCTATGGATTTTATGGACGAAAAGAAGAGGCAAAGATACAATACAGAAGGGGGTGGTTCCGACAATAGTAGGGCACTGTTGGAAGGAGGGTTAAATAATGTAGTATTGGCGGCTGCTTTCAAGTAGGCCGACCGGGCACAATGAAAATAGTAAGTTGGAATGTTCGTGGCTTGGGGCAGTCACGAGCAGTAAATCGTCTCAAAAACAAATTGAGACGCATTCAGCCCCAAATCTTGTTTCTAAACAAAGGTTAATAGAAAACGTATGGAGAAGATAAGGAGGAAGTGTGGATTTGAACAAGGATTAGACGTTGATACAGAGGGGACAAAAGGGGGTTTATCATTAGGGTGAAGAGATGGGATGAATTTAACTCTGAAAAGTTATTCGAAATTGCACATAGGTATGAAGGTAGAAGAAGGAGGTGAATCGATAGAGTGGAGATTTACGGGGTTCTATGGAGCACCTGTGGAGAACGAATGAAAAGATTCATGAAATTTATTGCGACATTTGAAGCGTGGATGTAACAAGCCTTGGCTTGTATTGAGAGACTTCAATGAAATTCTATATTCTCACGAAAAACAAGGGGGATGAATAAGAGAGGAAAGACAGATGAACGCTTTTAGAGAGGCACTTGAAGAATGTGAATTAAATGATTTGAGGTTTTCTGGGCAGTGGTACACTTGGGAAAGAGGTAGATTGGCTGGAAATAATATTCGGGAAAGATTGGATAGAAGGGTTGATTAACCAAGAATTGTGGAATCTTTTCAATGATTATTCGGTACAACATCTACAGCATGGATTATCAGATCATTGCCCAGTGTTAGTGGATACGAGAGGGGATGAGAGCTTACAGTCTAATGATCACCACAAGCAATTTCGATTCAATGCCGACTGGTTGTTGAATAAAGAATTAGATGAGCAAGTCAAACATGGGTGGTTGTCAAACGAGAAGGAAACCTTGACGAAGCTCAAAGAATTGGTTGTACATTTAAGTAAGTGGACGAAGAAAGAAAAATGGGCTAGAGAACGTCGGTTAAAAGATTTGAATTATAGAATGTTAGAATTGAGCTCTAAAGAAATCAGTGATGAAGTTTTAGTGGAGATGACGAAGATTAAATTGGAGATGAATTTAGAAGCTGATAGAGAGGAGCTTTTCTGGGAACAACGGGCGAGAGTTAATTGGTTGCAAATGTGAGACAAAAATACGACATTCTTTCATAGATGCGCTTCTTATCGGCAGAAAAATAGGATTCAAGGGCTTGAGAATGTCTTTAGAAGATGGGTGACTGAGGTTAACGAATTCTCCAAAATAGCAACAGATTATTTTAAAGATTTGTTTGCATCAAATGCAGTTAATAGTAGCGATGGTTTAATTTTGACAATGTTTCCTTGCATTACAGAAGAGCTTAATGATAGTCTGAGGAAGGAATTTCAAGCAGCAGAGGTTTTAGAAGCAATAAAATCTATAGTCCCTCTTAAAGCTTCAGAGAACGATGGTTTTCTTGCAGTCTTTTTTTAAAAATACTGGAATATTGTGCGGGAGGATATTACCAGGTGCTACTTGCATGTCCTTAACGATCGAAGTAATATGGAGGAGGTGAATCATACAAGTATAGTCCTTATTCCTAAGGTGATTTCACCAAAGAACATGAGTCGGTTTCGGTCCATTAGCCTTTGCAACGTGATTTATAAAATAATCTCAAAGGTGATTGTCAATAGATTTCGTCTTACTTTGCAATATTGTATTGATGACAGTCAAGGAGCATTCGTGCCAGGGAGGCAAATCAAAGATAATATATTAGTGGCTTACGAGATCCTTCAACTCTTTTAAGAAAAAAATGGGAAGATTGAATAAAGGTTTTACTTTAAAACTCGACATGAGCAAAGCATACGACAGGATTGAATGGTGTTTTGTGGAAAAAATGATGTTACGAATGGGATTTTGTGAAGAATGGATTACACTTATAATGAGGTGTATTACTAGTGTCAAGTATACGGTGGTGACAAATGGAAAAAATGGGGAAGAATTCCGACTGTCAAGAGGGTTAAGGTAAGGTGATCATTTAAGTCCGTATTTATTCCTTATTTGTGCGAAAGGCTTTTCACGTCTACTTGACAATGCAAAGAGAGAACGGATGATTTTAGGGGCAAAGGTAGGAAGAAGCAATATTTCAGTAACGCATCTATTTTTTACTGATGATAGTATGTTGTTTGGAGAAGCATCGACTGATGGTGCTAACAACATGAAAAGAATAATTAACGAGTATGAAGCAATATCAGGGCAAAAGGTCAACTTTGACAAATCATTGGTCTACTTTGGAAATGTCGAACGAGAAGTATAGGAACATGTGGGTAATATACTGGGAGTACGAATTTCAAATAACCCGGATAAGTATTTGGGGCTTCCTACAATGGTGGGCCGAAAGAAAAAACAGGCTTTCAATGAGATGAAAGATCGTTTCAACAAATTGATAAACAATTGTAGTGTTCGTATTTTATCGGTTGGAGGAAAAGAGGTATTTCTAAAATCCGTTTTACAGGCTATTCCAATTTATGCTATGCAATGCTTTAAATTACCAGTTTCTTTTTGCCATGATCTTGAGAATATTATGTGTAATTTCTTGTGGAGTAACCTAAAAAATAATAGAGGAATTCATTGGTGTAAGTGGAGTGATACGTGCATCCCCAAAACGAAGGGAGGTTTGGGTTTTAAAAATTTGTCAATGTTTAATACGACCCTGTTGGTAAAACAATGGAAGATTATTACGCAACTTAATTATTTGTTTGCACGAGTAATGAAAGTGAAGTACTTCCCAAAAGGAGAGTTTATGAGTGCAAGAATTGGTTTTTACCCTTCGTATACCTGGCGAAGCATCTGGGGAGTCAGACGCTTACTGGAAGAGGGGCATGGCTGGAGAATTGGGAAAGGCAAGAATGTCAACATCTGGAATGAAGCATGTCTACCGAGAGCTGGAAACGGGAGAGTTTAATGTCAGGAAACCAATATCAGGTATTCTACGGTGTCAGATTTGGTTGATAGAGATACTGTTACCTGGAAACAAGAGGAAATCCAAGCTTTGTTACGGGACTGTTTTTTCACTCGACAAGTGCTCCGGGAACTGGGAAGTATTAGCTCACCGTGCAACAGGGAAACAAATTGCAAAGCATGGTTAGTGTTTGAATATGAACATCTTACTGAAGAGGAATGCACAAAAAGAACTATCCTTTTCTGGGCTATTTGGCACAACAGAAACAAAATGTATCATGATGGTAGCAGGGCTCTAGTGCATGAAACTGTGGGATTTATCAACGGTTATTATGCAGAAATTAAACATACAAGTGAAGTGCTAAAGATCAGTAATGAGAATAACATAATGTATGGCGACCACTCAGAGGAGATATAATAAAAATCAATTTTGGTGCGGCTTTCAACCAGATCCAACATAAATCAGTGTCAGGAATCATTGCAAGAAACAAAGATGGTTATGTTATGGCATCATGCACTTACCCAGGAGAAAATATTGCAGATCCGACTACGGACGAGGCTAGAGCGTGTTTACAAGCAATTACCATGGCGGCGGAAATGGGCTTCCAAGATGTAGATGTTGAGGGAGACGCACTGACAATTATTAGAAAAATAACCCTGGAATCAGAAGACAGATCTTTTATCTGAGGTTATATCCAAGAAATCAAAAGAAAATCTACTAGATTTAGAAGCATAAAGTTTAATCACATACAAAGAAAAACCAATAAAGTAGCGCACGGACTGGCAAAGGAGGGATGGAAATATGATGGTCTACAGTACTGGATGGAAGAGGTACCTAGCGCGATAGAGGAACTGGTGAGTCGTGACATAAATAGCAACAATGACAGAAGAGGTGATAATGACAAGTCCGGATTTGGAAATAATAGAATGATTCAATGAACTCGTGAATTCAATGGAGGCCGGTGTTTGAAAAGTTATATGCTGAAGAGGTGATAGAGGAAGAGTCTCCATAGCAACTGATGCATTAAGAACTCATAGGTACAGCGAAAAGAAAAGGGGTTTTTAGGATTAGCTTTTCATTTTCTGTTTTAGTTTACAACCTTTCATATGTCTGTTTTGATTTCTAAACCACTTCATTTATTTTCTGCTTTCATATTTACAAGGCACCGTTCTGGTAGCCATTTAAAATAGGACAGCTGTAAGTAGTATTAAATGTTGCGTCTGGTATTAGCTAAAATCCAATCAAATAAAAGCATCAGTTGGCATTTAAAAAAAAAAAATTAATGTTATTAGTAAATCTTACAATTAAGCAATAATTGTTTTTATGTTATTTGTATATCAATTTATCACATTTTTTATATTATTATTATTATTATTATTATTATTATTATTATTATTATTATTATATTAATTGTCACGTTATATTTATCTCATGTTTCACCTTATGATATATTTTACATAATTAATTATATCATTTAATTTTTTTAAAATATTTATATGTTTATTAATTTTTTTGTATTCAAAGTATTATTAATTAATTTAGGAATAAATTACATTAGGATCATCCTAAAAAGTATAGTTTTAGGTACAAATAAAATAGTGTCACGTCGTTAAATTTTAAAGATAACAAAGTATTATTATGCACCCATCTATATCTAATATCTTCTCTAACTTAATTTAACTTTAATTAAATTACTTAAAATAATTATTTTTTTAAATTATAAACAAACATATTTTCTTCTCTTACAAATCTTAATCATTTTGTTTTTTTCATAAGTTAATATCTTTTTTTCTATTTTTGTGCAATTTTCTCTATGTCATTGACACATAATTTTGGTAATTATTTTACCCTAAATCTCGAGCCTAGAACTCAGAACCCCGAACCTTGAACTCGAACCCTGAACTTTAAACGCAACATTGAATATAAATAATAGGATTCGTTAACTCGACTCGAAATTTTTTGACTTGATTCGATTTGAAAAAGAATCAAATTGAGTTCAGTTGCTAAACATAAATCGTCAACTCGACTAACTCAAAAAATTTTGACTCAAATTAACTCGACTCGATCAAATACTCACTCATTTTATATTGGAACACACATGATTGAATAAATATATTTGAAATCATTAGAATAGGTTATAAAGACAAATTGGGATGAACAGTATCATCCAACATAACCATGAATATCTCCGAACACGTGTAGGATAAGGATGGTGGTACGCATTGAGTGTGATGGGTGTTTGCAGATCCATCGTATCTCCTATCTTTTATTAATCAAACTCCCGTTATTATCACAGTTTTATGGGATTATCTGGATGGTGTTTATTTGTAAATTCCCAAGAATTCAGAGGGTGTTTCTGTAATTCAAGCATCTCTCTTCTTTAATTGCACCTTATATATACATACTAGTGGTGCTGAGGATTGTTACAGTTGAAGCACTTTAAAGCCACCATACAAAGGCAAAAACTGATATAATTTCTTTACTCTTTTTTTAAGTATTTTTTTTCTTCAGATTTTGAATTCCCTTTTGGTTCTATTGATCTTAACATTGTTGATTCCATGAAACTGTTTTTTCTTTCTTTGCATTTTTCTCATCAACCAAACAAGACTTAGTTTCATGGTTCTTTGGATCACATTTTATCTAAATTAACATTTTTTATTTTAATTTTTTGAAGAAACTGATGTTTGGGGTTATGTCCATGCAGTTTGTTTCATGGAGAAAGGTAGTCATTCAAGTTCAACCACTTTGGCAAGAACCAAATCGGACCAACTGGTGGAGAAACTGGAGAAACTGGTGCAGACACCACCGGGAACATCCGAAAGCGGAGGGACACTGTCGAGGAAGTCAAGCAAGAGGGTGATGATGGGTGCATCGCCGAGGCGGAGCAGCGGTGAGAATAATAACACCTACATTAGGAAGTCGAGGAGTGCTCAAATGAAGCTGGACTTGGAGGAACTGAGCAGCGGAGCAGCTCTCAGCCGCGCCTCTAGTGCTAGTTTGGGGTTGTCTTTTTCGTTTACTGGCTTCACCGTGCCGCCGGATGAGATCGCCGATTCTAAACCCTTTAGCGACGACGACATACGTAAGTTTTTCATAACTGTGCTTTTTTCATGCAAAAGCTACTGCTTTGAATACCTTAACAAGTTTAGGGTTTAAACTTATTAATTTTTTTTAAAAGAAAATTTTACGTGATTTGAATCAAATGTAAGTAAATAAATATTTAAAATTAATGTTAAAAAAACAATTGAAGAAATGCCCCAAAACAAATAAAATTAATATATAATAAAAAAATATTTTGACTTCCAAAAATAATATAAATTTTATAAAATTTTGCCTCACAAAAATCTTTGTAGTCATAGAGATATAGATAGAAGAGAGCAATGATTGGCAGGGTGTGTCCAAGAAAAGTAGAAAAGTATGGCCAAATTATAGGACACCAACTTTTTTTTAAGCCACTTGAATTTTTATCATTAATAATGATAGTTTATTTCAAAAATAATAATATTATTAATGATTATGATATTTTACTTAAGAATAAAAATAAATAAATAATATTATTTGATTTTCCAGCAATGTATAAACCAAAATATAAATATATAAACCTTTTAAAAAGGGTCATGATCATTCGACTTCAACCATACATTTTCTTAATTATACAGATGAAAAAGAGTAACTAAAAGAATTGATGTATTTGTCTTTTTTTTTTTTTTCATCAACCATCACAGCTCAAAAGAAATTTTTTTTTTATATTTAATTTCAAACATGCCAGCTCTCATTGTGCGTGTTTTGTGGGTTAAAACATTAATATAAAAGTATGTTTTGTACAGGGTCTAAAGTGGTAGGGTTCAGATTAAAAAAAAAAAAAACTAATATGATATGTCAATGGCATGGAAAAAATTCTGAAATGATATTAAACAATTGGTAAGGGATACAAGATGATGTGACGTATCTGTTTTATATAATCATTTCTCAAAACTCTCAATTTTCTTAAAGTATGTAATAAGTTTTCGTACTTTTCATAAATTTGTATTTAGTCCCTATTTTTTTATTTTTAAGAATTTACTCCTTCTACGTTATAGGTTTCAAAATTCAAATTCAATTGCCAATAATTTTTAAAAGAATGACGTTATAATGAAACTGAATTTAACAAAATAATCTTAACAGTAATAATAGTTGGACCTGAATTTTGAAATCTGAAAAGGAGAACTAAATTTTTAAAAATAAAAGTACAAAAATTAAATTTCAAATTTACAAAAACTTATAATATATTTTAATTTTTTAAAATGAATTATTATCTTATACATACTAAAAGAGTTGGCAAGTGAACTAGGATGATACCATTTATTTTTAGATAAAATTGGAAACAGTGAAGATTAGGAATAAAATAAAGAACAGGAAGGATGTCCACCAGACCCTTGCATCCCAAACCCAAAAATCAATTATTAACAAACTTGAGAGTAACTCTAAAACAAGATCATAAATCAAAGTATTCAAGGCTTAATTTGAGTCATATCAAACTCCTCATCAATGGGGACATTCATAACCTAAGGTTGAAATATTCATTGTGGATGCCATTACATTAACCATCTGATGGAACAAATGGATCCCATGTCTTTGAAATATTGCTTCTTTGATGGCAATTCCTGCCTACTTAATTCATATTCTTAAACATTCTAAGCTTCCAATGAATTAGTGTGCTACATTGTGGTAAACATTTCCAAGGAAAAATTCCAAAATGTCAAATCATTAAATTGATCACTTTTAGAGAAATAATACCCATGAATTGATAGTTTTGGACTAAAATGAACAAGTGGCTTGACTGATGAAGTGTGACCAGAAAAAAAGAAGTATATTTTGTATTGAAGAAAAATGGTTACTACTTTTATTCCAGACCCTTTGTTCTTTAATATTCACTTTCTCTGTTTTACCCTTACTGCAAAAATCTTCTTCTAGTATGAGCAGAGTTACTTATAATAACGGTAAGAACATATTTTTGTTTGTTATTTTTGGTGCCTCAATCTGGTTTCTCATTCATGTTATAAATAATAAAGTGAAACAAAAAATGATGTCATGTTTTTTTTAATCTTATGGATATAGATACAGTTAAAACAATTAGTAGTTAAAATATTCATTTGCAGCTGAAGATGTTGAAGCTAGAACCTGTAAGATGAAATTTCAGACAGAACCCACTTTGCCAATATATCTTAAGGTAAACAACTAATGAATGATGTTGTGTTTTGTTCTTTGGTTCATCATCATCATTTAGTTATATCTGCAAACAACAATCTTCAGGTCTTGAAAAGCAAAATAAATAAATAAAGTGTGTGCTTGTTAATGGTGCATGGATTAATTTTGTGTACCATATGTATTTGGACAGGCAAGAGATGGAGAATTGTGTAAAGATCAACGAACATGGCTAACATTGTCAGGTTCTGTCTTGTACGGAGTTTAGTCTCATCTTTGCATGGACAAGACTCTCCCCCCTTCTTTCCAACAAATGAAACCAAACATATATTTTATAAAGACATGAAATTTAGGGTTTTAGAAAGTCATGTTTATTTACTATGTCTTTAGCTCATTTGGCCAAATGAGGACATGTAAAGTTACAAGCACAAAGGAAAGAAGGGTATGGATTTATGTTTAAATTTCTTTTGATGGGGAAAAATTGTAATAATGTTTTAGTGAACTTAGGGGGGAATGATTATGATATGCTGAATCAAGGTTTTGTTTCATGTCTTGTAAGTGCAGTTCACAGATGTGACTTATAAAGTGATTATTAAAGGGATGACAAGTTGTGAAGAGAGGGATATATTGAATGGGATCACTGGTGCTGTGAATCCTGGTGAAGTTCTTGCACTTATGGGACCTTCTGGAAGTGGGAAGACCACTCTTCTTAATCTGCTCGGCGGTCGGTTAATTCAATCCACCGTCGGCGGTTCGATTACGTATAATGATCAACCTTATTCCAAGTTCCTTAAAAGCAGGTAACAGATAACAATCTCAAACTTAGGAGTCACGAGAACTGCTAAACTAGAGAGGCCTAACATTAATCATACAGGATAGGATTCGTGACTCAAGACGACGTCTTGTTTCCGCACCTTACGGTGAAAGAAACGTTGATGTATGCCGCACGGTTACGACTTCCGAAAGTATTAACGAGACAACAGAAGGAAAAACGAGCCGTCGATGTGATTTATGAATTAGGCTTGGAGAGGTAAAACTCGAATTCTGTTTTCATGTCAACTTAGCTTGTTATTGAAGTAATATGATATGCAGATGTCAAGACACTATGATCGGTGGATCGTTCGTTCGAGGAGTGTCGGGTGGGGAAAGGAAAAGAGTTTGTATTGGTAATGAAATCATAATCAATCCTTCCCTTTTGTTTCTTGATGAACCAACCTCTGGTTTGGATTCAACAACTGCTTTAAGAACTATTCAAACATTACAAGACATTGCTGAGGTTGGGAAGACAGTCATAACAACAATCCATCAACCATCGAGTCGATTGTTCCACAAATTCGACAAATTGATTCTTCTTGGAAAAGGCAGTTTACTCTACTTTGGGAAAGCATCAGAAGCTATTGTTTATTTCTCGTCCATCGGGTGTTCGCCTCTAATTGCAATGAACCCTGCAGAGTTTCTACTTGACCTTGCAAATGGGAACTTGACGGATATTTCTGTACCATCAGAGCTTGAGGACAAAGTTCAAATGGAGAATTCGGAAACTGAAACTGGAAATGGGAAGCCTCCACCGGCAGTTGTACACGAGGTAATTTTCGATTTTGACTCATCTTTTTACAGTACAAGAGGAGCTCTATGACTCAAATATAAAATCACAGGTAAATGGACTGCATTTTTGTAGTGTATGTAAATACACTAACGTACTAATCTGCCTAATATATATATATATATATATATATATTCATTCACTTGAAAGCAGTATCTAGTGGAGGCTTATGAATCAAGAGTTGCAGATACTGAAAAGAAGAAACTTATGGCTCCTCTTCCATTAGACGAAGAACTGAAATCAAAAGTGTCATCTTCGAAGCGACAATGGGGTGCGAGTTGGTGGCAACAATATTGTATCTTGTTCTGTAGAGGGATCAAAGAACGAAAGCATGATTACTTTAGTTGGTTAAGGATCACACAAGTTCTTTCAACAGCCATCATCTTGGGATTACTATGGTGGCAATCAGATAGTAAAACGATTCGAGGCCGTCAAGATCAGGCAGGGTTGTTGTTCTTCATAGCTGTTTTCTGGGGTTTCTTTCCTGTTTTCACTGCAATCTTTACATTTCCACAAGAAAGAGCAATGCTAGGCAAAGAGCGAGCCGCCGACATGTATCGATTGAGTGCTTATTTTTTAGCTAGAACTACAAGTGACCTACCACTTGATCTGATATTACCAGTACTATTCCTTCTAGTAGTTTATTTCATGGCAGGACTAAGACTAAGTGCTAGTCATTTCTTCCTAAGTATGCTTACAGTTTTCCTCTGCATCGTTGCGGCCCAGGTACGTCCATTTGCAACCGAATGAAACCATAACATATCATTTAAACTTCAAGGGATGACATTGGGTGGCTTTTGCAGGGTCTTGGACTAGCCATTGGTGCTACACTAATGGACTTAAAGAGAGCTACTACTTTAGCTTCAGTAACTGTGATGACCTTCATGTTGGCTGGTGGATATTTTGTAAAGGTATAAGCTACTTTCGGATCAAACCGAACAATACCATCGATTAGCCGCCTGCCTATACTTATATTATGTTCAATGTTGCAGAAAGTACCAGTGTTCATATCATGGATCAGATACATGTCATTCAATTATCACACATACAAGCTTCTTCTCAAGGTACAATACCAAGACATTATGCCAACAGTAAATGGAATTAAAACTGACAGTGGGTTGAAGGAAGTAGGAGCATTGGTTGCAATGATTTTCGGGTATCGGTTCTTGGCTTACCTTTCATTGCGTAAAATGCAACTTCATTGTGAAGCTTAAAAGATAATAGTAATAGTGTAATACTACCAACATTTCCAAGAATGAAAAAGAAAAAGAAGCTTGAGATTGCCATTATTTTAAGGGTAATTCTGCAAAAATAGAAATTCTTGAGGATCAGGAATCAACAAAATGGGGTTCAACTCCATTTTTTTTCCCTTAAGAAATTGACAATGATATGTCGTATGTGATGAATTTAACCATGTACATGGTGGATAATTAGTAATCTGAAGTTAGTGAATCCTTTGGCATATGAGGTTGATTTTTTACCATAAAAGAAATTAAACTTGTAGTAGGAGTCTGATTGCATTTTACTCTACTTAAAATAGGATAAATTAGTCTTGCACATTAGATTAGAGAGCAAATTTGTCTTTTCTGTTAAAAATTCATTCATTTGTATTGTTAAAAACTTGCGTGGTCGATAGAATAACCAAAAAGTGATGTCACGTGTACCTTGTACGTCGGATCAGTTTTTAATAGTAGAAATTAATGTGATTTTTAACAAAATGACTAGTTTGCTTTTTAATCTAACGTATATGGACCATTTGGACTATTTTTTAAGTAAATAAAGCAAAATATAATCTAACTCTTAATACAAGAAGCTTCATGTTACTTTTACCGACAATCATATTTAAGGTAGAGCCTTTCCATATTAATTACTAATGCTAAAGATCTCCACTTGGGTTATATTAGTTCATCACTTGCAATAAAGTAGATTTTTATTGAAAGAAAATAATCTTTCGTCAAAATATTTAGGAATAAATATCAAAATTATATATAAAGATTGTTTAACATGTAATGTCATACATGAACTTTAATTTTATGCAATTTTATATATGAAATTTTAATTTGATTCAATTTTCACAAATCACTAACAACATTATCGCATTAGCACCATTTGACGTTGATATATTTCATACACAAACAATTATATTAATCCAATACAACAATAAACGTATGTTAAAATCAAAGTTTCATTTATACATATGAACCACAAATCAAGTTTCATACGTATAATTGCAGTAAATTAAAGTTCATACATCAAATTATACATTAGACCAAAGTTCATGTATAAGTTAGATATTTATCTCATTATTTTTTGAATTGCTAGCTAAAATATTGTGAAATTATAATATCACGAAACTTTTTAAGTGAACTTTCAAATCTAATGGTCTTTACCTTTTTGTTAAAAATATTTCAATTGTTATACATCACTCAACGTGATTCGTGATAACATAGGAAGGCACTTGAGAGATTTTCGTGGATGGTCCTTTGCGTACCTCTTGACATACAACACTTGGTGTGTTCTATCTAAGCACTCGGATAGTCCTCTATTGCCCAACTAAAAACTGGGTGACCATCCAACCATTTGAGCACCTCATCCTCTAGGCCACCGTTTTGAGTGGGTGCACATCCGCCTTTAAAGAGGAGACCACCGAGACCACTGAACGTAACAACCTCGTACTACTTTAGCCAACTTAACTAAGAGAATGTAAGAAAAGTACATGAACGAGGACAACCCACGCACAATTACTTTACTACCCTGGCTGACTGCACAATCATCATGTCTCAAAATTTAACGGTGACGCGGCCTCATTGAACAGAAAATATACTTCTTTATAAATATCCTGTAAAACGATTAAAAAGGAATTAAACCTTAAATGCTTTCGGCACTCAACCCTCTTTAACTCCTTACCTTACCTACTTTCCCTCGCTTTTCTTGCTCATTATTTCCTCTCTTCTATCAACATGACTTAAAATTGTAGGACTCGTATTATTATTTTAAATTTTTTATAATTTCTTATTAACTTATTTAATTGAATCTAAAAAATTAATAATTTAATCCACCACCGGTCCTGAAATAATTAATTATCAAATCAAAAACAAATCATACAGTCAAATCAAGCAAAGCCCCAGTAACATTCCAATAGCTTAAAAGTGTTTGTTAAACACGTATTCCAAATTTACAACTATATTATTTTAAACAAGGTTTAATATATAAATTGATCCCTAAACTTGACAATTTTTTTACATTGATCCCTAAACTTTTTTTAGATCATATTGGTTTCTAAGGTTGGTATCTGTTACATAGATTGGTCCCTACGCCAACACCGTTTGTTTTTTTAAGAATTTGTTGATGTGAACAACCATGATATTGACACGTGAATAAATAAAGGGACGGAATGTGAACTCATCTTTAATTGTTCATAAATTCTTTTAAAAAAACCTTAAAATTTTGAATTTTTTTAAAAATTTGTTAAAAAATAAGAAATATAATAAATTATAAAACTTCAAAAAAAGAACATATATAAATTTTAAAAAATAGAATATAAAATTGAAAATAAAACAAAAAAATAGGTAAAATTTCAAAAAAAATTAAATATGTTCAAAAAATAAAAAAATAATAAATTTGGCTAAATTTTTAGTAAATTACAAGAAATTTAAAAAATTTAAAAATATTTTAAACATTAAATAAACAAAAATTGACCGGTTGATGTTGGTCAACTCCCTGTCAGCGTCGGCCAATGCTAGTCAAGCCTGATTAACTTCACGCTTGATCAATTTTTCTTTATTTTTATTTTTTTTTCATTTTCTGTAAATTTCTAAAAAAAATGACTAATTTTTATTTTTTATTTTATTCTCATATATTTTTATATTTTATTTTATTTTATTAAATTTAAATATTTAAAGAGTGAGCTTTAAATGTTAAATATTAACTTAATTTTTTTATATATTAATTTTTTGAATTTTTATAGTTTATAATATCTCTTAAAATGTTAAAAAATATCTGATTTTTTTTTCAAAATTTTAAGATTTTTTAAAATTTTTGTAAGAATGATTAAAAATGAATCAATGTTCCATCCCTTTATTTTTCCATGTGTCGCCTCTATACTTGTCCACATCAACAAATTCTTCAAAAAAAAAAATTATGTTAGTGTAGGGATTAATCTATGTAACAGATGCCAGCCTTAGGGATCAATATGGACCAAAAAAAAGTTTAGGGGCTAATCTATATATTAAGCCTTAAAAAAACTAACAGTGTTAATCATAGGGGCCGATTTGTGAAATAAATGCTAACTTTAGGGACTAATGTGATCCAAGAAAAAAGTTTAGGAGCTAATTTTAAAAAAGTTACCAAATTTAGAGCCCAATCTATATATTAAGCCAATAAACATTTGTCCCTTACAAAATTTTCAACCTGTCCGATCATATCCTATCCACTTCTTGTGCCTTCCCTTTTCATTCTTGTTCTTTTATTTTGATATTTTCTCTTAAATCATATTGATATTTTGTTAAAAAGGTTAGAAATTGATTTTATTTTAAATAATTTATCTCTTTTTTTATTATAAAAGTGAGATATACAAATTATTATATTTATTTTTTTTATAACAGATATACAAAAAAAGAATATTAATAAGATTAAATTTAATAAAAAATAATTTAAAAAATAAAATAATTTTATCAAACAACATAATTAAATTCAATACTTAATTTATTAATATACCAAACAATTTTTTTATATAAATTCAATACTGAAAATTCAACACTTAATTTTTCACATTATCAAACAACACATTTATCTTCAAATCACTTCTAATTATATAAGACTTGACATTTGTTGATGCGAGAATGCACCGTCAATGCATAAATAAAATAAAAATAAACACTAACTAAAATAAAAAATAAAGTAGGACATATAAATAAATACTAATAACTTTATTTAAACATAATCAAATAACAATTAATTGTAAATAAATATTTAAAGTCCTAAATTTTAACTCCTATCCCTTGAAATTCTAAACTCAAGACCATAAACCTTAAAACCAATACTCAATTTTAAATCAGATAACTTAAACCCTAAACCTGAGAGTTATTAGTATTTATCATATTTATAATCAATTATCTTTAAACAAAATTATTAGTATTTATTTATAAGTCCTCCATTATTTTTATTTTATTTAATGGTGAGACACCATATTATTATTCAGTGATGGTGCATAAGGCTCATGCACCAACGATGCGTAAAATATTATTCATTTATTTATCAATATTGTTGTGTGTTGTATCTTTTTATATTTATCATTTTAACTATTTATGTTAGCAATGAAGTATATGTGGACTTTCATGCGAGCTATCACAATAACATTGTTGATTTAATTTTATATACTAAATGTTGATTTAATTTAATTGTTACAAATCACTGAAACAAAATTTTGATATAATTTATATAATTGAATCAAATTTAGAGTTTCATGTATATAATTACGCTAAATCAAAATTCATGTGTCAAATTACACATTCGACCAAAGTTTATGTATAGTTTTGATTTTTATCCCTTTGATATATGAACTTTAATCTTAAAATATTATATTTATATTCATTTTAAAAAATAAAAAAATACTCTATTATGACACACTCAAGATAAATAATTATGTAATAATATAATAACTAAATATGATTTGGTTGAAATGGTAAAATTTTAATATTAAAAAAGATAAACTACATCCTAGGTTACTAAACTATTGGTAAATTTACGTTTTGGTCACTAAATTTCAAAAAATTACAAAATCCATGTTGTATATGTATTACCTTCATTGTTCATATCGCTTACACCAATCGAAAGATCTCATTTCACTTCTCTTTTGCAATTAAAAAAATTTCATGAAATAACTTTAAACGTCACAAATCTGCGAACCAAAATTTAAATATTTTTTTCTTCGATCTCCGAAATTGACCATCAAATCGACTTGGATCTAAGTTATATTCTTTTACTTGTTGATGGGTATTGACCCATCATATCGATCGTTGAATCATCGTTTGGAGCTCGTTAGTCGGACTTTTTTGTAAAAAAAACTTAACAACCTGGTAACTTAAATGAAAAACATTTGAATAGTTTAACAACCATTTTGTAACTTTTTGAAGTTGATTGATCAGAACATAATTTAATGACCTTGGGTTAAGGATGAGCAAAACTCAATTTGATTCGAAAAAAATTGAATTTTGAGTTAATCAAATCAAGTTATTTGAGTTATTCGAATTATTCGAGTCAAATCGAATAACTCGATTCGAGTTCAAGTTCGAGTTCAAGTCGAGTTGAATTTTAAAATTCAAATAACTCGAATAATTTGAATAATTCGAATAATAGATTGCTGAAAATATCGTTTTGATTCCTATCAACTTTGAAAATAAGTAAATTGGTCACTCTCTCAATAAAAATTACAAAAAAAATTCAAAATTTACATTTTATAAATTTCTTTTAAAAATTTTAAAAAATTCTAAAAAATATATAAAAAAGTTAAAAATTTACATTTTTTCTAAAATAATAATTTTGGGACCTAATTAATGATTCAAATTTATCAATACTCAAAAGTATCTTATTTTATTATTATTTTGCTTTGAAAATTTTTTCAAACATATATGGTTTCAAATTTTTGGGCTTTAATATGAAATTAATTATACTGTAACAATATTTTTATTTGACATGTTTAACTTTTTTAATTTAACTCGAACAATTTCATTTGATTTGACTCAACTAGAATTTCATTTCACTCGACTCGATTCAAATTTTTTTTAAATTGAGCTTGGATAATAAAATAAGACTCATGAACTCAAAATTTTTTTACTCGATTCGATCGAATATTCATACTTTGGGTGTAATTATAATATTTTAAAGTTTAAATATCATATGAAAACAAAATTGCCCAAAAATAATATATAAAATATAGATAGATATTATATGTGTGAAAATAAAAAAATAAAAAATATGGATAAAATGGAAAAAGAAAATTAAAAAAATCAAAGTCGAAATGTACCAATTGGAGGCGGAAATATTTTTGAAAAAACTCATCGATACGCTGTACTCATTGGCCACACGTCGCTTATAAGTTGAACGCACGTATTCCAATTTTGGAGTAACGTTATTTCGAAGCAATTCTTTTAAAAAAGAAAAAAAAAAGCAGTTACTATCATATCTTATCCAATCCACTTGCTTTGCCTTTCTTCTTTTCCCTCAATCTTAAATAGCCCAACAATGAAGAAGGAGATCTAAGATCAAATCCCACATAGAAAAGGGAAAAAAAGTTTCAAATCAAATGGGGCTGAGGATCGTCTACGGGGTGGTGTTCCTCTCCTTCTCCTGCGCCTGCTTCAAGCTTCTTCATCTCTTCCTTCACCCTGTCTTCTTCTTCACTTCTTGATTCCTTTTCGTCTCTTTTTTTTTTAAAAAAAATCTATTATGTATTATTTGTTGTACTTTCTTTCTTGTTTAATATGATTGAAGTTTTTACGAAACTGATCTGATCCATTGATGATTGAGATTTTAGATTTGATTTTTTAATTATATTAAATTAATTAAAGAAATAAATGAGTTATATTGATTTTTTTTTTAATTTCTATTTCGCTTATGAAATTGAAGAAATTCGCGGTAAATCTATTAAGCTATTGTCGTCTTTTTTTAAACATTCAATATGTTGCTTTTTTGCTAAATGATTGTGAAACCAACATTAGTATTTTCTCTTCTACATTTCCTTCACCTTCTCTGTGTTATTTGTTACATGGAGCGGGGATTATTCAGAGAATTAATTGGAGATTAATGTTAATTTGAATATAATTTTTTAATCTAGTTTTATTTATATTATATTAAATCTTGAATTCAGCCAGCATGATCTCAGTAGTTATATTACTAAAATAATTTTTTACTTACAAATCAACAAATATTAATACCAATATTAATACTACACCTGTCCAGCTCGACCAAATATTGGTTTGATAAGTGGGAGTATTTAGATAAAAATATATGTTTGAAAAATAAAAAAATAGGCATCAAATAAGGGTTTTTTTGTTTGAGCTCCGTTAGACTCAAATTAATAAAAAAGATGAAAAAAATTATTTTCTTTTTTTTTACTGTTTTACTGTTGTTTCATTATTATATTTATTATTATTTAGATATTGTATATATTTTTTTGCTTGTTAAATTATACTTATATTAGGGTTATTTAAATATATATATATTTTTAATTTATTTTCAATTTGGTGGGAAATATTTATTTTCAATTCGGATGGACCGGGCTAGACTCTAGTTTTAGTATTTTTATTTAGGTTGGGTTTGTACAAAATTTTAGACTCATTTTTTAGATCAAACCTAACAAATGAGTCTAAAATTTTGACAAGGCCTAAACTTGACCCGACCCGGGTCATGAACATGTCTAATTAATACCGAACCATTTTTATTTTTAATAAATATTTTATTATATAATTTTTTATTGATATTTTAGATTTGTAATAAATCTAGTAATACTTTATAATATAATTTTATATATTATTATTTAAGCCGTTAATTGAGTTGGTACCACAAGTCAATCAATCGAGCATTAATTCGGTTAAGACAATTACTAAAAATATTCTTTTGTGTAAAGGGATTTTAACTTATGTTAAATGCTTAGAAAACATTAAATTTACCATTTTAATATACACATTTTATTACCTTCATCAATTATATATATTATTGATGTTGTTGATTGAGTCGTTGTCATAAGTTAACTTGATTTCAACCTAAGATTAATGACATCACCGTAATATAATGTGTTGAATATCGCATGTATTTTATATGTTATTATTAATTAGTTTCAAACTATATGCATTTCATTTATTTATTTTGTGATATTTTTAAACATATTGTTATATTTTAAATATGCAATTTTCATAGATAGTGTTTATAATATTTTAATAATAAAACAATTCATTGAACCCAACTACTTTCATTAAATTATGATTTGCGGTTTGCAGTTCAAGTCGGTGGTATAATTGATAAGGAAGTATTCAAAATTTTTAAATATTTGTTTCAGTTTTTATGTTGAGTTTAATTAATTAATTAATTTAAAAATAATATTTAATCATAATAATGAATTTATTGTTTGTAATTAGGTGTGAGCAAAATCTGATTGATTCGAAAAATTCGATAAATTTTTCAAATTTTAAATTAGATAGTTCGAGTTATTTGAGTTAATCAAGTTATTTGAATCAACTCGAATAAAAAATTAAATTTTTCGGTTTAACTCGAATATGAATTACACAATTCGAGTTATCTAAAAATCCGAATAAGAAAAGTCAAAACTACGCCGTTTTGATAAATGCTTACTTTTTCTAATGTTAAAAGTCAAAATCATTAAGTTAAAAGGTAAAACCATTATATTGTTTACATAGTTAAATAATTTTGTGCTTCGTTTACTAGTTAAATAATCGGTTCATGTAAACGCAACATTGAGTATAAATAATAAGATTCATTAACTCGACTTGAACTTTTTTTACTCGATTTGATCCGATTCGAAAAAAATTCAAATTGACTTCTGTTGCTAAAATAGGATTCGACAACTCGACTAACTCAAAATTTTTTAACTCGATTCGACTCGACTCGATTGGATACTGACCTATTTACAACGGAATAATTATGAACATATATATACATGACAGCACACAACACCATTAATCATCTAACTTAGAGATTTTGGTTGAATTAAGAAATTAAAAACGTCCCTTTTGGTTCTGTATTTTGGTTATAATTATTAGAATTTACCCTTTTTTCAAAACATTTTATTTCTGTTCCACTGTTGCAAGAAAGACAGCACAAAACCGTAACTGAAACTGGTCACAGCAAACATATAAATCCAACACAATTCCACCATTTTTTTTAATAATTTGATTAATATGTCTAGCCCTATAATCCGAATGAACCAAACCACCGAACCACGAAGGCGATCACGGCTGCCAAGCCGTTCCCTTTCTTCCTCTAACATCGTCGGCTGCGGCGGCTGCGTCAGCAACAACAATAGCAGAAGGAGCCGGTCAATGGACAGTGCCAGTTTCGGGGAGATTTGTGGGGGTGCCACAGCTGAGTGTGCGGCTATTTGTTGCTGTGTCCCTTTCGGGATAGCCAACTTTCTGGTTTTGGCAATGTACAAGATCCCTGCAGGGTTATGCCGCCGTGCTATTCGTCAGAGGCAGCGGCGTAAGTTGGTAAAAAAAGGGTTGATTCAGCCGTGGGACCACCGTGGATGTGAGGGTCTCCAGATTCACCCAGTGGAGGAAATTTTCCCAGTTGTGAATGGTTCTGAGGAAACTGAAAAGGCTGTGAATGAACTGGAGAAAGAAATGTGGCAAAGGTTTTATGGCACCGGGTTTTGGAGAAGTCCTTCTCACAGGGAAGGTGATTCACCTAGAACTAAATAACTGTTAAAAAAAGAAGAAGAAATATTTGGACTAAATATTGTTTTAAATTGGGATTTTATTAAGTATGTGGCATCAATTAAGAAATTGATTTTGATGTCATAAAAACATGGTTCTAATTTAACATGTAATGAATGATGATGGTTATGACATTGGGGACACCTTTGCTTTTGGATTAGCTTCATTAGGCAAATGACAACTGCGCCACCCAAATGTTTGGGGCCATCCACCCTTCTTGGAGTTCCGTTTCAAACATAAACACTTGACGATGGAAAACAAGGTTTTTAATATCATCTAATTGATTTTTCTTTAAAATTCTTTTTTAAAGAAATTTGGTGTCCCTTTATCTATGTGCTGACATATTAACATCCTACTTTTTTAGGTATTTGATTAACATTATTAAAATATACTACCATAGTATTGAAAACTAATAATATGGTGACACGTTACAATTTCACATTTCGACACGTGATAAAAATGAAAAATATTATAAATATGTCAAGCACAACCTGATATACCAAATTTCCTTTTTTTTTTCTATAAGAAAAATCAATTAGGTCACTTGTTTATTAGAAAATGTGAGGCTACCACACGTTACTATGCTATTGGTCTTCAATGTTACGTCAACATATTTTACTAGTGTCAGAGTTAGTCCTTCATTGCTTTTGTGGTTAACAAATGCTTTTAGAAGAAAATATTTTTAAAACGTGCGGTTAAAAATTGTGGTTTGTTAATTTTGAGTATTTTCTTACAAAAAATTGTGGTCGAAGGTTAAAATATATTTTTTGGACATGAGAGTGAAAAGTTATATGATGTTTAAATAATTTAATATAATGATACATGAAGTAAAAAATTTAAATACTTTTTAAATCATTAATAAAAATTATTTGTAAAATTAATGATATATAAAATATTTTAAAACCTTAAATATAATAATAAATGACATTTAAATAATTTAATATAATGATACATAAAATATAAATCAATTTAATTTTTTATATTTAAATAGTTAATATGAATAAGAGTATTTTGATACTTTTTGCTTCCAAACACAAAAGCCAAAAGCCAAAAACACCTAAATTCTTTTGTATTTGGGTGGAAAAACACTTACTATTGCAATTTTGTCTCCAAAAGCCAAGTGTTTTTCATTAGTTCTCCGGTGGAAAAACACTTTTGAAACCTTAGTCAGGTACTTAAAAAAAATGCTAAGTTGGTTTACGGTTTCCAAATTCAAGTATCAATTAGGTCTAAAAAAAGTTTAGATACTAAGTAAGTATAAGTAGTCAAGTTCTGATATCTGTGTATATATTAACCCATATATACATACATATATACATACATACATATATATATATATATATATATATATATATACATAAAGGGTAAACTACATTGGTTAGCTTTCATTTTGGTCACTTAACTAAAAAAAGTTACAATTTGGTCACTAAAGTTTTTGAAATTATTTTTTGTCACCTAACTGTTAAATGACACTTTTTTTAGTTGATATAATAAAAATAGAGTCCTCAATTTTCATCTTTTCTGTTAATTTGACCCTAATTACATATATAGAATGATAAAAAAAACTCAAAATTATTTAAAAAAATAGCATAGAGGTCAACTTACTAAATGGGGCTTATTTGACCCACATGAACTGGTCCAATTCGTAGAGCTCGTGGAGAAGCTCATCTACTTAAAGCCATGGTGGCCTAGTGAAACACTCTAGTAAAACTAGAGTTACTAGGGTAATTAGTGTAAATACTAAAGGGATAAGATTTATAGAGTTTAAATCCTTAAGACTTTCAATTGTAGATAGGCTCTAATATTGACCGTCGATGTAACTCAATCCGTACCGTTGGATTTGGGGGAGCTCAACTATAAATAGAGGCCTCCCCTTTCATTTGTAATCACTTCATTCCATTCATAGTTGTGAAAATATTTGAGAGTATTTACTCAAACACTTGGCATGCTATTTTCCTTTGGCTTTTCTGTTCTTCGTTACTCTTTAGTTTGAGTTTGCTCCCGTTATATTTTGCTGCCTTAGAGAAATTCTGTGAGAATTCTCACATTTGCGAGAGTTAGGCTGACTTAGACATATTTGAAGTGAAGAAATTGCCTAAGGCTATGCTGATTGCTAGATGAAAGGTCTAGCCCCGTGACAGTTGGTATCAAGGAGGCAAGGTTCGGAAGGTAAGTGGACAACTTCTTGTAGGAGGTGGAGCAATAATTTCATGTCGTGGGCATCAATGATGATGATGCTAAGGTAAATACTAATGCTCGATATTTTACTAATTTTTCTCTTCTTTAGTGGAGGCGTAGGTCCACAGATGAAAAGTGTGGTCAGGTTACGATTAGGACTTATGTGGAGTTCTAGAATGAGTATAATGAGAATTTCTACCCCCAATATGCAGAGAAAAAGGCTTAGGCTAAGTTGCTTCGATTTTCGCAAAAAAGACACAATTCGGGAGTATATGAAGGAGTTTAGTGAACTGATGTTCCAAATCATGGATCTGAGTGAGAATGGGGCATTCTTCTTTTCATGGATGGTTTGAAGTCGTGGGTTAAGCAGGAATTGAAATGTCAAGGGGTTCAAAAACTGTTGAAAGTCATAATCGTGGCAGAGTTCTTAATCAAGCTTGTTCTGAGAAAATACAAGTTTGAGCCTTCCAAGTCCAAAGAGAAGGGTAGTGATGGGGAAGATGAAAATGGACAGGTTGAGTTTAACAACGATAATGGTGGCTATGATGGTAATGGGAAACTAGAAAATGGGAAAAAGGAAACCCGAAAAGTCGTGGAAAAAGAAGAAGGGGTCATTGAAATGCTTTTTTTTTGTGAAGGTCCGCATATGGTAAGGAACTGTCCGAAACGATCCGTGTTTTCTACCATCAAAGAGATTGATGAGCCAGAAAAAGCTTTGATGAGACTTGGTTCGGTTATGTGTGGGTTCAAATCCAAGAGGGGCAATTAGAATGAGAAGAAGTCAATAAAGTGCTTCTTGTGTTGTAGTCCGCATAGGGTGCGAGATTATCCAAAACAATCCAAGACTTCCGTGATCAGTAAAGGAGTGGAAGCAAAGCCAGAGAGTGAGACTTTGAAGCTTGGATCAATGATACTCAATTCTACGGAAACAAAGAGGGATCGCAAGCAGAAAGGGTTGATGTATGTGGACATCAACATCGCAGGTCAGAAGAAGAGTGCTCTTTTTGATATAGGGGCATCAAACCTATTTATATAAGAAAAAACCGTAGGTAAACTTGGTCTTTCAATTAGTAAGTCAACTAAGAAGGTCAAGACTGTTAATTCTAAAGAGGTTTCAACTATAGGAGTAGCACAAGGAGTTGAGCTACAAATCGGTCAATGGAAAAGCAATGAAGGAAGACTTTAAGGTAATTTGTAACAGCCAAATTTTCAGTGGTATCGAAAATAGTGATTTGAGATCCTAAATCCGACAAGTGAGTTTGAAAATTTAAATAAATTAACATTTATGAGTCAAGTATGGCATTAGAAATATTTTGAAATTAGTGAATTTTGTGAACTAAAAGAGTTAATTAGAAAAATTGGGCCAAAAACAAGGTATTGAGACCTCGAATTCATAAAGTGAGCCATAAATATTTCTAAAAATATTTATGGAGTGTCATTAAGTTAATATTAAAGTTTGGTTGAGAAATTTTAACGTTTGGGTATGTAATTAAATGAAAAGACTAAATTGAAAAAGGTGCAAAAGTTTAATTATAGATTAAAGAAAATAAAAAGGACTAAAAAGGCAATTATGCCATTTTGAAATCTTGAGGCGGTTTAAGTATGAAAAAAATCTGAGATTTTTTTTAGTATATATATAAAAGATATTAATTATAAAGTATATTATATTATTATATTATATTATATATATAAAAAAACTAAAGGAAAAAAAAGAAAAAAGAAAAGAGATAGAATAGAAACAGAAAACCCAAACGAAACAGAGAGCAGGGGAAGGAAAGAAAGAAAAAGAGAAGAGAAAGAAGAAAATGGGCAAATTGGAAAAATTGCCAAATTAGCTAAATAAAAAGGGGATTAAATTGGAATATCTAGAGTTTTTCTTCATTTCTCTTCATTTTCATTAGCTGAAAAACAGCCATGGAAGAGGGCTTAAGCTGGTTTTCATACTCTGGCTTCATGTAAGTTTAATTCTTGCTTTCTCCTTGAAATTTCTATGTAATTAGATTTTTTTTACAATTGGGTTCAACTTATTAATTCATTAGTTTTTATTCTATGGTTAATTTTTAAAGTTGATGTGGGTTAGTGATGGAAGAATATGATGAATAAATATTGAATTGAAGCTTTAATTTTGTTATATGATGATTTTATCAAGTAAAATTGATGGAAATTGGTTTTAGGACCTAATTGTGAAAGAGTTGAAATTAAGGCCTAGTGTTAAAATTTTGATTTTTAAAGGTTATGAACTAGTTTAAATTGATAGAGAAAAGTATTAAATGAGAAAATTATCTCAATTGATGGGTTAATTGAGCAAGGACTGAGTTGTATGACTTGTGGAATTTGGGGCAAAATAGAAATCAACATGTTACACTAAAGCAGTTTTGGACAGCAGCAGTTGTCTAACTTTGAAAAATCACCAAAAATGGTAGAAATTGAATTAGAAGTTTAGTGAGATGTAGAATTAAAGCTTGTTGAGTCTATTTTCATTTAAAAGAAACAGAGAAAGTAAAGGAAGTCTACATATTAAGATATTTAAATTTTTGTAAGACTGGTTTAGAATAACTTCGTGAACCCCTGTTCTTACTTTAGAAATTCACTAAAATTTGTACAAAAATAATTATGAGTTATAATTTATATGTTTGTATTCCTTAGTGAGTCTATTTTCATTAGAAATAATCAAAAACACTATATGAAAATCGTACTATGAGATAATTGATCTTTAGTGAAGAGAGGTCAGAGCTGTCAGACTGTGTAACAGGGGAGAACTTAACTAATAAACTGTATTAATTGGCAGCACCAAAAATTATGGAAAAATTATAGTAATAAGATATATGAGTCTAGTTTCAAAGAAAATTAGCGGATCTTAATTTCGAGTTCTGTAGCTCAAGATATAAATAATTTAGTAACTATAACTCAAATGGACAGTTTTGAATATACATATGAGTAATTAGTGAAATTATTGATAATATTACTTATAGCATGTTATATACATTAAGGATGTGGAATGGAGAGGAGGAGGAGGAAAATATGTATGAATATCCAGCTAGCATGGCTAATTTGTAATGTTTTAGGCTCAAGGACTAAATTGAATAAAAGTAAAACTTTATGATTAATTTTGTAAAAATGTGGAAATGACCAATTTGCATGAAATAGATTATCTTATTATTTAAAATTGCAAAATTGAATGAAATTATTAATTTAGATTAAGATCGATTGAAAAATTGATGAAAATAGAAAATTTCTAAAGTGCCCCTGAATCTTGATATTTCTACAAATTTAGCCAGATAAGTTCGTGTAATTTAATTATGTGATATAAGGAAATATGAGTTGATGGTACGTGAAATATTGATATGATGAATTAACTGATTTATGTTTATGAAGAAGAGACAAGTGAATGATATTTATCATGATATGCAAATATGCGATTATCTTTAATATGTTAATACAATGTAATTAAGTATGTTGAGACGAGTAATAAATTTAAGTAAGACATGACGAGAAAAATAAATATGTTTAAGGGACAATATGTTTGATTTTGATTGGTTTCAAATATAAATGCTAAATGAAATAAAATGTCTGATAAATAAATTTGTAATTCCGGTAATGCCTCGTACCCTATTCCGGCGTTGAATACTGGTAAGGGGTGTTACATAATTCACTTGGATGATTACGACTTTGTTCTTGGATTAAATTTCCTTGATAAGGTTAATGCTCTTTTGGTTCCTTTTGCCAACTGTATATGCATCTTAGATACTTGATAACAACAATGCGTTGTACGTTGAGTCGAGACATGAGGGGAGGAACGAAGGTATTATCGATAATCCAACTAGTTGAGGTTGTTCATTATGGGAAGAACATCGTTTGGGTATATTAGAGTGCTAAGGAGACCACCTTGGAAATGTTAGAGGGGCAACAAACTGATTTGAAGTCTGTTGAGTTATCAGTGGGGTTACCACCTAAGAGAGAGGTGGGTTATGCATCGAACTGTGGGGGAAAAGTGGCGATGTAAACTGACATCTAAGACGAGTAAATGCAACAAGTGAGGTGCATCTCAAACACTTTGGTAGTGTTTTTTGTATAAGCCCAAATTTGTCCGGGCCATTTACTATTACCCAAAACCCAAGGCCCAAATCAGACGACCCACTAAGACTAATTACCAGACAAAAAATAAAGCCCAATTACAATCCATAAAACCCAATAAAGGCCCAAACTACAAGCGGCCCAAAAGGCACAAAAGGTTTAATATTTTCAGAAGGCTAGGGTTTCTGAAAACCCTAGCGCCGCAACTCCTTCTGGCATCTGGCCTCCACCAGCCGCTGTCCACCACTAGCGCTGTTCACCTGCTCCACTTACCTCTGCTCCCCATAACTTGAAAGAGAAGACAAAACAAACAAGACAACAGCAACACCACGAGAAAAAGATGGATTTTTTTATTGTTGTTATTCGGCTATAAAGCTACAGAAGAACTATGTAACAGGGGCTGGTTTTTTTTTTGTTTTTTTATCAATAAGAGCACAATATTTTACAAAAAATACAATAGCAGAGATAAGGCAAAAATATAGAAGAATCAAAAATACAAAAAAACAGAAATCAAAAGGTGAAGAGTTTTTTCTTATTTTTCTTTTCTTTTCGTAACTTTTTATTTTTATTTTTATAAACAAACGGAAAATAAAAGGAAGAAAAGTAGGCTTACCGAGGTTAATCACCGAAAAATCGGTGACTTTTGAAATTTCGGCCACCGCGCACGGTGGCCGGCGGCGATCGCCGGCGACGGAGCCCACGGCGGGGCCTGGCCGGAGCGGTGTCAGAAGCTTCAGAACCTGCAGAGAAAAATAAAAAAGGGGAATCAGTTTTTGAAGCAAAAATGTAAAAAATGAAATTTTTTGAAGAATTTGTCTCTTAAATAAATACATAAAACAACGTCGTTTTGGGCTGGGGATTTAAACCCCCAAAACGGCGTCGTTTCACCTCTGACCCACGCATGGACAACCCGACCCGACAGGATCCGCGTGTTTTCTTTATGGAGGGGCTAATTGCACATTTAGCCCCTCCCCCCTTTTTAGCTTCGCAATCAGTTTTTATTCTTCATGATTTTACCCAAAAATTTGTTTTTCATTTCAATCTAGTCCACATGCGAACGTCGCCGTTTCAGTCAATGGGTTTATTTTCTGTTTAGGTCCCTTTAAGTCACGCGTGCGTTACAATTTAGCCCCTTTTATCTTTTTTTGTTTCAAATTGACCCCGGACTCTCGCTTTAGATGCAATTAGGTCCCCCTTTAGTATTTTGCAATCTTTCAGTCCTTATTATTATTATTATTATTATTATTATTATTATTATTATTACTACTACTACTATATTTACCATACTATTATTACCACTATTATTATTATCACTATATTACTATTATTATCATTATCATTATTATAACTATATTATATTATCATATTATATAATTTTGTATCATTATTTTTATTATTATTACTATATTTATATTAGTATATTGTATATATTACGTATTATTATTATTATTATTATTACTACTACTATACTTATATTATTATTTTGTACATATTTCGCATTATCATCATCATTATTATTATTATTACTATACTACTACTATTATTATTATTATTATTATTATTATTATTATTATTATTATATTGTACATATTTTGCATCATTATTATTATATTTACCATTATTTCTATAGCTACTAACATCTTTTAGTTTTTATTCATTGTTATTATTTTAATGTTATCTTTTTATTTCGTTTTATTATTGCATCTTTTATTATCATGTTTTGCTAATTTCTCGCTTTCGTCGTTTCATCGCAATTCAACATTTTATCTTTTATTATATTTCTTTTATTCATAAAAAATGGGTTTTCACAAAGGTAATATTCATGAGTTTGGGAATTCAAAAATTCGTGCCCAATCGTGCGGGGTGTGACTTTTTGTTTGACCGAACAAATGGATATCCTTTCAAATTTTGTTTCTATTTTTAAATAAGGTGATATTTGCGTGTTTGGAAGTTCGAAAAGATCGTGTCCAATCGTGCTGGGTGTGTTTTTTTTTAATGACCGAATGAGCAAATACCCTTTCCAAAATTTCAAAAATATGTGCTTGGAGAATTTCGGAGACGATCTTGAATTCAAGGACTTAGATTATCGTGTCCAATCGTGCTGGATGTGAGACTCTATTCCTTCGAAACAAAGGAAACTCGATATTCAATCAAGTTGTTAAAAACAAAAAAAATAAAATAAAACTTTAAAATCTTTCCAAACTTTTCGACATTAGGACATTGATTAATCAATTTGGTACCGATTTTGGGTGTTGTGAGGGTGCTAATCCTTCCTCACACGTAACCGACTCCCGAACCTATTTTCTCGAATATTCGTAGATCAAAAGCCCCGTTTTGATGAATCGAAACGTTTTATTAAAACAAAGGTGATCCGATCACACCAAATAAAAGGTCGGTGGCGACTCCCGTTTTCATTTTCAAAACCCAAGTTCGATTCCCACCGTTCCAAAAGACGAGCGGTTTCGACAGCTTGGCGACTCCACTGGGGACTCTGTAAGAGAGTCAGGCCGTAAAATTGATTATTCTTTGTCCTTTTGTCGAAAATTTGGAAAACCATTTTGAAAAATCATGTTTCTTTTGATGCATTTGCTGGTACTATTATTGCAATGATGTCGAGTCTCATAGGATATCTCTGCATTCATCTTTGCATGACCGTCGTGGTCACATCCTTAAGTGGGAGCGAGAAGCTATGCCTTCGTGAGGTTTTCACCTCTGCATGGGCTAGGGGACTGCTTTCGAGATACATCCGTACCTATGTCTTCGTGAGGTTTTCACCTCCGCATGGCCATAGGGAAATGTATCTCCCTGAACCGAACTCAGTCCGTATGAGCCTATAATGGGTGAGGACCGAGGAATCTGCTGGTTTGGGTACCTTGACTTTAGAACTGAAACACATATAGAGAGACTTAAGGGACTACCCTAGATAGAACCATACCAATCCTTAGTGGTTACCTAGATAGGGTTTTTGTTATTTGATTTATATTTTGTTTCATAATACCAACTTGTCTACTTTATTTTGGTGCATGTCATCCCATGGTTCATAGGGTATCAATTCACGATCAGTTTCCAAGTTAGGAAAGCTCGTTATGGAAAACGAATTCCATGATAAAGTGGAAGACAATGCAGCCGTCCGCGTATGGTCAGAGCGAACGCAACTAGAAAAAAGGGAACAGTTTAGCCGACGGGTATGTGTCAGAGCTATGGGACTTTACACGCATCAACACTACGCAAAACGACTTCGGCGAGTTAAAGAAAATATGGAACCAGTGGGATGATAAGGCAAAACAGCTGTTCTATCACAGTTATGGTGATCTACCCTACTTGTTCGATATTAAGATAGATAAGCATCTATTCCGAGCCATGACTCAGTTTTGGAACCCTGCTTACAGTTGTTTCACTTTTGGGAAGGTAGATTTAGTGCCTACCGTAGAAGAATATACAACCTTGCTTCACTGTCCGAGGGCCCAAGCTGGCAAAGTTTATTTTAAGGCCGCCAATGCCCCCACTTTTGTAAAGAAGCTAATGAATATCACAGGGATGAATGAGCAGTAGGTCTCGGCCAGAATTTAGAAGAAAGGCGAGGGTAAATGCATACCTTGGGTAAGTTTGAAGGACCTGATCTTGACACACCCTGATGTAAAAAAGAAGATTGATGTCTTTGCCCTGTGTACTTATGGTTTGGTAATTTTTCCTAAGGCTCTAAGACATATAGATGAAGCAGTTACTGATCTATTCGATCGACTGGACAAAGGGGTCACGCCTGTGCCTACAATCTTAGCCGAAACGTTCAGATCCTTGAATGCATGTCGGAAAACAGGTGAAGGCAAATTCATTGGATGTGTGCAGCTATTATTGGCATGGTTCCACAGCCACTTCTGGAAGGTAGAAAAGGTGTCTTGTCATGTGTTCTTTGAGGATTACTCTTCGCTGAAGAAGATAGTAGCTACACCAAGAAAAGAAAACATATCCGAGGAAAGCTGGATGACACTCCTTCAGAATCTTCAAGAAGAAGACGTCGAGTGGAAAGCTCCTTGGATGATTCCTAATGAAATCCTTTATTGGTGTGGAAATTTTGACTGGGTCCCTTTGCTCAGAATTTGGGGAGCTGTTGGGTATGCTCCTTTGCTCGTACTGAGGCAATATGGGTCGAGACAATTTGTACCAACGATAAGTGGACTAGCTCAATGTGAATTTGCGTATAGTGGGGAAAGCTATAAGAAAAGGGCCAAAGAGATATCTAGCGCTTGGAATCAAGTTCATAGAATGAAGAGATTATCCGCGGGACCAATGACGACTCCAGAATATGATGGATGGAGGACTAGAAGAGTTAACGATAACATCCCCGAAAAGAGCACAGAGGGTTCCCGACCTAAAGAAGAATACTTACGAGTGATACCATCAGAGTTAGAAATCATAAAACAAGACTTCGAGAGACAGAATCTAGAACTCGGAAAGAAGATAGAAAAGCTAGAAGAAGAAAAGATGTACTTGAAGCTAGATGTGGATGTTCAGAAGTCCGAAACAGAAAAAGTGAAGAAGGAAAAGAGAAAAGTCGAGGAAGATCGATATAGTTTAAAGACCGAATACAAGAGGATGCGTCTATCAATAAAGAATGCTGGATTGGGGAAGACCACTGAACAATGGCGACAAGAAGTCCAAGAAGGAAAAGCCAGAGCTGACTATTGGGAAAGAAAATTTCAAGAAATACGAACGCAAAAAGAAACCTTAGAGAAAGACTTGACAGAAAGCCTGAATGAAAGTATAAAATTAAAAAATAGAATAACTGAACTTGGGAGGACACTCCATCACTATCAAAGTCGTAATGTCGCGATCGAGTTAAGGTCAAGCCTAAACAGGATCGAAGAGATGAAGAGTAGGGTTGAGGAGTTGGAAGCAGCATTACACAGTTATGAACTACGGATAGAACTTCTTGAGGCAAAGGAAGAGTGTGGAAAAGAAGGAATTCATCATTCTCATAATCAAATCAGAAGTCGAAATTACCTTATTAGTGAGGCCATAGTTCAGATCAAAGAGGTAGCCGATTACCTGCAAACTCTGGCCGCGCAGGCCGATGTACTAAGCGTAAAATATGAGCTGCAGCCTCATCATAATCAAGAGCTAATCTCTTTGCTTAATAGAATCAAAACTCTGGGCCTTAGGGCGAAAGCGTATTTGTAGTCCGGTTTATGTAAAGGGTTTTGTTTTCTAATAAAGCTTTCTGAAACGAAACTGAATCTGAATTGATACTCCTTTGCTTGCATTCATTCTATGCATTAGCATCGCATGCATTTACATCATGTCACATGCATAGAAATTTACATCATGTCACATGCATAGAAAGAGTCTAATACACTCAAATCATAACAGTGAGAAAGAGAGAAAAAGGAAAGAGAATCTGGAAGCTGAACATCCGTACGGCACCCGCGCTAAAACAAAGAAGATGGATCAGAGACTAGAGCAATTCCAAAAAGAAATGCAGGACCAGGTGCAAGCACAGGTGCAAGAGCAGCTAGCCAAAATCCAGCAAGACATGGTGGAGTCCTAGAGAGACATGAGGTCTCAGATAACTCAAATGACCCAACTGTTGAACAGATTTATGGAGAGAGGAAAAAGCCCCATGGCTATTACTGGAGGGGAGAATGAAGATATTCCCTCAGGATCTACCCTGCCGCAAGTGCCTTCACAGCACGAAGAATATCCCCGGAGGCCATCCGTCCCAATTAGGCCTCAACAAGGCAAAGCTAACATTGGATCTCCCATAAATTTCCAAATGGGCTCAGGATCCAACCCGGGAGATGACCCTATTAAACCTATGGTACCGGATTTTGATGAAATGGAGAAAGAAAGAATTAAAGCTGAACCCTCAATGCAGATAGAAGATCACTACAGATGGTTGGAGGAGAGAGTCAAAGCAATAGAAAAGACTGAAACTCGTTGCGGAATTGATATCAAAGAGCTAAGTCTGGTCCCAAACTTAGTACTCCCACCAAAGTTCAAGATTCCAGATTTTGAAAAATACAACGGGACTAGCTGTCCTGGAGCACACCTGAAGATGTTCAGTCGACGAATGGCGGGGCACGCCAATAATGAAAAATTATTGATTCACTGCTTTCAGGATAGTCTGGTTGGGTCTGCGGCCAAATGGTACGATCGGTTCAGTAGTACCCAAATCAAGACATGGAGGGACCTGGCCTAGGCCTTCATGAAACATTATGGCCACATAGCAGACATAGCTCCCGACAGAGTCACTCTCCAAACTATGGAGAAAAGGCCAAGCGAAAGCTTCAGGCAGCATGCTCAACGATGGAGAGAGGTAGCCACGCAGGTTCAACCGCCTCTTTTAGAGGAAGAAATAGCCAAACTCTTCATCCATACTTTGAAAGCTCCTTTCATCAATCACATGTTGGGGAGTTCTATGACAGATTTTTCAGAAATTGTGAGGTGTGGAGAAAGGATAGAACACGCGGTTAGGTGTGGCAAGATAGAATCAGGGGAAGGTCCCAGAAAGACGGCTTGAAGAAAAGAGAGGGTGATGTAAATAACGTAAGTGCCCGTGACAAGTCAGTCACCCTGAATCAACCCAGTACCGTAATTACCGACCGTCCAAGCTCACACAAACATGAATCCAATACAAAACCGAATGGGGAGAAACTCCAATTCACTCCGATCTACATGACATACGGGCAACTGTACCAAAAATTGTATGACACACATGTTGTCGCCCCCCATTACTTACAGCCCCTCCAGCCTCCATACCCTAAATGGTATGATGCAAATGCACAATGCGAATACCATGTGGGGATTGTTGGACATTCAATAGAAAATTGTCTCGCCTTCAAGAAGTTGGTAGAAAAACTCATTCAAATGGGTGTTGTGAAAGTTAACGATACAGAACACCCGCTACCCAATCATGCTAATAATGGGGTGAACATGATGGGTGGGAAAGTAGGAAAAGGAGTGAAAATGAACGTCGAGGAGATAAAAACCCTGCTAAGATGGGTTTGGAAGCAAATGATAAACAGAGGCTTAATCACGCAACAGCCTAGAGGAGAGCTTGAAGGAGCGGAAAGATATTGCGAGTTTCATGCCGAAACGGGTCATAATATTCAAGAATGCCTCAAGTTCAGGGTTATCGTTCAAAATCTCATGGATAACAAGGAGATGGAATTCTATGAAGAGATTGGAGGACCAGAAGAAGGAGAGGTCCACGCATCGGAAGAAGGATCGTCTAGGAGAATCTATGGGGGCAACCGTCCTACAGTGATTATATCACGACCTAGAACGGTTGAAGTCACACCAGAAGGAGAGGTCCACACGTCGGAAGAAAGATCATCTAGGAGAATCTATGGGGGCAACCGCCCTGCGGTTATTATATCACGACCAAGAACAGTTGATACTGGAGTATTAATCACGCCGAAGGTCATAATTCAAAAGCCCGTAGCTTCCCCTTATAGGGACAATAAAAAGGTCCCGTGGAGTTACGATTGTAAGGTAGTAATCCCGGGAAAAGATGATCCAGTTAATGCTGTGGAGAAAGACCAAGATGAGGGCTTTTTCACACGTAGTGGAAGGCGTTATACCCCGAACACAAGGGCCAAACTGGTTAAAGGGAAATCCGTGATAACCGAGCAAAATGAAGAAGGGACGATGAGACCCGAAGCACTTGTCAATGAGCCCATGACAGAGAGCGAGGCTAAGGAGTTCTTAAAATTCCTTAAACACAGCGAGTACAGTGTTGTGGAGCAACTGCACAAACAGCCAGCTCGCGTATCGATACTGGATCTGCTCAGGAGCTCAGAAACCCATCGAAACGCATTGATGAAAACATTAAATGAAACGTATGTCGCGGGGGATATATCCATTAGCAAGCTGGACCGTCTGGTCGGTAATATAAGCGCAGACAATTTTATTTTCTTCAACGATGATGAGATACCTTCAGGGGGTATGGGATCTACAAAGGCCCTACACATAACCACACACTGCAAAGGGTATATATTGCCGGGGGTGTTAGTCGATAACGGATCAGCCCTGAATATATTACCTTTATCCACATTGAATAGGTTGCCCGTGGATAGCTTCCACATGAAAACATGCCATAATGTTGTGAGAGCATTCGACGGAACGGAGAGAAGGGTCATGGGGAGAATTGATATACCTCTTCAGATTGGCCCAAATACCTATGAGGTAGACTTCTTGGTGATGGACATCAAACATTCCTATAATTGCCTGTGAGGAAGGCCCTGGATCCATTCGGCAGGGGCTGTGCCATCATCACTGTATCAGAAGTTGAAATTGGTAGCGGAAGGAAGATTGGTCACAATCAATGCGGAAGAGAATATCATAGCATCCGTTACTAGTGACGCTCCGTACATTGAGGTGGACGAGGAAGCGATGGAATGTTCTTTCCGATCACTAGAGTTTATCAACGCAACCTTCATTGTCGAGGGCAGCAAAATCCCCATACCCAGAGTATCTAAATCTACGAAGATGTGCCTCCAGATGACAGTTGGGAAGGGAGCCTTACCAGGGAAAGGGCTCGGAAAGTACCTTCAAGGAAGGACTGAAGTGCCGATGCAACGAGAAAAACAAGACCACTTTGGCTTAGGATTCAAGCCAAATGCAGAACAAAGGAGGAGAGAGGAAGAAAAGAGAAGGCAAAGAAGAAGGGCGCGCCTAGGCGAAGAAGAGATCAAATGGGAACCAATGACCTTTCCTCATTTATCCAAAACATTTGTCTCAGGGGGATCATATACCCTGATCAAAGCATGGCAATAAGAGAAGAAGTAGAAGACATGTTGGGAAACTTGAGCATCAACGCCATATCCGAGGGAAAGCCTGAAGAAAGAGATTTATCCGGGATTCGCCCTTATGCTCCTAGAAGTGTTCTGAACAATTGGACCGTAGAAGAGATTCCCGTAGCTTTTAGAATCAATTCAGAGTAATGTTCAAAGCACACCTATTGCTCTAAGCCTAGGAGTAATAGGAAACCCTTTGTTGAATAGGCATATGTCCAAGCATCTTTATTTCAATAAAATGCATTTTTCGAGCAAATTTTTTTTTTACTCTTTACATTCCATTCATAATCATTCACACAAATGGTCATTCTTAGATTATTTTGTTTTTGCATTTTTCTTTGTCCTTTCCAACAGGTCCCCAGATATCAATGGCATGAGTGACACTGTTATTAACTCAGAATCTCCTTTTGAACAAGACATGGGTATGGAGGATTCCCGAGATTTTGAAGATGACTGAGACAGTAGCATATCTCTTGACTTGTTAAGGATGGTAGAGCAAGAGGAGAAACAAATCTTGCCCCACAAAGAATTGGTGGAAATTGTGAGCTTGGGAGAAGGGAAAGAGTTGAAAATCGGGGCTAACATCACTGCGGAGACAAAGCAAGACCTCATCAAGTTACTCCAAGAATTCAAGGACGTCTTCGCTTGGTCATACTAGGACATGCCCGGATTGAACACAGATATAGTGGTACACCGCCTCCCCATAAAGGAGGAATGTAGATCCGTTCAACAGAAACTTCGAAGAATGAGGCCTGATATTTTGTTAAAGATAAAAGAAGAAGCCAGGAAGCAGTTCGATGCTGGTTTTTTGCAAGTGGTCAAATACTCGGAATGGGTAGCAAACATAATGCCTGTTCCTAAGAAAGATGGGAAGGTATGAATGTGTGTGGACTATAGGGATTTGAATAAGGCTAGCTCAAAAGATAACTTTCCGTTGCCTCACATTGATACCTTAGTGGATAATACAGCTGGTTATTCACTTTTCTCTTTCATGGACGGCTTCTCCGGGTATAACCAGATTAAGATGCACCCTGAGGATATGGAAAAGACCACATTCATAACCATGTGGGGAACATTTTGTTACAAGGTAATGTCGTTTGGACTAAAAAATGCAGGGGCAACGTATCAAAGAGCCATGGTGACCCTCTTCCACGACATGATGCACAAGGAGATCGAGGTTTACATGGACGACATGATTGCAAAGTCCAAGACTGAGGAAGAGCATGTACAAATCTTGAGGAAACTGTTTCTAAGGCTGAGAAAATTCCAACTGAAACTCAATCCATCAAAATGTACCTTTGGGGCTAGGTCGGGAAAATTGTTGGGATTTGTAGTCAGTGAAAAAGGAATTGAGGTGGATCCTGATAAAGTAAAAGCTATACAGGAGTTGTCTCCACCACGTACCCAAAAGGAAGTTCGAGGTTTCCTGGGGATATTAAACTATATCGCTCGGTTCATTGCACAATTAACGGAGAAATGTGACCCTATATTCCGTCTTCTTAGGAAACACAACCCAGGTGAATGGAATGAGAAGTGCTAGGGAGCTTTTGATAAGATCAAGCATTACTTGTCTGAACCCCCAGTACTAATGCCCCCTTACCCAGATAGGCCACTGATATTGTATTTGTCAGTATTTGAAAATTCTATGGGATGTGTGCTAGGCCAGCATGATGAGTCAGGAAAAAAGGAAAGAGCGATATACTATCTCAGTAAGAAGTTTACAGAATGCAAGACAAGATATTCGCCAATTGAGAAACTGTGTTGCGCTTTGATTTGGACGACCCGGAGACTGAGACAGTACATACTATATCACACCACTTGGCTTATCTCAAAGCTAGACCCTCTCAAGTACATGATGGAATCGACTGCGCTAGATGGAAGGATAACCCGATGGCAGATTCTACTTTCTGAGTTTGATATAGTCTACATAAACCAGAAAGCTGTAAAAGGAAGTGCAATAGCAGACTTTCTAGCCAGCAGAGCTCTAGAAGATTACGAACCATTGGAATTCGATTTTCCAAATGAAGACTTGATGTACGTAGCAATCACTGAGGAAGATGTCCAAAAGGAGGGCCTCCCCTGGAAACTAAACTTTGACGGAGCTTCAAACGCGATAGGGAATGGAATTGGGGCAGTCCTAGTATCCCCAGATGGAGATCACTATCCTCTCACCAGCAAATTAGATTTCGATTGTACGAATAATATGGCTGAATACGAAGCATGCATCCTGGGTATCCGTGCAGCCATCGAACGCAAAATTAAAATATTGGAGGTATACAATGATTCTGTGCTGGTAATCTACCAACTAAAAGGTGAATGGGAAACGAGAGATCCCAAGTTAATCAGTTATCGAAGTTTAGTTTTGGAGTTAATCAAGGAGTTTGACAACGTCGCTTTCTGTTACCTCCCACGAGAAGAGAACCAGATGGCCGACGCCCTAGCTACCTTAGCTTCTATGATCAAAGTGAATAAGCAAGAAGAAGTAAAGCCTATCCAAATGAGCATTTATGAGGTTCCAGCACATTGCTACAACATCAGGGAAGAAGAAGAAAAAGATGATCACCCTTGGTATCATGATATATTACGATACGTAAAGAATCGTGAATACCCCGACTAAGCAACTGAGAATGATAAGAGGACGTTGAGAAGACTGGCCAGTGATTATGCCTTGGATGGAGAAATCCTATACAAGAGAAGAAAGGATCAAATACTCCTAAGATGCGTGGATGCTGTTGAAGCCAAGAGAATCCTCGAAGAAGTTCATGAGGGTGTCTGTGGGATACACGCTAATGGTTTTACAATGGCAAGACAAATTATGAGGTTCGGGTATTATTGGTCTACTATGGAAGGGGATTGCATCAGCTATGCTAAGAAATGCCACAAATGCAAAATTTATGGAGACAAAATTCATGTACCTTCTTCACCTCTCCATGTTATGACCTCCCCATGGCCTTTCTCTATATGGGGGATGGACGTCATTGGGCCGATCTCACCAAAAGCCTTGAATGGGCATCGATTTATCTTTGTGGTAATCGACTACTTCACCAAATGGGTAGAAGCCACTTCGTATGCGAATGTCACGAAGTCAGCAGTCAGCAAGTTCTTAAAGAAAGAAATCATATGCCGGTATGGAATGCCTGAAAGGATCATATCTAGCAATGCACTGAACTTGAACAACAGTACGATAGCAGAGGTCTGCAGTCAATTCAAGATCAAACACCACAACTTGTCACCATATCGTCCAAAAATGAATGGTGCAGTCGAGGCAGCTAACAAGAATATTAAGAAAATCGTGGGGAAGATGACTGAGACTTACAGAGATTGGCACGATAAGCTACCATTCGCTCTTTACGCTTATCGAACATCGATTAGAACCTCTACCGGGACAACTCCTTTCTCTTTGGTGTATAGGATGGAAGCGGTACTTCCGATCGAAGTTGAGATCCCTTCCCTTCGGGTTTTCTCTGAACTGAAGTTAGATGAAGCTGAATGGACTCAATCCCGGTATGATCAGCTGAACCTAATCGAAGAAAAGAGGTTAAGAGCCCTTCGTCATGGACAAATGTATCAAAAGCGAATGATACGGGCTTATAATAAAAAAGTTCGCCCTAGAGAATTCTATGAAGGAGACCTTGTCCCGAAAAAGATCCTTCCATTGCAAAAAGACTTTAGAGGAAAATGGATGCCAAACTGGGAAGGACCTTATGTAGTAAAGAAGGCCTTTTCTGGTGGATCTCTAATTTTAGCAGAGATGGATGGCAAAAGTTTACCGAATCCTGTGAACTCAGATTCAGTCAAGAAATACTTCGCCTAAAAAAAATGGAGAGGCCAAAGTGAAAACCCGCAATGGGCGCTTTGTGACCAAAAGGGTTTTGAATTGAAAACCCAAGAATGGGCAATTCAAATTTTTGAAGGGGAGGTATGCAACGGTCTTGCTACAACTCGAATTAACAAGATAGAGAGACGTCACGTCTTGGGGCATCAATAAAGTCTTCTAAGTCTATCCAACACCTATCAAGTATAAAAGGGATTCTCGAGAAATTTGTACAGAGAAGCTCATGCTATGACATCTGAACATTTGTTTTCATCTTCAATTTCACATTTTAGCAAAATTTGCCTTGTCAAAACATGATCCTTTGATCAGTTTATCCATTTTTGAGCCTTAATCCAAATATCCATTGTAATGACATTTTCCAAGTACTTTTCAATCAAATAACGATTAATGGACGATTAATATTCAAATTAAAGGAGTTTTGCATATCACTCTAAAAAAGCTTCTAATTATTACGGGAACTTGAAGTGAGTCCAATATTCAGAACTAACTAGGTTCATGGGGTAATCGAAACCTGAAATGGTGACCCCCAAAGATGTCAATCAAACAAGAAGGCAGGGTGATGCGTTACAAAGAGATCATTCTCATACATCCATGTAAATATCATTCACATCCAATTAGGGGCATTCGATTCATTTTAATCATTGCATCCTAATCATTGTAAAAAGGCCACTCACATGACATTCTACATTCATGCAAATGTCGTCCATCATGCATCTAGTTAGGAGCATTTGATTCATTCTAATCATTGCATCCTAATCATTGTAAAAAGACCACTCACATGACATTCTACATTCATGCAAATGTCGTCCATCATGCATCTAGTTAGGAGCATTTGAGCCATTTCGATCATAGCATTCTCATCATTTGTTTAAGCATAAGCACATTCTACAGGACAGATTCCTCAAAGAACAGTGTAGCAAGTCCAGATGTTCTTTCCTAGAGATGATAGTGGAGCAGATTGAAGGCTGAAGTCTTCCTGAATGTAATTTTGCCACTGACCAGCGGTGGAAGAGTTTGAAGATTTGTCCTATTACCACTAACCAGTAGCGGAATAGATTGAAGATTATTCTATTGCTACTGACCAGTAGTGGAATAGGTTGAAGATTGTTCAGTTGCCACTAACCAGTAGTGGAATAGATTGAAGATTATCCTATTGCCACTGACCAGCGGTGGGATAGGTTGAAGATTGTTCTATTACCACTAACCAGTAGTGGGATAGATTGAAGATTATCCTATTGCCACTGACCAGCGGTGGGATAGGTTGAAGACTGTTCTATTGCCACTAACCAGTAGTGGAATAGATTGAAGATTATCTTATTGCCATAGCCAGTAGTGGAATAGATTGAAGATTATCCTATTTCCATCGAACAACGGTGGAATGGGTTGAAGATTATACTGTTGCCATCGAACGGCGGTAGAATGGGTTGAAGATTGTCCCGTTGCCACTGACCAGCGTTGGAATAGGTCAAAGATGGCAAATGTTATCTCCCGGAAGACTCGACAGAACAATAAAACGGATAGAAGCCACAAGCCCTACCTCTCGGAAGTAGCAGTGGAGTAGATCAAAGCAACAAGACAACGAGGTTTGAAGCTACCCGGCAAAGAAAAGCACCAAAGAAGACAAGACTCGGTGGGTCCTGACAAATCTGGGCCTTCTTTATGTCTTTGCTCTGTTCCCGTTACACGACAACGAGCAAAGAGGGGCAGCTGTATAAGCCCAAATTTGTCCGGGCCATTTACTATTACCCAAAACCCAATGCCCAAATCAGACGACCCACTAAGACTAATTACAGACAAAAAATAAAGCCCAATTACAATCCATAAAACCCAATAAAGGCCCAAACTACAAGCGGCCCAAAAGGCCCAAAAGGTTTAATATTTTTAGAAGGCTAGGGTTTCTGAAAACCCTAGCGCCGCAACTCCTTTTGGCATCTGGCCTCCACCAGCCGCTGTCCACCACTAGCGCCGTTCACCTGCTCCACTTACCTCTGCTCCCCATAACCTGAAAGAGAAGAGAAAACAAACAAGACAACAGCAATGCCACGAGAAAAAGATGGATTTTTTTATTGTTGTTATTCGGCTATAAAGCTACGGAAGAACTATGTAACAGGGGCTGTTTTTTTTTTTTGTTTTTTTATCAATAAGAGCACAATATTTTACAAAAATACAATAGCAAAGATAAGGCGAAAATATAGAAGAATCAAAAATACAAAGAAACAGAAATCAAAAGGTGAAGAGTTTTTTCTTATTTTTCTTTTCTTTTCGTAACTTTTTATTTTTATTTTTATAAACAAACGGAAAATAAAAGGAAGAAAAGTAGGCTTACCGAGGTTAATCACCGAAAAATCGGTGACTTTTGAAATTCTGGCCATCGCGCACGGTGGCCGGCGGCGATCGCCGGTGACGGAGCATACGGCGGGGCCTGGCCGGAGCGGTGTCAGAAGCTTCAGAACCTGCAGAGAAAAATAAAAAAGGGGAATCAGTTTTTGAAGCAAAAATGTAAAAAATGAAATTTTTTGAAGAATTTGGTCTCTTAAATAGATACATAAAACGACGTCGTTTTGGGCTGGGGATTTAAACCCCCAAAACGGCGTCGTTTCACCTCTGACCCGCGCATGGACAACCCGACCCGACAGGATCCGCGTGTTTTCTTTATGGAGGGGCTAATTGCACATTTAGCCCCTCCCCCTTTTTAGCTTCGCAATCAGTTTTTATTCTTCATGATTTTACCCAAAAATTTGTTTTTCGTTTCAATCTAGTCCACATGCGAACGTCGCCGTTTCAGTCAATGGGTTTATTTTCTGTTTAGGTCCCTTTAAGTCACGCGCGCGTTACAATTTAGCCCCTTTTATCTTTTTTTTGTTTCAAATTGACCCCGGACTCTCGCTTTAGATGCAATTAGGTCCCCCTTTAGTATTTTGCAATCTTTCAGTCCTTTTATTATTATATTATTATTATTATTATTATTATTATTATTATTATTATTATTATTACTATATTTACCATACTATTATTACCACTATTATTATTATCACTATATTACTATTATTATCATTATCATTATTATAACTATATTATATTATCATATTATATATAATTTTGTATCATTATTTTTATTATTATTACTATATTTATATTAGTATATTGTATATATTGCGTATTATTATTATTATTATTACTACTATACTTATATTATTATTTTGTACATATTTCGCATTATCATCATCATCATTATTATTATTACTATACTACTACTACTACTATTATTATTATTATTATTATTATTATATTGTACATATTTTGCATCATTATTATTATTATTTTATTTACCATTATTTCTATAGCTACTAACATCTTTTAGTTTTTATTCATTGTTATTATTTTAATGTTATCTTTTTATTTTTGTTTTATTATTGCATCTTTTATTATCATGTTTTGCTAATTTCTCGCTTTCGTCGTTTCATCGCAATTCAACATTTTATCTTTTATTATATTTCTTTTATTCATAAAAAATGGGTTTTCACAAAGGTAATATTCATGAGTTTGGGAATTCAAAAATTCGTGCCCAGTCGTGCTGGGTGTGACTTTTTGTTTGACCGAACAAATGGATATCCTTTCAAATTTTGTTTCTATTTTTAAATAAGGTGATATTTGCGTGTTTGGAAGTTCGAAAAGATCGTGTCCAATCGTGCTAGGTGTGTTTTTTTTTTATGACCGAATGAGCAAATACCCTTTCCAAAATTTCAAAAATGTGTGCTTGGAGAATTTCGGAGACGATCTTGAATTCAAGGACTTAGATTATCGTGTCCAATCGTGCTGGATGTGAGACTCTATTCCTTCGAAACAAAGTAAACTCGATATTCAATCAAGTTGTTAAAAACAAAAAAAATAAAATAAAACTTTAAAATCTTTCCAAACTTTTCGACATTAGGACATTGATTAATCAATTTGGTACCGATTTTGGGCGTTGTGAGGGTGCTAATCCTTCCTCACACGTAACCGACTCCCGAACCTATTTTCTCGAATATTCGTAGATCAAAAGCCCCGTTTTGATGAATTGAAACGTTTTATTAAAACAAAGGTGATCCGATCACACCTAATAAAAGGTCGGTGGTGACTCCCGTTTTCATTTTCAAAACCCAAGTTCGATTCCCGCTGTTCCAAAAGACGGGCGGTTTCGACATTTTTAATTCTGACTTCTTGGCTTGACAAACATAGAAGCCCTTTTAGAGTTCTGAAGCGGGTAAGCCGATGGGCTTACAAACCAGAGTTAACGAGAATACTCAAAGTTAACTTGGTCTTTAATGTGGGCAAGCCAAAACCTATTTGTGCAGATCAAGGGGATCCCGACTGAGGCAAGTCACAATGTGGGCAAGTAAAAGAGACGGGCTCTTGCGAACGAGATGTACCAAAAAGGAGAGAAACAGTTTGAGTTAAGAGATGACGGAAGCCGAGGCAAGTGTTTCTAGGGGTGGGACTAGCTAATAGAGAGACTAGTCAAGAATCAACCGAGGCATTGAGAAAGTTTTGAGGCAAGTTAAACCAGTTCCATTCTAAGGACACAACGAGGGTGTTACGATAATGGGTGGGGGAGAATGTCACGAGCTACGGATCAAAGTCTGTGACCATTGCACATAGAATGCCTCATAGAGGTCAACTTATTAAATGAGGCTCATTTGACTAACATGAACTGGCCTGATTCGTGGAACCTGTGGAAAAGCCAATCTACTTGAAGCCTTGATGGTCTAGTGAAACACTCCAGTAAAACTTGAGTTACCAGGATAAATAGTGAAACACCCCATAGGATTCTCAATTGTAGATAGGCTCTATTCTTGACCGTTAGTGTAACTCAATCTGTATAATTGGATTTGAGGGAGCTCAACTATAAATAGAGTCCTCCACCTTCATTTGTAATAATTTCATTCCTTTCATAGTTGAGAATATATTTGAGAGTATTTACTCAAACACTTGACGTACTATTTTCCTATGGCTTTTTTGTTCTTCATTGCTCTTTCGTTTGAGTTTGCTTTCGTTATACTTTGGTGTTTTAGAGAAATTCTGCTAAAATTCTCACCCATGACAATTACAAATTCTTCCAAGAATATCTCCAAATGCTATCCATAATTAAAAATGTACAAACATTTGACACTATCAATGGGAATCGAGCAAAAACTCGTGGCTTAATCTTACCAACTTGTCAATATCCATCATTTTCTTCTTCTCCTTTTTGTTTGAGCTCTGCATTTGTTGGATCCTCCTCAATTTTTTGTTTCATAAAATTTATTTTTTGAGTCTCCTTGAGGCTTTCATTTTAAGTTTATTCTATTTTTCGAGTTTTAAAAAGCTTTCACTTTTTAGGTCCCATAAAATTTCCCAAGCATATTTATTTTAATTTTTTGGTTTATTGAAAATTGATCCATTTTTGGAATCCTTCAAGCTTCCATCTTTTGAGTTCAATAAAGTTTTTCAAGCACATAGTTTTAAATTTTTTTATTTAAAAATCATAAAAGAAAAGTATAAAAAATACAAAACTTTCACCATAATAATCTTAATTATAATTTAAAAGAATAAATATTTCTATAATTTCATAACTGGATTGATAATCCAATTAAGGGTGACACCAACTTAATAAAATGCTTAATATAAGTATTAGATATACAGATGATGAAAGCAACCAAAATGTGAAATTTTCCTAATACCATATTTTTTAGGTTGTTTTAGTTATACCTTTAACTTATATTTTTGAGTTTTTCATCATTGCATATTATGTTTCATATAGGTAAAGTGTACATATCATCTTGAAGAGAAATGAGAGCTGCTGGTGGCTTTACTAAAAAAGAAAAATCAACTTTCCTAGGATCACACAGCTTTAACCTCTTCCATTTCTTTTCTTTTCTTTTTTTTTTCCCTTTTTATATGGTTTATTTTTAATAAAAATTTTCATGTCTCTCTTAATTTCGGTATTTAATAAATTGATCTCTAAAAAAATCGAAATAATTTAATTTTTGTCAATTTCGAAAATAAACCCTAATCTCTTAAATTTTGATAAAAAATATTTACATATTCTTAAATTTAAGAAAGATACTCAAACACCCTAAGTTTTATTGATTAATTAAATTTTAAATTGAAAAGATGAATTTACTATTTTTTTAAATAATATTTTTAATAGTGTGATAAAAAGGAATTAAATTGTTTGATATAATCCAAGGGTATTAATTTAGACAAAAATTATGTTCAAGAAAACTACGAAAAATTAAAATAAAATGTTAAAAATTAAAGATTAAATGTTATTTTATGCCGATGAAAAATAATAATATAATTGAATGTATGATAAAAAATTTTAAATCTTTAGTTGAACACGATATAATACACGAATTAATTTCTAAATTAGCTGTAACTGATAGTTACAGTAAGCATAAAAAAGATGAAGACAAAGACAGTAGCAGTGGATAGATTGAGATCAAAGTTGTAGTTGGACGGCACCTATAATTCAATAATTGATTCTCCAGCAAGCATTCTCCTTGATTTTTACACACACACACATATATAAAGAAAAGGTGTCTATATCACAAACAACTCACCATTATTGAACTGGTAATTCTTTAAAAGAGCTGAATTTCCATTAAGTTTTGCACAAGTTGTCTCCATCTCAGGCACCAACTTGTGCATTGTCCTATCCTGGAAGGAAAATATTACGAGGATCCTGAATTTCCCAGAATATCAGTCCCCCTATGCCTATGGCTAACTGAAGATAACAATTACAAGTTATACGATAAACCCGAAGCTTAATTCATTTGACTCGTGTGTTAGATATCGGTTACCGGCGATGTTCATGTCACTGACAGATTGCCTAACAATCCAAAGAGAAAGAGAACAGTAGCAAACACATGCAGTAGAATTTGATGAAGGAAATATGATTTGCAATTACCTGTTGATGCATATATAACTTATAATGTGTATGATAATAACCCTCCAAAAAAATATGTCATAATCAACTTACAAATACTATTCACAACATGATGAAACTTGAGATTAATAAGTAAAAAATGAAGCTATTAACACAAGGCTTGAGAATCAGGATCTTCAACCTCCGACAGTGACTTGACGGGGCATCGTATCGGAGTTGGCCAAACTTGGAATTGGTCCACCATTCTGAGCAGGGTTTATTTCGCCCGATACAGTTACGGCATCCTTGGATTGAGGAAGGTTGATTGGTTTGTTAGGGTTTTCTTCAGGCTTCCCGACACAAGCATCCTGAACAGGGTTCTCCACCTTCTTTGTTTTCGGTTTTGACTTTCCAGGCTTTTCTTCAGCTTTGGTGGTCTCCTTAGGTTGAACCTTAGTCTGGGGTTTCTTTACGGTCTTCTTGGAAGCAACATTTTCTTCATTACCGTTGGTTTGGGTTCTTTTGGTTGAACCGTTCCGCTCTTGGTTCAAGGACGGGCGAACACCAGAACCATCAACTTCCAAAGGGTTGTTTGTTGCAGCAACATTACTCTTGTTCCTTCCGAGCTTTGGGGATATTGCACGCGTAGTTGGTATCTGTGACAATTACAATAGATATCAGATAAAGCTCTCTAGTTTGCTGTGAAAATGCTTCATTTTACTGATATGTCAAGGACAAGCAGAAAATCAATTAACCATAATCGAGAAGGCTGTAGTTCCCAATCGTTCATGGTGTCCCAGTAAGACAATTCAATATTCATACTATAGATATCACAGTTACCATTATCATACCATATAGAAAATGATTAAACACGGTCCAATAATAGGCATATCCAAAACATTCTAAGGCTGGTGTGGTATCAAAGAGCATAAATCCGATAAAAGAATACATGACAGAATGAAATAGTAATAAAGAAAAAGGAAAACCATCAAATTACCTTCTTTAATTCAACTTTTGGAGGAGGTTCCTTGTAGAAATTCGGCATCGGTGTAGCTTTAAAAGTCAAGCTCTTTCTTAATTGCTTGATTTCCGCCTCCTGGTTCTCCTGCACAACGCAACAAACCACAAAATTAATGAAATGAAGCAGAAACGTAGGGAACATAGAGAAATATGTTTGTTTGTGCAATGGTTATATTGAGAAGTCATTGCCAAGACCTTTGATTTTGCCTGCAGGTTATTCTTTTCGACTTCCTTAGCATGGATCTTCTCTTCTAGCTTTGAAAGAAACTGGAGGAAAAAAATTATGAAAGGGTTACTATAAACTTAATGTAGTTAAGGGCTATCGGCAAACAACAGATTGATGTATATTCCCAACCTCCTTCCTCTTTTCAGCGCGTTCCTCCAACCTGAAGGTGAATCCTGACCCACTACTCCTCCTAGTGCTACGAGAGGTGGCACTGCTAATAATCACACAGACATATTGGTTAAACGAAAATGATTAATAAAACAAGTTGCATAGCAAATGGAAGTTAAAACTAAAAGTAATGACAGTACGAAGTAGTGGAATGGGCATCATCGTCCTCTTTGCTCTGCATTGTAGCTGCTATTGGCTTTGAATCAGCTGATCTGGAAATCATACAGGATTTGTTGAGATCTATTGGCTTTGAATATAAATGCATTAACAGTACATATACAACCCAAGGATAAGATATTAACAGTATGCATCTGCGTGATGATAGGTCACTAAGACACTTACTCGGATGATGAAGAGGGCTTAGCAGCCGTATTTCCAGGACCGGACTTTGCCGGCTTATTGCTAGGCAAAGATGCTATAGTGGTCCTTCTAGAAGAAGCTCCACTACCATTTGCATTTGCCGGCTTTGTATCGACATGGATGGATCCGCGCCTGTTGGGATGACTCAAACGAGCTGATCCATTGGAAGAAGGGGCATATGTTTTTGAGCTTTTCTCTTGGGAATGTTTGAGATCAGTGCTCTTCACAAGACCATCCCCATGGATTCTTCTTGCAGGAAATGAAAGACTTTGAGACAGAACAGGCCTCTGGTTACGAGAAATCGGAACTGCATTTCTCAGATTAGGTTTATCCTTTGTCACCTTATTGTTCTTTGCATTACCAGGCTCCTATACATAGAAATAGACACATACACAAACAAGAAATTATGCAAGTGATCAATATAAATAGAACAGCTTGAATGTATGAAACATATGGCACCTTTAAGGTTCTTGACAATTGAGTTTTGGAAACATTTGCAGGAGCTTTACTTGTCTTGCCTTCAGATTTTGTTTCTTGCTGCTTCGAATTTGAATCCCCTTCACCATTAATGTCAGCATCAGCATCAGCATCATCATGTTCCTTTTTCTTTTCTTCTGTAGCAGATTCTTCAATATCTGTTTTTTCATTCACAATTATCTCTTCCTCCACTGTAACCCCATTTTCAGACTCCATGTCCTGCAAAATTACAAGTGATAACCATCAGCATCAACTTAAAAACATCAAAAAACTTCAAGGGTTTTCTCCCAAGAATCTTAAATCAATGGCATTGCTCAATTAGATTATGAAACTACAGAATTCAACCAAGATCTAGCTTTAAATGAGTGATCATTGTACTGAATCTAAATAGCATGTTCCCTTTTCACATTCTCTACTAAAAAAACACTACAAACTCTGATCAAATTGAATAAAAAACTTGATATGAGAATCATCTCAGAATTGAACAAAGATCCAACTAAAAATTCTACAATTAAAACTCTCTAAGCCAAAAAAAAAAAAACATAAGACAACCCTGACATCAAAAATTAAACCTTAATGAACATAACCAGACAGAAATGCCATAAACTCAAAAAGAAGAGAAACAAAAATTAAGAGTAATTTTTATTACCTTTCTTACAAGAGTTTGGATTTAAGAGAACTGAAACGCAGAGCTTCAAAGACTAAACGAAGAAAGCACTGAATTTGAAAACAAGCAAACAATAAAAGAAAGGAACTTGAAGGATTAACAAAGAAGTGACAAAATCTGGAACTAAAAGCTAGAAATCCAAACTGGGTTTTGGTTTAAGAGGCTTAATTCATACAAAGTGGCTTACGTAGTATTGTGAGAGAGAGAGAGAGAGAGACTCTGTGTGTTTTGTTTGTGTACATTTTTTGAGTTTAAAGGACGAGTTTTTCAATGAAGTGGATAGAAAGGTTGATGAAATGGAAAGCTGAAATGACTGTATTGCCATGGATTTGGATGGCTTCTTGCTCCCAATTCAAAGATTTTAACTTGCCCTTTTCCTAAAATTACAAATCATAATGGAGGGAATAAAATCAGTTGTTAATGTCCATAAAAATAAAGTCTTTGTTGTGTTTCACAACTGGTAATTTCCAAATGTTGGGTCTATTATTTGTCTAAATTTGGGACACCACATTTCATTTTGTCTCTATTTTTCAATTATTTAATCTAAGTTAATAGTTAATACATTAATCTTTTATAAATATTATCAATAAACAAAATAATTACATACCATTTAAAATTTTAATAATATACTTTACCATCATCCTCTCATTATAACCAAATTGATATACTGGTCTTATTCAATCTAACTGAACCGACTTTACAATGGTTGATTTGCTCAATTAAATCAATTAATCAACCTATTTATATATTTATTATATTATAAATATATTTAACTTAATTAGAACATAATATATATTATATTGATATGAAACTAAATTGAAGGAGAAATGATTATATGAAACTGTGATTTCACGTCATCTATGTCCCTTTCTAATGGAGAATGACAAATCCAGATTTTTCCTGTATTTAAATTTTTTCAGGAGGAAAAATCTAATTTGTCATCGTCATATTAAAAATGGATAGGGATAACGTGGAATAATAGTTCCATAACGTGTGCACTCAATTCATTAGAACTTACTAATTACAAATGTTAGCCAACATACCATGTACGTGTAATCTCAAGTAATTTATCCAAATCCAATTATTGAATGATTTTCAAAGCATTTTTTTTTTGGTCAATTACAATAACAATATAAAACCTGAATAATAAATGCAATCAGCACGGCTTGAATTCATTAGCATCACAAATCAAGTGATACCAACTCAAACAGGTAAATTATTAAAAACTAAGAAAATACAAATACAAATAATAATTTTAACCCGAAAACATCACTTTAACTTATTTTTTAATCTCATCCAAAATAATAATAATAATATAATAAATCTCCTCTGTTTTCTCTTATAAAATTAGTAAAAAAATTATCCTTCTTCTACTTTACATTTCAGTAATTTCTAGTTTAAATTACTATTTTATAAAATAAAATACAATAAAATCAATAATTTATATGTTTTAAAAAAATATTCATGTAATAGATAAATATATAATTTGTCTATAATTATTTTTCCCTTGCAATCATAATAGATGTAACATAAGATTACTTATATTTAAGTCTCCCCCTGAATTAATGTCATCATTAATCTGTATATTAAAAAGAATTAAATAAAGACAATTATGTCATTGACTATTAAAAAAAAATCACACACTAAATTATTATTTTTCTGTTATCAAAAGTAATAAATAACTACCACAAAAAATAATCATTAATTTAAAAACTATTTATAATTTTAAAATTTAATTTATCATACTTTCATAATATAACTATTTTTCATCGTCAGAATGAAGGACACAAATTCTGGAATATATTAAATGTGTAAGATTTATAAAAATGTAAAAAGGAGCTCCATAAATGAAGGTCTGAAATCAGATTGGAAGTATTGGGTTAGAAAATGACAAGTCAAGTTTTATTGTGAGAAAAGGGTGTTGGAGATGTGGGAAGGATCAGGCAACAATCTAACATGTGTTAATGCCAATGTGGCATGGTGCTAATCAATGAATGTCCGGTCTTTAGTTTTGGACAATTTTGTTTTGCCCCCATTCTATAATCATATCATTTCGAGGGTTAAATCACTACTTGGTGTTTGAATTTGACAATAATTCTTACATTGCAGTTTAAGGGGAATTTAGAAAACTATTTAGGAGTGACCAGGATTGAATTATAAAATTTTAAGAGATCAAAATATAATTTTTGTCATGTATTAGTTTATACTTTCATATTTTTTTGAAAGGACTAATCAAATTTTTTATTTTATTTTGAGAGTCAAACTGTAATTTTACAATATATAAATTTATAATTTAATGATTTTAAGGGGATAAAATGTAATTTTCTATTTTTGAGGGTCTTGCCCCTCTTTGCGTTTGCCCCTGCTGGGGTCTAAACTTTTTTTTGTTCAAGTTAGTCCTTAAACTTTGCAGTTGCTCCCATATTGGGACCTGAACTAGACAATTGTTCTCATATTGGGGCTTGAATTTCTTTTTGTCCAAGTTAGTCATTGAACTCGGCAGTTATTTCCACATTGGAGCTTGAACTTTAGGGTTTTCAAAGAAATACCAAGGACTAACTTGGACCAAAAAAAGTTTAGGCTCCACTGTGGTAATAATTGTCAAGTCTAGGGACTAACTTGGACATAAAAAATTCAAACCTCAATATGGAAACAATTGCAATGTTCAAGGACTAACTTAGACAAAAAAAAAGTTCAGACCCCAAAAAATGAATAAACCTTTTATCTAAGTAAATAAAGAGTGTTGACATTCAAGTGGATAAAAAAATTAATATTTTTTATTTTATAAAAAAAGTTAAAATATATTGTTAAGCCTTTGTATTTTGACAAAATTTGGGATCTAATCTTTATATATAAAAAGTTAAAATTGAATTCATCTTACTCTTTGGATTTAAAACCCCCCAATCCAATCATTAATGTAGTTAATATTTTCGATTAACTTAGCATGTTGATAAAACTGTGTTTATATGACTTAATATATAAATTACAAAAAATAAATGTCCAAATTAACAAAATTTGACAGAAAACACTATTTGTATTTATGATTAGAATAGGATTTCTAATTTTTAAAGTATAAGGACTAAATCATAATTTTTGTAAGAGGGATAGAGACTAACGAGAAAGAAAAATGAAAATGTAGAGAATTTTGAAATAAAATGAAATTGAAACAATGTGGAAAAATGAAGGTAATGGGTTGAGCAAGATTTAAGCCTAATGACCTAACTCACCAACCACAACTTGAAATGTTAGAATCCTATCTTAATCTTTATTAATTAAGTGGGTATTGATATCATTTTAACACCTAAATTTGTCCTTAATTACTGCCTTAAGCAAAGGCATTTTAGTCCAAATGGAAACAAAAATTCATTGCTTAAATTGGATTTAAGGCCCAAAAATGTCATTTCACTACCAACCCAATAATTGAAAATAAATAAACACAATGCACTGTTGAACAACATGGAAAGTTCCCAATACAATTACAAAACACCCCTCCCCCCTCCAACTTCACACAATCCAATTCAATAATAATATTTTATTTTCATTAAGTATAATCATATGAAACTATTTATTTTAATTTAATCTTATAATGATATTATTTGATATAATTTGAAATGGAGGAATGGTGGGAGAGGTGTACAACTAAAAGTTAAAGAGAGAGGGGGGGGGGTCCGGGACACCTAGGTAACAGCCGGGGTATGACCCACAATAATCTGAAAGATGACGTGGCAAGACCGAGGAACATGATTGGTCTCACGTTGATGCACCTAAGGTAACAGCTGTCACAGAACGTGCATGGTAAGATGAAGATTTGTTTGTTTGTTTGGAGAGACAGACAGCTTCTTTAAATCTTTTTTTTTAAGGTAAAGGATTAATCTTAGCCGTAGGATTAAATGATGGTGGTCGCTCCCAAATCTCAATCATAGCCTCTGCCACTAAGAAAGTTTTCATTTTTGATTTTTTGTTTTAAAGATTTACAAACATAATCAAATTAGTAATAAATATAATTGAATTAAAAATTAAAATCTAAAAAATTTAAATTTTAACATGTGCATTTCAACCAAAAACTCAATTTTAAATTTTTTAAATCTATTTTTTTTCAATTTTTAAATGTGTAGGATTTTGCAGGTGGTGAGTTGCAGTCGGGGCTGAAAGAGGGGGAGTTGGCCTTCAAACGGTGGTTTTTTACTCGTGTAGGCCACGCGCTATATGTGTGTTTGCAATTTGCATGTGAAGGTTTTGTCCGTGTCTCTGTATTGGAAAATTACTTAAAAATTTGTTTTTATCATCTTTTTGAGAATCCAATGCAATTTTTCTATAAGGAAAGTTTTTTTCTTTAATGTCTATTTATTTAATCGGAAGAAAAGAAAATAAACAAAATCAACGGCTTCTCGCTTTTTCTTTAACAAACGCTTTTTTACTAATTTATTATTTATTAAAATAACATGAGCTTAAATTATTTATTAAAATATTATTTTTAATAATAATTTATATTATTTTTTAAATATCTTTAAAATTCGAAATAACAAAATTTTTTTATCTTGTCAATTCGATGTCTGACATGTCATTTTGAGATTCCTAATCTCCACCATAATTTGAGGCCAAAATTACATCAAGATTCCTAAATCGTCATGAATGATGACAATTTAATATTAAATTTATGAAAAAATTATTCGATTCTTATTATTTTGATAAATAAATCTAAACACATATTATTTAAGTATATAATTGATTTCATCCGTTAATTGGATATTAATTATATCGAGAAATTATTAATAGTTTTCTTTTAGTTTCAATTGAGTTAGAAAATTATTAAAAAGATTATTTTTTATAAATAGTAAATATTACAATGAGAATGTTTTTGTCTTTTTATATTTTGTTATAAAAACTAAAAAATACACAATTAATGGAATTTAATCCTAAAACATCATAATTTTTAATATCTCAATTTTGCCATTTGAACTAAAATTTTATTTTTCAATAGTTTACGATTCAATGCAAGTTTTTGTGTTAAACATAATTTGTCAGTAGTTATATTAAGCGAGTGGAGTGATCGAATTAACATGTATAAATTGAATTACATATCCATTAATTAAAATGTTAGTAGCCTAGATGTTGTACATTAAAGATCTAAGATTGAACTCCTAATTATATTCCATTACAAAAGTTAGCCAGCAACACTTTGTCAATTTGATCTTGTCATATGTGTGTAACCCTCATAAAACACTAATGATCCCTTTAGAATTTATTTATTTACCAACTTCGCTTGTTTTTCTTCTTCTTCTTAAAGTTCACTTATATATACTATGAAGTAAATGACCATTCACTCACTAAATGATTTAAGATATTATGACAAAACCCTTAGCCAAGTTCCATTTACATTAACCATATAATGCCTTTAAGAAGATATCATTGGCTCTTGATAAGAGTTATGATTTCGTATCTATAAGTAAATCTACACCATGCATAAGTTGCATATTCAACGTACAAACATACTTACTATTTTGAGGATGTTTTGGTTCATAATACATCAAAATATACAAGTTATATAAATGTAATCACATACGTACTTAAGATAAAAGTTAGACACACAATAAACATTACAAGTGAATTGATCTACAAATGGATTCAAGATCATTCAATTCGGGTCTAGTCCAATATATTATCAATCTAGGCTAATGAATTTATGTCTCTACTTAGAAGTTGCCCCTACTTGGATAACAAGGACAAACTATCTTCTGTGGGGGCTTTAGACAACATAATAGCTCTTATATGAGTTTTTTGCTCATTGTAATTTCATAAACTACAGGAATGTTTAGATTACCAACCATGGAAAGTTGTCTACAAGGGCTTTAGACAACATAATAGCTCTCATTTGAGTCTCTTGCTCAATGTAATTCCATAAACTATAGGAATGCTTAGATTACCAACCATGGAAAGTAGTCTTTTGCGTACAAACTCTTTTGTTATAACACTTTCCCATAGTTAAACATAGATAATCAGTGAATCGGTTTGTTTATACCATTTGCTTTACATGCAAGTTACTGGGAGCATACTAGCATAGAGATTATTAAATAGCATGCATATATTCTTGTGAATAATCACTATAAGTGTTCAAAGTAATTTACATAGAATATAATGAAATTACAACACTTAGGGCACAAAAGTCTAACATTTTCTATATGCAATTATGTCTTCATTTATTTTGTATAACTTGTAGGATACTTTTTTTTTATTTTGTTAAAGTCACAACAGTGCCAACAAAATCAAACCATTATAAGTAACTCAATTCAAACTAATAAACTAATTAATCATAATAAATATAAGCAATTTCACATATTTACATAAAATGAGACTTGAATCTAACGCCTCAAATTTATAAAGTTGTCAAGCTGGACATTGAGCTATGACCTCATTAACTCTGTATTTTCTTTTTTTAGCTTATTTTTTCATTTGATTATTTTGTAACGCGATGTATGCTTTAAATATTTTTTTCTTTTAGAAAAAATTACATTTCTTTTTCGAAGAGATATTTGCTTAGTGTATTATTTTCTCATACTTAAAAGCGAAATCCCATTTATATATTTTAAAAAATCCTTTCATAAAGGAAATGCAAATTTTGGTTATTTCCATAATTCCAGAGAGACTAGACCCCAAGAAAAAAGAAAAAAAAGGAAAAACCCTAACCAATGATCCAAATTAATGGATGCTGATAGGCTACTTATAATCAACCGAATCATTTATAAGCCCTAATTATTAGCAGTGTTTTATTTTGAGAAGGAATGAAGACATACATGGTTGTCCACTCCTTTATTTCAATTAATAGCTCATAATAATTTGCGTGTTTCATTATCATGTTAATAAATCGAAAGTGACTTCACACTAACCTTGCATAAATACAACATTTTAATTTGACAAACACATGATTAAATTACACTCTACATCATTAAATTTTAATATTTTGAGTTTTTATTTTATTTTATTTACGTATGAGTATAGCATTATGATTTTAATATTTGTTTTTTTATACAATATTTATAATTATTTATAGCTTATTCCTGACCCTTAAATAAGAGGATAATGCGCTTCAGCGCACTCGAACCCATATCTTCTTACACTGACAATAATATCGATGCCAACTGAGTTAAGACTCAATCAACTGTTTTGAATGATTAAATTTTAACTTATTCACACTAACATGCAAGGCCTAAATAACAAAGACATGGACAACAACATGACAATTGAATTACATTTGTCTACTTTAAAAAATTGAAAACTTAATCTCTCTATCTAGTTTGTCAAATTTTGATCTTTGTACTTAAAAAGAGAATTAAGGGGATGCAGACCCTTCGAATTTTTAAAATTATATTTTAGATCTTTTAATTTTTTTTTAAATTTAATTTATGTCCTTAATATAAATATATAAAAATACAGTAAATTATAGTTTGCCCCAAAGTTGTTTTAGTTTTTATTAATTTCTTTTGCCCCCTTTAAAGTTTATTTAAAAATTGATTTCATTTTATAAAAGTAATTTTGTATGCTAAATTTGGCAACAATTGTAGTTAAAATCTCATTAATTTTATTAATTTCTGTGAAATGTGCCTCGCATTTCAGACGAAACAGAGTTGATGTCGTGACGAGGATGAGTCGTAATCCCGACAATACGATTACGATGTCCCGACAAGAAGTAACACCATGTCGCGATGATGTGAAGATGGACGTCCCGATGTGTAACACCCCTACCCGTATCCTATGCCGGAACCAAGTACGAGGCATTACCAGACTTAACAATACATTTGGTCAAATTAATTAACACATATACAAAATGACTTAGTCAAGCCCCTATACATGTCATAACTTAAATCATTTATAAATAAAGATACCCATAGATAGCTTGATAGTGTGAAGCGATCTCCGACGACCTCAAACCCGAGCTTGTTTAGTAGGACTCTGTAACATGGGAAAGAAAAGGGGGTAAGCTTATAAAGCTTAGTAAGTTCACATGTAATAATAATAAGCATTAGCAATGAATTTAGCTTACTACTAAGCTGTCATAACTTGCATAAATAATGCTAAGTTCTTACTTTCCCAACTTATTTGTAGCCTTATCAAAGCCTCAACATGACAAATCCTCACAACAAGTTCTCAAGATAATGCAATCATAATTATACATAGTTCCACCATTTTCTCATGTTCATCTTAAGCTGTCTACTTGAGTCATAGTCACTAAATTATTTATGTCTCGAGCTACAAAACTCAAAATTAAGATCCGTTAATTTTCCCTAAAACTAGACTCAATATATTCATACCATAAAATTTCCAGAATTTTTGGCTTAGCCAATTAGTACAGTTTATTCATTAAAATTTCCCCTGTTTCACTGTTTGACTATTCTGACCACTTTTCACTACGAATCAATTTTCTCCTTGTACAGAATTCAAATGATGTTATAATTTGTTCCATTTGAAACTAGACTCATTAAGTATTTCAAGCATATAACTTATATCCCATAATTATTTTTGTACAATTTTTGATAATTTTTCCAAGGTAGAACAGGGGATCACGTAATCATTCTGAACTAATATCACAAGAATTTAAGTATCTCAAAATATAAAAATCCTTTGTTTGCTATGTTTCTTTTATATGAAAATAGACTCAATAATCTTTAAATCAATATCTCATCCAACTTATAATTCAATTTCTACTATTTTTGGTGATTTTTCAAATTCATGTCACTGCTGCTGTCCAAAATAGTTTTATTGTAAATTTTTGCTCTCTCAGTCTTTCTCCCTTTAGTTGTATTCATTACTTACTTATAACAATCTTTCTAATTTCCGATTACACATCAGGCATATTGCTCATACGTTACACAGGTATATAACTACACTTATCACTACAAAGTCACACATAATTTCACTTAATCGATTTTCCCGTTGAACACTCGGAATATACACGGATACGTAGAGAATTAGCACATAAGTGCCACACTGATATGTAGCCGAAGCTACCACTATAATGTAGCTAAAGCTACCACTGATATGTAGCCAAAGCTACCACTGTAATGTAGCCGAAGCTACCACCATTCACTGATCAGGTAGTCGAAGCTACCACTTTTCACTGATCAGGTAGCCAGAGCTACCACTTTTCACTGATCAGGTAGCTAGAGCTACCACTTTTCACTGGTCGATAACACTGGAAATGTCCACAGGCCTGCTCACACAAGCTGTCAGGTGTCTGCAACACATGCTAGATCGCCCAGCACCCGGGACTCACTGTAACACTGGTCTCCAGTATCCACTTCTATTCCTATGTTCAATCGGGAATTTACTCTTACACTTGAATAATTCATGAACAATTTTTATTCCACATTCAATATTAATTCACCATTTATATAAAAAATATATCACTATTATTTACACATAACTTACATAGTTACATTCTCAATCTCATCACATCATCAATTTAACTTATCCTCCCCAAATTATTCTATTCAATACTTTCTTGATATTACACAAAGCCATCTTTCTAATTTGATCTTACATGTAATTTATACCAATTTTCATTAAAATGTCGAGTCAATATCGAACATTATAATTATATTGGAAAATCAATACTAAAGTATTAATAACTAAAATTTCAATCTAACATTCAAACTTGCATCATTAAATGCTTATTAAATATATGAACTTACCTCGATACCAAAACGGCCATTTTACCAACTTTCCCGATTTTCAATTTTCCTCCCGTTCTAGGTCCAAATCTCATTTTTCGGAGTCTAAAACATCACATTTCACTTATTTAATTAATGTACTGTTCAAAACAATCCTTAACTCAACTTTTTAATAATTACATTTTTTCTCCTAAACTTTTACATATTTGCACTTTTGCCCCAATACTCGAAAATTAAACTTCAGCCCTTATTATTATGTTTTATAACATGCTGATCATTTTTCTCTTCTATGGCAACATCAAATTCTCACTAGTTCACACACTTATGACCAATTTATAACTTTTACAATTTAACCCCTTTTATACGATTTCATCGAAAATCATCTAATAAAACTCGTTCCTCTAATCATAGACATGCATAATATACCATAATTCATCAAAATTCACAATTATTCAACATGGGTCAATTTTTAAAATTAAAATCTAGCTCAAAATAATGGTAGAAATAGCTAGACTAAGTTACCGGGATTTCAAAAATACGATGAACATTAAAAACGGGGCTCAAAAACACTTACTATGAAGCTTGAAAAGCTTGAAACCCTTAGCCATGGAGTCTAGAAATTTTCGGCAGAAACTTGAAGAAGATGAGCAGAATTTTTTTCTTGTATTTTGTCTTTTTATTCATTTAAAACACTAAATGACTAAAATACCCTTAAGACTTTTCTTTCACTTTTGTCCTATTCATGCCCATTTTTGTCCATCAAGTTATTAAATGGTCTAATTACCTTTTAACGGCCTCCAATTTAAAACTCATAGCAATTTGACACCTCTAATATATAGAACTCAACTTTTGCACTTTTTACAATTTAGTCCTTTTGACTAAATTGAGTGCTCAAACGTCAAAATTTTTGAACGAAATTTTTGCGAAATCTTTCCGTAAAATTGTAGACCATAAAAATATAATAAAAATAAAATTTTACTCGTCGAATTTGTGGTCTCAAAACTACTGTTCCGACTAGACCCAAATTTGGGCTGTTACACGATGAGCCGATAGTGACGTCACGATGTGACGATGTGTTCCCCACTCAATCGGGTTTCTTCTCCTAGTTAAACTCCGTTATATTTTCTCAATCTAACTCTGATTATTCCAGGGATGTTTTAGTAATATTTCTATACGAAATTTAGCTTATAAATAAGCCTTTTAGCAACCCTAGATAGTTGAGAATAACAACAACAAAATTAAGAGAGTTTGTGGGAATTTCAGAGAATCTTTGTATTTCGGGTTCAGGGTTTATTTGTTTCTTCATCTTGTACTCCCCTTTTCGGGTTTTTTTCGTTTAAGTGAAGTTTTCTTTACTCGTAGTTTTTTATCCTCTTTAAATGAGTTTTTTCACGTAAATATTTGTGTCTAATTTTCTCGATTCTAATTTGTGTTCGTTCCATAATTCGGGTTTGACCCAAGAAATTGGTATCAGAGTGCCTTACTAATAATGTATTGTAGGAGGTACTTTCGGAAAAGACGACAACAACCCTATGGAGAAAATTAAAAGCCCTGTATATGAAAAAGTCTCTTACAAATTGCTTTGTATTGAAACAACGATTATATACGTTCTGCATGGCAGAAGATGAGTCTATTAAGGCTCACATCAGTGAATTTGTAACTCACCTAAATGACTTGAAAAATGTTAAAGCCAACGTAGGCAATGAAGATCATGTTATGCTATTACTTTGTTCTTTGCCCTATTTATACAAAACTTTCAGGGAAACCTTGATTTACAGTAGAGATAGACTCTCGTTTAAAGATGTGAAGGGAAATCTTTTGAGTAAGGATACACTCGACAATGAGTTAGGCTCAAAGAACAAGTCAGATGGGGAAGCCTCGATTTTGGTTGCTAGAGGAAGACAACAATCTAAGGATTCGAGTTAGAGAAGATTAAAGGTAAGATCTAAGTCAAGGAATCGCGACAAGAAATGTGGCTATTGCAAAAAGAAGGACCACATCAAAACAAAATGTTATAAACTTCGGAATAAAATTAAGATGGCCGCCGAAAATGACGAGAAAGGCAAGCAAAAAGCTAATGTAAATGATGCTAGTGTCCAATGACAGAGGTGATGATTTTTTTTCTGGTGTCAACGACAAAAAGGTCTAAGTTTACATTCTTGTGGATTTTGGATTCGGGGTGTTCCTACCATATGTGTCCCAACAGGGACTGGTTCTTCACATACAACTTAATTGAACGTGGACTTGTGCTTATAGGAAATAACTCACCCTGCAAGATAATTGGCATTGGTACCATTCATTCTGATTTATAGGGTTCGGCTCCAATCGTCTCCAAAGTAGGTAGTAGATATCTTCTAACTTTTATCGATGACCACTCCAGAAAAGTTTGGGTATACTTCTTAAAGCATAAAAACAAAGTCTTCGGGATCTTTAAACAACGGAAGACCTTGCTTGAAAAACAGACTGGGAAGTCTGTAAAATGATTTAAAATGAATAATGGGCTTAAGTTCTGTTCAACAAAATTTAATGATTTCTGCAAACGGGAAGCAATTGAAGGACACCGCACAATTGTTGATACCGCACAACAAAATGTGTCGCCAAATGGATGAACAAAACATTACTTGAGAAAGCATGATGTATGCTTTCCAATATAGGTTTAGAAAAGGAGTTTTGGGTCAAAGCAATTAATCTTGCAAGCTATTTAGTGACCCGATCTCTGCACTAAGCTTTGGATATAAAGGTTCCTGAAGAGATTTGGTTAGGTAATCCTCCTAGCTACTCTAACCTTAGATCCTCCTAGCTTCTCTAACCTTAGAGTATTAGGTTGTCCTACATATGCTCGAATTAGGTAAGGAAAGCTTGAACTGAGAGCATCAAAGTGTATTTTTTGAGTTTTACGACCGGGATAAAAGGTTACAAGTTATGGTGCCCAAAAACGAGTAAGACCATCGTCGGTAAAGATGTTACATTTGATGAAACAATGATGATTTTGTCTAAAATAGGGTCACCGGGTCAAAACAACATCGAAAGGCCAAGTGTTTAAAGTAAGGTGGAGTCGGAAACAAAAGCAGACGGTGATGTCACGATGTGACGGAACACAACGTTGTAATGACATGATGAAAAGGGGTGATTCTCGACGAGGAGAATCGCTACGTCGTGACGTTAGGCAGAAATTATGAAACATATGTTTCCTCGATACAGCAGAAGGTTTCTGAGGCTTCCCCATCCCAACCAGAGACCTTTCAAAATTATAAAATAGCCCTACCACGGCAAAAATACTGTGAAGGAAATCTTATGGCATATGCTCTAAGTGTTGCAGAGAGCATCGATTCAGCTGACCTTTTGAATTATTTAGAGGTATTTCGAGCTTCTGATTCTAACAAGTGGCTTGTTGCCATGGAAGAAGAAATGGAGTCTCTTAATGAGAATGAGACACAACAAATTGTTAAACCACTCACCGAGAAGAAAGTAGTTTGTTACAAGTGGATGTTCAAAAAGAAGGAAGGTTAGGGTTAATGTGACGGAAGATATAAGGCGGGGTTGGTCACAAAGGGATACTATCAAGTGGAGGGAGTTGATTTTCATGATGTTTTTTCCTCTCATTGTGAAGCATACGTCCATTCGAGCATTGTTAGATCTTGTTGAATCAAACAATCTCAAGTTAAAGCAATTAGATGTGAAAATTTCATTCCTTCACGGGGATTTAGACGACGACATTTACATGCATCAACTTGAAGGCTTCAGGCTTGAAGGCAAGGAAGATCATGTGTATCTTCTCCAAAGAAGGCATTTTGGAAATGAGTCAATGTGGAGATTTATGGAGTGTGCCTTGTATTTCAGATGAAATAGAGTTGACATCGTGACGAAGAAGAGTCGTCTCCCTGACGACGCGATTACGATGTCACGACGTGACGTGTTCCCCACTCAACCGAGTTTCTTCTCCTAGTTAAACTCTATTATATTTTCTCATTCTAACTCTGATTATTCTAGGGATATTTTCGTAATATTTGTACACAAAATTCAGCCTATAAATAGGTCTCTTAGCAACCCTAGATAGTTGAGAATAACAACAAAATTAAGAGAGTTTGTGAGAATTTCGGGGAATCTTTATATTTCAGGTTTAAGGTTAATTTGTTTTGTACTCCCTTTTTCAGTTTTAAGCCTTTTTAGTGAAATTTTATTTGCATGTGGTTATCCTCTTTAAAAAGGGGTTTTCCACGTAAATATTTATATCCAATTTTCTCGATTTTTGTTTGTGTTCATTGTATAATTCAAATTTGACTCAACAATTTGGTATCTTTCTTACCTTTTCATTCAATTAAATGATATAATTACATTAATTGGTGTATTAATGTTTTTCATTCGTTAAAAAAGTTGAACCATTGTAAGTTTGTAACGATAAAGACAAATTTTGCATTTTATTTTTTTAATGCATGTAACTTATATTTTTCTTCTATAATATAATATAAAATAATTTTATGTAATACTATTGATTTTTAATATAATTTTTGTTTCGTATAAAAGTTTACATATGCAATTAGATCAAATAAAAAAAAAGTGTACTTGTGGCCAATCCAACTTGTAAGGCCTTTGAAACTTTTTAATATTAAATTAGTTTTACAATTTACTTATAATTTTATAATTAAAATCAACTAAAATACATGTTATAAGTTATTTTTCACTAAAATTGAAAAATTAGTTGATAGGATTTTTACTAATTTATTACATGCATATAAGTTGATGTGGGTTAATATTGCATATAAACTACTAAACAGCTGATTTCCACAACAAGGCCCCGACAAATGTACCATCTTAGATGAAGAGAAAAATGCAGAGATGGTTTTTTCTCGTTCGAAATTGTATATGGGTTTATTCCACTAATGGTTTTGCCTAGAAGTCTTTCATTGGCTTCGCCAGGCCGGGTTTAACCAAAACCTTAAGTCTATTTATTAAGTTCGGGCCAATCTGATCTAGCTTAAAAAATAAACCTAACATTTTTCTCAAGCCAAATTCGGATAAAAATATTAAAACCCTAACTTAACCCATCCGTATTAAATTTTTTATATAATTTTTTAATATATATAATACATTAAAAATAAAAAATATTAAAATAAATATTTCTTAATAAATTGAAAATAACATTAAAACAACAAGAAAATAGCATTGAAACAACAAAAAATAACAAATCTTTTTTGCCATTTTGTCAATTCAAGATGAGTTAAACTCAAAGCTAAAAATATCTTACCCAGAGCCTAATCCGTATTTTAAACGGACATTATTTTTTACCTAAGCTCATTTTTCGAACATATATTTTTACCCAAATCCTCCCACTATTTAGACGAGCCTGCCCAACCCATGAACAGATCTAATTTTGCGTGCGAATGAAATTACCACTTACCAGCAGCTTAGATGGAGAGAAAATACAGAGTTGATGATAAAGCTCAAAAGTATGCATATTTACAAGAGGAATGAGGCAAATGCATAGAGAGCTAACTCCCTCTTAAACCAATCCATATCTATATAAGAGAACATCAAAATCCACTTCTTTATGCTACTTCTAATGAAGAAATTTTGAAGACAACAAATATGAAACCACTTCAAATATCTTTAGCTAAACCCGACAAATCAATATGCCCAGATTCAGTTGGTTTAGGAGAATCTTCCTTCTGTTTGTGATCTTCAATGGGTATTCCTCGCCTTATAGATGGTGCTGATGAAGATCCTCTGCCATAAGCATCTCCGAATATGTCGAAGAAATTATTTTTCATCTCCTCAGCAGCATCAAAGAAACGGTTTATCCCACCAAAGAACTGGCGTTCGATTGCCTCCATGTCACTACGTAGCCCGGGAAAATCAAACGAACCTTCTACGTGTGATCCAGATGAGAAACTCCCTTTTAGCATTTGTTCTGTGACATCATCTTCGGTATACTCTTTGGTTGATTGCAGCACTTCGACCGGCCTAATACAGAAATACACAAAAATGTAGTAAGAAATCACATTCGGTGATCAATCCAAAACGGAAATGGAAGAGTTGCAGTGAATATTCTAAGTTCCTGTATAACATAAACGACAGAATGGAGTAGTTAAAAGGGATATTAACCGTTACTACAAAAAAAGAAAATGATATTAGCCATTTCCATTGAAGTTTTGCAGCAGTCTCCACAAAGAACAATTAAGATTTGCAAATAAAACTAAATCATTCCATGAATCATATGCAAAGAAAGAATGTAGTGGACGCGAACTAATAGCATCTACTGTCATCACAAAATAAGTTAAATAAACCAAACAAGAAATCAGATATTTGCATATCATCTACTTCGAAGCATCATTAATTAGGTAGAGATGAATGGGCACACATGCATTAAAGGTGTCAATTAACTAAACACAGTTAAAATTTGCATGCTGCTCCCCCCTCTTCTTTTTCCTCAATCTCTTACACGGATGAAAAAATTGGTTGAGAGGTCATTCTCTGATAGATGATCTCTTAGGTATATGTAAAGCAATTGTTAGACAAAAGTTAACTAGAATTTATAGAATCTTAACTCCAAAGTTGGAACAACAAACGTGACCATAGAAACCAGTTAAGAATAAAAACAGCTTGAACTTGTTAATCAAAGTAATTTTCAATTTCATATTGAACTAGGAATAGCTGCTTGACATAAAAATGTACCATCAACTTAACATAATATGGTAATCAACCCATCACTATAATCCCTTCTAGACATGTCTTACATACTTAAATTTTCATTGTTTTCTATCACTGCCCTTTTTCTTCCTCTTCCGTGGATAAAAAAGCTGGAATGATAGCAAATGCTATAATCATAACCTATAAGCAAATCATCATCTTTCTCTAGGCCAACAAATTTACAATGAAATAGAACACAAATATTTGGAATATTTATCGCACTACTTCGCTAGTTTTTAAAATCCAATATCTCAAACGTAACCTCATATAATTACAATAATTGTGCATATCAAGTTCATGTAATTCAATTAATTAACGTAAAATTAGGGTTATTTTCTGATGATTACAACAGATTGAGAATTTTACATTAAAATAATTTGCAATAACAATCAAATAGAAAAAGGAGAAGTTAAACGTTGGGATTGGTTTTACCTTCCAAAGCATTCTCTAAGAACTTCTTCAGTTTTCTCGCACTTTCGAACGAACTTTCCGGGCTCGACTTCTTCGGTCTTGCACTTCGATTGGATCACCTTTCTGGTAGAGCAATGATCGCCGTCGCGAGCGGTGGATTCGACGGCGTCATTTGGTTCGTCTTTCCACACCCAACCCATTTTCTCCTTTTCTCTATCTTTCTTCTCTATTGTAAGTTGCTGTTTCTAGACCTTACTATTATATATTTCGCTGTTACGTTTTCTTTGCGGCAAGGAAAGCGGTACTGTTATACTCCCTGTGGCATGTAGTGATCACCGGCCCAAAAGATGATATGGTCCGGACCATTGAAGAGCCTGAATGGTTGAGATTTTGGATAAAGGCATTGGCCCAACTATTTCTTACTTGCTATTCTCCAGTTTTGTTTTTACCAATTGGCCCGATTTTCAAATTTGTAAATGAATTTTTGGCTTTATTCACTTTTGCCCCATAAACTATACTCATTTTTTCACATTGGTATTTAAACTTCTTTTTGTTCCATTTTGATACTTGAACTTTTGTTCCATTGAATGGGGGAAAAAAAATCATCATCCAATCAGAACACGCCACATTTACACCGCTATTGTGGCTGTTGGTAAAAATTCTAAAAAATAAAAAAACTGCAATAACATGTTACAAAATTGTAAAAAAAGAGCGCAAAATTACAGAAAAAATTGTAAAATTTATTAAACATTAAAAAAAATTGAACAATTATTACAATTAAAAGTAGTAAAAATTTTAAAACTAAAAACTAAAAAATAAATATATTAAAATTTGAATACAAAAAATTAAATTAAAACAATTTTTTTTTGCTAAGTCCATCGTTTCTCTACAAGACTTCGGCCAGCATTCAAGTCCATCGTTCTTATGGCTTTGTTACCTGAAACGATTCTTTTAAAGGAATTGATGTTCCCAATTCGATACCCATTTTTCAGAAAAAGCTAAGACATTGGCTAGTATTAACTCATCTTCTCATGCCACTATCATCAAAACCGAAGTCAGCTTTAAATTCAAAAATAAAAATTGCAGCACATTTGGAGCAATTTCCCCTGACAACGAGTTATTTGAGTCTATAAGAGTTGATGAAAGTCGATGTAAATGGCGGCAGATAAGCAAAAAACATGGAAGCTCGCCAGATGGCGGCGGTCTAAATGGTGGCAAATAGGAACTCAAAGGTTTTCCGGCTTTGAGCTTCGAGGAATCCTAAGAGGGTGCTATTCACCGGGGAAGACGCCGAAATCCGACGGCGATGGTAAAGGCAGCGACGGCATCAATCAGTGGTTTAACCACTGGAACTGTAAAACCTTACCCTTCATGATTGGCTACTTGAAAACTCTCTTGGAATTAGAACAAATCTTGGCTTCGGTTAGTGGTGAAGAAGAGTAATCGATCCAAGAAGAAATTCTTTACTTAGATAAGAAGATTAAGAGTTCGGATGCTTTTCCTGAGAAAACAGAAGAGGGGAAATGAAATAAGATTTTTTGTTAAATTATTATTATTAATTATTATAATTTTGTAATAATTTTATTATTTTTTACATTTTTAATTATTTTTTCGAGTCAACAGTCACATCATCGGTCAATAATGTACACATAATATGTCTTGATTGGTTGACGTGTAGTTTTTTTATTACTTAAAATTAACTACAACTTCTCTTCAACTCTTAAATATAAAAATAAATACATTTCTACGCACACAAATCCATGTCCTAAACTCTTAAATATAAAAATAAATATATTTCTACGCACACAAAAATCCATGTCCTACTACAATAATAATAATACAGATACCAACCAATAATTAAAAATCATCTTCTCCATACACACATACTTAAATTACAATTTTGTTTGTTGCATATAAATTATTAGTTGTTGATTTTTATTAGTGCGTTGCATATAAATTATTGAATTATAGATATCCAGATCTATGATTTAACAGTATTATCCAATTGAATTAACTTCGTAAAGCATCAGTATGACTAAATCATAAGAATCAGGAAAGCTTAAAACTGATTCTCATCAAAGGTCATCGGTTGCTAGAAGTCTCATAATGCTGCAATAGTGGCCATGGTGGCAGTCATGTTTGCCCAAAGCATATATCTGAAGCATGTAAAGTGTTCAATTGTAAGGCTTTACTTAAAATGACAATGCAATGACTCAGCCATAAGCTAGCAACTAATTAAAAACTAAAAGAAACAAACACAATTAAGACGACAAAGTAGACATTAGGCACGTATCAACTTGTAAAACATATTCATTAAGGAGCTCAGTAAAGTTGCAAAGGGAGTAATGACATTTTTAGTGTTATAAGCAAAGTAGATGAAGCCATTAAAATATTCCTAGAAATTATCCGATACTGTCACAAGCACTTATCAGCACTTGGATATTTGCTAGGCCAAACAAATACCAAGAGCCTAATCAACTAGTCCAGCTCTGAACTATCCACTATAATAATAGCAATCAATCAACCATGACCTGGCCTTTATATTTTATTTTCTTCGTGTGCATCTGTGTTTAACTTACATAGCATCAAGGAGTCATCAACCAGATGTTCAATCAAATCATACCTAAAAAAATCCATCAATGATAAATAATCAATTATCAAACTGAACCATTAGAAGTGAGAAGCAAAACATATGAATGCCACGTCAATGACAGCTATCCTTGTGTAAAAGAGTTGGAAATTTCCAGTGTAGAAACTAATTCTAGATGCTGATAATACTCTTGTTTATGATGAGCAGCATGAGCCTAGTTATCAGCACATGGTTCTATTAGCAATCTACTTCAGGCAAGATGAGTGCTAATGGATTAGTGATTGAATCTTTTGAACTTAAACCATGATGAGACCCTATAGCCAGTGACAAAGTGTGCCAACTGAATCCTTTTTTAATTCCTTCTTACTATTACAAAGATGCATATCAACTAGCAAACATGAACAGAAGCAGAGGTGGAGCATATTGAAACCAAGTTGTGGCTACTACTAAAATAAAATGTACTCACATCTGTTGTCATCTCCTCAATCTTTAAAGTTGTTGACCCTATAATAACATTGCTAGAGCATTATGAACCTGAAATTAACATGAAATGACTTAGAAGTGTTACCAAAACAACTTGGAACATGGTGGTTTACAAAGATAAGACCCAAAATTTCCGACCATATATCAGATTTATAACCAAAGCTCAAAGGGATAACTCAGTCATGGATCTCATGATCACTTAATACTCGGTCATTTAATATGGAAGATCAGACCCAAAACATGAAGAAAGAGACATTTTGTCCCACACCAAGATTTCTTTAATGTATCCATCTAAGTAGACAACATATAAATTTCGGAGTAGATAAGAACCTCTGCATGTAGCAAATCATAAAAACAAGGGAAAAAAAAGAATCAATTACCTCTATCAAAGCTTCTTCAAAATTTCTTCACTTGCACGCTGATAGTAAGTCATCCTCTGGATACAAGCCACAGCTTCATCAAAATTCCTGCTTTGGTATGCATTCACAAAGGAGTTAGATGATTCTTCCAGTTTCTCCTCCATCTGAAAAGACCAAAAAAGAAATAAATACACAAGTTTGCTAACAATTGTTTCAGTATACAAATTTCCAATGAAGTAGCACTTGAATGGGACAGAAAATGTTTGAACGCCAAGCTTGATGCATAGAGTTTAAGCAAATGAAAATTGTAAAAGGTAAGGTTTTGCACTTTTAAGCAGCATTCCTATGCCAGGCACCAACTTTGCACACTTTGCTCTTTTTCCCCCTCACAGGAAGAAAACGAAGGTCGGATCAAATATTTGGTTATATGCAGAAAGCAAAACTCATATTGGAAAAGAACTCCAAAGATTTGAGCATGTTTCGGGACAGTTGTAGGCAGAAGTCCTATGCAGGAAATCTAAAGAACCAATGAGTCTATCGTATAGCATTCAAGATTTTTGAATTAGCTGTTATCTCCCATTCTTCCTCTAGTAGTCCAAAAGTATTATAGTTTAAGAACATACAGATTATTATAATTGCCATTTAGGTAACTGCAATCAATCTTGCTTAAAAATGAACAACCCACGTGATAGCTAGAGAGAAACATCATGATTATCTAATGCTGATGCAGCTAAACTATTCCATAAGACATGCATGAAGCTTGAGAACTCTTTATCATACCTTAGATTGAATCTGATTTAGAGCTTGTGAATCTGGAGCCTCTTCTACAGCTTCCCTGATTTCCATAATCTGTATATATAGAACTCCAAAATATACATTAGTTTTCTAAACCACAAGGGAAAGTTAAGCATCTAAGAAAGACGGAAATAAATAATTTCCAAAGAAGCTTTAATTACCTCAGAGAGCAACTCTGGATCAGAAACCGTCTGTTCTTCATCAACATCTACTCCTTCAAGCCTCAACTGTTAATGAAAATGCCAAATCCCAAGTTCACAAAAAATTCAAATATGGGAAAAAAAATTTAGAGAAAAGGGTTCCAAAGAGAGCCAAATCAATAAAAATCACTTCCTTTTAGCATAATTCAAACTGGTTGGGCCATGAAACATACGCACTCAGATCAACCAACTTATTAAATTTATAAAAATATAAAGATTCAACAATAAGGCTATTCGATCTAAGGTCGTATTCTACAGCTTTTCTCAGTAACACTAATACTATTCACTCTAAAACATCTTGATTACATTTCTATATAAAACAATCACTTCATGTAAATGAAAATAACAGGATTAGTAGTGTTAATAGAACTTCAGAAACCAAATAACTGCGCATTAATTAGGATTTAAAGCAACACTTACGATGTATATTGCCCTAGACAACGGCTTGCTAAGCGTGCGATATGCATCGATAACACGAGCAGATTGTTCAGCAGCATATCCTCTCTCTTTCTAAAAAATACAGAAAATAATTATAATCCTAAAAAAATGTATTCAAAGCCGAATTATTCATTTGGAATGAACAAACCTCGGATTTTGAATGAACAAGGTCAGGATGCAATTTCTTCTGCCAATCCTTGTACTTCCCTTCTAAACCGTCAACCTCAATTTCATACTTCTTTTCTCTGTTAATTTAAAAAAAAACAATTACGGAACAAAAAAGTAGATTAAAATTTTATACTAGCGGAAAAAAGAAAGAAAGAACACTTACAGCCCAAAAATCTGAAAGTAATCGATGGATAAATCAACGGGCTGAATGCTCCTGCAGGAATCACAATAGAGGAACGGCGTCGTTCCAGTCTTGTCGGCGACGCAGTTCCAACACCTTTTTGTTGAAGAATCGAGCTTTGCGGCGGATTGAGAGCATAAATTTTGAAAGGAAAAGTTTGAATTTGGGAGAAAATGGACGGCGTAGCGTGGAGGAACCCTAGAAGAAGTTTGGAGGTGAGAGGATAAAGATGGAATTTGTGAATTTGATAAGTAAGGAGACAAACGGCGTGTTGTTGGAAGAACTCCGCGAAAAACGGTGGAGAGAGGAGCGCATAGCTTCTTCGTCTTGTACATTTTTCGTTTAGATTCTACTTCTAAAAGTAGAGAGATAACCGTCCTCCTTCTTCTTCTTGTTTTTTTTTTTGGTCGAGACCTCCTTGTTCTTCATTTATGTCTAAAACAAAAAGTACAGAGATAACTGGAAGCGCCGTCAACTTTTAAAAATTATAAAAAATTACTAAATTATTTAAAAAATTTCATTTAACAATAGCTTCCTTTATTCGTACTCTCTCCTATAATCGAATGTTACCCGTTTTCTTTTATTTTATAATTCAATTTTTTTTAACGAAGTTATCATATTAATTTAGATTTAAAATTTTAAAATTGAGTGATCTAAGTTTATTAATAATTTAATAAGATAAAATGTAATTTACCCTTTATATTTTCATTACTTATTTTTTTCATTAATTATTAGTAACGTTAGAATCGTAATTATAATTAATTTCTATATTTTTTTTGGTTACAATAAGTAATGTCTATATTAACTACAATCATAATCAACCAACAAATACACTTAAAATAGGTTAAATTATGCTATGAGACCCTGTACTTTGTCTAAGATGTGAATTTAGTACATGTACTTTGATTTAGTTATTTTTAGTCTATGTACTTTTAGAATTTGAAAATTTTAGTGTTAACTAAATGATGACTATTAAATTCATTAAGTTATGTTATTTTTAAAATTTGATGTGTCAAATATATCATCACATGTAATACTATGCTTGTTTGTTATTTTCACATATTATTCACAAAAAATTCAATTAATAGATTTAATAACTATCGTTTGCATTAAGGCTAAAATTTTAAAATTAAAAACAAAAGCCACAAAGAATAATCAAATTGGTGAACTGGACTAAATCTATAACTTTAGACTTAATTTAATGATAGAATTTAACCATTAAAATATTCATATGCAAAAAATATTAATTTAATGACATAATTTAACCAAATAGATTTAATTGTTATCGCTGGGTTAAGACTAAAATTTCAAATTTTAAAAAGTATAGAAATTAAAATTGATCAAATTAAAATATAAATACTAAACCTACAATTATGCAAAGTATAGAATCTAATGATAGAATTTAACCATTAAAATATTCATATGCAAAAAAATGAATTAATAATCAAAATATGAATGATATTTTACATACGGTAGAACTCAAACTTTTGAATTAATAATCAAAATATTAATCGAGCTTGAGGCATTTAATTATAGATAATAAATTTTTGACTTGCTAGGTGGCTTTTTTTTAACGAAACATCTCTTTCAATAAAAAAAAATGAGTTTTATTTTGGTAAAAGTATCATGGAAGTTCTTATAATACAAGTTGAATTGTATTTTACTCCTTTTACTAAAAAATGAGCAAAATACTCTTTATATATTAGATCAAACAAAAAACTGGTCATTCTGTTAAAAAATACACCCATTTCAATTGTTAAAAACTGATCATCTATGTCAACATGAAGTGCTTATAACACACCATGTGTTACTTTCTAATTATTCCATCAACCACACCGGCATGTGTTATTTTCTAATTAAACCATCAACTAAATTTTAACAGTACAAATAAATAAAAATTTTAATTTAAAAAATTTAATATACTCTTTAATCTAATTTATAAAGATTGATTTATCTATTTTTTAAGTAGAAAACAAAATAGCCTCTATGATACGTTAACCATTTTACCTCTTTTATTATAAATCATGCATCCTTGTATTATTACGTTCTAAGGTACAATATTCGTATGCTCACTTTATAAAAAATGCAAAATTCGACAGATACATCAATTCAAAAATTTATTCTTCCAATATTCTCTCTTTTTCTTCTTTTTCAAGAAATAAAGGATAAAGGACAAAGATGAAATAGAAATTCTACATTTAAAATCCATTTCCAGCCACTGAAAACTATATTAAAGCGCCCATATGTGCCAATTCAAAGGACCAAGTGATTAAAAAGTCTCTGTTGGCACCTCGAGGTGTACGGTCCAAACCCTAGCAACATCATCTCTACTCCAATTTGTAATGTACCAAGAAAAAATAATTAAAGACTACAAACTTTTGAGCACTTCAAAACTTTCTAGCTTTTACGGAAGTGAGAAATCTCATGCAGCCATACCATTTGGTTCCTGAGTCCTGCCGTTGCCGCTGCCTTTGCGGTTCCAAATAGGAGTGGTTTCGATAAGTTTATGAGGTACAAGTCGTTTTTCGCGCTTAGTAAGCTTGCGAAATTTGCTTACCCTCAGTCGGGCTAACTCAGCCTCCTCTTCAGGGGTCATTTCCCTCACTACAACAGTTAGTCGGCACTCGGGTCTCTCTTTAATTCCGGATCGCCCTTTACCATGATATGAAACTCTTTTCAAAAATAATCCCTTCCCGACAAATGCCTCAGCTGTTTAAAATAAAAGGAAAAAAAAATGCAGAATGAATACAAGACAAGTACTCCCAAGTGATATAACGAAGTTCATTTTCACTGCTTACCAACTAGCAGACGGTCTGGGTCCAATCCATGATTATGGGTAGCATTTGCTCGAGCCGAATGAATAACCTGCATTGCAAGTTTTATAATTATAAACTGCATCTTTCTTTTCCATTAATGCTTTCCAAGTTGTATAGTTGGACTGGTACAAATTTAGGTTTCTTTTCCTGGGTTTCCTTCGGTGGCCAATAGCTATAGTGGCTTACTAGGACGTGTTTGGCTAGATTCCAGACCAGACACTTCGACCAAAAGCGACACAACTACTTCAAAAAGAACTATATTTCATCAATGGGGCAGAGCGGTTGAATTACCTGATAGACAGTTTTAGCAGCACGCTTTACCGTCACTTGCAACTGTAATAATGCATCCTCAACACGCATACCACGAACTAATGCAGCAACCAAGTTGACCTTCTTAGGACTCTAAAACAAGCAAGTTAGCACATAAGTTAATCCTACCAGATAAGCAACACCAGAAGCATGGCAATGTAGCATCATAAAGGTAGTTTAAGGATCCATATTAAAGATGCAATAACAGTTTCTTTGTTTTTATTTCTTGCATAGCTTCGATTTGGCCTCCATCAGTTTCGCTAAAGACATTTAATTATCAAGTAGTTGCCTCGACGTTCTATCCTAAGTTCTCAAGCACAAAACCAAAAACAGAAGTCAGTGACAAGTCAAGTTAGCACATAAGTTAATCCTACCAGATAAGCAACACCAGAAGCATGGCAATGTAGCATCATAAAGGTAATTTAAGGACCCATATTAAAGATGCAATAACAGTTTCTCTGTTTTTATTTCTTGCATAGCTCCGATTTGGCCTCCATCAGTTTTGGTAAAGACATTTAATTAGCAAGTAGTTGCCTCGACGTTCTATGATAAGTTCTCAAGCACAATACCAAAAACAGAAGTCAGTGACAAGTCTGTTTCAGCTCAAGTGTGCTCTAAAGCATAACTCACGAAAGTGGTTTCCCAAATGCAAAAGTCTCATGTGAAAGGGCATAGCATGAAAAGTATGCTCCATTTATTAAAAATCCAAAGCCAGGAAAAATTTTCATGTTGTTACTGAAAATTGGCAACTATTACAGGTTAGAGGATCATTGGTCATGGAAATTACAAAACTTTACTGTCTCTTTGTATTTTCATCACATAAATCACCTGACCCTTTTCTTACCTTCAAGTGAGACTGCCTTCAAATATTGAAATAAGCAAAAAGTTCAAAATTAGAATTTTTGGGTAATCGTTCTTGAGGTAACCTGTTTTATTTTCTTTAACACTGCTTGAACTTTTGTGCGATTGGGAACAACTTTCTTCTCTTCAGTCTTTCCACTATCTATTGCCAAAACAGGGGTTAATGGTGATGCAATTGGTGTCTCTTCAGATGAACCTGCTAGTAACTTCCTTGAAGTGGAAATTCCCTATGCAAGTAAAACATAAGACAACTTAAAGCAAGGAGAAACAAAAACATAAAAAACAAAGAATAAGGGAAATTTTAAAAAGTTTGCAATGAATTCCAAATATTTCAGAACAGAAAACGAAGCTATTGGATATATAAATTCATTTCGATCCGATCAGTTAATGAATTACAGAGAAAAGTGCTGCTTAAATAACTTTAATCTGATGCGACTAGCTGGAATAAATATTATAAGAGCACACAACAATACAACCATGTGGGACAAACAAAATATAGATGATTCATTTATGGACCTCTCATAACATTGTTGAAAATTTGTTATTTCATTAGTTAGAAGCATCCTATTGATCTTCAATAAGTTGAAACCACCACAAAACAAGGGCATTATCAAATGCAGGTTATTTCACAACAATGGTAATCAAAATCATATCAAAGTGAAAAGAACAAGTAGGCATTACCAACTGCTGGAAATATCGATATAAAGGCGTTGAGATACTAGCAGGAGATTTCCACAATTTCTGATAACTAGGCAGTTCACCTGCAAAAACATTACAAATACATTTGCAATAGAAAGACAATAAATAAAAGTAACTGAAGTATAAGAGAGGAACCTTGAGCATGAAAGAAGCTGAATATATTAAGTATTAACAGCCAAGTGAGTTAAAAATTCAGCTTTTCGACATAAAACAAAGAATACCCTTTTTTTTTCTCAGTATCAATCCCAAATTTAACTTTATGATCATCCAATAAAAAAAAGAGGGATAAAGAGAGAAACTAACGAGGTAAAACAGGGGAGTTTAAGCGAGAAACAGAAGAAGAATAGTTGGTAGAATGAGTATAATTATGTTCTAAACTTCTCCCTACTTGACGAAGTGCACATTGTAAATGTCTCTGCCACCCCACCATGTTCAAAAGATCTTCTCTTTTAGGACTTTCCTCGAAATCCAAACAAAAACCAACAAAGAAAATGCATTAGTATAAATGAGAATTAAGAACCCAAATAAAAAACCATGAAGATCAAATGAAAAAATAATTTAAAAAGAAAAAAGAAAAAGAAGCTGAAAATTTAAAGAATAAGATTATAAGAGATCGGTAGCTTACTGGTTGCGTATGAAGCTGAGAACGAGAGCAAGAGTGAGGAGTCGGCTTTGAAGGGAAAGCGGCAGTGGACTCGACCGGAAATAAGACCCTAAAAAACACACCAGGTTTTGGGATTGTAGGCGAGAGAGAAAATCCGATTGAAACGTAGCGGGTTCTCGGGTTTGGATTATAATTAAGAGTAAATTGCATCCTTGGTCACTAGACTATTAGTAAGTTTATGTTTTGGCCACTCAACTTCAAAAAGTTACAAAATTATCACTAAACTATTTAAAAGTTTTCATATAAGTCATTAGGTTGTTAAAATTGTTGTTGTATAGCCTTTTTTGTTTGCACCGTTTGTATCGATCGAAAGCTCTCATTCTTTTTCTTTTCTATAATTCATTTTTTTTATGAACGTCAAGAATTTACGAGTCAAAATCCAAACAACTTTCTTATTTGATCTTCGGCATTGATCAATTTGGATTTAAGTTATGTTTTTCCTCTCATTGATGGGTACTGATCCACTGTACTAATTGTCAAAATTGTTGCTTGGAGCTCGCTAGTTAGATTTTAAAAAATGATAATAGCCTAGTGACTTCAATAAAAACTTTTAAATAATTCAATGACTTAAATGAGAATTTTTAAAAAATTAATGATTTTTTATAATTTTTTAAAATTAAATGAAGAAAAATGTTTTACTAATAGTTTAATTACGATTTAACCAACTATGCCATTTCTATCCCTAGTGATTTAGCTCTTGAAGTAAATGGTGTTAAAAAATCGAGAGGACACATAATGCACCAGATGACGTTTACATGATGTGGCATTCATTTGCTTTAAAAACCTAAAAATATGTATAAAATTTAAAATTTGTAAAAAATTCAAATTCTATGAACAATTATAAAAATAAAATATATTTAAATATTTAAGAATTTAAAAGATATTTAAACATTTTAATATTTAATAAAATATATATTTTATAAATATCTAAAAAATAAAAAAGTAATTAAAATTTAGGAAATTACAAATATATATTCTAAAAAATCAAAATTAAAAAATTGTTAAATTTTAAGAATTTTCAAAAAAATAAAAAATATATATTCTAAAAAAATTTAAAAATTTAAAAATAAATTAAAAGTTAATGGGGAATTGGCTATAATTTGATCAACTTTGACTTGTGTTGATTGATATTGATCAAGTATTTACAAGACTTTGATCAATTATCAGTTAATACTGATTGAAATCTGGTCAATATCTATTTAATACTCAATCAACATCGTTCGATGTAAGTCAAAGTCAATCAAACTCTGGTCAATGCTTGACTAACTCGAGTCAACTTTTAATTTAAGTTTTTAAATTTAAATTTCTTTAAAATATATATATATATATTTTTTTTTTTTCTTGAATTTTTCTTAAGGTTTAACTAAAATCTTAGAGTAATTTTATTTCTAAAATTTTAACTAATTTTTTCACTAAAATCTTAACTAACGACAAAAGGGATTGTACATTGTGTTATGTTAGATTAACTTAATTGCTTACATTAAAATTCTATTGTCAAATTGCTTAATTGCTAATAAGTAAAATGATCAGTAATTTTAGTTGTAGAATGTAAGAATCTCATTATTTTCATTGTATATTGCATGAACAACATTGCATATCTAGAAGTATTGTTTTTGCTACGTTTCGCACATTTGATGTTTTGGTTGGCATTGTAAAGTTGCGTTTATTGTGTACGAGGGTATTGCCATTGTTACTACTTGTGCCATTCCTTATTAATTGATTATGGCAGTTCGATTGAACACTTGTGTGTGCAAAGGTTTTCCCTACTAGAGTTACTTGGGCAAAAGAGATGACTTAATACACAGCTACTAACTTGAAAGAAAGACTTTCACTAAATTGCAAACTTACATAAATAATATAAGAGGCTTCTTACAATCTTACATGAAAGATGGGTTTCGATTTTAGTAGAAGACATTTTAATGCCTAACCAATGGATCCACCAAAATTCCAACTTAAGATCTGCTTTGCATCCTTGCTAGATTCATATGGAAGTTTATTGAAGACATCTTCACAATATCCAGAGATCATTGCTGCCATAACTTTCTATGGACCAATTCCCCTTTGTTGAAAGTAGAATATCTTCACCAATTTTAGAGGTTCTGGCTTCATGTTCAACACTAGCTGATGAGTTCTTCACCTACAAAGGGATTAATAAGAATAGAATATTAACAAGTTAACATAAAAAACGAAGTAGCAGGAAGACAAAAATTGGGAATTTTATGCCTCAATGTAAGGGTAGGTGTTGGCAGCAGCATTGTCACTGATAAGCAACGAGCCGCATTGTGAGGAGTTTCGAAGCGTTTTTGCCCTCTGACAAAACCTGAACAAGGCCTCTATAACAAATCCTTGAATTTCCAGCTGAAATACCTTTCGACATGACCCTGCTTCTTGTATTCTTTCCCTTGTGAATCATCTTGGATCCTGTGTCTGCCTACAGAGTAAAACTCCCCTACCTATCCATCACCCTCTAAAACAAAACTAGGATATTTCCATGTGATGGCTGACCCTGTCTCAACTTGGGTCCAAGAAATACTTGAGCAAGGCCCGGAACAAATTCCCCTTTTTGTCACAAAGTTATAAACCACTCCTTTGCCTTCCGAATTACCAGAATACCAAATCTGTACGGTGGAGTACTTAATCACTGCATCCTCAGCACAATATAACTCAAACCACAGCAGCATGAAGTTGGTTTTTCCTAGATTGTGGAGCTGTACATGCCTCAACATATTCTACAACACTTGTCTCATCAGCCATGATAAGTGTCCTCTCAAATTGCCCGCTTTCAAGGGCATTAATCCGAAAATAAGAGTTGAGTGGTAATGGACACTTTGTTTCTTTAGGTATATAACAAAAGGACCCATCAGAAAAGACTGCAGAATTCAAAGCTGCTTAATAAACTAGTTTCCCTAGATAATTTCAGACTAAATCCGGATACTTTATAATTGCCACTGAAATCGAACAAAAGATCACCCCAGCTTTTTCTAATACTTGCTTTTGAGTTGTGGTAATGGAAACACTATCTACTACGACATAAAAGCTCCTCACGATCCTGTTGTTGCAAGTTTGGAGTTTTTATGAACTTAGTTTTTATGAACTTAGGTACTGAATAGTAATCCAAATCTTGTAAATCAATGGGAGGGTATTAATTATCAGACCACTAGGCTCTTTTAAACTACGGAACTTATGACAAGACAGCCTAAACTCAAGCATCCAACATGGTTCATTTTTCATTGAAGAAATCACTCTAATAGTTTCTTCTGAAAATCCTTTAGGTATTGAAAAGGATTCAATATCTGACACAGAACCCCGCTTATAATCACGTTGGTTTTTCAACAATTCCTGATTTTCACAACCACTATCAACATTTGCTTTTACAGAAAGACAGAAACTAAACTTGTTAGAGTTCTTGAGTGAGACAGACTTGATGGTTTTGTTGATTCTGAAAGTGAATGAGTTCAATATCGTGAACTGTAGATAACACCATCAACAGAAGCCATTGGCCCATTGCATGAGAAAGATAATAACCTGAAACATTGAAATAAAATCACATTAAAGTCCTCATCAGGATTTTAGTAGCTTTGGGAACAATTAAAATCATCCCTTAAATTCTAAAACTTGTCTCTAATAGATTTAAAGACGACCCCAACAGTCGTCCTTTAAGACTTTCTATGTGATGCATATAACAAAGAAAAATATTCCCAAATAATAATTGATATAATAATCACCTTGATCATATATGTCCCAAGCCAGAACCAATCTCACTAAGCACACCAATTACCAGGAAAAGGCACCCATAAGAAGCTTTGTTCCTAAAACATCAAAGCATAGTTCTTAAATTCAAAGAATACCCAATAACATGGCTACTGCCAACTACAAAGTTAATTTATCCCTACTGCCAAATAGAAGAACCAAGAATAATGCTTTGCATGTGCTTAAAAAAAACCAATGCTTTCCAAAAACTAGAAAATGGAAATCCAACAAAAAAACCCATTTTGTTGAAAGTAGAAATCCAACAACACAAAAAAAGAAAACAGGAATAAGCCGAAGTTGAAAGTAAAGAAGCAAGCCTGGTAAGTAAACAAGCAATGGCCGTAAGGAGGATGAAAGTGAAAGGTCAGCGGTGACTGTCATCTAATTTGCCTACCAGTTCTTTCATCTAAGCTGTCATGGCTTCCCAAAACGTTTTCAATTTTCATCTAAGTGATACCTAAATCCATAACTCGGTGCCATCCCATCCCAATAGGATCATGTTAGATTCCACCACCAAAATGCTATTCATTACCATAAACCATAACTCCATTGTGACTATCAAGCACAACATAAATGAATAAATCAAGTCAGGAAATTAGTTAACAGGCTCTACAACTGTGAATCACAGTTGTATTCTTTTAAATTTTATAATTTAGTCCTTATTTTATTTAAAAATCTAAATCCCTTTTATCTAATTTTGCATTATAAAAAAGGTGGAATAACTTTTTTTTTTTATTTTGATTGTTATATACTTCTTAAATGGTAATAATTTTTTTTTCGAAGTTTGAGTTATACCTTCAGTCAATGTTAAATTGAATTTTAATATAATTTTTTAAATTAAATTGAAAATAGTTGTTGAAATTCAATTCTAACATGTATTGAAAAGATCTTATTAAGTAAATAACACAATTTTTTGAAAATTTGAAAGTTTTTATATTTTTATAATTTATAATTTTTTATTTTTTTCATAATTTTTGGAATTTAAACAATTAAAATTTTAATTTTTTTGAATTTTTATTGAAAATATATTTTTTTTTAATTTTCATAGTTTTTATGTATTTTGAAAGAGAAAGGCCCAAATTGACAAAAAAAATATAAATATTGACTGCTAAAAATGTTATTCTACTTTTTTTATAATTACAAAATTTGACAAAAGGATTAAGATTTTTAAATCGAAAAAATAGAGGGACTTACTATTTCAAATTAAAATACATACACTAAATTTTAAATTCTAAAAGACTATGTAGAGCTCATATATTATTTAAGCCTTTAAAATAACTATAACACAAATTATTGACATATCAAAATTTAAGGTAAACTACGTGTGGGTTTGGATGGGCGATTGAGTAAGGTGCGGTGCGTTTAGTTTACTTTTTGTCTCACGCTACAGTATCGTTACAGTATTTTAATCTCACCGCCACCGCTGTTTTTACACTAATCGCAAGTAAACAGACCGCTCATCTAAACTCACCCTACATCTAAATTATCCTATTTTAGTCATTTTTTTTAATTTAGTTACTTAATTAAAATAATTGGTGAATCTAATCACTGCCATTAAAATTTTTGTTAACCCACTAATAAATTATTAATGTCACATTATTTAATCGGAATATAGGAATGAAGGAAAATCTAAGCATAGGTGTTTAATTATAACTAATTTTGAAAATGAGCCCTACATATTACACAAGATCTGACATTTCTAATCATCATCAAATTGTCATTTAAAATTTGTAACCCGAACCATCAAATCACTGCCCAACCTTAAGGCGTTTTCAAAAGCCAAGCTGTATAGCCAAATGACTTGTCCCCCATTAGAGGGCATAATATAAAGTTGGATTTGGGCGATTTCACTAATTTTTTTGAAAAATGAAAAATATTTTAAAAAAATAATGTCTTTTAAAGAAGAGAAGAAAATGAATAATAAATGTAATATTTGCAACATTTTTGTTTAAAATAAAATGAGAAGGAAGAGGATTTATGCCTACCCAACCTTTGAAGCAAAATAAAAAATCACATGGGGATGCAAAGTCAAATGGCCAATAAGCATTGGTTTGTAAGATACAGGACTTGGTAGGATAAGCTTTAGCATTGACTTAATGAACACTATTATGTAATTTCAAGAGTGGGTACATATCTAGCCACAATTTTGAATGCTTTTATTGATTACATATTACTTTCAAAATCTTGGGCCACTCCTAATTTTATGACCTAATTTTCGATTATTGATAGACATTGAATTATATATATAGGCTAATATTTGGTATATTATCAATATTTTAAAAAAAAATTATATATGTATTATACCAAATATTTTCTATTATATATATCTGGATTATTATGTTATTCAAGTGAAATAAAAATAAAATTAAAATTAAATAAAGATATTTTAAAAATTCTTAAATTTTCTTGTGAATTTTTTTAATATTTCTTTGACAGGTAGTACACTTATGATCTTTATTTTTGAATATGATTTTCAACATTAATGAGTAGGTCATATACATGTGTTTTATCATGATATTTTAAAGGATGTTCAAACTCTTACATTTTCTTTTCTCATTCTTTAATAATGCTTATAATATGTTATATCTTGCATGTCCAGGTCATTTGCTTCTTCACCTTGTTACATCGAGTAATAGAATTTTGATGAAGTAATCAAATAATATATTTTTTTAAAAAAAAAATTCTCATTAGTCTCAACAATAAAATTACTTTATAAATTATATTTTCGACTCAATGATTGTTTGGTAGGCATTGTTGGATTATTTCAACTCTAATTAGTTTCAGTATCGTAAGCATATTATTTAAAACGTCCCTTGTGCGGAATGTGATTTGGTTTTAGAATCTATGGATCATATCTTACGCAGATGCCCCTTTACGAGGGAGGTATGGATGTCCTTGCGGGTTAATAACATGCAATCGGATTTCTCTATTATCCCTTCTGGCAGTGGTTAGAACGTAGTTGTTGGTTTAGGGAGTTGTTGAGTTTCATGCTTCCATGGGATATAATGTTTACATTTATCCTATGGGGTTTATGGAAGTGTCAGAACAAGCAAAATTTTCAAGGAATATTGAGTTCACCACAACAAGTGCTAGCATATGCGTGAAATTTCATTTGGGAAATTGAACGAGCGTGGCTATCCCTAGTTTCACGTATCCATCAGGGTCCTCATTGAACCGCTTTGAAGCCTCCTCCACTAGGTTGTTCTCCTTCGCTAGGTTGTTTTCTGTTGAATAGTGATGGGGCAAATAAGAGCTAATGTCACGATGTTAGAACTTTAGTTTGGTAAATCACACAGTAAGTCTAACTCTTAAAAAATAAACTAAAGTAACAACTCAAATCGAAAGAACTAAAAGGTCATGATTTCAAAGTTCTATTTATAGTTAAACTCTCCTAGATTCAATAGTATAAATCGAATTATATCAATAACTGAAATTAATTCACATCTACCATAAAAGAATCCTAAAATATTTAAATTCTATATATTTTAATGCTTTAAGATTTATAATAATTATCTGAGTGAAAATATAATTAAATGAAGTGTTTACAATTTTACCAAAATTCAAGTAAATGTATTTTGAGCTGCTTCTAAACAATAAATCAAATTTGTCGTACCGAATGACCCTATTAAATAAGAGGAATCAAAGTGTGCGTTTGTGAGTGGATTCAAAGGTTGATGGTGAATGTTACCAATTATATGCATTTCTAATTTTTTCTTTTTGTAGAAAAAAAAAAAACAATATCGTTATTACGCGGTTACATCCGGCCCCCGTCGATACCAGAATCATACTCTCTCTTTCTCTCTGCTTACTTAAAGTTTAACCCTTTTGTCTTTGTTGGTTTCCCCCACTTTAAGTTTTAACCCTAGTTACCCTATTAACCCCTGACCCTGAGCCTAAGTTCATTCAACCTTCTTCCTTCATCAATGTCCACTCTCTCCCTTCATTTTTATTATTATAAATAGGGTCCCCCTTCCCTTCTGTCTCTGTAGTCTGTCCCCAAGAGAGTAATCCCTTTTCCTTTCAAAATCAAATCATTTTCCCTTTTAACTATTAAAATCGCCATTTTTTAGTCTCTCTTTTAACTACCTTTCTTTCTTTTCTTCTCTATTTTGATTCAAGAACCTCAAGATTGTTTTTTTTTTTGGTAGTTTGGGGTTTACATTTGTTTTTTTTTTTGGTAGTTTGGGGTTTACATTTCAAAAACCCAGAAAGATAACATATATAGTTTCTGGGTTTTCGAGAAAATTTACATTTCCACGAATTTAAGGTTGTTTCTTTGTTGTTGTTGGATTTTGGGTTTGGGAAATGGTGGTGAAGATGATGAGGTGGCGACCATGGCCGCCTCTGGTTTCGAAAAAGTACGAGGTGAAGTTAATTGTAAGGAGATTAGAAGGGTGGGATCTGAAAAGGGAAGGTGAGGAGAAGCCGGAGAAATTAACGGTGGAGATTCGATGGAAAGGTCCAAAGGCTTCGCTTGGTTCTTTAAGGCGAACGGTTAAGAGGAATTTCACTAAAGAAGTCGACGGCGGCGTTGGTCAGAACGGCGTCATTATATGGGATGAAGAGTTTCAAACCCTTTGTAGCTTATCGGCTTATAAAGACAATGTCTTTCATCCTTGGGAGATCGCTTTCTCTGTCTTGAATGTAAGTCTCACAAGAACATGTTTCTTTGAAGAGTTAAGTGTTTTTGGCCTTTTGGGTTTTCAATTTATTACTCTTTGATTTTGTTTGGTATGTTATTTTGGTTGTTCAAATGGTCTGAGATTGAAATGAAGATTTTTTTTGATCTGATCCATGTTTTTATACAAATCCATAGAATAGAATTTAGTTTCGAACCAGTTTTGCTATTCATCTGATTGTTTTGTTTCCTTATGACTGTTGACTATAGGACAGTTGGACATGTTCTGAAATATTGCTAATTTTATTCCATAGGAAACATCAGAAACAGCTGTTTCCATCATTGTTTTTCTTGTTTGACTTCTAATTCTTCTGTCTGATCTTTTTGATTGGTCTAAATTATGGAAGGTTATGTTTTTCTTTTATCATCGTACTGTTGTCCGTTTCAAGAGGTTATCTTTCTCGATACAGGGGCTGAACCAGGGACCAAAGAACAAGGCCACTGTTGTCGGGACGGCATCTTTGAATCTTGCTGAATATGCATCTGTGGCTGAACATAAAGAGTTTGAGATAAAAATACCGCTCACACTCTCCACTGGTGCTGCTGAGCCAAGTCCCCAACTCTACGTATGTGCCTCTTGCGAAAGTTTCTTTTTTTTTCTTCATTCGGAGCTATATGTTTTTTTTTTCATGTTATAAATATTAAGTTGTTAATCATCCTGTAGATATCACTTAGCCTGTTGGAACTAAGAACAACTCAAGAAACCAGTGAGCCGGAACAGAGAGCTGTAGTGCCTATTGCATCACCTCCTCAGTCTGGAGAAAGTGTCACAATGGAAAAGGATGAGCTTTCTGCGATTAAAGCTGGTCTTAGAAAAGTGAAAATCTTTACTGAGTACGTTTCTACTAGGAGAGCAAAAAAAGCTTGTCGAGAGGATGAAGGTAGTGAAGGAAGGTGTTCTGCTCGGAGTGATGATGGTGAGTATCCACTGGACACCGATTCACTAGATGATTTTGAGGAAGGAGAATCCGACGAGGTAAAGGATGACTCTACCATTAGGAAGTCATTTAGTTATGGTACTCTGGCACATGTGAATTATGCCGGGGGATCATTTTACTCCAGCGTGGGGATCAGTGAGGATTGGGTGTACTACAGCAACCGGAAATCAGATGTCGGCTGCTCAAACTTTGAGGATTCTGCTGCATCGATGTCAGAGCCATCTCTTCTGCAGACTTCGAAGCTTAGCATTTTGCCTTGGAGAAAAAGGAAGCTGAGTTTCAGGTCTCCTAAAGTGAAAGGGGAACCACTGTTAAAGAAAGCCTATGGAGAAGAAGGTGGAGATGACATTGATTTTGACCGCCGTCAGCTTAGTTCTGATGAATCGCTTGGGGTAAGAATAATTCATTGATATTTTAGTTCAATTCACATTTAAACTGTCTGATCATCATTTAAATTATTAATCCTGAATTTCGTCAAGTATTTTTAGTTCTGAATGTAGCTGTCATTTGTCTTGGCAGTGGCACAAAACTGATGAAGATTCATCTGTAAACCGTACATCAGTTTCTGAATTTGGGGAGGACAATTTTGCGGTTGGCAGTTGGGAACAGAAAGAAGTGGTAAGCCGTGATGGACTCTTGAAGCTTCAATCCCATGTCTTCTTTGCTTCTATTGATCAAAGGAGTGAGCGAGCCGCTGGTGAAAGTGCATGTACAGCCCTTGTTGCTGTTATAGCTGATTGGTTTCAGAAAAACTGTGATTTGATGCCCATTAAGTCTCAATTTGATAGTTTGATAAGAGAAGGCTCATTGGAATGGAGGTACCTCTGTGAAAACGAAATCTATAGGGAACGGTTCCCTGACAAACACTTCGATCTCGAGACAGTTCTCCAAGCTAAAATACGTCCTCTTTCCGTTGTGCCAAGGAAGTCCTTTATTGGGTTTTTCCATCCTGAGGGGATGGATGAGGGGCAATTTGACTTTTTGCATGGTGCAATGTCATTCGATAACATCTGGGATGAGATTAGTCATGCAGAATGTCTGAACAGTGCTGAACCTCAGGTTTTCATTGTTAGTTGGAATGACCATTTTTTTATCCTGAAGGTTGAACCAGAAGCTTATTATATCATCGACACATTAGGAGAGAGGCTTTATGAGGGATGCAATCAGGCTTACATCTTGAAATTTGACCGTGATACAATAATCCACAAGCTACAACCGAATGTTGCTCAACTGTCAGATGATAAATCAAATGGCAATCAGCTGGTACCAACGGCAGCTGCTGAACCAAAAAATGCACAGGTTCAGGATGGTTCCATTGCAGGAGCTGTAGTTACCAAACCTGAGGAACTGATCAAGACTGAGGGCAACGAGGAGGTTGTTTGCCGAGGCAAGGAATCCTGCAAGGAATACATAAAGAGCTTTTTGGCTGCTATACCTATTAGGGAGTTGCAAGCAGATATCAAGAAGGGTTTAATGGCATCAACACCACTACATCACCGACTACAGATTGAATTCCACTATACCGAGTTGTTACAACCACTACCCAAGACATCTTCTGCGCCACACTTGGATGAAGTTCAGTTAACTGAAGTCACTGCATAGGAAGTTACTGTAAATTCTAGGGAAGTGATTACTCTAACTTGGTTCTTTTTCATTTTTATTTTTGTTATGTGAACTGGGTTTAACAAAGAGGAACCCATTTGAGCTTTTTTTTTTTCCTTGTTTCGGATCAGTTTGGCGAAAAAGACTTGTGTTTGTCTCAAGTTTGCTGGAAAATGGAAATATAACATCAACCTTTCTCATATGAATTGGTGTCAAGATATTCTTTTCTTTTTCTCTGTATCCTGCACAAAGGTAAAGAGGTACTTTTCAAGAAACTTGATTCTACAAGTTCATCGTTCTGATTCCTTTGAGATCAAGTTGAATACTTATTCCAAATTGTTTAGCAAAAGGATTCTTTTTTGTTAAGTTTTCATGTGGCATGACGAAAGTAAGATTTTGACTTGTTCCTTTTAGCCAACATTTGAGCAACGTTGGGTTGACTTAAATGGTAAAGCATGTAACCCTTGCACAGAACAGTATTGACAATGATGGGGCGCATGCCATCGGTATTTGTATGTTTGGTCAAAGTCTTTGATTCTATAAGATTTGAAGTTATACAGTCTTTATCAAGAACCCGTCGTTTTAGGAGGTTATGAGCCTGTTTTCGTGCAAAATTAGCAGCTATATTCACCGGGTGTCATGGCCATTTAATGGTTGCCATCTTGCCATGTTCGATTTCCATCCCATTCTTAAAAGATGGTTAAATTGTTAAGGTTAGAAGCCAAAATGTAATAATTATGACCAAAACGTAAACTTAAACAAATATAGGAGGTTATTTTTGTGGTTACCTTTATCTTTATCATTAATGGGTGATATTAACTCGTTCAAAAATTTTATTATAGTAAAGTTTATAATTTAAAACTCTTAATTAAATATGGTATTCCGAATTAATCGAACATCAAATTAATTAATAAGACTTGAGAATTCATATCTTAAAATAAATAGAAAAATAATAAAAATATTTTTTGTCATGTATAATTTTAAAATAAAAAACAACTTTCTAGAGAAACTACTCACGTTCTTTTTAACCAGCTATAACTTTACCTGCTTTTAAAAAATCTATACTTTTACCTACTGTTACTATTTTTTTCATGCATTATTATATTATTAATATAGATATAGTAAATAAAAGGTTAAAATTTAGTCTTTTATTTTAAAAAAAATTGAGATTTATTAAAAAAATCAATCCTACTACTTTTTCAATTTAAAAATTTTAGTTAAGAATTTTTATCAAAATTTGTTATTTTAATATGTTTATTTTCTGTCGAGTATATGCAACATTTATACGGATAGCCTAATCAACATGACAAGGTAACAGACCTTAATGGAAAATAGTAAAAATGTTAATGATAGGACTGATATGTTTAAATTAGAAAAGTAAGAGGACTTAATTTTTAATTTTTTAAGAAAAATAATAAATTTAAAATTTTGTCAAAGTAGAGGGACTAACAGCATATTTTGACCAAATACAATAATACTCATAAGCTTGATATGCGTAGCCCAAAACTAATCTAAACAAACGGGCCAAATCCAAACTAACATTCAAGTTGTTTCTTTGGAAAAAAAAAAAAGAAGCTTTTACTTGAACGACTCATCAGATCCACCAAAAACCAAATTACTAAAAATAATGGCGAAATCGGCGGTTTATTTTCTTCTTTTTCTGATGACGGCGGCGACGCCATCACTACTGGTGGAGTCAAGCGACGACACGAACCACGCGTACTTACCGTGTTCGGACACGAAAGTCCAGATTTCTGATGGGTTCACTTTTGGAATCGCGTTCGCATCGAGACAATCATTCTTCTTCAACAGCTCACTTCAGTTGTCGCCTTGCGATCGCCGACTCTCTCTGTCGAACGCCAACTCTCGCCTCGCTCTGTTTAGACCTAAAGTTGATGAGATCTCTCTCCTCACCATTAACACCTCCTCTTTTACTCCGGTCAGCCATCCACTCTTATTCTATCTTTGTTTAATAATTTATTTGAAATATTCAATTACTAGAATTTCTGGAATGATTGGATCTGAGGATCCTTGGATTAGAATTAATGTAATTTTTAAGTTTACTTTGATCTTTATGGTCCAATTTTGTGTTTGCTTGTTGCAAAAAAGCAAAATGAGATAATAGTTAAATCTTAGTTGACTAGAAATGAGAAAACAATGAAAGCAATACCGTTCTGATTGCACATTTTGCTATTGAAAAGAAATCATATTTGCTACCAGATAGCAAGTAGTAAAAGTGTCAGCCAAACAGTGCCCAAATTGTCATATTTGTTCTTAACAAGCTAAATAATATATTTGGAGCACTTCCTTTACCTTGTCAATTCACAGACTTGTAATTCTGTCACATGAATATGATATATAATGTCTGGCAGCTTTGATATTTTCAGGACGTAGTTGGTGGGTATATGGTTGCGTTTGCTGGTCGAAAATATGCTGCAAGGTCTCTGCCTGCGTTTGTTGCGAATGGCACCTACACTGTAACAAGCTTCACTCTGGTAAGGGGATAAGAAGAATGGATTTCTTTTAATGGTATTAGTTTTTTTACCTCAGTAAAAGTCTATAGAAACTGATGATGGTTTTGTTTATGCAGGTGCTTGAGTTTAAGAAAGGCAGGCTGCAAAACTTGTTTTGGAAAAGGGATGGTTGTGCTCAATGTTCGGGAAGATCAAATTTTGTGTGCCTAAACAAACAAGATTGTGCAATTAATACAAACAACTGCAAAAACCATGGAGGGTCTGTTGATTGCAGTATTGGGATACAGCTAGCATTTTCTGGGACAGATAAGCACCTTTCTGCCCTGAATTCATGGTATGAAGTTGAGAACCTTCGGCAGTACTCACTGTTTGGCCTTTATTCTAATCTCAGGGATTCTCTCACTAGCCAGTATAACAAGTTATTTTAATGGTGCTTTTGATTATTGGTTACATTTTCCTTCAGTTATTGTTATGTTGTACTTTTTTATTCTGCTGTTCAATTGATGTTGTGTCTACAATTCTGCTTCTATCTTTGTTTCTATTCCTTTGGGGTGAAACTGCTGGTCTTATAGTTCACGGAGGGTTATGTGGATAAATTATGTACAATTGCTTTCTTTTTTGTTTGTAATTACGAATCTGATTCATATGGATGCTTCGTTCTACATGTCATCTAGCTTTAACTTCTTATGTTGTTAATGGTATCTAACTTCTTGAAAGATTTTCTCATTTGGTTGGATTTTAATATTCTCTTTGTTATCAACTGATTTTGCACTTAAAGTCTTTATGATGCTCTGCTATTTTCAAAAAGCTATCCTTGCATTTTTAGTTTTATCTGTATCTGTTTGCTCCCTTGTTTAATTCGGACATCTTCAATAGGTTTCATCTTTTTAAATGAGCATTTGTAGGCCTTGGTCTCTGTCTTCACGTCAGCTTATTTTTTATCATTCATTTTGTCATTGATGGGCACTTCATCTCCTTTTCTTTTGTTTAAAACATATTATTTTCTAAAGTTACAATTTCTTATAGAACCACACAACTGTTGTAATATTTGTATCTCAAGTATACTTATTCATTCAAAGCCATAAAGTGCTGCTAGTCTTTCTTTCATCTTGAAAATCACGTGGGTAACATTTTTTTGTCAATCTCATCCTTCTTCTAAATGAGTGAGTGAAAACCTCAAAACCACTCCACTTTGTGTCTCATTTTGATATCTAGTTGTCGCTAATGTTCATCATCACTTAAACCTGGTAAGTTTACCCCCTTCCCCCCCCCCCCCAAAAAAAAAAAAGAAAAGAAAAAGAAAAAGAAAAAGGGGAACTGCTTCATTAGAAGCTCTCTAAACTTTATCTCAATACAAGGTAAGTGGTAAGCCTTGCTAATAACTTTAGCACAAGTAGTATTTTGCATTCTAGGAGAATGCAAGCACAAGTAGTAATTTACATTCTAGAAGTATTTTACAGCTCAGTAGAATAGTAGTTATAATTTACATCGTAGAAGAAGAGAACAAAAGGGAACTTAGCATGAGTAGTCATTCATCTCTCCTGGTTAGACCTTTGTTCTTCTCCTCCTCTTTAGTGTGGCAGTGCCCAACCTTGTCTTGAAGCCCTATACAGATCACCCTTGGAAGTCTATTTGTGGGTTGTATCTTGCATATAAGTTGGTTTCAGAGTCAATCCCAAATTCAAGCTCAGATTGGGCGTTTCAGTGTTGTAGCTCCCTATATCTTGCATATAAGTTGGTTTCAGAGTCAATCCCAAATTCAAGCTCAGATTGGGCGTTTCAGTGTTGTAGCTCCCTATATCTTGAGAATGGCTGTGGAAGGTTGGTGCTAGGTTCTTGTTGCTGGAGCTAGTTGCTGCTGTCATGCCCTCAGTTGTAGCTGGTTTCAGAGTCAATTCTAAACTCGGACTCAGTCTAGGCCCTTTTGTCTTGTGTCTTGCTATATCTTGGGAAGTGCTGTCGTTGGTTGGTTTGTGCTCCTTGTTGATGCTGGGGGTTGTAGTTGCAGTGATTTGATTTAGTTCATGGTTCAGGACATCTGCCAAATGATACTCAGCTGTAGTTGGTTTTAGAGTCAATTCTAAACTTGTACTCAATCTAGGCCTTTTCTTCTTGTATCTTGCTATATCTTGGGAAGTGCTGCGGTTGGTTGGTATGTGCTCCTTGGTGATGCTGGGGGTTGTACTTGCAGTGGTTCGACCTTGTTCATGTCTCAGGACATCTGCCAAATGATACTCAGTTGTAGTTGGTTTCAGAGTCAATTCTAAACTCGAACTCAGTCTAGGCCGCTTCATCTTGTATCTTGCTATATCTTGGGAAGTGCTGTTGGTGGTTGGTATGTGCTCCTTGTCGATGCCGGGGGTTGTAGTTGCAGCGGTTTGGCCTAGTTCATGGCTTAAGACCTCTGCCGAATGATCCTCAGTCTCAGAAGGCTGGAAGGTAGCTGTTGATTCACTGGAACTGCTGGGGCTGGATAAACCCTTATTTCTGTCAGGGTTTTGGTTCATAAAAGGAAAGCAAGGAGCTTCATAAGAACCGGTACATTTCTCTGCTTTAATCCTAAGCTGCATCAAACCTGTTTCATCTTGCTCTCCATAGATGATCACCCTGTCACCCTCGCGAAGCTTCTTACTCTGAACAAAATGAATCCATTCATTGATGAGAACAGGCTTTGGATGGTTTGGCTGTTTACGTATAGAGCAGCTAAGATTCCAAACACGTCCTTTCTCATCTTTGACAACAAAATCCTCCCGAGGTTTTCCCTCTAAACTTGCCCCTGGCTTTGGGAAATGTTCCATATTGAAGTATTCCATTGGAACTGCCAATCGCCTGCTGATATCCGTCTTGCTGAGTCTCTTCTCTAATATAATCATTGGTTGCTCTAATATAACCATTGCTAAAGAGCTACCCTAGACTACACTGCAAAGTAATAGGGAAGTTAAGAGAGAATTTGAGAAATGAAGGAAAGTAAGAATTTCAGAGAAGTAACAGCTACAATCTCTCTACTAATGAACTTGCTGCAAGCTTCTTCTTTAAGCCCCTATTTTTATAGAAGCAAAATGGCCATAAACAGGTTGTGTTGTAGTAGCGCGAATGAGAGATGGCTTTTGTTTATTTCCAAACCATAGCGATATACATATAGAGAGTGCTTAATCATAAGCGACCCTAAAAGTGAGGTTTTCAATCGACTCTCCCCCATGGTCTGTCGCGCGATCACCAGCGGCGTGATTCCCTGATATATTTTCATTTTCACATTACATCCCATTATTATTATACTCTAAAAAAATGTCAAATCCCTGGATGACGTCTGCCCTTGTCTGGAGAATACTTGTTTCAATGGCGCGAGTGCCCGGTTGTGAGAAGCGTGGATTGCTGTTTTTAGTGGTAGGTTTTCGTCGCCCAAAAAAGAGAACCAGGTCGGTCGGTGCTGTACGACTCATTTTTTTTCTTTGGGGTCGCGCGGCTGTTGAGTGATGTCTTCTAGATTCGAGTATTTATTGGTGAGAGGTAAAAGGGAGGATTAGTAGAGCGATACTGCCGCACCAACCTTCAGTTATCGTGCGGGTTCGCATCGCCTGTTTCAACATTGGAGCGAGTTAACACCAGTATATGCAGATTTTGAAGACAATCTGCTAAATGCCAGTTTATACAACTGGGTTCTTATTTTTTTTTTAAAATTAATAATAAATCGTGTTTAGGAACTCCAGATGGAAAAGTACTTTTCCCCCAATTCATTTACATACAACACGGTAAATATGATTAAAATAAATATTAATTAACAAAATGACTTAAAGTTTAAAGTAAAGTTCAAGGTTTTCGAAATTGAATTGGTGGTCGAATCGATTTGATAATTGATTTTTGATTTGATTAGTCTGACCAATTTATTTGGTTTAATTAAATAAACTATTAAAAATTATATTTAAAAAAATAGAGAAAATTGATTTAATTGATCTGACTGTTCGCAAGTTAGCTAACACAACCTGTTTATTTCATATTGGTGCACTGGTTGGTTCCCAGTCCGAACTCCGAATGGTCCGACTGACCAATCCGATTTTAAGTACAATGGTAAAAATCTTAACTTCATATTTATAATTTTAGTTCTCTATTATAACTCTTTGATGATAATTAAGATTTAAGTAAATGAATATTTTTATGAAAAATGTTTATAAATAACTAACAATTTAAAATACCATCTTAATAAATAACTAAAATTTAAGAGAGGTGAATCATGATCTCGTGTCCCCTTACTGATTCCACCTCTCTATTAATCTGGCTTCAATATGCATTCTAATATCATTTATGAATTTTTCGACATATAATGTAAGGTTTAAAATTTTAGGAACATAAAAATGTATATTTAGACTCATAACCTTAAGCACTTAGTCACTCACAAATCAATATGGACCAACGGACGGCTTAAAGCCGCGTAATCTGAATATGGCTCTGTGCCAACCTAAATATGGCTCTGTGCCATCTTGATTATGGCTTTGTGCCAATCGTATTTACCCGTGGCTATGTGCCTAACATATATATCGACGACTTTGTGTCGATCATATTTACCCAAGGCTGTGTGTCGATTATATTACCGTCGCTGATGGCTATGTGCCAAACATAACACTGATGGCTTTGTGCCAATTGTAATACCGCTACTGAAGGCTTAGAGCCGTATATTTATGCTTAGCAGCCTTGCTGCAACGTTTGAGTAGTGTCGCTATTGGTGCTACCTTTGGAGTGTCGGAACGGGTGGGTTGATATTTATATCCCCACAGGAGTGTAGGGTTGGAAGGGAAATGGACTGCAGGGTTGGATTTGGGATGGGATGCATCCTCATACTATTGCATATCTGTTATGAGATCTGTTATTGGTTTGGGCTAGGCCCAATTGATTCTGTTATGGGTTGTGACCCAAATGATATTGTAGTGGGCTTGGCCCACGTATGCTCTGATCTGTACTGTACTGTTATTGTTAAAGGGCTTTGGCCCAGACTACTTCGGGTTTTGTTTCTGTATACTGACTGTTACTCTAGAAAGGGGATTACACACTGAGTTTTCATAAACTCACCCCGTTTTTAACTGTGCAGGTAATCCCCAGCCTTAGACGGTTCGGAGCTGCGAGGGACTCGGAGAAGACCACACACTGCTTATGTTTTCCGTTTTGATTATTTACTTTGAAATATTTTGATTTGGGTTGTAATAAGGCCTTTTAAAGTTTTCGCACTTTAAATATCAGATTGGTTTTATTTTAATTTATATCTGTTAGAAGTAAATCGCAGTTTTCTGAAATGTTAACTGTTTTAAAACAACACTACGTTTTCGCAACATTTTTTTAAAATGGTTTTACGACTTAATCTTTTCGTAAACCAATTACTTTCAAAATTGGCTTCCACAACTGAAAAAAAATGTTTTGGGAATAAAACTAACGTAACTGGGATTTTACTTAAGCTTTTAAACAAGAAGGGTTTTCAATGAAAACATGATTTTCGAAAACCACTTCAATGTGACATGCCAGATTCGGGCCTAACTTCTAAGCCGGGTTTGGGGTGTTGATCATGTTATAAATAAGTGCAAGTGTAAATGTGACCAATTGAGAAATGTGGCAAATGCACGTGTGAGCAAGTGTTTGTGTGAATAAGAGTGCATGTGATCATATGTGTATGTGCATAATGTGTTTGATATGTGATACGTGATTGAAATGGTGGTAAGGCTGATATGGTGTAAGTGTTGGAATGCCGGTACCCCATGGCGCAGCAAAATAAAATTAGATCCGGCGATCCAAACCATGAATCCATGTGTGAGGAATGAATCGGGGTGAAATAAAGGTTTCGAAATTACCAAAACTTCAATCTGAGTAGACACGACACATTGGCAACAAGAGTTTTGATCTACTGTCGAATCAAGCCACAACCTTTTCCGATGTCGGCCTCTACGTAATCCACCCGGTTTGACTATGAACGGAAGAAATCTCCAAAACTGTTTTGGAGGTTTATTTGATTGACGGCTGCTAGACCTAACAAGCAATCACTTAGGGTTTTCTTTGCTTTGTCTCCTTTTAATACATTTTATAATGGGTGTCTTTTTCATTGGGCCTTTTATAATTGGTATCCCTTTAATTGGGCCTTTTATAATTGGTATCCTTTTAATGTATTATAAGATTAAATAAATACAATAAAGTTTTTAACCGAAAATTATAATTACATTAATTATATCCGAAATTTATAATTACATTAATTATAATAAGGATTTCGGTAAACTATATTTATTTAAATTTATATATGAATCAAATTCATATATTAATAAAATTATGTTATCATTATGTGTACAACATCCTTGTACATATAATATGTTCAATATTTGATTGCCCAATTAAATTAATTCTTTAATTAATTTAATTTATGTGACAACCAAACACAATACAAACTATATTTTATTTCGTTCATTTCAACCATAGGGTGTGACCCTGTAGGTTCTTGCAACGTTAGCAGTAATACTAGAACGATTCTATTGTCACAGACAATGAGTGGCATCTAGCAATGCATCATTGCTACCTAAGTTACTAGAAATCATGATTCGACATAACCTTTTGTGATTAACCTTTCATGCATTAATCCTTAAGTCCTTTATCTCTGGAACGGATACAAGTCATGGGATAGTGACACTTGCATAGTCCATCCCATGTTTCTTGATATCTTGAGTAGACTATGATATACAAATTAGTATGACATCTCATATCAACTTATTTGAGCATGGCCATGCATTTCTAGTCTCACTCAATCAAGTGGCCTAAGATATTACTCCTATTATGTAGGAGGGACTTATCCTTTATTGATCAACCATATCCCTCTACGTAGATTGTGGTATATCCAACATCAGCCTTTATAGAACAACCTGTTACGGTGTACGTTTGACTGTATCAAAATATACAACTCACGATGCTGGGATAATAATGATCTCAAGTCTGAGGATCATATACATATTAATCACTATGAGTAATGTTGTGACAATTACATAATAATCCAAGAAACATACTCATAGCGAGTCAATCCAATATGTTGTTCTCTAACACACATATTCATGCATTGATTTTGACACTCCATATCAATGACAACTCTTTATCATCAATCAACTACATGTTAGTCTTAATGCATTATTGTTGTCCTAGTCAACAATAATACTCGACTAAGGATCTTTTAAGAATAATCATATTATTCTCAGGACATTATTATAAAACAGTTTATCTATACACATAGAAAGAAAAACTGAAATAATAATGACAACTCTTTATATTAATAAACATGGTAAATTAAGTATGTTATTACAACCATCTCATGATTGATCTTTGGGCATACTCTTACAGTAAGCGCCACTATGAATACTTGTAAATATTGGTGATAATTATTCATTTGTATGGCTAATATTGATTATGCTTGGTGTTATGTGTGCATATATGAAAGTGATATAAAGAAAACATGGGAGAGTAAAATTTTCAGTAAAATAGATTAAAACAACAACAGTTACGTGATTTTGAAAAATTACCAAAAATAGTAGAAATTAAATTATAAGTTGGATGAATCTTATTGAGTCTATTTTCATATAAAAGAAACAGAGCAAACAAAGGATTTGTATAGTTTGAGATATTTGAATTTTTGTGAGACTGGTTCAGAATGATTATGTGATCCCCTGTTCTGCCTTGGAAAAATCATTAAAAATTGTAAAAAAATAATTATGAGATATAATTTATATGCATGAAATCTTGAATGAGTCTATTTTCAAATGAATGAAACAAGAAGGTCATATGAACTTTGTACGAGGGGAAAATTGATTCGTAGTGAAGAGAGGTCAGAATAGCCAAATAGTGAAATAGGGGAAATTTTAAAGAATAAACTGTACTAATTGGATGAATAAAAAATTATGAAAATTTTATGGTAAGAGGATATGTGAGTCTAGTTTCATGAAAAATTAACGTATCTTAATTTGGAGTTCCATAGCTCCAGATATAAATAATTTAATGACTGTGACTCAAGAAAACAGCTTAACTGGAATTTGAATAATAGAAAGAATATGAAAATAGCATGTTACCGCATCTAAGCGTAAAGCTTACTCCCTCCTTTCCATTTCTTTTAGTTTGTTAGGTCAGCTCAGGGTTGGAGATTGTCGGAGGCAGCATCACACTATCGAGCCATTATCCTTGGAGTATTGACATGTGTATGTTAAATGTTTTAAGTGAGTGGCATGTATAGAGACTTAGTTTTTCTATGATGGATGTTATTGTGATTAGCCGAATGTATTGGCTTATATTGATTTGTAGATTATAGCCATGGGATGTGGCTTATAATGATTTTGACCTATAAGCCTATTTGTCCATGGCATGTGTTTAAAAAGTTTTAATTTTGGGCAAAATTTGGTAACCCGATTTTGTATGATTGTGAACGCCTCGAACCCTGTCCCGGAGTTGGACATGGGTGAGGGGTGTTACAATTTAACCCACTTACTCCACTAAAAGCCTACCCTCACAATTAACCCCTAGTAAACCCATTTGATCTTAACAACCCTTTTATTGACTCACCCACTAATATTAACCCAAAACCCATCTTGTATTTGTTATCACCATTCCTTAACTCCCTTTTTATCAAGATTTGATTTTGAGTAGTTGCCTAACTATGTTCTATATTTCAGTTGTAAAGTTTTTTCTTATTATTGTAAACACTTGATTTGTTCTTAAAAAAATGTTGGAAAGTTATTCATTGTTATTTCTATGTTTGAGCTTAAGCAATTAAGTCCACATTTTGAAGAAGAAGCTCATGTTATAAAATTTTAATTGATGTAATTATTCAGGATTAGTTCATTTTTTCAAGTTAGGTAAATTGTCAATTCAATCTCGATTCTAACCTTCTAATTCAGCCTTTATCCACACCTTTAACCCGAGCCCCATTACAACCCTTTTTAAAGACCTTTTGATTTGTGTATCATTTCATTTTATAGTGGTGGAGATTTGATTTTCATGCAAGCCTATGGAATTAACTTTTCATGTTTGACTTTTGAGTGCTTAATTTTGAACCTTAAACACTTTAAGTGATTTGAGTGAATCTTTAGTGAGGATGTCAACTCTTGTCAATTCCGAATCAGAGGTAATTATTTAGGTAAGGGGAAACGCCTATGTTTTCGTGCTATAAAAACTATGACTTTGATTGTTTGAATCTTTAGGACCTTTCTACTTAAATTATCAATGTATAAATTATATATGAATTATGATGAAACACTATTGATGAATATTATGAATCGAGGAAGTTCGTTTTAGTTGTGAGTTGAGAATTTTGCTTGAGGACAAGCAAATGCTTAAGTGTGGGGGTATTTGATAAACCGTAATAAATACATATTTTAATCCCACATTTAGCATACTTTTGGATGATTTATTCCTTGAATTGTGGAACTTGGTGCTCTTAATCCTTTAATTTCATGTTTTATACTTAGGAGAGCACCGGAGGATGAAAAGAACGAGAAATGGGCCAAAACCGGAGAAAATGGGCCAAAGTATGAAATCGACACGGCCTGGGCCCAACACCACACGGTTGTGTCTCCTTAACAGACCCAACCACGGCCTGGACCTCGATTTACACGGGCGTGTCCCTGCCACGACCTGTTTTAATTTCACTCGGATTAGGATACTTAGGGGCGAAGAAAGCCATTCCGAAAGCCTATATAAACACCCTAAGTGTGACCTAAAAAGAGGCATCCAGCTAGGCCAGGAGCCAAGCCAGAGAGGCCAGAATTGTGGAATTTACTTGAAGAAATCCAGTTGATTTATCTTAAGAAGCCAGAGTCATACTCAAGACGAAAGATCTTCCCTTTAATTTCCTTCAGGGGGTTTTAGGGTTTTTCTTATGTTTTGTTTTATATTTTCTTCTGAGATGTATTCTTTTATCATTATAAACTAAACCCCTCAAATACCTGAGGGGAATGAAACCTAAGACGGATCTTGTTATTGTTTTCTGAACTATATGATAAATACTTGATTTGTTCTTAACTATGTGTTCTTAATTCTTGCTTTGATATTTCAGGATATTGATTCAAGTATTGATGTGCTTAGGCGGAGGAGGAATAGACCCTGTCTAAGAGTAGATCTAGCATAGTTAAGCGGAGTTGATCGCAACCCTAGAGATAGGATGACGAAAATCTGCCAGATTAGGGTCAAACATAATATGGGAGTCCATAGATCGAGTTAATGCAATTCTAGGGGTTTTAATTAGAAAGAGATTTCAATTAATCAACCTAGGTTAGACGATAGTAGCCTCGAGAGAGGTATTAATATAAATTAGGGAATCCTACAAATCAAGTCAAGTGAATAAATTGTCTAGTTCAGAGTTAGATAACAAGTGAAGTCTAGGTGGATTCTTCCTCGGGTATTGTCGTAATCAATTGGTTTTTCCCAAAGTTATTTTCCCCAATTCATTCTCTGTGTCTTAGCATCTTTAGCTTAGTAGTTAGTTAATTTTAGATTAAATAACAATTCCTTTAATTCTTAAGCTAAATAATAAAAAGAAAGTTAGTATTAGTACTTTTGGTTCCTTTGGGTTTGACATTTCGGTCTTGCCACTAAACTATACTACTGTTCGATAGGTGCACTTGTCTCAAGTCATTGTCACAGTTAGTTTCTAGGCTTGATCATTCATTATATAAATTTTAAGACTCTGACACACGATCAAAATTTTAAATTAATTTAGCAATTATAGGTTAAAAATCCATTTGTCCAGATTCTGTAGATTATGGTAAGATTTGTCACTATTATTCAATGCTTGTTATGATAACATTTGTTTATATGGACTAGTTTACGTGGCTATATTTTGTTTTGAATAATTTGAACTTTGTGGTTGGTGGTTGGAAATTACAGTGGGCTCAAGAGGAATGCATTATGTTTTCATTCAAATAGTATGAGTTTTAGAACTCTAGATTTAATTTGATTAGTTCAAGAAACTAGGGTTAAAAATTTAAAAAAAATCAAAATGATTTTGAATAAACATGTTATTTGGTTTTAGTTCATTTTTTATGGAATTTAACTTGCTTTCGTTTTGGTATTAATTGAAAGAATTTAGTTTGATTTTCGGTGTATAAAATCATAATAATGTTTAAAGGACAACATTTAACAAGTCTAAAACTCAAATCTTACAACTTTTTCCTATGCTAGGTTATGACATTGTTGTACCAAAAGAAAGGTCGAGCATTGCGAAAATCCACTTTCTTAAGAAAGTTAGTGATCCATTTAAGTTAAGGCCTATATTCGTTAAATTACAATTTGCAAACATGGTAATTGTCATATCCCAAAAACTGGGTTAGTAGAAATGGGTTGGTGAAGCGAGAGTTGTCACGCCCCCAACTATTAAAGTTATCTCCGTACGTTTATTAAAAAAATTAAGTTTCTGATATGATGGTTAAGTGATAGTGAAATTATCTTTAAAACCCAAGTTCAAATCCCCTCTGTCGTATCATTTTTATTATTTTACAAAGTTTGATTCAAACCCTAAAAAGTGTCACGCCTTGATGCAAAAATAAATGGTGTAAAATTATTTAAAGGATGAGCTTTTGGTTTAATGGTTAAGAATGTATAAGGATATAGTGTAATTGGCTTATAGGCTTAGTTGGAATCCTTTCCCTAGCAATCCATGATGCATACAAAAAACACGAACAATCGAATAAGCAAACTGAAACTGAAATTAAAGTTGAAAGTTTACTAAGAATGAAAAACATAATCTAAAAAGTAAACTAAAACGAAGAGAAATAGTCCCTTTTAATGTCCAAAGCATTTCCATTTATAGAGTTCCTGTTCAAATGACTGATTTAGGCTTAATACAATTGACTAAACATGTTTAGTTAAATTTGTGAAGACAAAAACACCTTTAGAAAATTAATTGGCCTCGTCGTAGTGGTCTTGTGACATCTTCAGGTCAGTGTCACGACATTGAGGGCAATATACTCATTACCTCGTCTAGGTTTGGTGTCGTGACATCACATGGCTGGTGACATGACATTGATGGTAGACTGCTTTATTAGAGGGTTTGGAGTGGGTGTTGCAGCATCCAAGCTTGGTGTTCTGACATCAGAGGCTTTCCACTGATTCCTTGGCCTGAATTGATGTCCTACACACTTAATCAACACATTAGTCTTCCCTTAGGCCAGAATTTGCCTACAAGGTCATAAAACACTCCAAAAATTATTATTTTATTACTTTTAAAGAAAAATGGAAAATACACTAAAACAATATATAATGGCTACAAAACAAGGTCACAAAATGTCAAAAAGGATTTAATTTGCCACAAAAAATTGTAATTTGAAACCAACTAACAACTGCACCTTTGATTGCACCTTTTATTACTCAATAGCAAGTGACAATTGCACCTCTGACTTGTAATTTGGGCATGGATTATGAAACCAACTATGACACTACAAAGAGTGGTCAACTCATTGGCTTTCTTCAAGATGCCTAACTTCTTTTTTTGAGACTAGATCTTTTAGCACTTCATTACCAATCCAAGAAAGAAGGTGAAGCTTGCTTCCATTGCAAATGACCGTGGTGGAAAAGCTAGTCTCAAGAAAAGGAGGTTCGGACTTTGGAAGAAAGTTAGTGAGCTTACCAATCTTCGTAGAATCAAGGTTGATTTTATCATTTATAGAAGCTTCACAATGTGTTGGCGATGTGCTCATCACACGCAATGGTGCAACGACTACTCTAATACTTGTGTGACACCTTGAGTGAAGAAGGTTAAACTTGCATGGATTATCAATGGACGTTTTAGAAGAATCGATCTAAAAAAGGGAGGTTTGAGTTATTGAAGAAAATCAGTGAGTTGAGCATTCAATACAGTTTCAAATATGGTGTCACCGTATATAGCATGGAAAACTATGAGCCAATAGTGTGGCCATCGCCCGACGAGGTACAACGTCTACATGAATTTTCACTGGAAATCCATGCCTATTTAAGTCTCTTTGACTTCCATGGTTTTGTTTGGTGACCTATCCTTTTTACCTTTACACTCTTTATATATTTGATTGAGGTTGAAGAAGAGAGTTTAGGTTGCTTTAATGAATTTTCCAATGAATCATTTATATATTGAAGGAGATAAGATAAGGGATTTAATGGCTGAGCTGGAATACAAAGTATTTCATGGATAGCTTGAATACTTTTTAAATTAATTCAGCAATTATAGGTTAAAAAATCCATTTGTCCAGATTCTGTAGATTATGGTAGGATTTGTACTATTATTCAATGCTTGTTATGGTAACATTTCTTTATATGGACTAGTTTACAAGGCTATATTTTGTTTCGAATAATTTGAATTTTGTGGTTGGTGGTAAGAAATTACAGTGGGCTTAAGAGGAATGCATTATGTTTTCATTAAAATAGTATGTCTTTTACAATTTGAGATTTAATTTGATTAGTTCAAGCAACTAGGGTTAAAAATTTTAAAAAAATCAAAATGATTTTGATTAAACATGTTATTTGGTTTTAGTTCATTTTTTTATGGAATTTAACTTGCTTTGTTTTTTTGTATTGATTGAAAGAATTTAGTTCAATTTTTTATGCTTAAAATCATAATAATGTTTAAAGGAAAAGATTTAACAAGTCTAAAATTCAAATCTCACCACTTTTTCTATGTTAGGTTATGACATTGTTGTATCAAAAGAAAGGTCGAGCATTGCAAAAATCCACTTTCTTAAGAAAGTTAGTGAGCCATTTGAGTTAAGGCCTATATTCGTTAAATTACAATTTGCAAACATGGTAATTGTCACATCTCAAAAATCGGGTTAGTAAAATTGGGTTGGTGAACAGAGAGTTGTCCCGCCCCCGAATTTCAAGGTTATCTTCGTACATCTATTAAAACATAAGTTTTTGATCTGATGGTTAAGTGATCGTAGAATTTTTCTTTGAAACCCAAGTTCGAATCTCCTCTGTCACATCATTTTTATTATTTTGCAAAGTTTTCTTCAAACTCTAAAGAGTGTGATGCATTGTTGTAAAAATAAATGGTGTAAAATTATTTAAAGGATAATCTATTGGCTTAATGGTTAATAATGAATAAAGATATAGTTTAATTGGATTATAGACTTAGTTCGAACCCTTTCCCTAGCAATCCATGATGCGTACAAAAAACACGACCAACCGAATAATCAAACTGAAACTGAAATTAAAGTTGAAAGTTTACTAAGAATGAAAAACGTAATCTAAAAAGTAAACTAAAACGAAGGGACATAGTCCCTTTTAATGTCTAGAGAATTTCCATTTATAGAGTTCCTGTTTAAATAACAGAGCTAGGCTTAATACAATTGACTAAACATGTTCAATTAAATTTGTGCGGACAAAAACACCTTTAGAAAATTAATTGGCCTCGTCGTAGCAGTGTTGCGAGATCTTCAAGTAGGTGTCATGACATTGAGGGAAATATACTCATTTCCTCCTCCAGGTTGGGTATCGTGACATCCCATGGCTAGTGTCGCGACATCACATGGCTAGTGTCATGACATTGCTGCCAGACTACTTCATTGGAGCGTCTGGAGTGGGTGTTGCAGCATTCAAGCTTGGTGTTGCAACATCGGAGGTGTTCCACTAACTCCTTGGCCTAAATTGATTTCCTACACACTTAATCAATACGTTAGTCTTCCCTTAGGCCCGAATTGGCTTAGAAGGTAATAAAACACTCCAAAAATTCTTATTTTATTACTTTCAACGAAAACATTACTAAAATGGAAAATACACTAAAACAATACATAATGGCTAGAAAACAAGGTCATGAAATATTAAAAAGGATTTAATTTACCACAAAAATATGTAATTTGAAACCAACTGATGACTGCACCTTTGATTGCACCTTTTATTACTCCATAGCATGTGACGATTTCACCTTTGACTTTTAATCTGGGCCTGGATTATGAAACCAACTTCGACACTGCAAAGAGTGGTAAACTCATTGGCTTTCTTCAAGATGCCTAACTTCCTTTCTTGAGACTAGATCTTCTAACACTTCATTACCAATCTAAGAAAGAAGGTGAAGCTTGTTTCCATTGCAAATGACCATGGTGGAAGAGCTAGTCTCAAGAAAAGGAGGTTCGGACTATGGAAGAAAGTTAGTGAGCTTACCAATATTCGTAGAATCAAGGTCGATTTTATCATCTATAGTAGCTTCACAGTGAGTTGGTGATGTTCTCATCACACGCAATGGTGCAACGACTACTCTAATACTTGTGTGACACCATGAATGAAGAAGGTGAAACTTACATGGATTATCAATGGAAGTTTTAGAAGAACCGGTCTAAAAAAGGGAGGTTTGATTTATTGAAGAAAATCAATGAGTTGAGCATTGAATGTGGTTTCGAAGATGGTGTTATGGTATATAGCCTGGAAAATAATAAGCCAATGGTGTGGCCATTGTTCTACGATGTACAAGGACTACATGAATTTTCACTGGAAATCCAAGCATTTTAAAGTCTCTTTGACTTTCATGGTTTTTGTTTGCCGACCTATCCTTCTTCCCTTTACACTCTCTATATATTCCATAGGGGTTGAAGAAGAGAGTTTAGGTTGCTTTAATGAATTTGCTAAAGAATCGTTTATATATTGAGGGAGATAAGATAAGGGATTTAATGGCTGAGCTGGAATACAAAGTATTTCGTGGCTAGCTTGAATATCTTTAAAATTAATTCAGCAGTTATAGGTTAAAAAATCCATTTGTCCAGATTCTGTAGATTATTTTAGGATTTGTTACCATTATTCAATGGTTGTTATTATAACATTTCTTTATATGGACTAGTTTACAAGGTCAGATTGTTTTTCTAATAATTTGAATTTTGTGGTTGGTGGTAAGAAAGTACGGTGGGATCAAGAAGAACGCATGATGTTTTCATTCAAATAGTATGAGTTTTAGAATTCAAGATTTAATTTGATTAGTTCAAGCAACTAGGGTTAAAAATTTTAAAAAATGAAAATGATTTCGAATAAACATGTTATTTGGTTTTAGTTCAATTTTTATAGAATTTAACTTGATTTCATTTTGGTATTAATTGAAAGCATTTAGTTCGATTTTTGGTCGATAAAATCATAATAATGTTTAAAGGACAACATTTAACAAGTCTAAAATTCAAATCTCACCACTTTTTCCTATGCTAGGTTATGACATTGTTGTACCAAAAGAAAAGTTAAGCAATGCAAAAATCCACTTTCTTAAGAAAGTTAGTGAGCCATTTGAGTTAAGCCCTATAGTCATTAAATTACAATTTGCAAACATGGTAATTGTCACATCTCAAAAAACGGGTTTGTAGAATTGGGTTGGTGAACCGAGAGTTGTCACGCCCCTGACTTTAAGTTTATCTTCGTAAGTTTATTAAAAAAATAAATTTCTGATATGATGGTTAAGTGATAGGGAAATTTTCCTTGAAACCCAAGTTTAAACCCCCTCTGTCGCATCATTTTATTATTTTGCAAATTTTTGTTCAAACCCTAAAAAGTGTCATGCCTTGTTGTAAAAATAAATGTTGTAAAATTATTTAAAGGATGAGCTATTGGCTTAATGGCTAAGAATGAATAATGAGATTGTGTAATTGGCTTATAGACCTGAGTTTGAATCCTTTCTTGAGCAAATAAAGAAATTTTGCTATTTTTTTCTCCTACGCCTTAAGTGTGTCATCCAAACTAGTGAAAACCTTATATATATATAAGTTATTTATTTTATTTTTCTACTTTTCTCACTTCTTTCCCTACCCTAGCCGTTCCTCTCCTCTCCCTCTCTGATTTTCTCTCAAATTTTCTCCTTTCTTCTTCCTTGTATCGTCCCTAGCTTAATGATTTTCACCATTTTTGTACTGCCTTGTTGATGTTAGAATTTGGCCTTCCATGCAGCCCATGCAGCAGCAAGAAGGTAGCACGTGAAAAAGCAAAGGTGGCCATGCAGTAGCCATTATTTCATGTGCAACAAGCATTTATTTTGTTCATTTTGAAATCCCTAGTCAATGTAATGTAATTTAGTTTCTTTCAAACTAGGTTAGGTTGATATTTTATGTAGACTTGATGTTGATTGAGCTGATTATATCAGCTATACAATATGTGCAAGCTAAGTTTTCAAGTTTCCATGTAATTTAGTGGTATTAGGTAAACATTAGGTGATGATAAGCTAAGTTTTGAATTGTCATATGTAATGGCAGTATGCCAATGATGTTTTGGTAATGAAATACAATAGAATTTCATCTATCTTGTGCTCTATTTTTTTCTTTTTTGCTTCTCGATTCTTTTCTGTTAGCAAATTGCTGTTGGTTTTTCTTTTTTTCTTCCGCTGCAAGTGTCGAGCCTTGAAGCTCAAGCTTCAGCTGATTATTGCTGCTTATTGATCAAAGTTCCAACAATTGGTATCTAGAACCATTGTCTTAAAGGACCTGTTGTTGTCAAAAACTAAAATCGAATGGCTGCAAACTTTTCTCCAGCAGCACCACCAGTTTTCAGTGGTGAAGGGTTCCACATGTGGGCTGTGAAGATGAAGACTTACCTGCAAGCATTTGATCTATGGGAGGTAATTAACACCGATGCTGAGCCAGCTCCTCTTCGAGCCAATCCAACAGTGGCTCAGATGAGGCAGCATGCCGAAGAGAGGACCAAAAGGCACAAGGCCATGTCATGCATTCAGAACTGTGTATCTAATGTTATTTTCACCAGGATCATGTCCTGTGAAACACCAAAGCAGGCCTGGGACAAGCTCAAGCAGGAGTTCCAAGGCACTGAAAGAACTAGGCAATAGCAGTTGCTGACCTTAAGAAGAGATTTTGAAAATCTCGAAATGAAGGAAGAAGAAATAGTGAAACAATATTTTGATATAATTATGGCTGTGGTCAACAGCATAAGATTGATAGGAGAAGAGTTTAGTGAGGCAAGAATTGTGGAGAAGGTTATCTCAACACTGCTTGAGAGATATGAAGCAAAAATCTCATCCCTTGAGGATTCGAGAGACTTGGCCAACATCTCCTTGACTGAGCTTATTAATGCTTTGTATACTCAGGAGCAAAAGAGGGCCAGTAGACTGTAAGAACACCAAGAAGGTGCCTTTCAAGCCAAAAGAAAGCCAGCCTTGAGCACTTTTGCCTACAAAGGCAAGAAGGTTTTGAAAAATAGGCCGGAGCCTGATGCTGCAAGGAGTGGTGAGCAGCTTTGCAGATTTTGTAAAAGACCAGGTCATCCTGAAGACAAATGCTGGTTCAGGCCAGATGCAATATGCCAGTGTTTCAAGAAGAAGGGCCATGTTGAAAGGGTTTGCAAAAATAAGGGCAGACCAAGATAGGCTCAACATCAACAGCCAAAGGCTGAGGCTCGAGTAGCTGAAGAAGGGAGTGATCATGAGGATCAAGTCTTTGCCGTGTCTTGCTCAGATGGTGAGAAAAAAAGGCTTAAAAGGATAGCTCCTTGACAGTGGCTGCAACTAACCATATGTCGCCAGATGCATCAATCTTCAAGACCTTGGACAGGAGCTGCCAAACCAAGGTTAAAGTTGGCAATGGCCAGTTTATCAAGGCTGAAGGCAAAGGGGATGTGTTGATATGCACTTCCACAGGTAACAAGCTCATCTCAAATGTGTTGCTTGTACCTGAAATTGACAAAAACTTGCTCAGCATAGCTCAGCTGCTTGACAAGGGATACTCAGTGGTGTTCAAGGGCAATGAGTGCCAAATAGCTGATCCAAAAGGATCAAGCTTCATGACAGTCACCATGACTGATAAGTGTTTTGAAGTCAATTGGTCAAGTGGCTCAAACTTAGCTTACACAGCCTCAACAGATGAGTCGAAGCTTTGGCACCAGAGGCTTGGGCATGCTAACTTCAGATCCATGGCCAAGATGATCAGTGAAGACTTGGTTGAAAACTTCACTAACACAATGAGGTAAGAAGATGTTTGTGAAGTATGTGAGCTTGGAAAACAGGCCAGGCAACCATTTCCCTCGAATCAAGCCTGGAGAGCATCAGAGAAGCTTCAGCTTGTGCACACTGATGTATGTGGACCTATGAAGACTGAATCACTCAGTGAAAATAGGTACTTCATACTTCTCATTGATGATTATTCAAGGTTTTGCTGGATTCATTTTTTAAAGCAGAAATCAGAAGTGGCTCAAGTGTTTTTAAAGTTCAAAGCACAAGCAGAAACAGAAAAAGGTTGCAAGCTCAAGACTATTAGGTCAGACAATGGAGCTAAATACATCTCAGCTCAGTTCCAAGCCATTTGCACTGATGCTGGCATCAAACATCAGCTGACCAATGTGTACACACCTTAACAAAATGGGGTCAGTGAAAGAAATAATATGAGCTTGCTAGATATGGCTAGATGCCTTTTGTTTGAGAAAAATATGCCCCAAATCATGTGGGCTGAAGTAGTTAACACTGCTGTTTATCTTCAGAATAGGCTTCCAACAAAGGCCTTAGCTCACAAGACACCTTTTGAAGCTTGGTTCGGGTTCAAGCCATCATTGGCTCATTTGAAGGTCTTTGGCTGCCTATGCTATGCTCAAGTGCCATCAGTGAAGATAGACAAGCTGTCAAAGAGGGCCCAACCTGGTGTTCTAGGTGGCTACAGCTCAGTTAAGAAAGGTTATAGGATCTTAGATCCTTCAACAAAAAAAGATTCAAGTGAGTAGGGATGTTGTCTTTGATGAGAATGCATGCTGGAATTGGGAAAAGAATCAGCCAGAGGTTACTTCTGAAGAACTTATAGCAGGTCAGACTCAATCTGTTCTAATTGGTTCAGAAATTGACATTGATGATGTCCCAATCAGAGGCACCAGACCTTTAGCTGAGGTTTATGAAAGGGCTCAAGTGGCCAGAGTGGAGCCAACCTGCTTTGAAGAAGCTGAAGTTTAGCAGGGCTGGAAACAAGCCATGCTTGATGAGATTTAATGATAGAGAAAAATCAGACATGGGAGCTGGTTGAAAATCCAACATAAAGGAAGACCATTGGTGTTAAATGGGTCTACGAGCAAAGCAAAATGTTGATGGTAGCCTAAACAAGCTGAAAGCTAGGCTTGTAATCAAGGGGTTTAGTCAAAGATATGGCCTGGACTACATGGAGACCTTTGCACCAGTAGCCAGGCTTGACACCATAAGATTGCTAGTTGTTTTGGTAGCACAAAAGCAATAGAGTATACATCAGTTTGATGTGAAATCTGCTTTCTTTAATGGCTTCCTTGAAGAGGAGATTTACATTGACCAGCCCCAAGGCTTTATTGTGCAAGGCAAGGAACACATGGTGTATAGGGTTAAAAAGGCCCTATATGGAAACAAGCTCCTAGAGCTTGGTATGCTCGAATTGATAATTATCTGGTCAGCTTGGGATTTGAGAGAAGTGCTAGTGAACCAAAACTCTTTGTCAAGAAAAATGAAGTTGAAACACAACTCATTGTGTCTCTGTATGTAGATGATCTCTTGGTGACAGGAGGAGACCAAAGCATAGTAGCTGACTTCAAGGCCAAAATGATGAAGATGTTTGAAATGTCTGACTTGGGGCAGATGACTTATTTTCTTGGAATGGAGGTCTCCCAGACAGAAAAAGGAATCTTCTTAGGCCAGCAAACATTTGCCTTGAAAATCTTAAAAAAGTTCTCTATGGAGAATAGCAAGCCAACAAGCACTCCTATAGTAGTTGGATTGAAATTGTCAAGCCAAGATGAACATGATCGAGTGGATGAATTTACCTATAGAAGCCTAGTGGGATGCCTACTCTATTTGACAGCAAGCAGGCCTGACATCATGTTTGCTGTAAGCATGCTATCGAGATTCATGCATTGCTGCAATAGGCAGCATTTTCAAGCAGCAAAAAGAATGCTCAGGTACATCAAAGGCACCCTGAGCTATGGTTTAAAGTTCAACAAAGCTGAAAACATGAAACTAGTAGGCTATACAGACAGTGATTGGGCTGGATCGAAGGATGATATGAAGAGCACTTCTGGCTATGCATTTACACTTGGTTCAGCAATGTTTTGCTGGTGCTCAAAGAAGCAAAGTCTGGTGGCTCAATCAATAGCAGAAGCTGGGTATGTTGCTACTGTTACTGCTGTGAATCAAGCCATATGACTGAGGAAAATTCTAGCTGATTTGAACCTACAACAAGAGGGAGCAACAGAAATCCTATGTGACAACAAGTCGGCTGTTACAATTGCAAAGAACCCTATCTTCCATGGTAGAACCAAACACTTCAATATCAAGCTACATGTGGTAAGGGAGATGGAGCAAGCTCAAGAGATTGAGCTGATTCATTGTAATTCTGAGGATCAAATTGCTGACAGTTTCACCAAGGCCCTCAATGCAACAAGGTTCATTAAGTTGAGGAAGGAGCTAGGAGTTTGCAGCATGGAGACCAAGGAGGAGTGTTAGAATTTGGCCTTCCATGCAACCCATGCAGCAGCAAGAAGGCAGCACGTGAAGAAGCAAAGGTGGCCATGCAGTAGCCATTATTTCATGTGCAACAAGCTTTTATTTTGTTCATTTTGAAATCCCTAGTCAATGTAATGTAATTTAGTTTCTTTCAAACTAGGTTAGGTTGATATTTTATGTAGACTTGATGTTGATTGAGCTGATTAAATCAGCTATACAATGTGTGCAAGCTAAGTTTTCAAGTTTCCATGTAATTTAGTGGTATTAGGTAAACATTAGGTGATGATTAGCTAAGTTTTGAATCGTCATATGTAATGGCTGTATGCCAATGATGTTTTGGTAATGAAATACAATAGAATTTCATCCATCTTATGCTCTATTTTTTTCTTTTTTGCTTCTCGATTCTTTTCTGTTAGCAAATTGCTGCTAGTTTTTCTTTTTTTCTTTTGCTGCAAGTCTCGAGCCTTGAAGCTCAAGCTTCAGCTGATTACTGCTGCTTGTTGATCAAAGTTCCGACAGTTGCTCTATTACTTGGTACTATTCCTCCATTCTTATTGCTGGCATTTTTAATCATGTAATCAGCCTCTTTGCTTCCCTAAAACCCTCCTTTGAGCCACCTAAATTAGCCTCTCCTTGCTGCCATTAAACCTTCATTTTCGCCCCATTTTCTCCACTCGTGGTGTACTGATTGTTTCCTTTTGCTTATTGATTATTATTCTGTTGCTTGTCAATTTTTGTTGCTATTCTTACAACCATTTTATTACTGTTTCCAGCCTCTAAAATTCATCCCCTTTGAATCCAAAACCTATTTTTGTGCCACCCTAAATCAACCACATTCTTGCTGCAGCTTGTGGTGGTATGCCACCCCTTGCTGTACCACTTTTAGGCTACTATTTTTCTCTTCTTTTTCCTCCTATTGCAACAGTGTTTTCCTAATTTTTCCTTTATTTAAAGAAACCCTTAAAATTCTTAATTAAGTCTGTATATGATCCTGTTCATCTGACATCTCAGATCTAGTTATCGGGTAGTGTAAGTGTAGTTCTATGCGAGATCTTGCATTGTTTTGATTTCACTTATAGTTGTTGCCATGGTCGAATGCTCTGAGGCCTTAACGTGATTTTCAATTACTGATTTTTAAGTATTCTTTCAATCTTAGGTACTTATTTTAATGTCCCGAATCAACAGTAAAGTTAGATTTTATTCGTGCCCTTGTTTCACATCACATTAATGTAAGTTGCCGTGACGATTTGGATTTAAAAATTTGTTGGTGTAACATTGATTTGGCCAAACCCTTAGAGGGTGTTTTAAGGCTAGTTTTAATAGTATTTTAATGCATTAAATGCTATAATTTAGTTTTAGGCATTTTTAAGTTTTAAGTGTGGTAGTGTAAACTTTGCGGATTAGTGCTAGGGACTTGCGAATTGAGATGTAGGTCTTTTCCTTTGTTTAATTAGTCTAAATTTTTTATAAAATATGTTTAAATGAAAAATTTTCTTGCTGGTTATTGAATGGCTGAATGGCCTAATTGCTAATAAAAGAGGTGTCGAGCTAGGTACGTACTCTAATTGAAAGTTGATTGTTAAAGGACCTGTTGGGACCGATTGTGATGTGTATGAGCTCAATGTGATTTATGCCTTTGTGCTGTAATTTGTTGATAGTATATTTGGTATATCAAATCTTTGTTTGCTAAGTTCTATTGAGAATATGTGAATTGTATGCATGTATAGCATGCTGAATTTTGAGACACTGATTGATGTACATGTAAAATGCCATGTATGATATTGAGCTTGTATATATTTAAAATTACATACCTTATGTGAAAAGGACTGTATGGAAAGCATATATGCATGCTATTGTTACTATAAATGAAAAGTATGCAAGGCATATACCAACACTCACTATTGATACGCATGTTAAGCATGCCATTGTACTGAGATTGAAAATGATAGCATGGTTTGCTCACTAATTGTATGCCATTTTGCATCTGCATGGGGTGGGTTATTGTGGTCTACGGAGGAGTTCCATAGAGTACCGACAGTAGTTAAAGTCTGTATTATTATTTTTAGTGCACAACATCGAGAGTACCGAGGAGATTGACAATTTTATCACATTATTGGTAGCTTGTCCACACTATTGGCCATTTATCTGCATTACCGATACTGGTGGCTTGTCCACAATACTGGTAGCTTGTTTGCATATATATTATAGTTTATTTGCACTAATGTACAGATGTTTTATCCACATCGAGCTTCGGCTCGCACTATTTGGTCTTCGGTAGACGAGTTTTGAGGAACTCATGGTATGTAGCGAATGGTAGGGTAGGAACCTTTCCATTGCATCATTTACATCATACCATGCTCATACATCGATTCATTAATTGCTATGAACTTTTATTGATGGCATTGATTGATGAACTACTAAGTTCGTAATTGTTACCATATTGATGATTCTATAATTTACTATAATTGAACCAGTATCTGTGTAAATAACTTGTTTGACTCACACTGACTTTCATAAGCTCACTCCCCAACAATGTTTAACTTTTTAGGTAAACCTGAAAACTAGGACCGACCTCAGCATACAGAGCATGGCCTCGACATCAGACTATTTTTTTAAATAAGTATTACTAATAAGTCTCTATTGGTTTTGGTTTGTAATTTTTAATGTCTTTGGTTTGTGGCTTGATTATTTTTTATTTGGGGAGTTTTGTATGCATGGATTACTTAAGCATAATAATAGGGAAATGCATGATATCTGGCTTAAATAAAATTTGACATTGTTCTCCAATTTCTGCTACATTGTAAAGAAATCATTTTTGAAAAAAAAATTAGTAAGACAACTAGATTCCTAAAAGGACATGAATAATGGTTTTTTCGTTGCATTAGTTAACATCGAGTTTTTACAAAGTAGAGCGGCAAACAAATAGTTTTTCTAAAGCAACACTTTCTACACTAAAATAAATCTTAAATACAGTTGACCTAATAAATGAATGTTTTTTAAACTAACTCAAAGTAAAACCATAATTTTTCCTCTAAAATGAGTTGATTTAAGGTATTCAAAAGTATCGTAAGTTAGCTTAGTCATTTCTGTGGCTAATGCAGTCTTCATAATCTGGCCATAAAGTGTAGGCTGAGTTAGGGAGGTTACATTTAGTGGTATCAAATCTAGGTTCATAAACTCGACCTAAAGTTTTAAAAGGGTCTGCATGTATTCATTGGGGTATTTTGGGAAAAACAAGCCACAAAATTTTTTGAAAATGATTTTCTTTAAAGAAAAACAAGTGCAAGACTTCGATACTGGTTGCCGTAGACATATAACCCTAAACACTAGGAGTGTATTGCTATAGACATATAACTGAAATAATTAGTGATTATATTTTTCAGAAACTATAAGATAAGAAACTGAAAACAATTGAAATTAACTAGTGAATGATTTCTGAAATTATAGATCAAACTTAAGATCCTAAACTAAATAATGAACATGTAACACCCCTCACCCGTATTCAACGCCGAAATAGGGTTACGGAGCATTATCGGACTTATAACAAATATAACTGTACTTTTCTCATACATTCGATCAAATCATACAATCATCATTCAATCTCAATCAATTTTTCCATTATAATAGCCTACAAGGCCTTAAACATGCTTTAGAAATAGTTTGTGACTAAACAGATAATTCAGAACAAATTTGGGAAACTTAGAAAATTTTGCTTCAAACAGGGGACACATGCCTGTGTGGGTAGGCCGTGTGTCTCACACGGTCACTAGACACGCACGTGTCACCGACCGTGTGAAAACAGGGGGTACATACTGACTTGGGTCACAAGGCCAACCACACGCCCGTGTGTCTAGCCCGTGTGCCTTTTAAAGTGGCCACACACGCTCGTGTACCATGCCATGTGCTAGGTCGTGCCAAACCTGTAGGGTATACTGACTTATGCAACACGGCCAAGTTACACGCCCGTGTGCTAGGCCGTGTGCCAATTAGGGGTATACTGACTTGTACCACACGGCCAGTCACACGTCTATATGTGAGACCGTGTGGAGTATATTGACTTCATTTTAATTTCAACACCAGGGGACACACGACTGTTTAACATGACCGTGTGTCATACACGACTGAGACACACGCTCGTGTCTCTGTCCGTGTGGACAAAAGTAGGCTATTTGCAAAGCCATTTTGCCACCCTATTTTTTATATACTTGCACAAGCATAAATTGCAACATTTTATAACCCAATAAGCAGCCAAACCATAACATTTCATACACATATTATACAACCTTAACATAATATTCAAATACCTAATTAATATCATGCATTTTCCATTCATATGCCTATTACATATCAAGAAAACATTTGCATATTTCTATTCCATCTACTACTTGCCAAAACATACCATATTTGAATACTTATACACAACCAAAATATTATACCAAGTAAAGCCAAATCACATGGTTTTATCTTATACCACAACATGTACCAAAATCACTACCACAAGTAACCATAACTATCATCTTTATAACTAGCCTATACATGCCATATTTACATATATCCATAAGTTCAAAGGTACCAATTGGTAACTGGATAGTGTGTTGCGTAACTTCGACTTATCCAAATCGAGCGAGCTATTAAACTTCTATAAAACATGAAAAAGAAACAGAGTAAGCTTTATAGCTTAGTAAGCCCGTATAATTAAGAAATTAACTTACCATTTATACATAACCAAACAATTAAACAAAGTATATCAAATTCACTTGCCAAATGCCTATACACAAGCATTCACCAATATGTTAGTCTCATAAGTACATATAATCAACCTTTATCTCAATTTAATACTCAATATATTGTATCATATCAAATTCATGTATCACATATATCATTTGTAACATTTCCCTCTCAATCATATAAACAATAATTCATTCGATAACAGTAACTCATCCGTTTAAACAATACTTCATCCATATAATAGTAATTCATCCGTGTAACACATAGCTTTTTCACATAACCAATAACAGAATTTATGCTCGTTGAACCTATTAGAGTATCGAGGGATACTCGGGTGATATACATTACATATAAATCATTAATTCATCGATTCATTATCATTTCCGCTCTTTCGAGCTATGATCAGTAAGCTCCTCCTGAGCTGATGGACAGTAAGCTCTATTGAGCTGAAGCGGTAAGCTCTAACGAGCTAAAAATAGTAAGCTCTTACGAGCTGATATATCGGCAAGCTCATACGAGCTGTAGTGAGTTTGCAACACTTGCAGGATCTTGACCAAAACAGTAACCCTAGTGACATGTCACTCATATCCGACGAATTCCTATGGTTCAAACGGGGCTCGATAACCATCAGACTATATCAATAAGGCATTTGAATTTCAAGTAGATCAATTTGTAACAGCCCAATTTATACCCTAGTCAGAATAGTGGTTTCGGGACCACAAATCTGAGTCAAAAAATATTTAAATATTATTTTTGGTGTTTGCAGTATGTGAATTAATATGTGTGAAAGTTTCGTGTGAAAATTTTATCGTTTGTGTGCTCGATTTTATAAAAGGACTTAATCGCAGAAAATGTAAAAGTTGTGTTCTACTTGATGAAGTGCTGAATTGACATGGCTTCTTAAATGAAAGGTCCTTATGTTGTAAATGGACCATTGAATTTATGAATGGACATATATGCCAAGGGTTAGTGGATTTTAAATGTGTTTAATAAGGCTATTTTGGTAAATGATGAATTAATGTTTATTAATTAAAACAAAAACAATTTGATGGCTATTATCATCTTCTTTCACCGATTCTAGAAGAAAAAGAAAGGGTTTTAAGCTTTGTTTCATTCATCCATCAACAAGGCTTAATTGAGGTATGATTTTGATCTGTTCTCGATAATTTCTACGTTTTTGTGATTGTTGCTTTGTGTTCTACAAAGCCCATGCTTAAATTCATGAAATTAATGATTATTTTGAATTATTCCATTTTTGATTTTGTGAGCTTTGTGATGTTTGATGATGAAAACTAAGTGTTTGATGATTAATATACATATTTTTTTAAAGTGATTTTGAGTAAAAATGCATTTTTGGGATTTAATTGAGAAATGTGAAAACTTTGTGTTGAAATTGAAATAAATATGAAATATGGGCTGATATGGGCACTATGGTAATTTGGCTAAGCATGGATTAAATTGGATTTTGCGAATTTGATGTATTTGTGAAATAAGGACTAAAATGCTAAAGTGTGAAATTATAAGGGCTAAAGTGCAAAATGCCCTAATTGTGTGTTTGTGAATTGAATTGAGTAAAGATGAGATTGAATGAGTTGAATTTGATATTATATATATATATATATCAAGAAAAGAGAAATTCGGACCTAGATCGAGGTAAGAAAAAATGCTCGATTGATCAGCTAGTATCGTTGTTTCTATGTCTGAGGTAAGTTCGTGTATAATACTATTGTTTAAATAATGTTCATATGTGATGAAATGAATGGAAATGTGATTGTGGAGTTTGGTAATGTGAAATGTGAGTTCGAAGATATGTGGCACTAAGTATGCATAAATAGAATCGTTACAGTGATGAATGGCACTAAGTGTGCGAGATAAAGAAAGCATCGACTATATTATTTGGTACTACTTGTGCGATACCGAGACAAATTTGGTTTAATGTTGGCACTAAGTGTGCGATATTATTATAGCTTTGACCAATTAATTGGCACTAAGTGTGCGAGTTCATCGAACGTTTAAAGAGGATCGAATGAATTATGGCATCGAGCATTGAAGTGGTAAATGTGATAGATAAATATGTATTGGTACAGGTATGTACAGAACCTTAGTGGTTGATGATATTGTGTATGAGATATATGGAAGATTATGTGAATGAATGATGAAAAGAGTTGGATTGAGTAGCATTATAAATGCTTGTATATAAACCTATAGATATGGTATGAAAGTGAGTAATAGCCATGGATGAGATTGAGTAGTGATCTGAATTGAACTAAATGTTAGTTAATTTTGCATACTGAATTTGAATTATTGAGTTAATTATGTTATATTACGAACTTACTAAGCTTTAAAGCTTACTGTGTAAAGCCTTTCTCTGTTTTATAGTGGTATTTAAGCTAGCTAGGATCCAGGGATCGTCAGTAACTCAATCACACTATCGGATATCTATTTTGGTACCTTTTGAAAGTTGTATTTATGGTATATGGCATGTATAGGCTAGTGAGGTTGTGGAATGTTTTGAGATGTATAAATCTTGCCATGTGATATGGCTTGATAATGGATGAGACTTTGGATTGATTTTGGTATATGTTTTGCTATGTGAAAATGGTGTATGTGATGTGTATATATGGACTTGTGTGAATGGCCATTATGGTATGCTTTAGTGAAATAGAAATAGTATGTTTCATACTTGATTTGGTAGTTGAGATGGTGAATATATTGCATGTTTGAAATCGTTTGAAATGAGATGTGAATCATGTGCTTTTGGTATGGAATTGGCTCATGAAATGGACATGTTTTGAGTTGGAATTGTATATGGAAATGAATGAGGATATTGTAGCATGAATTGTGCATGTTTTGTTAGGGTTTTGACCATTAATTGGGTATGAATTGAGTATAGAGTAATGTTTGTAGGAATGACCCAAAATGGGTGGCAATTTGGCCTTGTAAATGGCCTATAATTGCCCACACGGTTGAGCACACAGGCGTATGTCTCGACCGTGTCCTTCAATGTCCCAATTCGAAGCAAGTCAGACTTGCACACATGTTAGACACACGAGTGTGTGACAGGCCGTGTGATTCAAGTCAGTGTTGCACACAGGGTAAGACATGGTCTAAGGCATGGCCGTGTGAGGCACACGGCCTAGCCACACGGGCGTGTGCCCTGTTTTGAAGATAAAATTTTTAAAGTTTTGTAAAATTTTTCAATGCGATCTGTTTAGTCTCAAAACACTTCTAAATCATTTTTAAGGTCTCGTAGACCTTCTAAAGGGACTTTGTGTTATTGATTAACTATGAAATGCTGATGTGTGAGCAATGGTTGTTCAAATGTTATAATTCAACCGTTAATACCTCGTAACCCTAGTCCAGCGATGGATACGGGTTAGGGGTGTTACACAATTACTCAATTACATACATTCATTTCAAATAATTACAAGTATTTAAAATTTCGATTCTAATTATACGAACTTACCTCGAGTTGCTCGGATGGAAATTATCGACTATTCGTCCACTTTTCCTTTTCCCCGATCTAATCCCAATCTCGAATTATCTTGATTTATATATTATCAAAATCAGCTTATTTAATCAACTATTTATTCAATTTAGTCCAAAACAGACATTAGGGCTATTTTACACATTTGCCCCTAAACTTTCACATTTTTACAATTTAGTCCTTATCACATAAAATTGCAAATTCATGCAATTTAGTACAAACCCATGCTTAGCCGAATTTAATTCATGTTACTAGCAGCCCATATTTTCAATTTATTCACACTTTTAACCACTACATTTCACATTTTCTCAATTTAATCCTTTTTTGACATTTTTGTCAAAAATCACTTTACAAAAGCTATTAATCTAACATTAAACCTTCCAAATCTATCCTAAATCATCAAATTACTCAAGCATTAAATAATGGAAACATGATAAATCTTTAATAGTTTTGAAATTTAAGGAACGGGCTAGCTAGAATTCGAACCAACTATCTCAAAAACGTAAAATTCATTAAAAACGAGACAAAACACATACCTAATTGCTTGAATTTGACTTAGCTGAATGAAAAAACCTATTTTATTCTTCTTATTCTTTAATTTCGGTTCAAAGATGATAAGGAAAGCCTTTAATTTGGTTTTTGGTTTTATTTAATTTACATTAATTAATCAAATTACCATTTTAACCTTAATAACCTTTAATAACTACACCAAAAACCACTCCACGACCATCTACCAACTCTCAAATGGGTTAATTACCACTTAAGGACCTTTAATTTAAGGTTTTATAGCTATTAGATACTTTTAGCTAATAGAACTCTACTTTTACACTTTACACGATTTAGTCCTTTTTTCTTGAATTAACCATTCAAACAGTAAAATTTATTTACGAAAATTTCACACAATAATTCTATCATGCTATAAAATTTGATAAAATAATAAAATAAATATTTTGACTTCAGATTTGTGGTCCCGAAACCACTGTTTCGATTTGACTAAAAATGGGCTGTTACAGAACAATCGTAGTATGACAAACGTTGGGGCTCAGCATTGAGCTGCCCAAGTTGAGTAATTTGCCTATCAAGGAATTGTGCCTGACTCTGAGACAAACAACACCGTGATTGTGCCTACTATCGAAGGAAGTGAGCAAGAGACTGGGGATGATGCGGTGTCTCGAGCAATGTTGGGAGTCTTAGAAAAGGTTTTCAAGATTATGGTTGAGAAGACTAAGTTGAAGCGAACTAGAAGAGCCAGACTTCTGCAGAATATTGTAGTAGCTATTGCTGGAGGAACTATTGGATCAATTAGGTTTATGGTTTGTAGATACTGTGATAAGCATCATCTGGGTGAATGTTGGAAAAAGCTAGTAGCCTGTTTAGGTTGTGGCTCGGTAGAACACAAAATTAAAGATTGTTCTTGCTGGGTTGATCAAATACAAGCTTCAACATAGAATTAGGGAAAGATCAGGTTACAGAACCGGAAGGTTAATCAGATTCCCTAGAGGGGTCGTGTTCAAAACCGTAATAGTAGTCAAGGATAGACAGCACCGGATCAGGGTGCCAATCGAGCTAAGGCTAGGCAACCTACTTTGATGTATGCGCACTAGAATTATCACTCGTTTTGCTACTACAAATATCACAAGTCATCGTGAAAGCTTGAAAAGAATACAACACTCAAAAAGAAAAATTAAACAAATGATAAACCATAAAAGTAACATATTTCAATCCCATATTCAGTATGCTTTTGGATGATTTAAGCCTCAATTTATATAAAAAGGTGCTCTTAATCCTTTCTTTTCATGTCTTATATTCAGGAAAGCACCCGAGGATAAAAAGAACGAGAAACGGGCCCAAAACGGAGTAGATTGGGCCAAAGTGGAGATCGACATGGCCTGGACTTAAGCCCACATGGCCGTGCCATGTCAATCATCTAGAACACAGCCTCACCCTCGATTTACACGGCCGTGCCTCATTAAAGAAGTCCGAACACGGCTTGAAGACTTGTCACATGGGCGTGTGACATGGCTGTGGCCCTGTCGTGGCAAAGAGCAATTTCATTCGGATTTGGATACTTTGGGGCTAAGAAATACATTCCAAAAGCCTATATAAACCCCCTAAGTGTTACCTGAAAAGGGGGCGGTTATGGTATGGTGAAGATTAATTTTGATGTGGCCTTTCTTAACAACAAGGCTTGGTTCGGGTTGATCGCTAGGGATAACGATGACTTTGTTTATGGAGGGCGTATGGGGTCGGCTGACAAGGTTCTTAATGCTGAGTGGGGGGAGTTTCGAGCTTTGGAAGAAAGCATTAACTACGTGTGCATGAGGGGCTGGAAAAAAGTAATTATTGAGACGGACTGTGCGAGCATTGCCAACAGATTTAAAAAAAGAGCGGTGGACCTTACTGTCATGGGCCATTATATGCGCGACCTGTCTAAGCAAATTGACTTTTTTATTTTTTTCAATTTTAATTGGGTGCCTAGGACTTGTAATAGAGTAGCGGACAACTTGTGCAAGTTGTCCATGAAAAATTCTAGTTTTTGTGATTTTGATGTTGATTATCTGAAGGATGTTCACAATGTTATTTTAGATGATGCAATAAAATGAGGTGACCTTTTATGGGTCTTTTTATCAAAAAAAAGGGGACGGTTAGCCAGGCCAAGGAGCCAAGCCGAAAAGGTCAGAGTTGTGGGAATTACTCGAAGATAGCCAGTTGATCCATCCCAAGAAGCTGAAATTCTACTCAAGACGACAGATCTCTCCTTCAATTTCTTCAGGGGGTTTTAGGGATTTCTTATGTTTTGTTTTATATTTTCTCTTGAGATGTTTTATTTATTTATTATGAACTAAACCCTTCAGATACCTGAAGGGGATGAAACCTAGATGAATCTTGTTATTGTTTTCTGAACTATAAGATAAATACTTGATTTGTTCTTAATTATGTGTGCTTAATTCTTGCGTTAATGTTTCCCGAATATTAATTCAAGTATGATGTGCTTAGGTGGTGGAGCAAAAGTCCCTGCCTATTCATAGATCTAACATAATTAAAGCGGAGTCGTTCGCACGCCTAGAGATAGGGTGATGAGATTTTGTCGAATTAGGGTGAAACCTAATATGAGAGTTTATAGATCGATTTACTGCTATTCTAGGGGGTTATTAATGGGAAAGAGATTTCAATTAATTAACCTAGGGTTAGACGTTATTCGCCTCGAGAGAGGGTTTAATATAAATTAGGGAATCCTATGGATCAAGTCAAGTGAATAAATCGTATGGTTCAGGGTTAAATAACAAGTGAAGTCTAGGTGGATTCTTCCTGAGGGTATCGTCTTGATCAACTGAGTTTTTCTTCAAGTTATTTCCCAATTTATTCTTTTTGTCTTAGCGTCTTAGCTTAGTAATTAGTTAAATTTAGATTAAAACAACTTCACTTATTTAGGGCTAAATAATAAAAAGAAAGTTAGTATTAGTACTTTTAGTTCTTTTGGGTTCGATAATCCGGTCTTGCCTAAGCTATACTACTGTTCGATAGGTACACTTGCCTTTAATCGTTGTCAGAGTTAGTTTCCAGGTTCGATCATTCTCATTATAAATTTTAAAACTCTGATTTCAGCGATTAAGTTTTTGGCGTCGTTGCCGGGGAACTAAAATATTAAGAAAGCTCTATTTTTATTACTTCAGCCATTATTTTTTATTTTTTGCAATTTACTTTCATTTGGTTAAATTTTGATTTTGCTAAATTCTCTTTCTTTCTTTCTCAGCAGGTACCTCTAGTTTATGACTAGAAGGAACCCGAGAGGACCATTGGTATACGACAGTGATATTGAAGCTACCGCTTGAAGGAATCAAAGAGAAATCAGGCGAGCCCTGAATTACATAGAGGAAAATCAAGAAGGCAGATCCAATCCTATTGAAGGGATGGACGAAAATAATCCACAGCCACATGATGTGGGAGAAAACAATGCCCCCCGTACTATGTTTGATTATGCTAAACCACATTTAACAAGAGCAGAATCGAGTATTGTTAGGCCCTCTATAGCTGCTAATAATTTTGAATTAAAGCCTAACACAATACAAATGATTCAACAATTTGTTCAATTTGATGGTTTACAGGATGAAGACCCAAAAACTCATATAGCTAATTTTTTAGAGTTCTGTGATACCTTCACAATAAATGGCGTTTCTGATGATGCCATACATCTTCGATTATTTCCCTTTTCATTAAGGAATGAAGCCAAACAGTGGTTAAACTCGTTACCACGAGGGTCAATCACTACATGGGAACAAATGACCGAAAAATTTCTATTAAAATATTTCCCACCGGCCAAAACAGCCAAATTACGGAATGATATATCTTCTTTTGTGCAGATGGATTTAGAGACATTATACGACGCATGGGAGAGATACAAGGATCTTTTGAGAATGTGTCCGCACCATGGTCTACCCTTATGGCAATTAATTGATTCAAACCTTCTATAACGGTGTAAATCCCTCAACGAGGTAATTAATTGATTCAGCCGCCGGTGGAACCCTGAACAATAGAACTCCTGAAGCAGCCTACGAGTTCATTGAAGAGATGTCACTGAATAACTATCAGTGGCAAGTTACAAGGACTAAACCGACAAAATCAGTAGGAGTTTACAGCCTCGATGCAGTGACCACACTATCAACACAGATAGAGATGATGAATAAAAAGCTTGATAGTTTGTGTTCTTCGCAGGTACACCCAGTCATGTAGTGCGACGCAGGTGGAACTATGGCGAATCCTGAGTACCCACCCTACCAACCAGGCGCAGAGAGCGAACAGATGAACTATATAGGTAATTATTTCAGATCCAATAATAATCCTTATAGTAATACTTACTATCCAGGTTGGAGGAACCACCCAAATTTTTCATGGGGAGGTCAAGGAAATCAAAGACAACAACCTCCTCAAAATTTCCAAAATCAGCCATATCCGCAAGAGAAGAAACCAAACCTCGAAGAGATGCTGACAAAATTCATGTCAGCCACAGAAAATCGTCTCCAAGATACAGAGAAAACACTTAAAAGTCAACAAACATCGGTTGAAGAGACCATGAACCAAGTTGGGAAACTCACTGAGTCAGTCGGGGAACTCACTAAATCAGTTGGACTACTTACTGAGATGGTTTGTGAGACACGGGCAGAAATTTTCTCTAAGAAAATAGAACAGGTAAAGGCAGTAACACTAAGAAGTGGAAAGGAGTTAGTCGAACCAACGAAAAAAATTCCACACGAAGATAACAAAACAAAGGATGAGGGAGTTGAGGATGTAAATCCAGTATGCAAAGAAAGTAAACCACCAATCCCATATCCAGCAAAGTTGAAAAAAGAACGATTAGATGCCCAATACGGTAAGTTTCTCGAACTTTTTAAACAAATACATATTAACTTACCTTTTGTTGAAGCCATTTCACAGATGCCAAAATACACAAAATTTTTAAAGGAACTTCTGACGAATAAAAAGAAGCTTGAAGAAGTATCGACGGTGGAACTTAATGAAGAATGCTCAGCCATCCTCCAAAACAAGTTACCAACCAAATTAAAAGACCCAGGAAGTTTTACTATTCCTTGTTTAATTGGTAGCTTAAATATTAAGAAGGCATTAGCCGATTTAGGTGCCAGTATTAATTTAATGCCTTACAAAATGTTCAAACAACTAGATCTTGGGGAACCAAAAACCACTAGGATGAGTATTCAGTTAGCTGATAGATCTATTAAATATTCTAGAGGAGTTATCAAAGATGTCTTGGTGAAAATTGATAAATTTATTTTCCCTGTTGATTTTGTTGTGTTAGACATGGATGAAGACATTGACGTTCCTTTAATTTTAGGGCGTCCTTTTTTAGCTACTGCTAGGGCTATTATCGATGTAGGTGACGGTAAACTTGCATTAAGGATAGGCGATGAGAATTTTTTTTTCAAATCTATGATGCCATGCGATATTTTAGAGAACAAGATGATTCCTGTTATTTTGTTGATACTACTGATCATATCATTCAAAATTCATTACAGGAAATCATACATGATGACACGATGGAACTGTGCCTGACACAAGAAGATGGGGAAGAATATGAAGACGACGAGCTGAACTTGAATACATCCTCATTTAGACAAATGAAAGAAGAAAGCATTAAAGACAATGATGAATTAAAACAAAAACCCTCCATTGATGAGCCACCCAGTCTGGATTTGAAACAGTTGCCAAAACACTTAGAATATGCATTCCTCGGGAACAATTCTACGCTACCAGTAATTATCTCTTCAGAACTAGAACCCAAGGAAAAAGAGGAGTTGATACAGGTACTAAGAGAACATAATAGAACCATAGCTTGGAAAATCTCTGACATCAAAGGTATAAGTCCATCGTTCTGCACCCACAAAATTTTAATGGAAGAGGAATACAAGCCGCGTGTGCAGCCTCAGAGACGCTTAAACCCTAACATGAAAGAAGTGATCAAAGCCGAGGTAATTAAACTTCTAGATGCAGGAATAATTTATCCTATTTCTGACAGTACTTGGGTAAATCCTGTGCAGGTAGTTCCAAAGAAATGAGGTATGATTGTAGTACCCAATGAAAAAAATGAGTTAATCCCTACAAGAACAATCACAGAGTCTGTATAGACTATAGAAAGCTGAACGATGCCACCAGAAAAGATCACTTCCCTCTACCCTTCATAGATCAAATGTTAGAAAGACTATCCGGGCATATGTACTACTGCTTCTTGGATGGACTCTCCGGCTACTTCCAAATCCCAATAGCTCCTGAAGATCAAGAGAAGACAACATTTACATGCCTATACGGTCGTTTGCTTATTATAGAATGCCTTTTGGATTATGTAATGCTCCTACTACATTTCAACGTTGCATGTTGGCAATATTTGACGAACTTGTGGAGGACAATATGGAGGTATTTATGGATGATTTCTTGGTATTCGATAATTCTTTCCATCTTTGCCTTAAAAATTGAAAACGAGTTCTAATGAGATATGAGGAAACAAACCTTGTTTTGAATTGGGAAAAATGTCACTTTATGGTTAGAGAAGGGATTGTATTAGGACATAAGATTTCTAGTAAAGGGATTGAGGTAGATAAAGCAAAGGTTGAAACCATAGAAAAATTACCTCCCCCGAGTTCAGTTAAGGCTATTAGAAGCTTTTTTGGACATGCAGGGTTCTATAGAAGATTTATTAAAGACTTTTCTAAAATAGATAAGCCTTTAACAAAATTATTAGAAAAAGATGTTCCTTTCAATTTCAATCAGGAATGTTTAGATGCATTTAATATCCTTAAGGATAAATTAATAAATGCTCCGATTATAATTGCACCTGATTGTAATTTACCTTTTAAACTAATGTGTGATACAAGTGATTTGACAGTAGGTGCAGTTTTGGGACAACGAAGAGACAAGCATTTTCAGCTAATTTACTGCGCTAGCAGAACATTAACACCCGCACAAGAAAACTACACCACCACAGAGAAAGAATTGCTAGCTGTAGTTTTTGCTTTTGACAAATTTAGGCAGTATTTAATATTGTCTAAAGTTTTTGTTTACACTGACCATTCAGCTCTTCGTTATCTTTTAACTAAATCTGATGCAAAACCTCGACTCATACAATGGATCTTACTTTTACAGGAATTTGATTTGGAAATACAAGATAAGAAGGGAGCTGAAAATCTTGCGGCAGATCACCTCTCCAGACTTGATAATCCACATATCGAAGAGCTCGATGAAAGTGAGATAAACGACTCGTTTCCCGAAGAACAACTCTTTTCTATAACACATTCTGAGGTACCATGGTTTGCAAATATTGCGAATTATTTAGCTGTTAACATCTTGCCAAAAAGACTAACACATCATCAAAAGAAGCGATTCTTTGCTGATGCAAAAAACTACTTTTGGGAAGATCCCTTTCTTTTCCGTATATGTGCGGATCAGGTAATTCAAAGATGCGTTACAAAGGCAGAAGCAAGCAAAATCCTGGAACAATGCCATTCAGGACCTTCAGGAGGACACTACAGTGGCAAAGACAGCACATAAAATACTCGAATCAGATTTTTATTGGCCCACTCTATTCAAAGATGCCAACAGGTATGTCATTTCGTGTGATAAATGCCAAAGAACAGGTAATATTTCTAAACGTGATGAAATGCCTCAAACGTATATGTTATCATGTGAAATATTTGATGTATGGGGTATTGATTTTATGGGACCATTTCCTAGTTTATTCGGAAATAAATACATCCTAGTGGCAGTTGATTACCTGTCAAAATGGGTGGAAGCCGAAGCTTTACCTACCAATGATGCTAGGGTTGTAGTTAAGTTTCTCAAGAAACTGTTCTCTCGATTTGGAACACCTAGAGCTATCATTAGTGATAGGGGCACCCATTTCTGTAATACTCAATTTGAAAAAGTTCTAAAAAAATATGGAGTACACCACAGGGTAGCTACCCCATATCACCTTCAAACCAGTGGGCAAGTTGAAGTAGCAAACCGGGAACTTAAACGCATCCTAGAAAAAACGATTGAATCAAACAGGAAAGATTGGGCATTAAAAGTAGATGATGCCCTATGGGCCTATAGAACAGCATTTGAAACCCCTCTAGGAACATCCCCATACATGGCTTTTTGGGCTATAAAGTTTTTAAATTTTGATCTTAAAACTGCAGGAAAGAAACGAATGATGCAGATGCACGAGCTAGCCAAATGGAGAGCTGAGGCGTACGAGAACTCGAAACTGTACAAGGAGGCAACAAAACAACGCCATGATGCTCATCTTAAGAAATCAAAACAATTCGAAGTAGGGGACTTGGTCCTGCTATACAACTCAAGGCTTAAACTATTCCCTGGGAAGCTGAAATCAAGATGGTCAGGCCCATTCATGATCAAAACAATTTTTCCATATGGCACAATCGAGGTAACTCACCCCACTAAAGGCACATTCAAGGTAAATGGTCACCGACTCAAAATTTATAATGGTGCAGATTTTAGAGATATGAGAGAGGAGCTTCAGCTCCGTGAACCTTCTTTTAGAAATGAAAACAGGGTAAGTCTAGTTTAAGACTATAAACGAGCGCTTCTCGGGAGGCAACCCGAGCTCTAACACAATTTGTTTTCCTATTTTTCTTTCAATTTATTTTCTTTTCTGAATACCTAGTTGAAACTAACCAAAAGTGCAGATTTCCAGGCCACACGGTCTTGCACACGGCCGTGGCCGTGGCCGTGTGGAAAACAGGGGAAGAACCACGAGCGTGCCAGTAGTCGTGCACAAGCAGAGAAGAATTTCTTTTCCCAACACGGGCTGCGATAACAGTCCACGCCCGTGCTGACTACCCGTGCGAGGTTACTGACTTGCCAAACACGGGCAGAATATGCCTGTGCCTACTAACCGTGCCAACATACTGACTTGTCGAAAACGGGCGAAACTCACCCGTTCTACATGACCGTGTGAATAAGAGCACGGGTGTGCCATAAATACCCACGGCCGCGGCCAAATACCTGAATGCGCCTAAAATTTAAAGTCATGAAAAACACGGGCGCATAAAAATCTAGCACGGGCGTGGCCCCTGCCCGTGTTCTCAACCCTATTTAAGCAACTTAAACCGTTCAGCCTCTCCAAAATCAACCCTAAACAAATTCTCAGCCTCCTTCTTCCCAATTCCGGCAACACCCACGTCCTCAACCCCCCTAAAAAACCTCTCAACCCTTATTTCTCTCAAAACCTTGCAAAACCGCACCCCACGCCCACGCCACCGCCGTGCACCTGCAGAAAACTTCACAGCACTACCGTGCTCCGCCCGTGTCCAGCCAATTTACACCATCACAACCCCTGGTTCCCTCCATTACTTCATTCTCTTAACTGACTATTTGATAAATTTTGTCTTGTTTTGCTTATAATGACTTTTATTGATTTTATTCATTTTTTTTAGTAAGCATTAGTTAGGTTCTTTTAGAATAATCCATTAATTATTTCAATTTTTGCATGTTAGTTAAGTTCTTTTTCAATTTAAGTATTATTTACTTTATTTTGCAATTCCATTGTTAAATTGAACATTTTATTTTGGATAGTCATTAGATAGAATTGGCTGCTCATAGTTTGAATAATTGTATTTAGCCTTTACTATCCCGGGTCTAAATGAAAGTACTTGATTTAATTGGATACAAACATTACGTGAACATTCAGGTACAATGTCATCATCACGAGGGAAACGAACCACGGCCGCCCCTACCAAGAAAAGAAAGGGACCCGGCTCGTCTTCAGCTAGTGCCTCTTCCGAAATACGACACCGGTTTCTCCAATTCTCTCAGGAAGCCCAGGAAGAATGATACAAGGCATTCCGGGAAAGACCTCTCGGCACCGGAAGGTGCATTGACTGGGACTCCGTGGAACGGGTTGGGCTAGCCACCGACATTCGAGCACTCCTCTCGACCGACTCATGGGAACACTTTTTCTCCATAATCGAGCCCACATATTTAGAACTAACCCTCAAGTTTTGCACCACTTTTACCCTGCAGACAGTGATGGCGCAATATGACAACCCGGGTACAGTGCAATTCCGTTTAGGGGGCACGGAACATCGCCTAAGCATACCGCAATTTGAGATAGCACTCGGAATTTATACAAATGACTTTATAGAAGAAAATCCACTCTCTGAGCTCAACCGTCAGCTCCACTGCGCCCCTATCAACTGTTGGCGTAGCTTAAACCCCACCACAGGCATCTAAGGCCCCAGTCGCTCCAAGGCGACATTCCTTCCCCCATACCTGAGGTACCTTCATGCCATTCTCGCTCACACTATTACAGGTCGACAAGAGAGCACTGGCATGGTAAACACGCACGACGTCTACTACTTATCGTGCATGGCGAGCGGGCACATTTTTGACCTCGCATACTTCATAGCCGGTGCAATTCAGCACCAGACAGAGCCACACCGGAGAGAGATTTTATCGATGGGGCCGTACATCACACGATTAGCTCGACACTTTGGCCTTCTCAACACAGACAGACAAACCTTTTCACTCACATTGATGGACTAGATGGTACCTCAGGGCATCCAGACGATGCTACACATGAGGATGATTAAATATCGTCGTGGAACCGACCCTCCTCAGTACCAATTAGCCATCCCCACAAACGAGGAGGAACCCGAGGACATTACTGATTATGTCCCACCACCATCACAAGAGGCACCAAACCCGAGCCAGTGGCCATCTCATACAGCAGCTTCATTGTCGGATATCTCTACACGCCTCACCCAGTTCGAGCAGTATTTCACTGATAACGCTCGACGTTTTGACGGAATCGAGGCCACTCTCCAGCAGATATGCCATCACTTCCATATGTCATCACCGACACAAGCACAGAACCCAGCCGATAATGAGGACTTCTGAGTCCTTTTATCTAGCTTTCTCTTTTCTTATTTTAAGATTTTACTTTATTTTCCATTTATTTTAATTTCTATTCGTCTTAGTTTAAACTTTTTGCAAACTTTTATCATTATTATCATTCACATCTAACCTTCGAGTATTCCTAACATATATTTATTTAAATATGCATCCGAGATTTCTAACTGGTGACTTCGCAGTATCAAATGAACACTCCATATAAACGAACAAATCACTAGGAGTAATTCACTACTATATAAGTCATCTGTAACCACGACCTCTGCCAATCCAAGGAAGATCATCCATAAATTCAGAAAGTGTTACTTTCGCCCCTCTCTTTTGGTTTTATTTTAATTGACATTATTTATCTTTGTACATTGAGGGCAATGTACATCTTAAGTGTGGGGGGTGAATATTTATTTGAAGAAAGTGCCTAACTTTTTTTCATTATTCTCATATTCGGCCTAACTTTCTTCATTATTCTCAAATCCCTGAAATTAGTCTTATTTTTAATCAATTTTCTCATATTACTAATTAGGATGAAATTTCTGATGAATTATGATTTTTATTGACATGTTTTTGAGTAAGTCATAGTTAATTGTGCATTGATGATTAAATTAGAAGAATATTAGAGAATCAAGCATGATAAGTCTATTTTTTAGAATTAAAATTTTTGCTAGGTTGTTGAGCTGAATCTGAATATTATCTTGAAGTTAGAAATTTACAAGGTTGATGTCAAAACACCCATAATTTTTGCGAGATTTTGAGCCTATTAGAGCATATATTCTTTTTCATGCTCACTTTATTGATTATGAGTGTGTCAACTTTGAACTGTTATTCTAGAACTTGCCTCGATTATACATGTTGAGACCACACCCATGATTTGATATACCGAGATGATAAAGGCACCTAGGTTTTAGCCCACTCACTCTACTAAATAGCCTACCTCCATAATTAACCCTTAGTAAACCCCGTTGATCCTAACAACCCTTTTTATTGACTTACCAGCTAATATTAACCCAAAACCCCTTTGTATTTGTTATCACCATTCCTTTTGACTGCCCTCATATCGAGATTTGATTTGATGTGTTGCCTAGCTGTTATCTTTATTTTAAGTAATAGATTCACTCCTTATTATGTAATATTTGATTTGTGTTAAAAAATAAAAAAAATAAAATGAAATGAAGTATATTCAATATTAGTTCTACTAAGTGAGCTTACATGTTGAAATTCCACATCTTGAGGAAAAAGCTCGTATTATTAGTTTTCAATTGATGTAATTATTTAGGATTAGTTCATTTTTCTAAGTTAGGTAATTTGTCAGGTCAGTCTCGATTCTAACCTTCTAATTCAGCCTATATCCCTACCCTTAACCGAAGCCCCGTTACAACCCTAATAAAGACCTTTTGATTAGTGTATCATCTCATTTTACAGTGGTGGAGATTTGATTTTCAGGCAAGCCTATGGGATTAACTTTTCAGGTTCGACTTTTGAGTGCTTAATTTTGAACCTTAAACACCTCGAGCGATTTGAGTGAACCTTTAGTGAGGATGTCAATCCTTGTTGATTTTGAATTAAAGGTAGTTATTTAGATAAGGGGAGACACCTACGTTTTTATGCTACAATTGTATGACTTTGATTGTTTGAATCTTTAGGACTCTTCGAGTTAGATCATCCTTGTATAAATTAACTATAAATTATGATGAGACATGGTTGATAGGAATTATGAATCATGGAAAGTTTGTTTTAATTGTAAGTTGAGAATTTTGCTTGAGGACAAGCAAAAGCTTAAGTGTGGGGGTACTTGATAAACCATAAAAGTAACATATTTCAATCCCACATTTAGTATACTTTTGGATGATTTAAGCCTCGATTTATATAAAAAGGTGCTCTTAATCCTTTCTTTTCATGTCTTATACTTAGGAAAGCACCCGAGGATAAAAAAAGAGAAACGGGCCCAAAATGGAGCAAATTGGGCCAAAGTGGAAATCGACACGGCCTGGACTTAAGCCCACACGACCGTGCCATGTGAATCATCTAGAACACGGCCTCACCCCTGATTTACACGGTCGTGCCTCATTAAAGAAGTCCGAAATGACTTGAAGACTTGTCACACGAGCGTGTGACATGGCCGTGTCTCTGTCGTGGTAAAGAGCAATTTCATTCGGATTTGGATACTTTGGGGCGAAGAAACACATTCCAAAAGCCTATATAAACCCCCTAAGTGTTACCTGAAAAGGGGGCGGTTAGCTAGGCCAAGGAGCCAAGCCGAGAAGGTCAGAGTTGTGGGAATTACTCGAAGATAGCCAGTTGATCCATCCCAAGAAGCCGAAATTCTACTCAAGACGGCAGATCTCTCCTTCAATTCCTTCAGGGGGTTTTAGGGATTTCTTATGTTTTGTTTTATCTTTTCTCTTGAGATGTTTTATTTATTTATTATGAACTAAACCCTTCAGATACCTGAAGGGGATGAAACCTAGATGAATCTTGTTATTGTTTTCGAAACTATAAGATAAATACTTGATTTGTTCTTAATTATGTGTGCTTAATTCTAGCGTTAATGTTTCCAAGAGATTAATTCAATTATGATGTGCTTAGGTGGTGGAGCAAAAGTCCCTGCCTATTCATAGATCTAGCATAATTAAAGCGGAGTCGTTCGCGCGCCTAGAGATACGGTGACGAGATTTTGCCGGATTAGGATGAAACCTAATATGGAAGTCCATAGATCGATTTACTGCTATTCTAGGGGGTTATTAATGGGAAAGAGATTTCAATTAATTAACCTAGGGTTAGACATTATTCGCCTAGAGAGAGGGTTTAATATTAGGGAATCTTACGGATCAAGTTAAGTGAATAAATCGTATGGTTCAGGGTTAAATAACAAGTGAAGTCTAGGTGGATTCTTCCTGAGGGTATCGTCTTGATCAACTGAGTTTTTCTTCAAGTTATTTCCCAATTTATTCTTTTTGTCTTAGCGTCTTAGCTTAGTAATTAGTTAAATTTAGATTAAAACAACTTCATTTATTTAGGGCTAAATAATAAAAAGAAAGTTAGTATTAGTACTTTTAGTTCCTTTGGGTTCGATAATCTGGTCTTGCCTAAGCTATACTGCTGTTCGATAGGTACACTTGCCTTTAATCGTTGTCAGAGTTAGTTTCCAGGTTCGATCATTCTCATTATAAATTTTAAAACTCTAATTTCAGCGATCAACAAACCTCACCTTTATGCACCCAGAAATAAAATTATATTCCCAATGAGTTAAGAATTAATCTTTTGAGTATTTTAAAAGTGTTTATATCAACTAATCAGAACGTATTGGAATCAAACTAGCAAAGTAAACCTAGTGGCACTAGGAGTTCAGAATCAGCTAGACACCAAAGAATTGCGTTGCACAGAGGAAGGAATGTGTAACGTGCTTCAACCTACTAACACAAGAAATAGTAAAGTGTTACAATGTTTAAAAGAACAATGAAAAACAAAAACAAATGAAAACTTAAGGCTAAGAGTCAATGAAAACTGTTGAAACCCGAAAACTTGAAAAATTGCGAAGTAACTTGACAAACTTCATTTGAGGTGTTCCTAATTTCAAAAAATCATGAAATTTAAAATGAAGCCTCCTCAAATAATGTAGATCTTATCCGGTAAGTTTTGACATAAAATTCAACCCACATAATTTTTAATTTTTTACTATTTTTCCAATTTTTCGATCATTTTTTTGTGGTAAATATTTTTTAATCTTCTAAAATAGTGCCAAGAATTAGTATGTAAAATTTCAGATCATTTGAAAAATGTTTACTTACTATAAAAATATTTTTTACTAAAAACTTTCTAGGTAAAAGATGAAAAGTGTTGTATAGAAGTCCTAAGGGGTCTTGGAAACTAGAAGAATTCACTACCCCTTTCAAACGGCTTTAATTGCCCCTCCAAGAAAGAAAACTTGGCAAGAAGAAGCTTGAAGTTGATCTCCACAATTTGGAAAGATTGTTCAAACTCTTCTAAAAGAAAACTCAAGAGAAATTCTTAAAAAGAAAACTTAAAGAGAATTTTATTATCTCAAAGTGAATAATGAATGAATTGATTTGAGCTGTGTAAAATGATGAAGCCTTTATATAGGTTAGCTAAGTATAGCTAAATAAATCTTTTAAGTATACTGAAACTTTAGTTAATCTAAACAACAATTAGTTTTAAACTAATATTTATTTATGACATAAACTCCTAAATAACTTAAAAATTATCCAAAGTTTGAAACAAAAAAAATAAAACTTATTAAATAAATTATTTGGCTCATATATAATAAAAATTAAGCTTAAAATTCGAACCCAATATGATTTAAACTTGATTAAAAAGTCTGAAACTTGTAATTTCCGTAATAATACCATCCAAAAATTCTATTTGCGCAGTATTCACTAAAACAATTATAAATTGAGCTTTGGAACTTGAAATTGAGTGATTCAAAGAGAGTTTTGAAGCTAATAGATAAACCTTCAAAATCTATGCAGAAATCTAAGCCCATAAATGTCTAGATCCCATCCAAAAATTTGTTGCGAGTTAACTAATCTTTTCATCTTGAAAATTGGCAGCTTGGTTGAATTGATTCTAATGAATTTCACCCATCTCGTACATGTATCATCCTCCTTTCCTCGAAAAGATACATCCTCACATATTGTATGTGATTGAATCTTGGTTTGATTTTCTTAGACTTTGACCTTATTATTGGGCCTTGAGGTAATGTGATAAATCGTAATAGTAACATATTTTAATCCCACATTTAGCACGTTTTTGGATGATTTATCCCTTGATTCATGTAAAAAGGTGCTCTTAATCCTTTCTTTTCATGTCTTATACCCAGGAAAGCACCCGAGGATGAAAAGAAAATAAAACGGGCCCAAAATAGAGTAAATGGGCCATATCACGAAATCCACACGGCCTGGCCCAAAGATCACACGGCCATGCCTTGTCGAGCATCTAGAACACAGCGTCACCCCCGATTACATGGCCATGCCTCAATTAAGAAATCCGAACACGACTCAAAGATTCTTCACACGGGCGTATGACATGGCCGTGTCCCTGTCGTGGCAATGAATAATTTTAGTCGGAAAAGGATACTTAGGGAGAAAGAATCGCATTCCACGAGCCTATATATACCCCTTAGGTACCACCTTTGAGAGGGCGTCAAGCTAGGCCAAGGAGCCAAGCCGAAAAGGTCAAAGTTGTGGGAATCGCTCGAAGTTAGCCAGTTGGTCCATCCCAAGAAGCCGGGATTCTACTCAAAACAGCGGATTTCTCCTTCAATTCCTTCAGGGAGTTTTAGGGATTTCTTATGTTTTGTTTTATCTTTTCTCTTGAGATGTTTTCTTTATTTGTTATGAACTAAACCCTTCAGATACCTGAAGGGGATGAAACCTAGATGAATCTTGTTATTGATTTCTGAATTATATGATAAATACTTAGTTTGTTCTTAATTATGTGAGCTTAATCCAAATTTGATGTGCTTAGGTGGAGGAGGAATAGACCCTGCTTAAGAGTAGATCTAGCATAATTAAGCGAAGTTGATCGCACGCCTAGAGATAGGGTGACGAGATTTTGGCGGATTAGGGTGAAACCTAATATGGGAGTCCATAGATCGGTTTACTGCTATTTTAGGGGGTTATTATTCGAGAAAGAGATTTTCATTAATTAACCTAGGGTTAGACATTATTTGCCTCGAGAAAGGGTTTAATATACGTTAGGGAGTCCTACGGATCAAATTAAGTGAATAAATCGTATGGTTCAGTGTTAGATAACAAGTGAAGTCTAGGTGGATTCTTCCTGAGGGTATCGTCGTGATCAACTGAGTTTTTCTTTAAGTTATTTCCCAATTCGTTCTTTTTGTCTTCGCGTCTTAGCTTAGTAATTAGTTAAATTTAGATTAAAGAAACTTCACTTATTTAGGGATAAATAATAAAAAGAAAGTTAGTATTAGTACTTTTAGTTCCTCTGGGTTCGACAATCTGGTCTTGCCTAAGCTATACTACTGTTCGATAGGTACACTTGCCTTTAATCGTTGTCAGAGTTAGTTTCCAGGTTCGATCTCATTCATTATAAATTTAAAACTCGACACAGCGATCAAGTTTTTGGCGCCGTTGCCGGGGAAATTGTAACATTCTGCAACTAGGGTTGCTTGTATTTTATTTTACTGATTGCCTAGGGGGAACCTTATTTTTTTATCTTGGTGCGAACCTTGGCATAGGGGAAATAATTTGGTTAAGTGGCTGAAGGCTTGAGGTTATTCCTGCGGGACTCGTGTTCGAGTCCCAACAGTAGCGCGTGTGTGCGTTTTTATTTTTGTTTTGCGTGGAAACATGGAGGCTAAGGGAGGAAAGTTTAAAAGAAAAATGAGACGCGACCTTGACATGAAAGTCAAGTTGGCTCAGTGGCATATTAACTTGGGGGAGTGGTTGGAGGAGGGAGGTTCGAGCAGTAGAAACTGCTTTTGGAGGTTTTAATTTTTGGCGTTATGGGGGAAGGACAAAGAGGTTTTAAAAGGTTTTTGTATGCATGCTTGGACATGAAAGTCCAGGTGGGAGAGGTGGCTAGGGCGCTAGCAGCGGGGGAGCTCTCGAGGTCAGGCGTTCGAGTCCTGTTCAGCGCATGGGTGCTTTGATTTTTTCTTGTTTTAATAAAGGACCAGCAAAGCATAGGTTAAAGGAATTATGCAACGCGTTTTGTCACGAAATTCCAATTGGCCGAGTGGCTGGGGCGCGATACTGCTCCAGGTCTCGGGTTCGAAACCCCTGGGCAGCAGTCAGGTATTTTGTTTTTGGCCTCTGGCATTAAATGCGTGCGGGAGCCAAGTGATGGAAGATTAAAAAGAAATTCCGACGCATTTATAACTGAAAAGGCGCTGTAGCCGAGTGGTCAGAGGCATGGGCAGTCTTCCCCAGGTCTCGGGTTCGAGACCTGGCAGCTGCACAAAGGAATTTTAATTTTGGCTTTCGATCGGCAGAGTGCAAATGGCGCCCTGCATGGGGCGCACGCATGCATGCAAGGCATGCTGCCCATCCCTTTTCAGCTGCACGGTTTTTGGGGGGGGAGAGAAGGTAGTATTATTTATTTATTTATTTTATTTATGAAGCAAGGGTTAATTTGTTTCCTCTTAAATTATTTATTGAAAATAGAGAAGCATATTATGGGAACTTTAAACTATAATAGGGTACACTCTTTTTTTTTCAATAGAGATGGGGGAATGTTTTAAATAAGGTTTTATTATTTCTATGATGATGGGCAATTCCACAAAACCATAGGAGCATGGCCGGCCTAATGTGGTGGCAAAAAGAATCACCATTTGGAAATATGGCCAAATGCATTGCTTTGCTTTCTCCTTCTCTCCCTTGGTGGTAGCCGAACGTGCATAGAAAGGGGAGGAGGCCTCAACATTCGGTTTTGAGAGCTTTGGAGGTGCTAAGACTTCTTAGTTTGGTCCTATTTCCCTTCAAGCTGTTACTTGGCCAAAGTTCTCAAAATATCTTTCTTCTCTTTTCATTGTGGTAGCCGAATGTGCATAGAAAAGGGGGGGAGTTGGCAAGCTTGGAAGGCTTTGACCCTTGCATTTAGTGCCAAGCCGAAATCTCTATCAACATTTGGAAGCCGAAAACTTGACTTGTAAACCCTCTCTTCCTGCGTTTCTCCTTATCTTCTTAAGTGCCGAAATCAAGGTGGTTTTAAGGACAAAACCCGAATCTTCTGGTAAGGGACCTTTTTCTTTCCTTGGGACGATTTGAGTAGCGCCGACCCTCTGCTATCTCTCTTTTAATATTTCTTCAAATTATGATAATTCAAAATATTGACTTATTTTTGTTCCATATGATAGCCGAAACCTCTAAACACCAAAAGGAGTGCCGAATCATGGTGTTTAAAGGGCAAGTCAGTCGTTAAGGTAAGGGGGGCAGCGAACTCTTTGGTTGTGAATACATGCTAGGGCCGAATGGCCTTTGGTCTCTAAATGAATACTAAAACCGACTTCAGGGAAGGCTATAGCCGAATGCTGTGAATCTTCGAGATTTGGTTGGTGACCAAGTTGGTGTAAGGTGAGTACTATATTCGGGCCACATTTTATTGGGATTTCTAATTAGGCAATTAAGGCTTTTTGACTACTAACCTACGATGGCCGAATATAGGAGCATTACAAGGACAAGCTCGGGACTTCTGTAATATCTCATAAACACGAGATTGCTAGTTAAATCTTCGATTAAATAGGTGTGTAAGCTCTTACACACTTTATTAGTATAAACTGGTAATTGATGATATTAATAACCTCCCATGTGGTAACTTTGCCTAGTGGGTACAAGCTTGGTTTTCGGATAAGTCCCTTATTATTCGATTTACGATATATGTTGTAAATGCCATCATATGCTGTGAAATGCTATGCTATATACGTTTGCATGATATATGGGATCATGATATTTATGATATGAGCATGATGATGGTGGGATTGATGAGAGGGAGTAATATTCGTGTCGACGGACACCAGTGTTTTGGTAACACATTGTGACTACGGTCACCAGAGGTTTGGTACCTCCAGAGGTTTGGCACCTCATAGCGTCTCGTCCCTGTGGCTTAGTGCCACCGTGGGTTGGCCCCACATTTGAGATACGGGATCGACGCCAGTGATTTGGTATCACACGATGGGTTGGCCCCATCATTTGATTGTGACTTCAGGTCACCAGTGGTTTGGCACCACCAGTGGTTTGGCACCACACGTATTGACGGATATTGTGACTTCAGGTCATAGTGGTTTGGCACCACCAGTGGTTTGGTACCACACGGGGTAGAAAAGGAGCATGGATGGCTAGGTTGGGTTGCATAATTGCATGTCATACTAATATCTTGTGTATGAGTGGTATTTTCGGGATTAGGGATTTATACATTGAGTCATGGTGACTTACCCCTTCCCATATCATCTTGCAGGTGAGTAGAGTGCGGATGCGGAGTCGGGGAGAGCTCGAGGCTGCCATGTTTGTTTTGTGGACTTAACACTTTATTTTTCCCGCTTTAAGTTACCATTCACTAAAATTCGATTGGGTTGTAATATGGCCGCTTATTATGTTGGATGTTTAAGTAGTTGCTTTACTTATTTACGTAACTGATGAACTTACGAACTGTCAAGCAAATCGGTCAAGATAATGTTTTCAAAATATGTACTCGTAGGCGTTTTCAAAAATAGTTATCACCGGGTAACAAAATTTCCTAAGTCACCTATGACTCTATTGCTTTAAAACCTAAGTGATTAAATGGTTTCAAAGGAAAAGGGAAAGTTTTCAACTCTATTGTATTTATCAAGCCAACCCATCTAAATTTTAGCAAACACCATTTTATTGGAAACTCCCATTGAACTTTTCAAAACATTTTTTACTCCGTGACATACTAGATCCGGTCAAGGCTTGCGGGCCGGGTTTGGGGTGTTACATTTTGGTATCAGAGCCAGGTTCAAAAACTCGGCTGTGAGGGCCTAAGACCTAAAAATGTTTTGCTAGATAGGCTTTTGAAAACCTCTTTGAAAATGGTTTTGGTGGAACAACATGGCGTCGAGTCTCCGGCACCGATCCGCTCTTGTAAGTATCTTTAATCTATGTGTGAATGATTATCTGTAAAGGGGTAGAAAATGGGACGTAGATAGTATGAAAAGTATATGAACCCTAGGGCTAGTTTACCCCAACGATCACATAAGATTTATAATTGCCTAATTAAACAAACCCACGACTGAGTCGCCGAGTTAAGGTGTGGTAACCCTTGTACGTATGTCTAGGATTGGATCCGGAAGAGCTTGGTATTTAAGTGGTCTTAGCAACTCACCTCCTCTTCGCGGGAATCCTACCTGGTACGTAGCTTTGGTTCACCCAAACCGTGAGGACTTGTTCGTGGGCTAAACCCTATTATTAAAACCCGAAAGGGAATCAGCCGCATTTTATAAAAACTCTAGTTTTAAAGACTTCCCTTAAACCGTAAGATTTATATTACAAAATTTTCTTGAGTTATGGACATTTTAAAATTTTAAAAATACCCCTAGTTTTAAAATCTAAGCTACCCCAAAATTTTAACAAAATTTTCTTATACCCAAGATCCCTAAATTGAAAAATATCAAAAATGTCGCGATTTTGGAAAAATTACGAAATTGCTCCTAATTTGCAAATTACCAAAATGACCCTGATTTTCAAAGTTTTGTAACACTTCCAATTTGGGAAGACAATTTTTCAAAAAGAACCCCAAGTTTTGCAAACTTTAAGTTTCCCTTGATTTGTCAAGATTTACAAACTTTGTTTTATTATCAAAATACCCCTGTAGGGTAAACGACGAAAATACCCCTGGGTTATGAATCAGTCAAAGAGAGGGATGGAATAAGCGAATGTGTGTCTTCGAATTACAATAGGAGACTTGAAACTTGTTTGATCGAAAGAACAACTTCTTAATTTCACCCATAAAATTCTTTGCTATTAGTCAGTGGAACATTGGCTAACTTATAAAACTTTTTAAGACAGATTGCGCCATAAGAAATGAGTTCTAGAGGTCGCGGCCGTCGGGGACGCGGTAGAGACCGGATGGCCATGACAGAACCAGTTAGGTCAGGCCAAGGATCGGATAATGAGATACCACCTCCACCACCACCCCCAACCTTTGGTGATGGACCTCAGGATCAGACGGGGGGTGAGTCGGTATCGCAGGCTATGCTGCGTGTTCTAGAAATGATGGCTGAGACCAGTAGAGGTACGGGAGCTCGGAAGTCTGTATCTGAGCGACTCCGATCCAATGGAGCTGAAGTATTTCGGGTGTGTCAGGTGTCGCACCCAGTACAGCCGAATATTGGTTAGAATCAACCGAGAGGATCATGGACGATCTCGACTTAACAAATGAGGAGAAGCTGAAGGGAGCGGTGTCGCTCCTAAAGGACGAGTCATACCAGTGGTGGCTCACGGTTCGAGACGGCGCTACAGTAGACGACCTTACTTGGGAATACTTCAAAGCTAATTATCAGAAGAAGTATGTGGGCACCAGCTACACTGATACTCAGAGGAAAACCTTTCTGGGACTGGTGCAAGGAAACAAGTCGGTATCTGAGTATGAGGCAGAATTCCTGAGACTGAGCTGCTATGCTCGGGGAGTTGTGTCTACTGAGCATGATCGTTGCGTCCGTTTTGAAGACAGACTTAGGGATGACTTAAGACTGTTGATTGCTCCACAACAGGTACGTGAGTTTGCTGTTCTGGTAGAGAAGGCTAAGGTAGCTGAAAGGGTCCGGGAGTCTGTGAGGCAGAGCTATGATAGGAGCAAGCAGAAAAGAGGTGTTGGGTCATCTGGATCGGGAAATAATGCACAAAAAAGGGCCAGGCAGAGTGGGTCAAATCAGGCTGGAAGGACCATGGCTACTAATCAGAGACCGGCTCAGTGTAATCGCTGTGGGAAGTCGCATTGGGGAGGTTGTTACATCGGAGAGAGAGGTTGCTTTGAATGTGGATCTCTGGATCACCGTGTAAGGGATTATCCTCGGAAGTTAACAAGGAATCAGCCAGAGGGTCAGAACCGTACTCCAGCAAGGAATGTGGGACCACCGCAGAGGGGTCGTAGTAACGGTAGAGGAGGCAATGGTCCTAATCGAGGTCGCGGAGTTCAGGGCAGAGGAGCAGGCAACACCGAAGCTAGGCAGCCTGGCTTAGTCTACGCAGCGAGGCGTCGCGAGGAGGGTGACGCACCGGACGTCATTAGCGGTACGTTCCTAATTTTCGGTCTCCCTTATGTTGCATTAATTGATGTGGGTTCGACGCATTCATACATTGCCAGTAGTGTGGTAGAGACTATGAACTTGGATTTTGAGACTGCTTCTAGCGAGACGACTGTAATTAGCCCTCTAGGACACTCTGTGATGGTGAACAAGCTATATAAAGATATACCCCTAGAACTCCAAGGGGTAGTGTTTGTGGCCGATCTGATGGAACTGCCGTTTGGGGAGTTCGACCTAATTCTTGGAATGGACTGGCTGGTTAAGTATCAGGCAGGGTTAGATTGCGCTGCTAAGCGCATGATTCTAAAGACGGCTGAGGGTGATGAGGTGGTCGTGATAGGTAACAAAAGAGACTATCTATCCAATGTAGTGTCTGCCTTGAAGGCCGAGAAAATGATCAGAAAAGGGTGTGAGGCATTGTTGGTTCGAATTTATGCCTTGGAGGCTAAGGAGTCAGCAGTTGAGAAGGTCCGAACTGTAGGGGAATTCGCTGATGTGTTTCCTGAAGAACTTTCGGGTCTGCCTCCAGATCGGGAAGTTGAGTTCGGTATAGACTTGTTGCCCGGAACGGCACCTGTGTCCATAGCACCCTACCGAATGGCACCAAAGGAGTTGGTGGAGCTGAAGGCTCAAATTCAGGAACTCTTGGATAGAGGGTTCATTCGACCTAGTATATCTTCATGGGGAGCACCTGTGTTGTTTGTCAAGAAGAAAGACGGGTCAATGCGGATGTGTATCGACTACCGTCAGCTTAACAAGTTGACGATCAAAAACAAGTATCCATTGCCTCGGATTGATGACCTGTTTGATCAACTGAAGGGTGCATCGGTGTTCTCAAAGATAGATCTTAGGTCGGGCTATCATCAACTTAAGGTAAAGGAGGCTGATGTGCACAAGACGGCATTTCGTACCCGGTATGGGCATTACGAGTTCTTAGTGATGCCGTTTGGGTTGACCAACGCGCCAGCAGCGTTCATGGACTTGATGAATAGGGTGTTTCAGCAATACTTAGATCAATTTGTCGTGGTGTTTATAGACGACATATTGGTATACTCAAAGACGGAGGAGGAGCATGATAGGCATTTGCGTATAGTTCTACAAGTGCTGAGGGAGGAGCAGTTGTATGCCAAATTCAGTAAGTGCGAATTTTGGCTTAGAGAGGTGACTTTCTTAGGTCACGTGGTGTCAGCTGAAGGGATTAGAGTGGACCCACGCAAGGTTGAAGCGGTATTGGATTGGAAACCGCCTAGGTCAGTGGCGGAAATTCGAAGTTTTCTGGGTCTGGCCGGGTACTATAGAAGATTTGTGGAAGGATTCTCTTTAATCGCAGCACCGTTGACTAAGCTATTAAGGAAAGGAGTCCCATTTGTTTGGTCAGAGAAACAGCAAGAAAGTTTTGATAAGCTAAGAAAGATTCTGACGGAAGCTCCCGTTTTGGTTCAACCTGAGGCGGGGAAATTGTTCACGGTTTACTGTGATGCGTCCCATAATGGTTTGAGATGTGTGTTGATGCAGGAAGGGAAGGTAGTGGCCTATGCATTCCGTCAGCTAAGACCGCACGAGGTCAACTATCCGACTCACGACTTGGAGTTAGCGGCAGTGGTCTTCGCTTTGAAAATATGGAGGCATTACCTGTATGGGGAGAAATCGATATTCTACACGGATCATAAAAGTTTGAGGTACCTCTTGACTCAGAAGGACTTGAATCTGAGGCAGCGCCGATGGATTGAACTGTTGAAGGACTACGACTGTTCAATTGAGTACCACCCAGGCAAGGCTAACGTGGTGGCTGATGCGTTGAGCCGAAAGGTCGTGACAGACTTAAGGGCGATGTTTGCTCGTCTTAGTCTATACGATGACGGAAGTCTTTTGGCAGAATTGCAAGTTAAGCCAACTTGGATCGAGGAGATTAAATAAAGGCAATTAGGGGATGACAGTTTAAACGCGCGGAGGTTGCAAGTTCGAGATGGCGGTTTGGAAGGGTATAGTTTGACTGGTGATGGTGTGTTATGTTTTCAAGGGCGGCCTTGCATGCCAAATGATGTGGATTTGAGGCAAAGAATCCTTCGGGATGCACATAGCAGCCCATACGCTATGCATCCTGGGGGTAACAAGATGTATGGGGATTTACGGAAGCAGTTCTGGTGGCCAGGGTTGAAGCGCGAGGTAACTGAATTCGTGGGAAAGTGTCTCACATGTCAGCGGGTAAAGGCTGAACATCAGTTGCCATCTGGGTTACTTCAACCGGTGAAGATTCCTCAGTGGAAATGGGAGAGGATCACTATGGACTTCGTCAGTGGGCTACCCGTCACGCCCAGCAAGAAGGACGCAATTTGGGTGATCGTGGACCGTCTGACCAAGTCGGCTCATTTCATTCCAGTAAGAATGGATTACTCGCTCCAGAAGTTAGCTAAGTTGTATGTGGCAGAGATAGTGAGGTTGCATGGTGTGCCAGTGTCGATCATCTTAGACAGAGATCCCAGATTTACGTCAAGGTTTTGGAGAGCGCTACATCAGGCTTTGGGTACACGGTTGGATTTCAGTACAGCATTCCATCCACAGTCTGACGGGCAGTCGGAGAGGGTTATTCAGATTTTAGAGGACATGTTAAGAGGCTGCGTTTTGGACTTCAGAGGTAGTTGGGAAGAGTTTTTGTCGCTAGCTGAGTTCGCATACAACAACAGTTATCAGGCAAGCATTAAGATGGCACCATATGAAGCGTTGTATGGTAGGAGGTGTCGCACACCTACTTGTTGGACGGAGTTGGGTGAACGACGGATGTTAGGACCGGAGTTGGTTGCGGAAACTGAGGATAAGGTGAAGAAGATCCAAGCTCGGTTGAAAGAAGCCTCGGATAGGTAAAAGTCTTATGCTGATCTCAAAAGGAAGGACATAGAATTTGCCGTAGGAGACGAAGTTTTTCTGAAGGTCTCACCATGGAAGAAAGTGTTAAGATTTGGGAAGAAGGGCAAATTAAGTCCAAGGTTCATTGGACCATTTAAGGTGTTGAGACGAGTGGGACCAGTGGCTTATCAGCTCGAGTTACCAGCAGAACTGAGTCAGATTCATGATGTGTTCCATGTCTCCATGCTTAGGCGCTATCGCTCCGATCCATCACACATCTTGGCAGTTGAGGAAGTGGAAGTGAGTCCAGATTTGACGATGGAAGAGGAACTTGTGCAGATCCTAGATCGGGATGTGAAAGTTTTGCGTAGGAAGTCAATTCCATTAGTGAAGGTCCTATGGCGGAATCATGGCATGGAGGAAGCTACGTGGGAGCCCGAGGATGCGATGCGGCAGCAATACCCCCAACTCTTCTGACCCAGGTAATTTCGAGGACGAAATTATTTTAAGGGGGGTAGAACTGTAACATTCTGCAACTAGGGTTGCTTGTATTTTATTTTACTGATTGCCTAGGGGGAACCTTATTTTTTTATCTTGGTGCGAACCTTGGCATAGGGGAAATAATTTGGTTAAGTGGCTGAAGGCTTGAGGTTATTCCTGCGGGACTCGTGTTCGAGTCCCAACAGTAGCGCGTGTGTGCGTTTTTATTTTTGTTTTGCGTGGAAACATGGAGGCTAAGGGAGGAAAGTTTAAAAAGAAAAATGAGACGTGACCTTGACATGAAAGTCAAGTTGGCTCAGTGGCATATTAACTTGGGGGAGTGGTTGGAGGAGGAAGGTTCGAGCAGTAGAAACTGCTTTTGGAGGTTTTAATTTTTGGCGTTTTATGGGGGAAGGACAAAGAGGTTTTAAAAGGTTTTTGTATGCATGCTTGGACATGAAAGTCCAGGTGGGAGAGGTGGCTAGGGCGCTAGCAGCGGGGGAGCTCTCGAGGTCAGGCGTTCGAGTCCTGTTCAGCGCATGGGTGCTTTGATTTTTTCTTGTTTTAATAAAGGACCAGCAAAGCATAGGTTAAAGGAATTATGCAACGCGTTTTGTCACAAAATTCCAATTGGCCGAGTGGCTGGGGCGCGATACTGCTCCAGGTCTCGGGTTCGAAACCCCTGGGCAGCAGTCAGGTATTTTGTTTTTGGCCTCTGGCATTAAATGCGTGTGGGAGCCAAGTGATGGAAGATTAAAAAGAAATTCCGACGCATTTATAACTGAAAAGGCGCTGTAGCCGAGTGGTCAGAGGCATGGGCAGTCTTCCCCAGGTCTCGGGTTCGAGACCTGGCAGCTGCACAAAGGAATTTTAATTTTGGCTTTCGATCGGCAGAGTGCAAATGGCGCCCTGCATGGGGCGCACGCATGCATGCAAGGCATGCTGCCCATCCCTTTTCAGCTGCACAGTTTTGGGGGGAGAGAAGGTAGTATTATTTATTTATTTATTTTATTTATGAAGCAAGGGTTAATTTGTTTCCTCTTAAGTTATTTATTGAAAATAGAGAAGCATATTATGGGAACTTTAAACTATAATAGGGTACACTCTTTTTTTTCAATAGAGATGGGGGAATGTTTTAAATAAGGTTTTATTATTTCTATGATGATGGGCAATTCCACAAAACCATAGGAGCATGGCCGGCCTAATGTGGTGGCAAAAAGAATCACCATTTGGAAATATGGCCAAATGCATTGCTTTGCTTTCTTCTTCTCTCCCTTGGTGGTAGCCGAACGTGCATAGAAAGGGGAGGAGGCCTCAACATTCGGTTTTGAGAGCTTTGGAGGTGCTAAGACTTCTTAGTTTGGTCCTATTTCCCTTCAAGCTGTTACTTGGCCAAAGTTCTCGAAATATCTTTCTTCTCTTTTCATTGTGGTAGCCGAATGTGCATAGAAAAGGGGGGGAGTCGGCAAGCTTGGAAGGCTTTGACCCTTGCATTTAGTACCAAGCCGAAATCTCCATCAACATTTGGAAGCCGAAAACTTGACTTGTAAACCCTCTCTTCCTGCGTTTCTCCTTATCTTCTTAAGTGCCGAAATCAAGGTGGTTTTAAGGACAAAACCCGAATCTTCTGGTAAGGGACCTTTTTCTTTCCTTGGGACGATTTGAGTAGCGCCGACCCTCTGCTATCTCTCTTTTAATATTTCTTCAAATTATGATAATTCAAAATATTGACTTATTTTTGTTCCATATGATAGCCGAAACCTCTAAACACCAAAAGGAGTGCCGAATCATGGTGTTTAAAGGGCAAGTCAGTCGTTAAGGTAAGGGGGGCAGCGAACTCTTTGGTTGTGAATACATGCTAGGGCCGAATGGCCTTTGGTCTCTAAATGAATACTAAAACCGACTTCAGGGAAGGCTATAGCCGAATGCTGTGAATCTTCGAGATTTGGTTGGTGACCAAGTTGGTGTAAGGTGAGTACTATATTCGGGCCACATTTTATTGGGATTTCTAATTAGGCAATTAAGGCTTTTTGACTACTAACCTACGATGGCCGAATATAGGAGCATTACAAGGACAAGCTCGGGACTTCTGTAATATCTCATAAACACGAGATTGCTAGTTAAATCTTCGATTAAATAGGTGTGTAAGCTCTTACACACTTTATTAGTATAAACGGGTAATTGATGATATTAATAACCTCTCATGTGGTAACTTTGCCTAGTGGGTACAAGCTTGGTTTTCGGGTAAGTCCCTTATTATTCGATTTACGATATATGTTGTAAATGCCATCATATGCTGTGAAATGCTATGCTATATACGTTTGCATGATATATGGGATCATGATATTTATGATATGAGCATGATGATGGTGGGATTGATGAGAGGGAGTAATATTCGTGTCGACGGACACCAGTGTTTTGGTAACACATTGTGACTACGGTCACCAGAGGTTTGGTACCTCCAGAGGTTTGGCACCTCATAGCGTCTCGTCCCTGTGGCTTAGTGCCACCGTGGGTTGGCCCCACATTTGAGATACGGGATCGACGCCAGTGATTTGGTATCACACGATGGGTTGGCCCCATCATTTGATTGTGACTTCAGGTCACCAGTGGTTTGGCACCACCAGTGGTTTGGCACCACACGTATTGACGGATATTGTGACTTCAGGTCATAGTGGTTTGGCACCACCAGTGGTTTGGTACCACACGGGGTAGAAAAGGAGCATGGATGGCTAGGTTGGGTTGTATAATTGCATGTCATACTAATATCTTATGTATGAGTGGTATTTTCGGGATTAGGGATTTATACACTGAGTCATGGTGACTCACCCCTTCCCATATCATCTTGCAGGTGAGTAGAGTGCGGATGCGGAGTCGGGGAGAGCTCGAGGCGGCCATGTTTGTTTTGTGGACTTAACACTTTATTTTTCCCGCTTTAAGTTACCATTCACTAAAATTCGATTGGGTTGTAATATGGCCGCTTATTATGTTGGATGTTTAAGTAGTTGCTTTACTTATTTACGTAACTGATGAACTTACGAACTGTCAAGCAAATCGGTCAAGATAATGTTTTCAAAATATGTACTCGTAGGCGTTTTCAAAAATAGTTATCACCGGGTAACAAAATTTCCTAAGTCACCTATGACTCTATTGCTTTAAAACCTAAGTGATTAAATGGTTTCAAAGGAAAAGGGAAAGTTTTCAACTCTATTGTATTTATCAAGCCAACCCATCTAAATTTTAGCAAACACCATTTTATTGGAAACTCCCATTGAACTTTTCAAAACATTTTTTACTCCGTGACATACTAGATCCGGTCAAGGCTTGCGGGCCGGGTTTGGGGTGTTACAGAAATAAAATATTAAGAAAGCTCTATTTTTATTACTTTAGCCATTATTTTTATTTTTCGCAATTTTATTTTTTTTAGGTTAAATTTTGATTTTGCTAAATTTTCTTTCTTCTCCTAGCAGGTACCTCTAGTTTATGACTAGAAGGAACCTGAAAAGACCATTAGTATACGACAGTGAAATTGAAGCTACCGTTCGTAGGACTCGCAGAGAAATCAGGCGAGCCCTAAATTACACAGAGGAAGACCAAGAAGACAGATCCAATCCTACTGAAGGGATGGACGAAAATAACCCACAACCATATGATGTGGGGGAAAACAATGCTCCACGTACTATGTTTGATTATGCTAAACCGCATTTAACAGGAGCGGAATCGAGTATTGCTAGGCCTGCTATAGCTGCTAACAATTTTGAATTAAAGCCTAACACAATACAAATGATTCAATAATTTGTTCAATTTGATGGTTTGCAGGTCGAAGATCCAAACAATCATATAGCTAATTTCTTAGAGTTCTGTGATACCTTCAAAATAAATGGCGTTTCTGATGATGCCATACGTCTTCGGTTATTTCCTTTTTCATTAAGGAATAAAGCCAAACGGTGGTTAAACTCGTTACCACGAGGATCAATCACTACATGGGAACAAATGACCGAGAAATTTTTATTAAAATATTTCCCACCTGCCAAAATGGCCAATTTACAGAATGATATCTCTTCTTTTGTGCAGATGGATTTAGAGACATTATACGACGCATGGGAGAGATACAAAGATCTCCTGAGAAGGTGTCCACACCATGGTCTACCCTTGTGGCTACAAGTCCAAACTTTCTATAATGGTGTAAACCCCTCAAGAGATAACTAATTGATTTAGCTGCCGGTGGAACCTTAAACAATAGAACTCATAAAGCAGCCTACGAGTTTATTGAAGAGATGTCACTGAATAACTATCAGTGGCAAGTTACATGGACAAAACCGACAAAATCAGCCAGAGTTTACAGCCTCGATGAAGTGACTACACTATCAACATAGATAGAGATGATAAATAAAAAGCTTGATAGTTTGTGTTCTTCGCAGGTACACCCAGTCATCCAATGCGACGCAAGTGGAACTTTTGTGAATCCTGAGTACCCACCCTACCAACCAGGCGCAGAGAGCGAACAGATGAACTATATAGGTAATAATTTCAGATCCAATAATAATCCTTATAGTAATACTTACAATCCAGATTGGAGGAACCACCCAAATTTTTTATGGGGAGGTCAAGGAAATCAAGGAAATCAAAGACAACAACCTCCTCAAAATTTCCAAAATCAGCCATATGCACAAGAGAAAAAGCCAAACCTCGAAGAGATGCTAAAAAAATTCATGGCAAGCATAGAAAATCGTCTCTAGGATACCGAGAAAACACTTAAAAGTCAACAAACATCAGCTGAGGAGACCAAGAACCGAATCGGGGAACTTACTAAGTCAGTAGGGGAAGTCACCAAAGCAGTCAGACAACTTGCAAAGTTAATGTCCGAACGACCGCAAGGACGTCTACCAAGTAACACGGAGATCAACCCAAAGAAGCAAATTCAAGCCATCACAGTTCATAATAGCACAGGGGTAGATGAACCTAATCCAATACAAAAGAATGAGGTAGATGAAGGAAAAGTTGAGGCAACACAGGAAAAGCCAAAACCAGAAATCAAAGAATACCAACCTAGCATACCTTATCCCGAAGCAATGGAAAGAGATGATACAGAGGAACAGTTCGGTAAGTTTCTTAAACTTTTAAAGAAATTACATATTAACTTATGATCACTAAAATTAGAGCTTTAAAATTTATAAAACGAATGATCAAACCTGGAAACTAACTCTGACAACGATTAAAGGCAAGTGTACCTATCGAACAGTAGTATAGCTTAGGCAAGACCAAATTGTCGAACCCAAAGGAACTAAAAGTACTAATACTAACTTTCTTTTTATTATTTAGCCTAAAATAAAGTGAAGTTGCTTTAAATCTAAATTAACGACTACTGAGCTAAAGACGCAAAGACAAAAAGAACGAATTGGGAAATAACTTGAAGAAAAACTCAGTTGATCTCGACGATACCCTTAGGAAGAATCCACCTAGACTTCACTTGTTATCTAACACTGAACCATACGATTTATTCACTTAGTTTGATCCGTAGGACTCCCTAACGTATATTAAACCCTCTCTCGAAGCGAATAACGTCTAACCCTAGGTTAATTAGTGGAACTCTCGTTCTCTTATAATAACCCCCTAGAATAGCAGTAAATCGATCTATGGATTCCCATATTAGGTTTGACCCTAATCTGGCAAAATCTTGTCACCCTATCTCTAGGCGTGCGATCAAGTCCGCTTAATTATGCTAGATCTATTCTTAAGCAAGGTCTATTCCTCCTCCACCTAAGCACATCAAACTTGAATCAATATCCGCAAAATATTAACTCAAGAATTAAGCACACATAATTAAGAACAAACTAAGTATTTATCATATAATTCAGAAAATGATAACAAGATTCATCTACGTTTTATCCCCTTCAGGTATCTGAGGGGTTTAGTTCATAACAAATAAAGAAAACATCTCAAGAGAAAAGATAAAACAAAACATAAGAAATTCCTAAAACTCCCTGAAGGAATTGAAGGAGAAATCCGTCGTCTTGAGTAGAATTCCGGCTTCTTGGGATGGATCAACTGGCTAACTTCGAGCGATTCCCTCAACTCTGACCTTTCCAGCTTGGCTCATTGGCCTAGCTCGACGCCTCGACAAAAGCCCTGGCAGAAGGCTTCTGCCGAACTCCCTTCTCAAGTTGCCCCTTTGGGTGTTTATATAGACTTTGAGATGCCTTACTTGGCCCTTAAGTGTCCTAATTTAAGTAGAATTCCTTCTAGGGTGTTTGAATCGGCTTCGGAATATGTTTCTTTGCCTCCAAGTATCCTTTCCCGAATGAAATTGCTCTTTCCAGCGACACAGACACGCCCATGGCACACTCTCGTGTAAGTCGTGGCTAGGCCGTGTTCAAGACTGTCCAGTGGGGCACGGCCGTATGAATCGGGGGTCAGACCGTGTTCTAGTAACTCAGTGAGGCACGGCCGTGTGGCTGGAAGTCCAGGTAGTGTTGATTTCGTGAATTGGCCCATTTGACCCGTTTTAAGCCCGTTTCTCATTCTTTTCATCTTCGGGTGCTTTCCTAGGTATAACACATGAAAAGAAAGGATTAAGAGCACCTTTTTATATCAATCGAGGCTTAAATCATCCAAAAGCATACTAAATGTGGGATTAAAATATGTTTCTTTTACGGTTTATCAAATACCCCCACACTTAAGCTTTTGCTTGTCCTCAAGCAAAATTCTCAACTCACAATTAAAACGAACTTTCCATGATTCGTAGTATTCATCAATAATGTTTCATCATAATTTAAAGATAATTCATACATGGATAGCTCAACTCAAAGAGTCCTAAAGATTCAAACAATCAAAGTCATAATTTTATAGTATGAAAAAAAAGGTGTTTCCCTTTACCTGAATAATTACCTCTGATTCAAAATTGACAAGAATTGAGTTCCTCACTAAAGATTCACTCAAACCACTCGAAGTGTTTAAGGTTCAAAAAATTAAGCACTCAAAAGTCGAACGTGAGAAGTTAATCCCATAGGCTTGCATGAAAATCAAATCTCCACCACTAAAATATAAGATGATACACAAATCAAAAGGACTTTACATGGTTGTAACAGGGCTTGGGTTAAAGGTGTGGATAAAGGTTGAATTAGAAGGTTAGAATTGAGATTGACCTGACAAATTACCTAACTAGAATAATGAACTAATCCTAAATATTTACATCAATTGAAAACTAATAATATGAGCTTTTTCTTCAAGATTTGCACTTTAAACATGTAAGCTCACTTAGCAGAGCTAATAATGAATATACTTCTTTTTTTTTAAGAACAAACTAATAATATTACATAATAATGAATGAATCTATTACTTAAAGTAAAGATGACAGCTAGGCGCAAATCAAATCAAATCTCGATATAAGTGTAGTCAAAAGGAATGGTGATAACAAATACAAAGGGGTTTTGGATTAATATTAGCTGTAAGTCAATAAAAAGGGTTGTTAGGATCAACGGGGTTCACTAGGGGTTAATTATGAAGGTAGGCTTTTAGTGGAGTAAGTGGGTTAAAACCTAGGTGCCTTGAAATTGAAAAAAATCAAGGAGGTTTAAAGGTTTGAATATCTTCCCTCATGCTTATAGTTCTATTTTCTTGATAAAGTTTAAGTCAAGAAGCGTTTACCTTAAAAGTGCCGAATGTTGGATTGCTTACCTCGACTGTTCCGTGGGGGAAGATATTGTGTACCTTTAAAGGAATTTCCTCGCTTACATTTAGGTCTGATGTGGTGATGCGAGGATCGGCTTTGTCTAACAGCACCTGGTCTCCTATTTTGAAGTGATTTGATGTTCCTACGAGTTCTTCAGGTGGTTCCTTCAGTTTTGCTTTGTGTGGTTCCGGTTCTTCTTTGACGTGTGTCTTCTGCTCTTCTAATTTGTTGACCCTAAGGCTTTGTTCCTTATGTAATTCATCTTTGTTGGCTTGGGGTCTAAGTTTTAGCTCAGGGTTGTATTCCTATGGTGTTTACTGTGATGAAAGTTGAACAATTTGGTTATCAAATGAAATGACTTTCTTACCTTCATCGACTGTTGTCCTGGCCGAGTCAAGAGCTTGGAGACTGAGTGATTCGTCACCTACGCAAAGAATGAGTTCGCTTGTGGCAACATCAATTTTAGTTTTGGCAGTTGCTAGGAAAGGTCTTCCTAAAATTAAGGGGATTGAACTATCCTTATCGATGTCTAAGAAAACAAAATCTATTGGGAAAACAAATTTATCGATTTTGACAAGAACATCTTCGATAATGCCCCTAAGAATTCTAACCGTTTTATCAGCTAACTGAATGCTCATCCTAGTTTGTTTGGGCTTCCCTAGACCTAGTCGTTTAAATAATGTATAAGGCATGACATTTATGCTTGCCCCTAAATCAGCTAACGCATTATCAATAATTAAACTACCAATTAAACATGGAATTGTAAAACTCCCTGGATCTTTTAGCTTTCGCGGTAGTTTATTCTGTAACATTGCTGAGCATGTTGCGTTTAATTCCACATGGTGCTCTTCATCTATTTTGCGTTTGTTTGTCAAGAGCTGTCTTAGAAATTTCCTCGAGTCTGGCATCTGAGAAAGAGCTTCAAGAAGAGGTAAGTTAATATATAATTTTTTTTAAAAGTTTAAGAAACTTACCGAACTGTTCCTCTGAATCGTCTCTTTTCATTGCTTCGGGGTAAGGTATACGAGGTTGGTACTCTTTGATTACCGGTTTCAGCTTTTCTTGCGTTACCTCTATTTTACCTTCGTCTACCTTTTGGTTTGGTTCGTCTAACCCTTTGCTATCATGATCTGTGATGGCTTGAATTTGCTCCTTAGGGTTAATCTCGGTGTTGCTTGGTAGACGTCCTTGCGGTCATTCAGACATTAGCTTTGCGAGTTGCTCAACTGCATTAGTGACTTTCTTGACTGACTTAGTAAGTTCCCTGACTCAGTTCTCGTTGTTTTTAATTGTTCTTTCAGTTTTATGGAAACAATTTTCCGTATTTGCCATAAATTTTGTCGGCATTTCTTCAAGGTTTGGCTTATTCTCTTGTAGATAAGGCTGATTTTGGAAGTTTTGAGGAGGTTGTTGCCTTTGGTTTCCTTGATTTCCTTGACCTCCCCACGGAAATTTTGGGTGGTTCCTCCAACCTAGATTGTAAGTATTACTATAGAGATTATTATTGGATCTGAAATTATTACCTATGTAAGTCATCTGTTCGCTCTCTGCTTTCGGTTGGTAGGGTAGGTACTCAGGATTCGCCATAGTTCCACTTGCATCGCACTGCATGACTGGATGTGCCTGCGAAGAACACAAACTATCAATATTTTTATTCATCATCTCTACCTGTGTTGATAGTATGGTTATCGCATCGAGGTTGTAAACTCAGGCTGATTTTGTCGATTTCATCCTTGTCACTTGCCACTGATAGTTATTCAGTGACATCTCATCAATGAACTCGTAGGCTGCTTTAGGAGTTCTATTGTTCAGAGTCCCCTCAACTGCTGAATCAATTAGTTGTCTCGTTGAGGGGTTTACACCGTTATAGAATGTTTAGACTTGTAGCCACAAGGGTAGATCGTGGTGTGGACACCTTCTCAAGAGATCCTGGTATCTCTCCCATGCATCGTATAATGTCTCTGGATCCATCTGCACAAAAAAAGATATATCATTCCGTAATTTGGCCGTTTTGGCTGGTGGTAAATATTTCAATAAAAACTTTTCGGTCATCTGTTCCCATGTAGTGATTGACCCTCGTGGTAACGAGTTTAACCACTGTTTGGCTTTATTCCTTAATGAAAAAGGGAATATCCGAAGACGTATGGCATCATCAAAAAAGCCATTTATTTTGAAGGTATCACAGAACTCTAAAAAATTAGCTATATGCGTGTTTGGATCTTCGTCTTGCAAACCATCAAATTGAACAAACTGTTGAATCATTTGTATTGTGTTAGAATTTAATTCAAAATTGTTAGCAGCTATAGCAGGCCTAACAATACTTGATTCCGCTCCTGTTAAATACGGTTTAGCATAATCAAACATAGTATGTGGAGTATTGTTCTCCCCCACATCATGTGGTGGTGGATTATTCTCGTCCATCCCTTCAGTAGGATTGGATCTGCCTTGTAACACCCCAAACCCGGTCAAGACGTTACGACCAGATCTGGTTTGTCACAGGGAAAGGTTATAAAAAGGGTCTTTGGAATTTAAAGAAAAACCATAAGTTTGAAATTTGTCGTTTTAGGTGATATTATAAAAACAGTGATTTGTAGTTTTAAGAAAAATTTTCGAGTTGAGTTAATCGAATGTTTGTTATCTTTGTTAGCATTTGAGAGAACCCGGTTGTTTATGTTAGGCATGTTTTGAAAACTCCAATTTGGCTTTCATGTTTAACATTTATTTTATAGAAATATCATAAGTAAATAATAATTAAGGAAAATCACGAAATATTAATTTAGAAGGCCTTATTACATAACAATATCCCCAATTGAAATAGTTTATATAATGAAAACGGGTTTACGAAAAGAAACATTTATGGCCTCCACGAGTCCGCCTTGGCTCCCAGATCCGTGATCTACTGCTTACCTGCAAGTTAAGCAGAGGGGTGAGTCACCAAGACTCAGTGTGTAAATCCCCTTATTCCACAGAACGGCTTCAAGCCCACAATCGCTCAATGGGCCTTAGCCCACTTAGTATGACATGCACAAAAATATGAATGTGAAATCCCAGCCCAACCTAATTTTTTCGTCCTCTACACGCCACCCGTACCAGCCCAACACACCGTGGGGATTTCTACAATCAACCCTCCATCCGCTACACGCCATATATGTGGCACCAAGCCACTGGTGACAGAGTCACTAGTTATAACACGCGGGGCCAACCCACTTGTGGTACCAAACCACCGTGACAATCCCTTATAATTATATATGTGGGGCCAACCCACTGTGGTACCAAACCACTTGGACAAGTCACAAAATCAATGTATATTTATGTGGTGTCAAACCACCGTGGTACCAAACCACTGAGACTTAGTCACTGAATTAAATATGTGGGGCCAACCCACTGCGGTACCAAACCACTGTGACAGTCTTAACACTTCCCCTTTTCACATTATATTCCAAACCCATGCATAACATACATATCAAATGAATGCCACATGCCATCAAGCAAGAAACAAATTTCAACATACATTTACATACTCATAAATGGAACATTAATGTCACTTACCCAGTATTTCCCAGCTTTACCCACAAGGGTATAACGACTGCCTCTCCAGTCACTTCGGCTTTTCAGCCCATACAGTTAATAACACATACTAATAACAGAGTATGAAATTTACACACCTGATAACTCGCAATACTATACTTTCTACGTCGATGCTCTCGTTAGCAGGGATGACGACTATCTGTCTATCCCAAGCGGACGTCGGTTCTCTACCACAGCCCGGCAAAAAGTCCCGAACGGCTGACACTGCATGCTTCTTGAACTTTGGAATAGGAGTTACGGACACACTCCCCTCCCTGGCTTGATCATTTCTTGCATCCATGAACAGCCTTGATCAGTTACTTAAAAGAAAAAGAACGCTGATTACTAAACCCAAAAGACTTGCTTTAGATAGGACATCACGAATAAATCCCTGCCGAACGGAATAACGAAAGATTCCTTACGTTGATTCCTAGTGAATAACACTAACTGGTTCGGCTTGCAGCTTCAAGTGATCCCCAAAGGACTTTTGAAGATCAACGTTGCAAGAAAGATGATCGATAGCAAGGGTGCTTAGATTCGGCCCTGCCCTAAAAAGAAACAAGGTAGCGTTTAAACCACTAGAAGTCACCAACGGCTTAACCAAGAGAAGGGAACACCCACAACAATACCATGTATTCGGCCAAAAGAGGAAGGGTTGATAGAACAAAATAAAAGAAAAAGTCCCGAAAGAAGCGAAACTCACCAAATCGACTGCTGATCAGAGAAGGGAAAGATAGAGCAAGGAATATTCGGCACTTGACACAAATGAAGATAGAAGATCCAAAGAAGAAAAAAAGAAGATAGTAGGGGTTTCAGTTTGGCAAAAGAAAAGATGATAGGAGAGAGGTGCGGTTATCTTGTTTAAGGAAAGAACAATGAAGATGAAGAGATTTGGCAAGGCTTCAAGAGTTTCGGCAACACAAGAAAGGGGAGAAAAATAAGGAGAAATGAATGATGAGGGAAAGTGAGAAAAGAAGAACAGAGAAAGAGTGCAACATGTTTCGGTTTCTACCAAATAAAGATGAAGCAAATAGATCTTGAGAGTTGCGGCAAATAGAGAAAAATAATGTGAAGGGAAGAGGCAAAATATGTTTCGGTTTTGGTTAGCAGAGAAATGAAGAGAATGGTTCCAAACAAAAGAGAGAAGAGAGTGTTTCCCTAATCGGTTTTCCAATACTATGCTCAATGTGACTCTAAGAAGAAATTGGCACAACAAGGCACCTCTAAGACCGATTGAACCACCACCAAAAGAGGGACCAAGTGCCACTAGCCTTAAGATTTCGGCATTCCCCCAACTAGACCCCAACCGAACTCTCTCCCCCTTCTCAAGTTTCCCACAACCGGCCACCACCTTTCCCAACACTCAATCCCACATTTTCCTCCTAAATTCACTCTTGTTCACCCATTCAAATGAGTTTGAAAAATTCAAACTCCTCCTTCCACTCATTCAAAACTTTTGACTTGCTCAACACCCACTTCTCAGACTCCAAACCGAACCCACCTCCTCTTCACCCTAACACCAAAAATAAACTCCAAAAAAAGGCAATCCATGCGACTCGAACCCCTTCCCTCTACAGCTTCTCCCTTGTGACGCCTTCTCAAGCACTTTAAGTGGCGCCTCCTTGACACTTTACCAACCTTTTACTTGTGTCATCGAAACACATTTAAATACCCTTAAGGCCTGCCTCAGCTAACTCTCCCCTAAAGTGCCTAAAAGTAAAATTTTCACCAAGGCTCAGGCTTAACCCCGAGCCTTCCCGAGACCCCCAAACACATCAAAGTAACATACAGAACATGCCAACACACAGCAACATAGAATAATGCCAAGCCCCTAATCCCAGGATGTTACAGTTCTACCCCCTTAAAGAAATTTTGACCTCGAAATTTACCTGATCAGAAGAGATTAGGGTATTGCTGTCGCATCACATCCTCTGGCTCCCACGTAGCTTCCTCTGAACCGTGATTCCGCCACAACACTTTAACCAACAGGACCGTCTTCTTTCGTAATACCTTAACATCACGATTCAAGATCTAAACTGGTTCCTCTTCAAAGGATAAGTCAGGCCTTACTTCGATTTCTTCTGCTGACACAATATGAGATGGATCCGAACGGTAGCGCCTTAACATTGAGACATAGAACACATCATGAATCTGACTCAATTCCAATGGTAGCTCGAGCTAATAAGCTACAGGTCCTACACGCTTTAATACACGATAAGGCCCGATGAACCTGGGGCTCAGCTTGCCCTTCCGTCCAAACCTTAGAACTTTCTCCCATGGTGAAACCTTTAAGAAAACCCGGTCTCCTACTGCAACTTCTATGTCTTTACGTTTCAGGTCTGTATAAGATTTCTGCCTATCAGAAGCTTCTTTCAGCCGTGTCCGAATCAGCCTAACCTTATCATCTGTTTCAAAAACCAATTCTGGACCCAATAATTGTCGCTCACCCAACTCTGTCCAGCAAGTAGGGGTGCGACACTTCCGACCATACAACGCTTCATAGGGTGCCATCTGAATACTAGACTGGTAGCTGTTGTTATAAGCGAATTCTGCCAACGGTAGAAACTCTTCCCAACTACCCCTGAAGTCAATGACACAGCCCCTCAACATATCTTCCAAGATCTGAATTACCCTCTCAGATTGTCCATTAGTCTGTGGATGAAACGCGGTGCTGAAATCCAATCTTGTACCCAATGCTTGATGTAACGCCTTCTAGAACCTCGACATAAACCTGGGGTCTCTGTCTGATATGATAGACATTGGTACCCCATGCAACCTCACAACCTCTGCTACATACAGCTTGGCTAACTTCTGTAGAGAGTAGTCAACACGGACCGGTATGAAGTGAGCGGACTTCGTCAATTGATCAACAACTACCCATACTGAATCCTTCTTAGGAGGCGTAAGAGGTAGCCCACTAACAAAGTCTATCGTGATCCTCTCCCACTTCCACTGAGGAATCTTCACCGGCTGTAACAACCCTGAAGGCAACTGATGTTCTGCTTTCACCTGCTGGCACGTCAAGCATTTACTCACAAACTCAGTTACCTCTTTCTTCAGACCCGGCCACCAAAACTGATCTCCCAGATCCCGATACATCTTACTTCCTCTAGGATGCATAGCGTACGGGCTACTATGTGCTTCCTGTAGGATCTTCCGCCTCAACTCTAAGTCTTTTGGCATACAAGTCTTTCCTAGAAAACTTAATACCCCATCACTATTCACACTAAAATCCGTTGTCCCATCACCTGCCACTAACTGAAAATTTGCACTTAACGACTCATCAGCCAACTGCTTCTCTTTAATCTGATTGACCCAAGAAGGCTTCACTTGAAGTTCGGCTAGCAAACTTCCATTATCATATAAGCTGAGATGAGTAAACATTGCTCTCAAGTCAGAGATCACTCTACGACTCAATGGATCCGCCACCACGTTAGCTTTACCCGGATGATACTCGATCGAGCAATCATAACCTTTTAACAATTCGATCCATCTCTGTACCTTAAATTCAACTCCTTCTAGGTAAGGAGATATGTTAGGCTCTTATGATCTGTATAAATAACAGACCTCTCCCCATACAGATAATGCCTCTAGATCTTCAAAGCGAACGCTACTGCAGCCAGTTCCAGATCATGCGTGGGATAATTCACCTCATGAGGTCTCAACTGCCGAGACGCATATGCTACCACCTTCCCTTCCTGCACCAGCACACATCCCAAACCTGTGTGCGACGCATCACAGTATACAACAAACTCCTTCCTGGCCTCAGGTTGTATCAGCACTAGAGCCTAAGTCAAGATCCTCTTTAGCTTCTCAAAACTTTCCTGTTGTTTATCAGACCAGACAAACGGTACCCTTTTTCGCAACAACTTGGTTAATGGTGCCGCAATCAATGAGAACCCCTAAACAAACCTTCTGTAATACCCAGCCAGACCAAGAAAACTCTGAATTTCTGCCACAGACTTAGGCAGTTTCCAATCCAACACAGCTTCAATTTTCCGGGGATCAACACTAATCCCCTTAGCAGACATAACATGGCCCAGAAAGGTAACTTCTCTAAACCAAAATTCACACTTACTGAATTTGGCGTATAGCTATTTATCCCTCAGAATTTGTAAAACCACCCGAAGATGCAAATCATGCTCCTCCTCTGATCTTGAATAAACTAGAATATCGTCTATAAATACCACAACAAACCGATCCAGATAGGGTTGGAATAACCGGTTCATCATGTCCATAAACGCTGCTGGTGCATTGGTCAACCCAAACGGTATCACCAGGAACTCGTAGTGACCATAACGAGTTCAGAAAGCTGTCTTATGAATATCTGCCTCCTTGACCTTAAGCTGGTGATACCCAACCTCAAGTCTATCTTTGAAAAGACCGACGCGCCTCGCAACTGGTCGAACAGATCATCTATTCTAGGGAGCGGGTACTTGTTCTTAATCGTCAACTTGTTTAATTAGCGGTAGTCAATACACATACGCATCGACCCGTCTTTCTTCTTAACAAATAACACCGGCGCTCCCCAAGGTGACACACTGGATTGGATAAAACCCCTGCTGATTAAGGTCTGCGTTGATAGCATGGTCATGGCATCGACGTTAAAAACTCCTGCTGATTTCGTCGGTTTAGTCCTTGAAGCCTGCCATTGATAATTGTTTAGTGACATCTCCTCAATGAACTCGTAGGCTGTTTCTGGAGTTTTGTTGTTCAAGGTTCCACCAGCGGCTGAACCGATCAGTTGCCTTGTTGAGGGGTTTACACCGTTATAAAAAGTTTGAACTTGTAGCCACAAGGGTAGGCCATGGTGTGGGCACCTCCTCAAGAGATCCTTAAATCTCTCCTATACATCGTACAGCGTCTCTAAATCCATCTACACAAAAGAAGAGATATCATTCCGTAATTTGGCTGTTTTGACCGGTGGAAAATATTTCATTAGAAACTTTTCGGTCATCTGTTCCCATGTAGTGATTGACCCTCGTTGTAACGAGTTTAGCCACAGTTTAGCTTTATTTCTTAATGAAAAAGGAAATAACCGAAGACGTATGGCATCATTAGAAACTCCATTTATTTTAAAAGTATCACAAAACTCTAAAAAGTTAGCTATATGCGTGTTTGGATCTTCGTCCTACAAACCATCAAATTGAACAAACTGTTGAATCATTTGTATTGTGTTAGGCTTTAATTCAAAATTGTTAGTAGATATAGCAGGCCTAACAATACTTGATTCCGCTCTTGTCAAATGTGGTTTCGCATAATCAAACATTGTGCGTGGAGCATTATTTTCCCCCACATCATGTGGTGGTGGGTTGTTTTCGTCCATCCCTTCAGTAGGATTGGATCTGTCTTCTTCCTCCCTTTCTATGTAATTCAGGGCTCGCCTGGTTTCCCGATGATTCCTACGAGTGGTCGCTTCAATATCACTGTCGTATACCAAAGGTCCTCTCGGGTTCCTTCTAGTCATAAACTAGAAGTACTTACTGGAAAAAGAAAGAAAGAAATTTTCAGCAAAATAAAAATAGAAATAAAAAGTTATGGCTAAAGTAATAAAAATAGAGTTTTCTTAATATTTTAGTTCCCCGGCAGCGGCACCAAAAACTTGATCGCTGAAATCAGAGCTTTAAAAATTTATAAAACGAATGATCAAACCTGGAAACTAACTCTGACAACGATTAAAGGCAAGTGTACCTATCAAATAGTAGTATAGCTTAGGCGTAACTAATCAAATCAAATCTCGATATAAGGGAAGTTAAAAGGAATAGTGATAAAAATACAAAGGGTTTTGGGGTAATATTAGTGGGTAAGTCAACAAAAGGTTGTTAGGATTAAACGGGGTTCACTAGGGGTTAATTGTGGAGGTAGGCTTTTTGTGGAGTAAGTGGATTAAAACCTAAGTGCCTTTATCATCTCTGTATATCAAATCAAAGGTGTGGTCTTGACATGTATAATCGAAGCAAGTTCTAGAATAACAAATCAATGTTGACACACTCATAATAAAAAGTGAGCACGAAAGAATGTATGCTCTAAAAGGCTCAAAATTCTCACAAAAATTATGGGTTTTTGATATCAACCTCATAAATTTCAAACTTCAAAATAATATTCAAATTCAGGTCAACAACCTAAAAAAAATTTTAATTTCTGAAAAATAGACTTATCATGCTTGATTCTCTAGTATCTTAAAGCTTAATCATCAATGCACAATTATCAAGGACTTAATCCAAAACATATTAACAAAAATCATAAATCAGGGAAATTTCATTCTAATCATAATATGAGAAACTTACTTTAGAACAAGGCATAATTCAGGGATTTTCGAATAATACTATAGTTAACCCCCCACACTTAAGATGTACATTACCCTCAATGTACAAAAATAGATAATATCAAAATAACCATAAAATCATAAGATGGGGAGAAAAGTGAAACTTCCTGCATTTTTTTTGGATAGAGTTGGAGAGAAACGTAGGGAGTGCCTCGAGTCGTTTTGAAATTGGATCCTTAAAGTAGCCGGTCTAATTTTATTGTATCCTAAGCTAAATCTAAATATCATAAAGAATAAGAAGAAAATAATAAAGAAAATAAAATAAAATAAAATAAAATAAAATAAAATAAAAATAAAACAAAAATAAATAATGGAAAATGAAATATAACTAGAAAAGAACAGGGAAGAAGGAGGTTTAAATAGAGATGTAGCCCTTTTTTTTTGCCACACAGCCACGGCCACGGCCGTGTGGTCTGGAAATCTGCTCTCTTGGTTAGTTCGGTGCTAAAGAAGAAGAAGAAAAGGAAAGAAGAAAAAATAAAAATGTAAAAATAAATAGGGTTAGTGCTCGGGTTGCCTCCCGAGAAGCACTCGTTTATAGTCTTAAGCTACACTTTACCTCTTATTTGTATGGTCATGGTGGTTTGAGGAGGTGAAAATCCTTTCTCATGCGGTCAATTCAGTTATGGATATATAGTTCAAGTCGAGTAGTGTTTACCTCAAAAGAGTTGAATTTAGGCTTGCTTACCTCGACTGTGCCGTATAGGAAGACATTAAGTGCCTCAAAAGTGATTTCTTCGTTTGCCTTGAGGTCTGAATTGGTGATTCGAGGGTCTGCCTTATTCAACAATACCTGATCCCCTATTTTGAAATGATTTGTTACTCCTATCAGCTCATCTGGGGTTTCCTTCGGTTTCACTTCGTGTAGTTGTGGTTCTTCTTCAAATTGTGTTTTCCACTTTTCTAGTTTGTCGACCCTAAGGCTTCGTTCCTCATATAATTCTTCTTTGTTGGCACGAGGTCTAAGATCTAGCTTACCTAGGTGATTTCATGATACTTCCTGTAAAGAAGGTTGAACCAAATGGTTATCAATAGAATTAACGTTCGTACCTTTATTACTCGATGTCTTAGGTGAGTCAAGAGCTTGAAGAGTGATTGTTTCATCATCTACATGAAGTGTGAGTTCACTAAATTCTTCCTCTATGTGGTCTTTCTTTATTGCATTGGGATATGGTATGCGAGGTTGGTACTCTTTGATTATCGGTTTTGGCTTTTCCTGTGTTACCTCTACTTTTCATTCTTCTATCTCGTTTCCTTGTATTGAATTGGGTACATCTAACCCCATACTATCATGAGTTGTGATGGCTTGGGTTTGCTCCTTCGGGTTAATCTCGGTATTGCTTGGTAGACGCCTTTGTGATCGTTCAGACATTAATTTTGCAAGTTGTTCGACTGCCTTAGTGACTTCCCCTACTGACTTAGTAAGTTCCCCGACTCGGTTCTTGGTCTCTTCAACCGATGTTCGTTGGGTTGTTTCAGTGTCTTGGAAACGGTTTTTTATGGCTGCCATGAATTTTGTCAGCATCTCTTCAAGGTTCAACTCCTCTCCTATTGCTGAGGTGGTTGTTGAAAATCTGCAGAAAGTTCCGGTCTTTGGCTATTTTGATCATCCCACGAGAAATTGGGATGGTACCTCCAACCTGCATTATAAGTGTCACTATAAAAATTATTTTGAGGCCTAGAATAGTTACTCATATAGAGGACTTGTTCGTTCTCCATGCCATATCCGTAAGGTGGGTACTTAGGATTTGCCACGCATCTTATATTCGAGTCATATTGCATTACTGGGTGTACCTGCGAGAGACTACACAAACCATCAATCTTTTTATTCATTATCTCTAGCTGGTTAGATAACCTGGTGACCACGTCGAGGTTGAAAACACTGGCTGTTTTGGTAGGAATTGTCCTCATGTCTTGCCACTGATAATTATTTAGTGCCATCTTCTCAATAGATTAAAATTATCTGCCAAAAACAAAATAGAGGAAAAATTAGCAAAGTAAAAAAAATAAAAATAAAAATAAATAATGAAAATAAATTGCAATAAAAAAATTGGCTAAAGTAATAAAAATAGAGCTTTCTTAGTATTTAGTTCCCCAGCAATAGCGCCAAAAACTTGATCGCTGAAATCAGAGTTTTAAAATTTATAAAAAGAATGATCAAACCTGGAAACTAACTCTAACAACGATTAAAGGCAAGTGTACCTATTGAACAGTAGTATAGCTTAGGCAAGACCGGATTGTCGAACCCAAAGGAACTAAAAGTACTAGTACTAACTTTCTTTTTATTATTTAGCCTAGAATAAAGTGAAGTTTCTTTAATCTAAATTAACGACTACTAAGCTAAAGACGCGAAGACAATAAGAACGAATTGGGAAATAACTTGAAGAAAAACTCAGTTGATTACGATGATACTCTCAGAAAGAATCCACCTAGACTTCACTTGTTATTTAACACTGAACCATACGATTTATTCACTTAGTTTGATCCGTAGGACTCACTAACGTATATTAAACCCTCTCTCGAGGCGAATAACGTCTAACCCTAGGTTAATTAACGGAAATCTCTTTCTCGAATAATAACCCCCTAGAATAGCAGTAAATCGATCTATGGATTCCCATATTAGGTTTCACCCTAATCCGGCAAAATCTCGTCACCCTACCTCTAGGCGTGCGATCAACTCCGCTTAATTATGCTAGATCTATTCTTAGGCAGGGTCTATTCCTCCTCTACCTAAGCACATCAAATTTGGATTAAGCACACATAATTAAGAACAAACTAAGTATTTATCATATAATTTAGAAAACAATAACAAGATTAATCTAGGTTTCATCCCCTTCAGGTATCTGAAGGATTTAGTTCATAATAAATAAAGAAAACATCTAAAGAGAAAAGATAAAACAAAACATAAGAAATCTCTAAAACTCCCTGAAGGAATTGAAGGAGAAATCCGCCGTCTTGAGTAGAATTCCGACTTCTAGAGATGGATCAACTGGCTAACTTCAAGTGATTCCCACAATCTTGACCTTTTCGATTTGGCTCCTTGGCCTAACTTGACACCCTGAAAAAAGCCCTGGCAGAAGGTGATCGCTGAAATCAGAGCTTTAAAATTTTATAAAACGAATGATCAAACCTGGGAACTAACTCTTACAACGATTAAAGTCAAGTGTGCATATCGAACAGTAGTATAGCTTAGGCAAAACCGGATTGTCGAACCCAAGGGAACTAAAAGTATTAATACTAACTTTCTCTTTATTATTTAACCTTAAAATTAGAGTGAAGATTGTTTTTAAACTAAATTGACAAGAACTTAACTAGGAACACAAAGACAAAAAGGGCGAATTGGAAAATAACTTGAAGAAACTCAATTGATCACAACGACACCCTCAGGAAGAATCCACCTAGACTTCACTTGTTATCTAACCTTTAATTATATGATTTATTTACTTAGCTTGATCCGTAAGACTCCCTAACCTATATTAAACCCTCTCTCGAGGCGAATAACGTCTAACCTTAGGTTAATTAGTGGAACTCTTGTTCACTTATAATAACCCCCCAGGATAGCAGTAAATCGATCAACAGACTCCCATATTAGGTTTCACCCTAATCCGGCAAAATCTCATAACCCCATCTCTAGGCGTTCGATCAACTCCGCTTAATTATGTTAGATCTTCTCTTAGGCAGGGTCTATTCCTCCTCCACCTAAGCACATTATATTTGGATTAAGCAACATAATTAAGAACAAACTAAGTAATTCATCATATAACTTAAAAATCAAATAACAAGATTCGTCTAGGTTTCATCCCCTTCAGGTATTTGAGGGGTTTAGTTCATAATGAATAAAGAAAACATCGCAAGAGAAAAGATAAAACAAAACATAAGAAATTCCTAAAACCCCCTGAAGGAATTGAAGGAGAATTCCGCCGTCTTGAGTATAACTCCGGCTCATTGGGATGGATCAACTGGCTATCATCGTGTTATTCCCTAATTCTGACCTTCTCGACTTGGCTCCTTGGCCTAGCTTTCGATGCCTTTCAAAGGTGGTACTTGAGGGATATATATAGGCTCTTGGAATGCGATTCTTTCTTCCTTAGTATCCTTTTCCGACTGAAATTGCTCTTTCCAGCGACAGAAGCACGGCCATGTCACACGCCCGTGTGGATCGAAACCAGACCGTGTTCGGACTTCTAAAGTGAGGCACGGCCATGTGAGGCAGAGTTGAGGCCGTGCTCTAGGTGTTCGTCGAGGCACAGCCGTGCGGGCTATGGGCCAGGCCGTGTAAATTTCATGCTAAGGCCCATTTACTCCGTTTTAGGCCTGTTTTGTGTTCTTTTCATCCTCTGGTGCTTTCCTGGGTCTAAGATATGAAAAGAAAAGATTACAAGCACCTTTTTATACAAATCAAGGAATAAATCATCAAAATGTAAGCTAAATGTGGGATTAAAATATGTTATTTTATGGTTTATCAAATACCCCCACACTTAAGCTTTTGCTTGTCCTCAAGCAAAATTCTCAATTTACAATTAAAACGAACTTTCCATGATTTCCAATTCCTATCAACAATGCCTCATCATAATTCATAGATAATTCATACATGGATAATTCAATTCAAAGAGTCCTAAAGATTTAAACGAGATAAGTCATGATTTTATACCTTGAAAACATAGGTGTTTCCCTTTATTTAAATGGCTACCTTTTCAATTCAAAACCGACAAGGATTGATGTCCTCACTAAGGTTTCACTCAAATCACTCTAATGTGTTTAAGGTTCATGAAGAGATAGCTCATAAGTTGAACTCGAAAAGTTAACCCCGTAGGCTTGCATGGAAATCAAATCTCCACCACTGTAATATGAGATGATAAGCAGATCAAAAGGTCTTTGTTAGGGTTGTAACGGGGCTAGGGTTAAAGGTGTGGTTAAAGGCTGAAATTAAAAGGTTAGAATCGAGATCGAATTGACGAGTACCTAAAAACTGAAATATTATCCATTGAAAAGTAAAATCCTACTAATACGAGCTTTTCTTTTAAAATTTAGACTTTGATTTGGTAAGCTCAACACTGATAAATTTTTTTTTAAGAACAAACTAAGTAATACAAAAATTAAATATTAAACTAATAAACTTCGATAACTGATCAAATCAAATCTTGATTAAGGGATAGTCAAAAGAGAGGGTAATGACAAATACAAAGACGCTTTTGGGTTAATATTAGTAGGTAAGTCAATAAGAAGGGTCTTGTTAGGCTCAATGGGGTTCACTAGGGGTTAATTGTAAAGGTGGGCTATTTAGTGGTGTAAGTGGGTTAAAACCTAGGTGCCTTTATCATCTCTGTAATATCAAATAAAAAATGTGGTCTTAACATGCATAAACGAGGCAAGTTTTGGAATAACAGTTCATAGTTGACACACTCATAATCAAAAAATGAGCATGAAAAAGAATATATGCTTTTTAAGGGTCAAATACTCACAAAAATTATGGGTGGTATGACATTATCCTTGTGAATTTCAAATTTCAAGGTAGTATTCAAATTTAGGTTAACAACCTAGCAAAATTTCAATTATGCTTAATTCTCTAGTATTCTTCAATTTCAATTATCAATGCACAATTAACTATGACTTATTTTAAAACATGTCAATAAAAATTACAAATCATCAAAAATTTCATTCTAATTAGTAATATGACAACTTTGCATAAAAACAAGACTAAATCAGGGATTTGAGAATAATGAAAAAAGTTTGGCACTTTTATTCCACTTTTACCCTCAGGGATTTGAGAATAATGAAAAAAGTTAGGTATATTTACCCCCCCACACTTAAGATGTACATTTCCCTCAATGTACAAAGATAAATAATGGCAATTAGTGATCAATCAAAGAGATAAGAGGGGAAAGTATACTTCCTGGATTTACTGACGAGATCCTTGAGGATGTGGACAGTGTGTGGCATCAGGTGAATTTTTGTATTTTGCCTATTTGTGCTTCTGTGTAGGTGAAATATATGATTTATTTTGCAAAGTCACTTGTTAATGATCTTTTTGATGACATCGATATGTTGTTAGGGATGCTGGAATAATTGGATAGTCAATCATAAAGATTTGCAATAAAAGTTCAAATTTAAACAATGTAAAATAAAGTCTTAAAAATGAAGAAAATAAAATTAAAGAAATCAAATTAAAAGGACTCAGAGGTCCTCATCGTTGGTTGGAGCCGGTGGTGGTGCTGATGATGAAATGTGGAGGTGCTGACATATTTGGTGGAGCATCGCCTTTAATCCGTCAAAGCACCGTGCGTTTTCAGCGAAATGCATCTCGAACCGATCAAGTCAAGCAGAGATATCTGCTAAGGATGTTGCTGCTCGGTATGAGTGCTGGCTCGGATTTGGTGCCTCCTCTGGTGGTGGTGGGACATCGTCAAGAATGTCCTCGTCCTCTCCATCGTTCATGGGTGTCTGCAATTTGTACTGAGGGGGGTTGGTACCTCGACGTTGTTTGATCATCCTCATGTGTAGCATCGTCTGGATGCCTTGAGGTACCATGTTGCCTATCAGTGTGAGGGAGGTGATCTGATCGTCTGTGTTTAGGAGGTTGAAGTGTCGAGCCAGCCTCGTAATGTATGGCCCCACTGACAAAATCCCTTTCCTGTGCGGCTCTGTCTGATGTTGAATCGCGCATGCGATAAAATATGCCAAGTCGAAGACATGTCCTTCAGACATGCATGACAGGAAGTAGACGTCGTGCTTGTTTACGACGCTGGTGCTTTCTCTGCGACCTGTGATGGTATGCGCGAGAATGGCGTGAATATACCTTAGGGCCGGGGGAAGTGTTGTTGCCTCAGAGCGGCTGGGGTTGTATTGGCTTGTATTGGGGCGTAAGCACTGTGCCAACATTCGAGTGGGGTGCAGTGAAGCTCGCGGTTTAATCCGGCAAGTGGGTATTCTTTTATGAAGTTCGGCGAGTAAAGTCCGAGAGCCGTACTGAATTGTGGTACACTTAATCGACGCACTGAGCCCCCTAGACGGAATTGAATAGCACCCGGGTCGTCGAATTGAGTCGTCACCGCTTGCAAAGGGAAGGTGGTGCAGAATTCTAATGTAAGCTCCATATATATGAGTTCGTCGATATTGAAGAAGTTCTCCCACGGTTCAGTTGAGAGGAGTGCTTGAATGTCAGTTTCGAGCCTAACTTGTCGCACTGCGTTCCAGTCAATGCGTCTACCGGTGCCTATGGGTCTACTCCGGATTGCTTTGTACCTTTCGTCTTGAGTTGATTGAGGGAATCAGAGAAATAGGTGTCGAAGTTTGGTGGAGGCAGTTGCGAGCGATGATCCGGGCCCCTTTCTTTTCTTGCTTGGGGCGGATCTTTTGGTTCGTGATGACGACATGATACCTGAAAAAAATATCAGATAAAAAGAACAAATTCCTTAATCAAAATTTATGACCAATGTATTTCATATCAAACTATAATCAATATGTATTCGATATCAGTGATTCTTTTTGATCAAGAAAAATGTTAAATTTTATGTCTAAGAATGGAATCAATCAGCAACCAAAATCAAATTATTCATAAATATTGTGAGAACAATCACTAACTAAAAAAAATCAGGCCTAATTTGGAATGGAATGGAAAAATAAAGCTGCAATCAAAGTATTATAGGGACTTAACTAAAAAGAAATCATGCTTTTCAAAACGAAATCTAACAAAATATGAAAATGAATACAAATGCCATAATTTTCAACAAGAATAAAGTGAAGAAAAGGGAACCAGGGGTGGGGAAGACGATCAGCACGGGCGTAACACGACAGTGGCCTGGGCTTTTGTGGCACGAACACGGTGATGGCGTGGCCGTGGGGATGGTAGCGCGGTTGTGGTGTGGGCATGTGGCTGGTTTTGGGCGGTTTTTGGAAGAAGAACGGTGAGGGAAGGCGGTTTTGGGTGGAGAGATTTGGTTGTGTGGCCGGATTTTGGAAGAAGGGAGGATAAAAATGATTTTAGGGTTTGGTTTAGGGGGGATTGACGGTAAAATTCTATATATAGGGGGGCACGGGCCATCGCCACGCCCGTGTGAATTTGAATTTGCCCGTGTTTTTCGCGATTTTCAGGTTTGGGCGCGTTCAGGTTTCTTAGCACGGCCGTGTGTCTGTGAGGCACGCCTGTGCTTGATAAATCAGTGTGTTGGCACGATGAAGGCGCACGGGCGTGTGTATCCCGTGCATGGCAAGTCAGTATCTTCACACGGCTGTTTGGCACGGTCGTGTTTTGCCCGTGGTGTGCAAGTCAGTAGCTTCGCACAGTTGTGGCACACGTGCTTGTGCTTCCCGTGCTCGATAGTGTTTTTGCACGCTTAGATGGCACGGACTTGGTCTGGTATTGCAGCCCGTGTTTAGTCGATAGAAATTTTTCCCTGTTTGTGCACAGTCCTTGGCACGCCTGTGGGTTGTCCCCTATGTTTCACACGGCCATGGACACGCCCGTGTGCAAGACCGTGTTAAAAAATACACTTCTTTTGGCTGTTTTAGTGTGGTGTTAGAGAATGAAAATAAAAATGTTAGTGGGTTAGTGCTCGGGTTGCCTCCCGGAAAAGCGCTCGTTTATAGTCTTAAGCTAGACTTTCCCTATTTTCGGTTCTAAAAGAAGGCTCATGGAGCATAAGCTCCTCTCTTATATCTCCAAAACCTGCACCATTATAAATTTTAAGTCGGTGACCATTTACCTTGAATGTGCCTTTAGTGGGATAAGTTACCTCGATGGTGCCATATGGTGTTATAGAAAAGAGTTGTTCTTCGGGAAACGAATCATTTATTTCACTTTCATCGAGCTCTTTGGAGTGTGGATTTTTAAGCCTAGAAAGGTGATCCGCTGCAAGATTCTCGGCTCCCTTCTTATCTTGTATCCAAGTCGAATTCCTGTAAGAGTAAAATCCATCGCATGAGTTTGGGTTTTACATCAGGTTTGTTTAAAAGATAACGAAAAGCTGAATGGCTAGTGTAAACGACAACTTTAGACATTATTAAATACTGTCTAAATTTATCAAAAGCAAAAACTACAGCTAATAATTCTTTCTCTGTGGTGGTATAGTTTTCTTGTGCGGGTGTTAATGTTCTGCTAGCATAGTAAATTGGCTGAAAATGCTTGTCTCTTCGTTGTCCCAAAACTGCACCTACTGCAAAATCACTTGCATCACACATTAGTTCAAAGGGTAAGTTCCAATCAGGTGCAATTATAATCGGTGCATTTATTAATTTATCCTTAAGGATATTAAATGCATCTAAACATTCTTGATTAAAATTAAAAGGAACATCTTTTTCTAGTAATTTTGTCAAAGGCTTAGCTATTTTAGAAAAATCCTTGATAAATCTTCTATAGAACCCTGCATGTCCTAAAAAGCTTCTAATAGCCTTAACAGAACAAGGGGGAGGTAGTTTTTCTATGGTTTCAACCTTTGCCTTATCTACCTCAATCCCTTTACTAGAAATCTTATGTCCTAACACAATTCCTTCTCTAAACATAAAGTGACATTTTTCCCAATTCAAAACAAGGTTTGTTTCCTCACATCTCATTAGAACTCGTTTTAAATTTTTAAGGCAAAGATGGAAAGAATTACCGAATACCGAGAAATAATCCATAAATACCTCCATGATGTCTTCTACGAGTTTGTCGAAGATTACCAACATGCAACGCTAAAAAGTAGCAGGAGCATTACATAATCCGAAAGGCATTCTACGATAAGAAAACGTACCATATGGGCATGTAAATGTCGTCTTCTCTTGATCTTCAGGAGCTATGGGAATTTGGAAGTAGCCGGAAAGTTTGTCCAAAAAGCAGTAGTACATGTGCCCGGATAATCTTTCCAACATTTGGTCTATGAAGGGCAGAGGGAAGTGATCTTTTCTAGTGGCATCATTCAACTTTCTATAGTCTATACAGACTCTCCAACCTGTAACTGTTCTTGTGGGAATTAACTCATTCTTTTCATTGGGCACTACCGTCATTCCTCCTTTCTTTGGAACTATCTGTATAGGACTTACCCAAGTGCTGTCAGAAATAGGATAAATTATTCCTGCATCTAGAAGTTTAATTACCTCAGCTTTGACAACTTCTTTTATGTTGGGATTTAACCGTTTCTGAGGTTGCACACACGGCTTATATTCTTCCTCTATTAAAATTTTGTGGGTGCAGAATGCGAGGCTTATTCCTTGGATGTCAGAAATTTTCCAAGCTATGGCTTTTTTGTGCTCTCTTAGTACCTTTATCAACTCCTCTTTTTCCTTGGGTTCTAGTTCTGCAGAGATGATTACTGGTAGCGTAAGATTGTCCCCGAGGAATGCGTATTCTAAATGTTTTGGTAACTGTTTTAATTCTAGTTTAGGGGGCTTTTTGATGGAGGGTTTCCGTTTTAATTTGTCATCATTTTCTATGCTTTCTTCTTTCGTTTGTTTGGATGATGATGTATTCGGATTCAACTTATTGTCCTCATCTTCTTCCCCCTCTTCTTGAGCTAGGCACAGTTCCATCGTGTCGTCATGTATGATTTCCTGTAATGAATGTTAAATGATATGATCAGTAGTATCAACAAAATAACAGGAATCATCTTGATCTTTAGAATAACGCATGGCATCATAAATTTGGAAAATGATTTCTTCACCACCTATCCTCAGTGCGAGTTTACCATCACCTACATCAATAACAGCTCTAGCAGTGGCTAAAAAAGGACGGCCTAGTATTAAAGGAACATTAATGTCTTCATCCATGTCTAACACAACGAAATCAACAGGAAAAATAAATTTATCAATTTTTACCAAGACATCTTCGATAACTCCTCTAGGATATTTAATGGATCTATCTGCTAACTGATTACTCATCCTAGTGGGTTTTGGTTCCCCAAGATCTAGTTGTTTAAACATTTTGTAAGGCATTAAATGAATGCTGGCACCTAAATCAGCTAATGCTTTCTTAATATTCAAGCTACCAATTAAACAAGGGATAGTAAAACTTCCTGGGTCTTTTAATTTGGTTGGTAACTTATTTTGGAGGATGGCTGAACACTCCTCATTAAGTTCCACTGTTGACACTTCTTCAAGCTTCCTCTTATTCGTCAAGAGTTCCTTTAAAAATTTTGCGTACTTCGGCATCTGTGAGATTGCTTCAACAAAAGGTAAGTTCATATGTATTTGTTTGAAAAGTTCAATAAACTTACCGTATTGGGCATCAAGTCATTCCTTTTTTAACTTTGTTGGATATGGAATTGGTGGTTTGTTCTTATTGCGTAATGGAGTTACTTCTTCAATCCTCTCATCACTTGCCTTGTTGTTCTCGTTTGGGGTTTGTTTCTTTGGTTCTCCTAATTCCTTTCCACTTCTTAGTGTGACTACTTTTACCTATTCTGTCCCTTTAGGAAAAATTTCAGCTTGTATCTCATAGACCATTTTCATAAGCATTCCAACTGTTCTAGTGAGTTCCCCAAACGATTCGGTAAAATTTTCAATTGTTGCTTGTTGATCTTTAAGGGTTCTCTTGATATCTTGTAAGTGTTTTTCTGTATTTGTCGATTCCTCCTCTTGGGTTGGTTTCTTCTCTTGTGGATAGGGTAAATTTTGAAAGTTTTAAGGAGGTTGTTGCCTTTGATTTCCTTGATTTCCTTGACCTCCCCACGAAAAATTTGGGTGGTTCCTCCAACCTGGATTGTAAGTGTTACTATAAGAATTATTATTGGATCGGAAATTATTACCTATATAGTCCTCTGCTCCCGGTTGGTAAGGTGGGTACTCAGGATTCGCCATGTTTCCACCTGTGTCGCATTGCATGACTGGACGTGCCTGTGAAGAACATAAGTTGTCAAGCTTTATGTTCATCATCTCGATCTGCGTTGATAGCATGGTCATGGCATCGACGTTGAAAACTCCTGCTGATTTCATCGGTTTAGTCCTTGAAGCCTGCCATTGATAATTGTTTAGTGACATCTCCTCAATGAACTCGTAGGCTGTTTCTGGAGTTTTGTTGTTCAAGGTTCCACCAGCGGCTGAATCGATCAGTTGCCTTGTTGAGGGGTTTACACCGTTATAAAAAGTTTGAACTTGTAGCCACAAGGGTAGGCCATGGTGTGGGCACCTCCTCAAGAGATCCTTAAATCTCTCCTATGCATCGTACAGCGTCTCTAAATCTATCTACACAAAAGAAGAGATATCATTCCGTAATTTGGCTGTTTTGGCCGGTGGAAAATATTTCATTAGAAACTTTTCGGTCATCTGTTCCCATGTAGTGATTGACCCTCATTGTAACGAGTTTAACCACTGTTTAGCTTTATTTCTTAATGAAAAAGGAAATAACCGAAGACGTATGGCATCATTAGAAACTCCATTTATTTTGAAAGTATCACAAAACTCTAAAAAGTTAGTTATATGCGTGTTTGGATCTTCGTCCTGCAAACCATCAAATTGAACAAACTGTTGAATCATTTGTATTGTGTTAGGCTTTAATTCAAAATTGTTAGCAGATATAGCAGGCCTAACAATACTTGATTCCGCTCCTGTCAAATGTGGTTTCGCATAATCAAACATTGTGCGTGGAGCATTATTTTCCCCCACAGCACGTGGTGGTGGGTTGTTTTCGTCCATCCCTTCAGTAGGATTGGATCTGTCTTCTTCCTCCCTTTCTATGTAATTCAGGGCTCGCCTGGTTTCCCGACGATTCCTACGAGTGGTCGCTTCAATATCACTGTCGTATACCAAAGGTCCTCTCGGGTTCCTTCTAGTCATAAACTAGAAGTACCTGCTAGAAAAAGAAAGAAAGAAATTTTCAGCAAAATAAAAATAGAAATAAAAAGTTATGGCTAAAGTAATAAAAATAGAGTTTTCTTAATATTTTAATTCCCCAGCAACGGCACCAAAAACTTGATCGCTGAAATCAGAGCTTTAAAAATTTATAAAACGAATGATCAAACCTGGAAACTAACTCTGACAACAATTAAAGGCAAGTGCACCTGTCAAACAGTAGTATAGCTTAGGCGTAACTAATCAAATCAAATCTCGATATAAAGGAAGTCAAAAGGAATAGTGATAAAAATACAAAGGGTTTTGGGGTAATATTAGTGGGTAAGTCAATAAAAGGTTGTTAGGATTAAACGGGGTTCACTAGGGGTTAATTGTGGAGGTAGGCTTTTTGTGGAGTAAGTGGGTTAAAACCTAAGTGCCTTTATCATCTCCGTATATCAAATCAAATGTGTGGTCTTGACATGAATAATTGAAGCAAGTTCTAGAATAACAAATCAATGTTGACACACTCATAATAAAAAGTGAGCACGAAAGAATGTATGCTCTAAAAGGCTCAAGATTCTCACAAAAATTATGGGTTTTTGATATCAACCTCATAAATTTCAAACTTCAAAGTAAAATTCAAATTCAGGTCAACAACCTAAAAAAATTTTTAATTTCTAAAAAATAGACTTATCATGCTTGATTCTCTAGTATCTTAAAGCTTAATCATCAGTGCACAATTATCAAGGACTTAATCCAAAACATATTAACAAAAATCATAAATCAGGGAAATTTCATTCTAATCATAATATGAGAAACTTACTTTAGAACAAGGCATAATTCAGGGATTTTCGAATAATACTATAGTTAACCCCCCACACTTAAGATGTACATTGCCCTCAATGTACAAAAATAGATAATATCAAAATAACCATAAAATCATAAGATGGGAAGAGAAGTGAAACTTCCTGAATTTTTTTTTTTGGATAGAGTTGAAGAGAAACGTAGGGAGTGCCTCGAGTCGTTTTGAAATTGAATCCTCAAAGTAGCCGGTCTAATTTTATTGTATTCTAAGCTAAATCTAAATATCATAAAGAATAAGAAGAAAATAATAAAGAAAATAAAATAAAATAAAAATAAAAACAAAAATAAACAATGGAAAATGAAATATAACTAGAAAAGAAAAGGGAAGAAGGAGGTTTAAACAGAGATGTAGCCCTTTTTTTTTTGCCACACAGCCACGGCCATGGCCGTGTGGTCTGGAAATCTACTCTCTTGGTTAGTTCGGTGCTAAGAAGAAGAAGAAAAGGAAAGAAGAAAAAATAAAAATGTAAAAATAAATAGGGTTAGTGCTCGGGTTACCTCCCGAGAAGCACTCGTTTATAGTCTTAAGCTAGACTTTGCCTCTTATTAGTATGGTCATGGTGGTTTGAGGAGGTGAAAATCCTTTCTCATGCTGTCAATTCAGTTATGGACATATAGTTCAAGTCGAGTAGCGTTTACCTCAAAAGAGTTGAATTTAGGCTTGCTTACCTCGATTGTGCCGTATAGGAAGACATTAAGTACCTCAAAAGTGATTTCTTCGTTTGCCTTGAGGTCTGAATTGGTGATTCGAGGGTCTGCCTTATTCAACAATACCTGATCCCCTATTTTAAAGTGATTTGTTACTCCTATCAGCTCGTCTGGGGTTTCCTTCGGTTTCACTTCGTGTGGTTGTGGTTCTTCTTTAAATTGTGTTTTCCACTTTTCTAGTTTGTCGACCCTAAGGCTTCGTTCCTCATATAATTCTTCTTTGTTGGCACGAGGTCTAAGATCTAGCTTACCTAGGTGATTTCGTGATGCTTCCTGTAAAGAAGGTTGAACCAAATGGTTATCAATAGAATTAACGTTCGTACCTTTATTACTCGATGTCCTAGCTGAGTCAACAGCTTGAAGAGTGATTGTTTTGTCATCTGCATGAAGTGTGAGTTCACTAAATTCTTCCTCTATGTGGTCTTTCTTTATTGCATTGGGATATGGTATGTGAGGTTGGTACTCCTTGATTATCGGTTTTGGCTTTTCCTGTGCTGCCTCTACTTTTCCTTCTTCTATCTCGTTTCCTTGTATTGAATTGGGCACATCTAACCCTATACTATCATGAGCTGTGATGGTTTGGGTTTGCTCCTTTGGGTTAATCTCGGTATTGCTTGGTAGACGCCTTTGTGATCGTTCAGACATTAATTTTGCAAGTTGTTCGACTGCCTTAGTGACTTCCCCTACTGACTTAGTAAGTTCCCCGACTCGGTTCTTGGTCTCTTCAACCGATGTTCATTGGGTTGTTTCAGTGTCTTGGAAATGGTTTTCTGTGGCTGCCATGAATTTTGTCAGCATCTCTTCAAGGTTCAACTCCTCCTATTGCTGAGGTGGTTGTTGAAAATCTGGAGGAAGTTCCGGTCTTTGGCTATTTTGATCATCCCACGAGAAATTGGGATGGTACCTCCAACCTACATTATAAGTGTCACTATAAAAATTATTTTGAGGCCTAGAATAGTTACCCATATAGAGGAGTTGTTCGTTCTCCATGCCATATCCGTAGGGTGGGTACTTAGGATTCGCCACGCATCTTATATTCGAGTCATATTGCATTACTGGGTGTACCTGCGAGAGACTACACAAACCATCAATCTTTTTATTCATTATCTCTAGCTGGTTAGATAACCTGGTGACCACGTCGAGGTTGAAAACACTGGCTGCTTTAGTAGGAATTGTCCTCATGTCTTGCCACTGATAATTATTTAGTGCCATCTTCTCAATAGATTAAAATTATCTGCCAAAAAAAATAGAGGAAATATTAGCAAAGTAAAAAAAATAAAAATAAAAAAATAATAATGAAAATAAATTGCAATAAAAAAAATTGGCTAAAGTAATAAAAATAGAGCTTTCTTAGTATTTTAGTTCCCCGGCAACAGCGCCAAAAACTTGATCGCTGAAATCAGAGTTTTAAAATTTATAAAGAGAATGATCAAACCTGGAAACTAACTCTGACAACGATTAAAGGCAAGTGTACCTATTGAACAGTAGTATAGCTTAGGCAAGACCGGATTGTTGAACCCAAAGGAACTAAAAGTACTAATACTAACTTTCTTTTTATTATTTAGCCTAGAATAAAGTGAAGTTTCTTTAATCTAAATTAACAACTACTAAGCTAAAGACGCGAAGACAATAAGAACGAATTGGGAAATAACTTGAAGAAAAACTCAGTTGATTACGATGATACTCTCAGGAAGAATCCACCTAGACTTCACTTGTTATTTAACACTGAACCATACGATTTATTCACTTAGTTTGATCCGTAGGACTCACTAACGTATATTAAACCCTCTCTCGAGGCGAATAACGCCTAACCCTAGGTTAATTAACGGAAATCTCTTTCTCGAATAATAACCCCCTAGAATAGCAGTAAATCGATCTATGGATTCCTATATTAGGTTTCACCCTAATCCGGCAAAATCTCGTCACCCTATCTCTAGGCGTGCGATCAACTCCGCTTAATTATGCTAGATCTACTTTTAGGCAGGGTCTATTCCTCCTCTACCTAAGTACATCAAATTTGGATTAAGCACACATAATTAAGAACAAACTAAGTATTTATCATATAATTCAGAAAACAATAACAAGATTCATCTAGGTTTCATCCCCTTCAGGTATCTGAAGGATTTAGTTCATAATAAATAAAGAAAGCATCTCAAGAGAAAAGATAAAACAAAACATAAGAAATCTCTAAAACTCCCTGAAGGAATTGAAGGAGAAATCCGCCGTCTTGAGTAGAATTCCGACTTCTAGAGATGGATCAACTGGCTAACTTAAAGTGATTCCCACAATCCTGACCTTTTCGACTTGGCTCCTTGGCCTAGCTTGACGCCCTGACAAAAGCCCTGGCAGAAGGTGATCGCTGAAATCAGAGCTTTAAAATTTTATAAAACGAATGATCAAACCTGGAAACTAACTCTTACAATGATTAAAGGCAAGTGTACATATCGAACAGTAGTATAGCTTACGCAAGACCGGATTGTTGAACCCAAGGGAACTAAAAGTATTAATACTAACTTTCTCTTTATTATTTAACCTTAAAATTAGAGTGAAGATTGTTTTTAAACTAAATTGACAAGAACTAAACTAGGAACACAAAGACAAAAAGGGCGAATTGGAAAATAACTTGAAGAAACTCAATTGATCAAAACGACACCCTCAGGAAGAATCCACCTAGACTTCACTTGTTATCTAACCTTTAATTATATGATCTATTTACTTAGCTTGATCCGTAAGACTCCCTAACCTATATTAAACCCTTTCTCGAGGCGAATAACGTCTAACCCTAGGTTAATTAGTGGAACTCTCGAGGCGAATAACGTCTAAAACCCCTGAAGGAATTGAAAGAGAATTCTGCCGTCTTGAGTATAACTCCGGCTCCTTGGGATGGATCAACTGGCTATCCTCGTGTTATTCCCTAATTTTGACCTTCTCGACTTGGCTCCTTGGCCTAGCTTTCAATTCCTTTCAAAGGTGGTACTTAAGGGATATATATAGGTCTTGGAATGCGATTCTTTCTCCCTAAGTATCCTTTTCCGACTGAAATTTCTCTTTCCAGCGACAGAAGCACGGCCATGTCACACGCCCGTGTGGATCGAGACCAGACCGTGTTCAGACTTCTAAAGTGAGGCACGGCCATGTGGGGCGGAGTTGAGGCCGTGCTCTAGGTGTTCGTCGAGGCACGGCCGTGCGGGCTATGGGCCAGGCTGTGTCAATTTCATGCTAAGGCCCATTTACTCCATTTTAGGCCTGTTTTGTGTTCTTTTCATCCTCGGGTGCTTTTCTGGGTCTAAGACATGAAAAGAAAGGATTACAAGCACCTTTTTATACAAATCAAGGAATAAATCATCAAAATGTAAGCTAAATGTGGGATTAAAATATGTTAATTTTATGGTTTATCAGAAGGCTTCTGCCGAACTGCATGTTTAAGTTGCCCCATTGGGTGTTTATATAGGCTTTAAGATGCCTTACTTGGCCTCCAAGTATCCTAATCCGAATAGAATTCCTCTTAGGGTTTAATTAGGCTTTGGAATGTGTTACTTGGCCCCTAAGTACCCCTTTCCGAGTAGAATTACTCTTTTCAGCGGCAGGGACACGCCCTAAGTCACACGCCCGTGTGGCTCGACTTCAGGTCATGTTCGAGTCTATTTATGGAGGCACGGCCGTGTGAATCGTGGTCAGGCCGTGTTCTAGCTGATCCATGAGGCACGACCGTGTGGCTTGAAGTCCAGGCCGTGTCGATTTCATGAATTGGCCCATTTGGCCCGTTTTAATCCCGTTTCTCATTCTTTTCATCCTCGGGTGCTTTACTGGGTATAAGACATGAAAAGAAAGGATTAAAAGCACCTTTTTATATCAATCGAGGCTTAAATCATCCAAAAGCATACTAAATGTGGGATTAAAATATGTTACTTTTACGGTTTATCACCCACTCACCCCACTAAATAGCCTACCTTCACAACTAACCCCTAGTGAACCCTATTGATCCTAACGACCCTTTTTATTGACTTACCAGCTAATATTAACCCAAAACCCCTTTGTATTTGTTATCACCATTCCTTTTGACTACCCTTATATTGAGAGTTGATTTGATGTGTTGTCTAGATGTTATCTTTATTTTAAAGTAATAGATTCATTCCTTGTAATATTTAGTTTGTTCTTAAAAAAAAGTATATTCATTATTTGTTCTATAATTAAATGAGCTTACATGTTAAAATTCCACATCTTGAGGAAAAAGCTCGTATTATCAGTTTTCAATTGATGTAGTTCAATTTTTGTTAGTTAGGCAATTTGTTAGGCTAGTCTCGATTTTAACCTTCTAATTCAGCCTTTATCCACACCTTTGACCCTAGCCCCGTTACAACCCTGTTAAAGACCTTTTGATTTGTGTATCATCTCATATTACAATGGTGGAGATTTGATTTTCAGGCAAGCCTATGGGATTAACTTTTCAGGTTCGACTTCTGAGAGCTTAATTTTGAACTTTAAACACCTCGAGTGATTTCAGTGAATCTTTAGTGAGGATGTCTGTAATATCCGGTATCTAGGGGTTATGCATTTTAACTTGAATGTATGTGGTAGCGTGCCTATGTGTGGTTTGAGTGTGTTTTAGGAGTTCTGAGAACTTTAGAATGTAGGTGAATGCCTTAGGAAAATATTGTATTTTAAGTCTTGAAGTGGAGCTAAGCATGTTAGGCCTTAAGAAAAGTTGTATGAGGATTTAGACACAAGTAACTAGTTGGCAAAATTGCAAGGGAGGCGCCACTTAGGGCCTTGGAAAGTGACGCCACAAGCAGTGTGAGGGGGGCTTAGGTTCGAATCCCATGGATAGACTTAAGTTGACTTTTATTTTGTACTTGTATGGCATGTGACGGTCAAACTTTATTTAAGGTAAGGTTGGACTATTTTCTTTTATGGATAGTAGACTAAGGAAAAAGGCAAGTGCTAACTTAAGGAATGAAATCTTAAGCTTATGGTAAGTTAGGGGGACATAAGGCTTGATGTAAGGAATGATGTTTTGGAAATTTTTTTTATGGTCTATTGACCATGTATGTGGACAGTATGGAGGCTAGGGGGGTTGGCCGATTATTGAAAGGAAGTAGGGGATAGTTGGTCAAATTCTTTAGCATTTTTGAGCACCATTTTCTTTTCTCTCCAAAATCTCACTCCCTAGCCGAATGTGTCTTGGGCAATAGGTAAAGTTTTGCTTTGGTTTTGGCTATTATTCATGACCAAATTGATATTATTTTCTTTTCCTCTCAAACTCTTTTCCTCTTTGTGCCGAAAGTATACTACCATTGAAAGGAGCATTTTTCTTTCATCTTATTTCTTTTTATTTCTTCTTTGGCCGAATGTACACCAATTTCAAAAACTTCTTCTTTGATTCATTCTCCTCCATAACCGAAACCATATAGCTATTTTAGATTATTTCTTTTCTTGTTCTTCTCTTCCATTCTTTTCTTTTCTTCTTACTTTGCTTTGGCCGAATCTCTCTTTCTTCCAAAAGTTCATCATTGTCGAATCTCTCTAAACTTCATCTCTTTTCTTCTTATTTGTTAAGGGCCGAATCTCTCTTTGTACGCAACAAGCACCATCTAGCCGATTTCTTCATCTCTTTCTTCTTCAAAGTCAATCATTCATCTTTATAGCCGAATATCTCTATGGTTTCAAACAAGGGTGCAATCGATCTCAGCGTTAGTGGAGGATTTCGGGATTTGGTTGTAGCCGACGGTTAGAAGGGAACCTTTCGGGATTCGGATACTCAAGGTAAAGCAAGTGTAATCTTAGGCCAAAGGACATGTATTTTGGTTCATTAATGTTAGAAATCGAATCTAACATAGTTGTGTAGGAGGAGTTCAACAAATCGCAAGGTGCAAATTGTGTAGGCTACGAGGTTCGGGTTTAGGCGACTTTTGCTTATAAGGTGTGTAGTTATCGCACTGTTCTCCTGTTGTTTGTATTTGTTGTTATATATATATATATATGTATATGATATGTGTGGTGGCCGGAAATATGGCTGAGATGGTGACTACCCATGGTGGGTAATCGGGTAATCAGGTTAGTATTTAATGATATTAATCTACCTGTGATTTATGTGTAAAATTGTGGTAAGCATGCGATGTATGCTCATCTTAATATTGTTTTGTCATGATACATATATATATATATATACATGGGGACTGGGATGTGAATATTGAAGGACAGGGTGTACATATTTATGTACGTGGTCTGATGTTAGCCTTGAGCTACATTGGCGCTTGATGTTGGCTATGTGCTTCATCAAGGTGGGGTGTTGGCTATGTGCCACATCGTGGACGGATGATAGCTGTGTGCATCACCGTGGATTGAGGATGACCTTGAGTCACCTTGTGGATACAGTTATGTGGGGTCACTTAGGTGATCGGTGGCTATGCCACGGCCTTGGGCAGCAGGCCTGCCAAGGAGGTGTGTAGCGGTTGGAGGGTGATTTAGTAATCCCCTGGTGTGTGCGGCAGGTACGGGGGTGTGTAGCGGATGGACACTAGGTTGGGTTGGGATTCATTTTGCATGATTGAGTATGTGGACTGTGTGGATGTGGGCCAAGCCCATTTGTGGAGACATGTGAAATAATTGCACACTGAGTCGGTTTGACTCACCCTTTTTTTTCCCAAAAACAATGCAGGTGATACATGATTCTTGGACCGGGCTGGAGCGGATACGAGGTGGCCCTGCAGAAGATGTTTATTTGTTTTATGCACTTTAAATTTTTAGTACTTTTGAGTAAATCTTTATTGTAATAAGTCCACTTAAAGTATTTGGGAACTTTTTATGGTTTGAAGTTAAATTGTTATTGTACTAATAACTGGAAATGATTTTTGGAACCTATTTATATCTTAAAAACTTATATTAAAGTTTTAAATCCGGGAATTTGTAACAACTTAGTTTTACTTAAGAATTTTAAATGTACAATGTTTTATAAATGACGAAAAATACTCTTATGACAAATTCTTTTCACACTTTTTCCTCAGTAGCATTCTAAATTCGGTCGTGGTGTTTGGGCTGGGTTTGGGGTGTTACAATTTGGTATCAGAGCCTGGTTCAAAACTCGGCTTTGAGGGTTTTTGGGCCAAAAACATTTTTTTTCAAAGATGGGCTTTTCAAAAACATAGACTTTCATGAATTATTTCAGGTTTATTCTGGCATGGCACCTGTGTCTCCGGCCCGAAGTCCACCAGGTAAGTACCCCTAACTACTGAAGTGATTGGTATGTGAAACTTTATGGGCAATATGGGATCGTAGATTAGTAGATTAGGAGCTATTGAACCCTAGGGCTAGCTTACTCCAACACAAAATTCATAAGACTTAAGTGCAACCAAACAAACCTGTGAGTAAGTCACCGAGTTAGGGTGTGGCAACGGTTGTGCGCATGCCTAGGATTGGATTCGGTGGGAGCTTGGTATTTAAGCAGTCCTAGTGACTCACCTCTTCTTCACTCGAATTCTACCTGGTGCATAGTGACGATTCACCCTAACCAAGAGGACCTATTCATCGGCTTAACCCGATAATTAAAACCCGAAAGGGACCAGCTACACTGTTTTGTAAAAACTATCTTAAGATTTGAAAATGACCAGAATATCCCGGTTTAAAAAAAAATTCTAAATTACCCCTGATTTACAAAATTACCAAAATAACCCCGATTTCTGAAATTTCCGCAATGCCTTTGATTTGGAAAAATTTTCAAAATAACCTCGAGTTTTGAAAATTTCGGAATGCCTTTGATTTATAAAGATATTTTTTTACCCTGATTTATTACTAAAATACCCTTATAGGATGAATTACGAAAATACCCCTGGGTTGGGAACGGCAAAATTCCCAAAGTAGTGTAGTGAATGTTGTTGATGACTGAATGTGACTCTTAGAATTAGAGTAGAAAACTTGAGATGAAAACTTTGATTGATCGAAAGAACTACTACTAATCTTCTTTACATAAAATTGTTCGCGGGTAATCAGTGGAACAAATAACTAATGCATAAAATTTCCTAAATCAGATTAAATCGCGATAGTAGACATGAGTTCTAGGGGACGTGGTCGTCGTGGACGCGGCAGAGGCAGAATGGCTGTGTCGGAACTAGTTGGGTCTGGTCAGGGTTCCGAAAATGAGGCTCCGCCACCGACTGTTGGGGCGAAATTTCAAGAGCAAACTGGAGGAGATGACGCAGTATCGCAGGCTATGCTGCGAGTTCTAGAGCGAGTAGCGAGAGCTAGTATGGGTAATGGGGCTCGAAAGTTAGTAGCTGAGAGACTTAGATCCAACGATGCCGAGGTTTTTAGGGGAGTATTTGGGGTAGCTCCAAATGTAGCGGAGTACTGGTTAGAGGCAGTCGAAAGGATCATGGACGATTTGGACTGCACTGCTGAGGAAAAGCTGAAAGGTACTGTTTCGCTGCTTCGAGATGAGGCCTACCAGTGGTGGCTCACTGTTAAAGAGAGTATCCCTGCGGATCGAGTGGATTGGGGGTATTTTAAGGTTAAGTTTGAAGGGAAATACGTTGGAGCTAGCTACATAGACTCTTAGAGAAAGGCATTTCTGAATTTAGTACAAGGAAATAAGTCGGTAGCTGAATATGAAGCGGAGTTTCTGCGGTTAAGTCGATATGCTAGAGGGATTGTAGCTACTGATTATGAGCGGTGTGTCAGATTTGAGGATGGGTTGCGAGATGAGCTGCGAGTGTTGATTGCTCCGCATCGAGAGAGGGACTTTGCAGTCTTAGTGGATAGGGCACGGATAGCTGAAGAAGTTAGGAGGACCGAGAGGCAGAATAGAGATAGGGATAGGAACCGGGGTAAGAGGAGTTTGGAACCGTCAGAATCATCTGGGAGTCTTCAGAAAAGACCAAGGGTTGAAAATTCTGCTCGTGTTTCTATGCCAGCTGCTGGAAATCAGGACCGTCTGTGTGTTCGGTGTGGAAGGTTTCATGTTGGCGAATGCTGGGGACTGGATCGGGAGTGTTTTAGGTGTAAGTTTAAGTCTCATTTGATTAAAGATTGTCCTCAGGATCCGAATAGGGCTCGTCCGGGGTATGTGCAGCCGGGCAGAGGTGGTCAGCAAGCGATGAGGGGTCGTGGTCCGAACCATGGAGGGAATGGTTCCGGCCGAGGTCGTGGAACACCAGGCCGAGGTGCTGGGAGTTTAGATGCGAGACAGCCAGGATTGGTTTATGCAGCCAGACGTCGCGAGGAAGGTGATGCGCCAGATGTGGGCAAGGGTACGTTTCTTATTGCTGGATTACCCTTTACAGCTTTAATAGGCATCGGGTCAACTCGTTCTTATATTGCTAGTAAAGTATCTAGAACTTTGAGTGTGAACTTGGAGACTGTACCTAGGAAGATGACTGTTAGTTAGTTGGTAATTTCGAGGCCGAAATTATTTTTAAGGGGGGTAGAATTGCAATATCCGTGATCTAGGGGTTATGCGTTTTAACTTGAATGTATGTGGTAGCGTGCCTATGTGTGGTTTGAGTGTGTTTTGGGAGTTCCGAGAACTTTAGAATGTAGGTGAATGCCTTAGGAAAATATTGTATTTTAAGTCTTGAAGTGGAGCTAAGCATGTTAGGCCTTAAGAAAAGTTGTATGAAGATTTAGACACAAGTAACCAGTTGGCAAAATGGCAAGGGAGGTGCCACTTAGGGCCTTGGAAAGTGACGCCACAAGCAGTGTGAGGGGGGCTTAGGTTCGAATCCCATGGATAGACTTAAGGTGACTTTTATTTTGTACTTGTATGGTATGTGACGGTCAAACTTTATTTAAGGTAAGGTTGGACTATTTTCTTTTATGGATAGTAGACTAAGGAAAAAGGCAAGTGCTAACTTAAGGAATGAAATCTTAAGCTTATGGTAAGTTAGGGGGACATAAGGCTTGATGTAAGGAATGATGTTTTGGAAAATTTTTTTATGGTCTATTGACCATGTATGTGGACGGTATGGAGGCTAGGGGGGTTGGCCGATTATTGAAAGGAATTAGGGGATAGTTGGTCAAATTCTTTAGCATTTTTGAGCACTATTTTCTTTTCTCTCCAAAATCTCACTCCCTAGCCGAATGTGTCTTGGGCAATAGGTAAAGTTTTGCTTTGGTTTTGGCTATTATTCTTGACCAAATTGATATTATTTTCTTTTCCTCTCAAACTCTTTTCCTCTTTGTGCCGAAAGTATACTACCATTGAAAGGAGCATTTTTCTTTCATCTTATTTCTTTTTATTTCTTCTTTGGCCGAATGTACACCAATTTCAAAAACTTCTTCTTTGATTCATTCTCCTCCATAATCGAAACCATATAGCCATTTTAGATTATTTCTTTTCTTGTTCTTCTCTTCCATTCTTTTCTTTTCTTTTTACTTTGCTTTGGCCGAATCTCTCTTTCTTCCAAAAGTTCATCATTGTCGAATCTCTCTAAACTTCATCTCTTTCTTCTTATTTGTTAAGGGCCGAATCTCTCTTTGTACGCAACAAGCACCATCTAGCCGATTTCTTCATCTCTTTCTTCTTCAAAGTCAATCATTCATCTTTATAGCCGAATATCTCTGTGGTTTCAAACAAGGGTGCAATCGATCTCAGCGTTAGTGGAGGATTTCGGGATTTGGTTGTAGCCGACGGTTAGAAGGGAACCTTTCGGGATTCGGATACTCAAGGTAAAGCAAGTGTAATCTTAGGCCAAAGGCCATGTATTTTGGTTCATTAATGTTAGAAATCGAATCTAACATAGTTGTGTAGGAGGAGTTCAACAAATCGCAAGGTGCAAATTGTGTAGGCTACGGGGTTCGGGTTTAGGTGACTTTGCTTATAAGGTGTGTAGTTATCGCACTGTTCTCCTGTTGTTTGTATTTGTTGTTATATCTATATATATATATATGTGTATATGATATGTGTGGTGGCCGGAAATATGGCTGAGATGGTGACTACCCATGGTGGGTAATCGGGTAATTAGGTCAGTATTTAATGATATTAATCTACCTGTGATTTATGTGTAAAATTGTGGTAAGCATGCGATGTATACTCATCTTAATATTGTTTTTTCATGATACATATATATATATATACATGGGGACTGGGATGTGAATATTGAAGGACAGGGTGTACATATTTATGTACGTGGTCTGATGTTAGCCTTGAGCTACATTGGCGCTTGATGTTGGCTATGTGCTTCATCAAGGTGGGGTGTTGGCTATGTGCCACATCGTGGACGGATGATAGCTGTGTGCATCACCGTGGATTGAGGATGACCTTGAGTCACCTTGTGGATACAGTTATGTGGGGTCACTTAGGTGATCGGTGGCTATGCTACGGCCTTGGGCAGCAGGCCTGCCAAGGAGGTGTGTAGCGGTTAGAGGGTGATTTAGTAATCCCCTGGTGTGTGCGGCAGGTACGGGGGTGTGTAGTGGATGGACACTAGGTTGGGTTGGGATTCATTTTGCATGATTGATTATGTGGACTGTGTGGATGTGGGCCAAGCCCATTTGTGGAGACATGTGAAATAATTGCACACTGAGTCGATTTGACTCACCCTTTTTTTTTCCAAAAACAATGCAGGTGATACATGATTCTTGGACCGGGCTGGAGCGGATACGAGGTGGCCGTGCAGAAGATGTTTATTTGTTTTATGCACTTTAAATTTTTAGTACTTTTGAGTAAATCTTTATTGTAATAAGGCCACTTAAAGTATTTGGGAACTTTTTATGGTTTGAAGTTAAATTGTTATTGTACTAATAACTGGAAATGATTTTTGGAACCTATTTATATCTTAAAAACTTATATTAAAGTTTTAAATCCGGGAATTTGTAACAACTTAGTTTTACTTAAGAATTTTAAATGTACAATGTTTTATAAATGACGAAAAATTATTATGTTTTCACTCTTATGACAAATTCTTTTCAAACTTTTTCCTCAGTAGCATTCTAAATTCGGTCGTGGTGTTTGGGCCGGGTTTGGGGTGTTACAATGTCAATCCTTGTCGATTTTGAATCAAAGGTAATTATTTAGATAAGGGGAGACACCTACGTTTTTGTGCTACAAATGTATGACTTTGATTGTTTGATTCTTTAGGACTCTTCGAGTTAGATCATCCATGTATAAATTATCTATGAATTATGATGAGACATTGTTGATAGGAATTATGAATCATGGAAAGTTCGTTTTAACTGTAAGTTGAGAATTTTGCTTGAGGACAAGCAAAAGCTTAAGTGTGGGGGTATTTGATCAACCGTAATAGTAACATATTTTAATCCCACATTTAGCATGTTTTCGGATGATTTATCCCTTGATTCATGTAAAAATGTGCTCTTAATGCTTTCTTTTCTTGTCTTATACCCAGGAAAGCACCCGAGGATGAAAAGAACATAAAACGGGCCCAAAACGGAGTAAATGGGCCATATCACGAAATCCACACAGCCTGGCCCAAAGATCACACGGCCATGCCTTGTCGAGCATCTAGAACACGACCTCACCCCTGATTTACACGGTCGTGCCTCAATTAAGAAATCCAAACACAGCTCAAAGATTTGTCACACGGGCATGTGACATAGCCGTGTCCCTGTCATGGCAATGAATAATTTTAGTCGAAAAAGGATACTTAGAGAGAAAGAATAGCATTCCAAGAGCCTATATATACCCCCTAGGTACCACCTTTGAGGGGGCGTCAAGCTAGGCCAAGGAGCCAAGCCGAAAAGGTCAGAGTTGTGGGAATCACTCAAAGTTAGCCAGTTGATCCATCCTAAGAAGCCGGAATTCTACTCAAAATGGTGGATTTCTCCTTCAATTCCTTCAGGGAGTTTTAGGGATTTCTTATGTTTTGTTTTATCTTTTCTCTTAAGATGTTTTCTTTATTTGTTATGAACTAAACCCTTCAGATACTTGAAGGGGATGAAACCTAGATGAATCTTGTTATTGATTTCTGAATTATATGATAAATACTTAGTTTGTTCTTAATTATGTGAGCTTAATCCAATTTTGATGTGCTTAGGTGGAGGAGGAATAGACCCTGCTTAAGAGTAGATCTAGCATAATTAAGCGGAGTTGATCGCATGCCTAGAGATAGGGTGACGAGATTTTGCCGGATTAGGGTGAAACCTAATATGGGAGTCCATAGATCGATTTACTGCTATTCTAGGGGGTTATTATTCGAGAAAGAGATTTCCGTTAATTAATTTAGGGTTAGACGTTATTCGCCTCGAGAGAGGGTTTAATATATGTTAGGGAGTCCTATGGATCAAACTAAGTGAATAAATCGTATGGTTCAGTGTTAGATAACAAGTGAAGTCTCGGTGGATTCTTCCTAAGGGTATCGTCGTGATCAACTGAGTTTTTCTTCAAGTTATTTCCGAATTCGTTCTTTTTGTCTTCGCGTCTTTAGCTTAGTAGTCGTTAATTTAGAATAAAGAAACTTCACTTTATTTTAGGCTAAATAATAAAAAGAAAGTTAGTATTAGTACTTTTAGTTTCTTTGGGTTCGACAATCCAGTCTTGCCTAAGCTATACTACTGTTCGATAGGTACACTTGCCTTTAATCATTGTCAGAGTTAGTTTCCAGGTTCGATCTCATTCATTATAAATTTAAAACTCGACACAGCAATCATAATGTAACCCCATCACATCCATAGGCCCAAAATTGGGCCTTGAGACTCGCATCAAAAGGTGTAACTCGAACCTATATGAATCCCTAAAAGGCAAAAATCATGGTATCCAATACTCTTACAAGATAGGATTAATTTATCTGCACCACCAAAAGGTCTAAAATTGAAATAAGGCAATCTCACGTTAGATGTAAATCCTTTGAAAACCCTATATTGGGGGAACCCCATGTTAGTTGGAACACTTGAGATGCCACAAAATGTCTTAGATTCCCTAAATTAACTACAACTCTACTAGATTTTATTTCATTATTGTCCATCATGCTTATGTACCAATGATCCCACATCAAAAAGTTGGAGTCCTTTTATTTTCTCCAAGGTTTGTAGTCGTACTATTATCATCAACTAGGGAGGAATAGGAGGTTTTCTGACTATTGCCTTGATGCGCGAATATCGGGACTGAAAATACTGCAAAGAAAAGATAAAAAATTAGTGGTTTTTGCAAGTATAAGGGTTAGGTTGTAATATAAAAATTACAATGAAATACGGAAGCATTCCGAGAATCGTACCCAAGGGAGGCTGAATTAAACTCGATAATAATTTCTACACTAACAAGTCCAAATAGAAATAAATTAAAACCATAGTACGAAGATTCAGGAATAATAATATACTGAGAGATAAAAGAAAAATGTGAAAACTAAACAAACAATTAGATTTCACTCAAATTAGGTAAACAAAACATCAACCCGCTTCACTGTTCATAATTAACTTCGGATTTAGGGTTCTAATGAATTAACTAGTAATTAACTTAATTATTACCTTTCGATCTCTAACTAAATTAACTAGTTGTCAAAAGCTACTTATTTTTTGACCTCATAGTTTAAACCAAGATATATCAAGAGGTGCTTGGTAGACTATTCTTTCGACCTCATCCACCTAAATAACTTCTTAGAGTCATCAGTCCTAGGGTTTAATCACACTCAACCCCATCCAAGTAATTACAAAGCAAACCTTAAAATGTCAGTTAATTTAATTCTTCATGAAGCTAGATGCAAATTTCCCTAAATTAAATTTAAACATTCGAAATAAATATCAAAAATAAAAGAAAAGGGAAAAGAGAAGTTGGATCCGTCGGATGTTGGTTAAGTGTTGAATTAGAAACCTAGTTAAATAGATTTTGAACTATAAGCCATTCAAAGCAGAAATGAACGAATAAGAAAAAATATTGAATAAAAACTCCAATTGAAATTGAAACAAAACTAAAGTTTAACAGCAAATTCTTAAATTCAAAACCTAATCTAAGAAAGAAAGAAATTAACAATCGAAATACTAAAAAACTTTATAGTAGTTCCCTAATCAGATTATAAGCACTGATATATATAGTAGCTATCTTAGATGACCATATTAGGTCAATTACAAATGACTAAGTTAACTAGGGTTGTGCGGACAAAAAAAATCCTTAAGTAGCTGAATGGACCACATCGAGCCAATGTTGTGACATCAAGGAAGTGTTGTCGTGACATCAACGACAAAATACTCCTTTGGACGATTCGAAGTTGGATGTTGTGTCATTAAGGATCTGGTGTCACAACATCGATGGAAAAGTGCTTTCGGCTAGCTTCGAAGTTGGGTGTTGCGACATCCGAGATAATCCATTGACTCATCGACTTAAAATGATGTCCTGCACACTTAATCAACAGATTAGTCTTCCCTTAGGGCCAAATTGGCCTAATAGGTCATAAGACACACAAAATTGCTCTTTTTATTGAACTAAACTATAAAGTTAATAAAACGAGAGACACACTAAAAAGATAAAAAATTACTTGAATACAAGTTTATTAAGTGTCTAAAAGAACTCCATTTGCTAAAACGAATTGTGGCAGATCTCTCTCTATGATGGGGTACCTATTATCTCTACAAAAAAGAACTTGTTTAAAAAATTAAATACATTTTCATGTATCTTTCATGTTCTCTTCCACCAACAAACTTAGGTCATGCTATTCATTGACATTAAGTTAATCAAAACCCTTACCTTAATTCATTTGATTCATGACCTGGCTTATATTAACTTCATTGTCCCATTATTGGCATCTCATTGAGGTAGGTTTCTTAGACCAACATCTTCTTCATTTGTTGGTACGTTTTGGAAATCTAAAAGTAGCCGTTGCACCTCATTGTGTGATGGCTACATCATTGGCTTATTATCCTCCATGCTATAAATGATAACACCATATTTGACATTGGAATGAATAGTCATCACTCCACAGCATGTCGACTGCACCTCTGACTTGTAATATATGCTATGGACAATTAGCAAGTTCATATTGAGTTGGTTGTGTGTTCATCACACGCAATGGTGCAACGACTACGCAAATACTTGTATGACACCATGAATGAAGAATGTGAAACTTGCATGGATTAGCAATGGAGGTTTTAGAAAAACCAGTCTAAAAAAATGAGGTTATGGTTATTGAAAAAAATTAGTGAGTTGAGCATTCAATGAAATTTCAAAGATGGTGTTATCATATGTAGCCTGGAAAATAATGAGCCAGTGGTGTGGCCATCGCACGATAAGGTACAATGACTACATGAATTTTCATTGGAAATCTATGCATGTTTAAGTCTCTTTGACTGCCAAGGTTTCTGTTTGGCGACCTATCCTTCTTCCCTTTACACTATCTATACATTGGATAGGGGTTGAAGAAGAGAGCTTATATTGCTTTAATGAATTAGCCAATGAGTCGTTTATATATTGAGGGAGATAAGACAAGGCATTGAATGGCTGAGCTGGAATACAGAGTATTTCATGGCTGGCTTGAAGATTTTTTTAACTAAATTTAGTAATTATAGGTTAAAAAATCCATTTGTCTAGATTTTATAGATTATGGTAAGATTTGTCACCATTTCTTTATATGGACTAGTTTATAAGGCAATGTTTTTCTTTCCAATTATTTTAATTTTAGTGGTTGGTGGTAAGAAATTACAGTGGGCTTAAGAGGAATGCTTGATGATTTCATTCAAATAGTATGAGTTTTAGAATTCACGATTTAGTTTTATTAGTTCAAGCAACTATGGTTAAAAATTTTTAAAAAAAAATGAAAATGATTTTGAATCATCATGTTATTTGGTTTTAGTTCAATATTTATAGAATTTAACTTGCTTTCATTTTGGTATTAATTGAAAGCATTTAGTTCGATTTTAGGTTCATAAAATCATAATAATTTTTAAGGGATAACATTTAACAAGTTTAAAATTCAAATTTCACCACTTTTTCCTATGTTAGGTTGTGACATTGTTGTACCAAAAGAAAAGTCGAGCATTGCAAAAATCCACTTTCTTAATAAATTTAGTGAACCATTTGAGTTCAGCCCTATATTTGTTAAATTACAATTTACAAACATGGTAATTGAGATTCAGATGTACTTTTATGGTCAACTTTTGAAGGAAAATGTTATTATATGTTTTAAAAATAAAAAGAATGGTAGAAGCTTCAGTCCACATGGATACTCAAATTTGTGAAAGGCTTGTTCAAAATAACACCCAGTCACCCCTTTTAGCAATGATAGGGACATTGTTCAAGTTATAGATGGAATCAGAAACTCGAGTGTAAACCTCAAGAAATTGAATACGAATAAGCATTAAGGCACTATTTCCAATGTGGCAGATTCAAATAAGGAAGACCATTTTGTTCAAGGCAATAAAGTGGGCTTGATGAATCCTAAAGCTTAGGATGTACTTGTTTCAGAAAGATTAGGTGATTTTAGACTTGGGTTGTTAAAAGTTATGAGTAACCCACAAGCTTCGAGTCTAATAAAAGTGACAATAAACTCACAATAGTAGCTAGAAAGAATTCAAAGAAATGTGTTTAAGTAGCCCACTACCAAAGTATAGTGAGGACTAGTTCCTTAAGCTTATCACAATAAATTTTATGCTCTTCCAAAATAAAGAAAAGCTTAGGAGACGTTAAAAGAAAGAAGAATTTGGAGGAGACAAACCAATAAAGATTTAGATGTGGGTGAATCTTTTGTGGGCTAGGAGGTTGTGTAACATATAATTTGTGGCCTCTAATGGGGTTACAAGTGGGGTTATAATTAGAAAAACATCTATCATTGGCTGAGTTTGCCTATAATAATAGCTATTAGTCCAGTGTTAAAATGGCACCGTTTGAAGCTTTATACGGACATAAATACAAAACTCAATTGTATTGGTCAAAATTGAGCGAAACAAAGTTAGTTGGAACATATCTGATTAGGGACACAAAAGATAAAGTTTGTATTATTCGTGATTGTCTAAAAGTTGAGCCAGACTGTCAGAAATCGTATGCTAGCTTAAAAAGAAAAGGCATCAAATTTCAGGTTGGAAATAATGTATTCCTAAAAGTGTCACCTTGAAAGAAAGTTCTACGTTTTGGCAGACAACTTTAACGGCTATAGTACCAAAAGACACAGTTAGTTGGGACTTTTTTTAACTAAATTTCGAAAGAAATACATTAATAAATGATATTTAGACAAGAAGAAGAAGGAATTCCTTAAACTGAAACAAGGAAATAGATTCATTGTTGAATATGAGCTAGAGTTTGTTCAGCTTAGTGAATATGCTTGTGAGATTGTGCGATTGAAGAAGAGATGTGAATTCATTTCTAAAATGGGTTGAATGATGAAATCAAGGTGTTAGTGGGTTATCTTTATTATCCCAAAACTTAAGGAAGTTAGGGTTAAATTGAATGGATTGGAGAATTGATGGGCTCCACTAGGAAAAAATTAGAAATTTTAATGGCTGAATTAAGATTATTTGGATATCAATTCTAGTTTAGTTAAATTGGAACCGACTATCTCCCCAATGGTAGACAAAATAATTAAAAGGGATTAACTAAAATGGACTAAGAGACCGTGCAAACCTTGGTTGCATACATATGTGACTAGTGAGGAAATAATTCTCCTAAATTAGCTGGTAATCTTCTTCTCCTCTGCAACGTCCTCTTTGATTGCTTCAAAGAAGAAGAAAAGGCTCAAGAAAGCTCTATATGAGGTGGTAAATGTGAGGTTCGAAGTTAGGAAAGCTAAAAATTCGATAAACTAGTAAGTCTTAAGCCTTTTGTACTCACGGGTTAGAGGAAAGAGAAGTAAGAATTCTTGAAAAGTTTCTATATAGTTATGGATTTTGGGTTAAGGTTTGTGTGACTTCAATTTAACTGATGTATATGGTTGTTATGCTTAGCTTCCAGGACAAAGGAGACTCTGGCTTTTGGACAAGCTAAGTTGTCGAGGATAAATGAAGCAAGGTGAGTTTTTATACTCCACTTTTGGGTGAATGATGATGTTGTATTGTTTGCTTGAACCACATTCATGTCTGATCTGAGTCATGACTAGAACCATGGTCGTGTATGGATATGGAAACTAAATAATCATTGTATGCATATTTTTGTGAGTTATACTCTTGCTAGTTTAGTTGTTGAATGATATTGTAATACCCTATACCTAATCCGGTAGCCTGACCTGAGCTATAAGGTATTACAACTATAAAACATTAACACTGTTCACTAACCAAACATAAATAACCAAATAAATCATTTCATAATTAAATTACAATAATTTCCATGTTAATCGATCATATCTGAACCTAAATCGAGCATATAAATCATTTAAAACAAACCAGAAACAATTCTGGACTAAACTAAAATTTTTACAAAAATTCAGGTAAAAAGTGAAAATGGGGGTCATAGGCCATGTGGCCAGACCATGTGACAGAGCCCAGCCAGTGTGGCTCAAGGACATGGCCTGTGGCCAAATAGTGTAACAAATTGTACCCATATAATTCAGGGTCACAAATCGTGTTGCACACGACTGTGTGGCATATCGTGTCATGGGCTGTATGCACCTAAAAGTGCCTTAAAAAACAAACAATTTCAATCCAAAACACTTAGGCCATAAACCATATCATTTTCATCCCTTAAACCTATATAAAATACATCAAAACATGTCAAAATATACCAAAATAGCATTCAACCTAAATGCCTAACCAATATGCCCGCATTGGCACCATAATTCAAACATTAAAATATAATCGTTCCAACATCAACCATTAGCAATCCATACCATCCATTCCATGAACTTAATACCAAATTAAATGCGTTACACCATTACTCACATTGGTAACATATTATCAACCAAAGTCCACCTAGTTACCTAAACATTTGTACCAAAACATGCATTTACCATCACACACCAAAACTAACCAAAATACTAGTTAAGATTTACATCAATACACATATTATATACTTCAAATGGCATAAAATATAACCATAGTACTTATGTCATACATAACCAAAACCCTATTTACATGTCACTTATAATCGGGACAACATAAATGAATAACTACCGAAAGAGTTGACGGATAATGTGATCTCCAACGATGTTCCAATCGACAGCAAGAGTCCAACAATCTACAAAGAAGAAAATCAAATAAAGTATGCTTATGTAAAGCAAGTTCATAAAACAAAACATCACATACCTTCCAATTTAAGTTACAAATAATACATAACATAGAATTAACATTCCTTTGCCTTGTTTCATAATTCCTACCATATGAAATGTTTAGGCCTGAAAAATTCATATCATCAAAACATAACATGTCAAGAATTACATGCCAAGTTATAATCAACATAATATAATTCATCATGTCATCTTGTTTCATTTCCATTTCAATAGTCAACTGTTTTGCCCAGAGAACTATAGTAAATTAACTTCGGATACTGATCGTTGTTTTATGCGATGTCAAAGTCTTAAAATTTATATAAAGAATGATCGAACCTGGAAACTAACTATGACAACGATTTGAGGCAAGCGCACCTATCGAACAGTAGTATAGTTTAGGCAAGACCGGAATGTCGAACTCAAAGGAACCAAAAGTACTAATACTAACTATCTTTTTATTATCTAACCTAAGAATTAAGGGAATTGTTTTATCTAATCTAAAATTAACTAATTACTAAACTAAAGACTCTAAGACAAAGAAGAATGAAATTGGAAAATAACTTTAGGAAAAACCAATTAATTAAGACGATACCTAAGGAAGAATCCACCTAGACTTCACTTGTTATCTAACTCTAAACCAGACGATTTATTCACTTGACTTGATCCGTAAGATTCCCTAACATATATTAATCCCTCTCTCGAGGCGACTAACGTCTAACCCTAGGTTGATCTATTAAAATCTCTTTCTAATTAAAACCCCTAGAATTTCATTAACTTGATCTATGGACTCCCATATTATGTTTCCCCCTAATTCGACAAAATCTCGTCACCCTATCTCTAGGCGTGCGATCAACTCCGCTTAATTATGCTAGATCTACTCTTAGGCTGGGGCTTTTGCTCCTCCACCTAAGCACATCATACCTGAATCAATATTCCGGAAATATCAACACAATAATTAAGAACAAGTCAAATATTTATCATATAGTTCAGCAAACGATAACAAGATTCATCTTAGGTTTCATCTCCCTCAGGTATCTGAGGGTTTAGTTCATAATAATAATAAAAGAATATATCTCAAAAGAAAAGATAAAACAAAACATAAGAAATCCCTAAAACCCCCTGAAGGAACTGAAGGAGAGATCCTTCGTCTTGAGTATGATTCCGGCTTCTTGAGATGAATCAACTGGCTATCTTCGAGTAAATTCCCACAACTCTACCCTCTTTGGCCTAGCTGGACGCCCCCTGACTGAAATCCTGGGTTCCCCCCTTTTAAGTCATACTTAGGGTGTTTATATAGGCTTCTGAATGTGTTTCTTTGCCCCTAAGTATCCTAATCCGAGTGAAACTCTTCTTTCTCACGGTAGGGACACGCCCATGGCACACGCCCGTGTAAGTCATGGCCAGGCCGTGTTCGAAGCTGTTGAATGAGGCACGGTCGTGTGGTCTTAGGCCCAACTGTGTGGATTTCGTGATATGGCCCATTTTTCTCCGTTTTGGGCCCATTTTCCGTTATTTTCATCATCTGGTGCTCTTCTGAGTATAAAACATGAAAACGAAGGATTAAGAGCACCAAATTACATAATTCAAGGCTTAAATCATCCAAAAGCATGCTAAATGTGGGCTTAAAATATGTTACTTTTACGGTTTATCACATACCCCCACACTTAAGCTTTTGCTTGTCCTCAAGCAAAATTCTCAATTCACAATTAAAACGAACTCCCTTGATTCATAATATTTATCAATAATGTTTCATCGTAACTCAAAGATAATTCATACATGGATAATTCAATTCAAAGAGTCCTAAAGATTCAAACAAGCAAAGTCATACATTTATAGCCCAAAAACGTTAAGTGTTTCCCTTTACCTAAATAATTACCTCTAATTCAAAATCGACAAGAGTTGACATCCTCACCAAAGATTCACTCAAAGTGTTTAAGGTTCAAAATTAAGCACTCAAAAGTCAAACATGAAAAGTTAATCCCATAGGCTTGCCTGAAAATCAAATCTCCACCACTGTAAAATGAGATGATGCACGGATCAAAAGGTCTTTAAAGGGTTGTAACGGGGCTTGGGTTAAAGGTGTGGATAAAGGCTAAATTAGAAGGTTAGAATCGAGATTGAATTGACAATTTACCTAACTAGAATAAATAGCTACCCTAAATAATTACATCAATTGAAAACTAATAATACGAGCTTTTTTTTCTTTAAGATTTGAACTTTTTCGTATAAGCTCAATTACATAAAATAAATACTGAATATACTTCGTTTTTTTTATTTTTTTAAGAACAAGTCACATAGACATAATAAAGGATGAATTTATCTACTGAAATAAAACAATCAGGCAATCGATATAAGGGTAGTAAAAAAGAATGGTGATAACAAATACAAAGGGTTTGGGGGGAATATTAGTGGGCGAGTCAATAAAAAGGGTTGTTAGGATCAAAGGGGTTCACTAGGGGTTAATTATGAAGGTAGGCTTTTTAGTGGAGTAAGTGGGTTAAATCCTAGGTGCCTTTATTATCTCTGTATATCAAATCAAAGGTGTGGTCTTGACATGTATAATCGAAGCAAGTTCTAGAATAACAAATCAATGTTGACACACTCATTATCAATAAAATGAGTACGAAAGAATGTATGCTCTATAAGGCTCAAAATCTCACAAAAAATTATGGGTTTTTGATGTCAACCTCGTAAATTTCAAACTTCAAGGTAACATTCAGATTCAGGTAGACAACCTAAAACATTTTAATTTTGAAAAAAATAGACTTATCATGCTTGATTCTCTAGTATCCTTCAAATTTAATCATCAATCCAAAAAAATCAATTATCAATGACTTAATTCAAAAATAAACATAAATCAGGGAAATTTCATTCTAATCATAATATAAGGGACTTTACTTTCGAACAAGGCATAATTCAGGTATTTTCAAATAATACTATAGTTAACCCCCCACACTTAAGATGTACATTGCCCTCAATGTACAAAGATAGATAATAGCAATTTAGTAATCATAAGATAGGGAGAGAAGTGAAACTTTCTGAATTATGGATGAAATCCTTGAGTTGGAAGTGTGGAAACTTGATTAGGAGGTGAAAGATAAGTTGGAGGAAGCGTCTTTGGGGGTGGTGGGGTAGCTGCCAACGGGCTTCGTACTAGATGAAGAAATTGAGGAGCTCGTGAAGTGTTAGCCAGGAGATGATAATGATAATTTAAAAATATACTAATTATATATTTAAAGACAAGAAAGAGAAAGAGAAACAAATATAAAGTAAAATAAAATTAAAAGAAAAGATTAATGGACCGAAAAGTCCTTATTGTTGGATGGTTCGCGAGGTGGGTGTGATCCCTAAGGCTGTCGTGGTGCTGGCGGTGGCTAAAATGGCGTGATTCCCTAGCAACCTTTAGAACCTAAATAAAAGAAATTAAGATAAATTAAACTAAATTAAGCAGAAGAGAAGTAAAGATAAGGAAAATAAAGAAAACGAGAAAAGAAATATAAAGACTGAATGGTCTCAAAGACCCTTGGCTTGTCGAGTGGATGAAGCGGCCGGCATGAACTTATGTAGATCGATCTCCCTAAGGGACACTGTACTGAGATCCTTCCGCTTCTTCGACATGGGTGTTGTTAGAGCTATAGTTATGAGAACAAAGAAGAGTAAGAATGGAGAGTGTAGAGGGGTGTAAGGGAAGAAGAAGGGTAAGGAATAGGTGAGAAGAAGGAGGGGTAGGGGTGGGTTTAAATAGAATTTTGGGGTCTGGTGCTTGCCCACGCCCGTGTACCATGGGTGTGTGAATTCACACGGCCGTGTTGCACGGTCGTGTTGCACGGCCGTGTTGTGCTTTGTTCGTTTCTCCCACGCCCATGTTTAGGTCTCCACGCCCTGTATGATTTATCAGTGTCGGCCACGGCCGCATCGCACGGTCGTGGCATGGTGGTTGGAGTCTGTGACTTGAAGATATGATTCCTTCTGACTCGTACCATCTCTGCCATTACAGTACAGAGATTCGGGGTCTCCACACGGCCACAGCCACGGTCGTGTGTGAGGTCGTGTGGCTGGAAAATCTGCACTTGGTTCGATTTACAGTTAGGTGCCAAAAGGAAAAAATAAAATAAAATAGAGTAAAATGAAAAAAAATGTAGAAGTTAATGGGGTTAGTACTCGGGTTGCCTCCCGAGAAGCGCTCGTTTATAGTCTTAAGCTTTCCTCTCATTTGCATATTCATGATGGTTTGAGGAGTTGAAAGTCCTTCCTCATGCTAGCAGTTCCATTATCATGATAGAGTGTAAGACGAGTAGCATTTATTTTCAAAGTGCCAAACATGGGATTACTTACCTCGACTGTTCCGTATGTGATCGCTGAAATCAAAGCTTTAAAATTTATAAAACGAATGATCAAACCTGGAAACTAACTCTGACAACGATTAAAGGCAAGTGTACCTATCGAACAGTAGTATAGCTTAGGCAAGACCGGATTGTCGAACCCAAAGGAACTAAAAGTACTAATACTAACTTTCTTTTTTATTATTTAGCCTAAAATAAAGTGAAGTTTCTTTAATCTAAATTAACGAATACTAAGCTAAAGACACAAAGACAAAAAGAACGAATTGGAAAATAACTTGAAGAAAAACTCAGTTGATCACGACGATACCCTCAGGAAGAATCCACCTAGACTTTACTTGTTATCTAACACTGAACCAAACGATTTATTCACTTAGTTTGATCCGTAGGACTCCCTAACGTATATTAAACCCTCTCTCGAGGCGAATAACGTCTAACCCTAGGTTAATTAGTGGAACTCTCGTTCTCTTATAATAACCCCCTAGAATAGCAGTAAATCGATCTATGGATTCCCATATTAGGTTTCACCCTAATCCGGCAAAATCTCGTCACCCTATCTCTAGGCGTGCGATCAACTCCGCTTAATTATGCTAGATCTACTCTTAAGCAGGGTCTATTCCTCCTCCAACTAAGCACATCAAACTTGAATCAATATCCGCGAAATATTAACTCAAGAATTAAGCACACATAATTAAGAACAAACTAAGTATTTATCATATAATTCAGAAAACGATAACAAGATTCATCTAGGCTTCATCCCCTTTAGGTATCTGAGGGGTTTAATTCATAAAAAATAAAGAACATATCTCAAGAGAAAAGGTAAAACAAAACATAAGAAATCCCTAAAACTCCCTGAAGGAATTGAAGGAGAGATCCGCCGTCTTGAGTAGAATTCCGGCTTCTTGGGATGGATCAACTGGCTAACTTCGAGTGATTCCCTCAACTCTGACCTTTCCGGCTTGGATTCTTGGCCTAGCTCGACGCCTCTTCAAAGGTGGTACTTAGGGGTTATTTATAGGCTCTTGGAATGCTATTCTTTCTCCCTAAGTATCCTTTTCTAACTGAAATTGTCTAAAGCCACGACAGGGGCAGAGCCATGTCACACGCCCGTGTGACTCGTCTTCAAGCTGTGTTCAGATTTCTAAATTGATGCACGGCTATGTAAATCGGAGTTGAGGCTGTGTTCTAGATGCTCGTCAAGGCACAGCCATGTGGACTTTGGGCTAGGCCGTGTGGATTTCGTGATATGGCCCATTTACTCCGTTTTGGGCCCGTTTTGCGTTCTTTTCATCCTCGGGTGCTTTCCTGGGTATAAGACATGAAAAGAAAGGATTAAGAGCACCTTTTTACATAAATTGAGGAATAAATCATCCAACAACAAGCTAAATATGGGATTAAAATATGTTATAATTACGGTTTATCAGTATGGGAAATGTAACGCCCCAAATTTGGGCCTAGTGGAATTGGGCCTATTGGGTCCCGAGCGTAGGAGCGCTTTAAAATTTTTGAGAATATGATAACGACATTATTGCAAGTTGGATCTAGTGGGTAAGTGATTTTGGAAGGTTACGGGGTTTCTATGAAGTCTCGGGATCAAACTTGGGCTTTAGGAAAATTTTGGTTTTCGGTGAGTAAAACCCTGGAAGTTAGTAAGTAGGCTTTAAGAATAAAATGTGGAGAAAAATGACACAAAAAAGAGTTGTGGTCTAGTGGCAAATGACGCCACATAAGAGACAAGGGAATGACACCACAAGGAAGCAAGGGGTCCAAGGTTCAAGTCTTGGTGCTTGCATTTTGATTTTCTTTTTAAATGGACTTTAGACTTTGGCCATAGACTTATATTTAGTTGCGCATGTTTTAAGACAACAAGGAGCTAGTTGGTAAAGTGGCTAGCGGCGTGGATTATGCTACAGGGGAGCCTGGGTTTGAATCTCACGACAAGCAAGGGAGTATTTATTTTGCAGATTGGACGGCCAGAGTTGTGTCGGATTTAAACTCTACTGAAGGAGGGATCCCACATCGAAAAGCTAGCAAGAGGGAAGGTGAGCAGCTGGCTATAAATGGAGCTATCTATGAGGAGAGGAAGCATACCTCGTGAGCGTTTGGCAATAGGAGCATTTGGAGCGCGGATTAGCTTCAGACTCCTATCAGGTGTGTATTTCGCCCTACTATAGCTGTAGAGCGGCAAGTGCCAAAATGTCGGTCACACGGCAATGGTAGCCACACGAATGTGCGAGTGCACGTGTGGGAGCTTCGTCGCGATAGTTGAGGCCACCATGAGTATTCTTGTGGGTTGATGCTGTTTAGGCCACGATGGGCCGAACGGGGCCAAGTGGGCCCAATGGGCCCATGGGCCCATATGAATAAGTGCTATGATTGTGTAGTAGATGTTGGATTGGACTATGGGAATCTCGTATCTGTGGCTAGATTTGGGCTAAACGGGCTACACGAGCGTATGGACCCATTTGGGCCGAGAATGGGCCTTAGGCCCATTCGCATCGTTAACTCTGTTTAGAATGCCCTTGGTTTATAAAATTACTGAAATACCCTTGGTTTACAAAATTACTGAAATACCCTTGGTTTACGAAATTACAGAAATACCTTTGGTTTGCAAAATTATCGAAATACCCCTGGTTTGCGAAATTACCAAAATACCCCTGGTTTGCAAAATTACTGAAATACCCCTGGTTTGTAAAATTACCAAAATACCCCTGGTTTGCGAAATTACCAAAATACACATGGTTTACAAAATTACTGAAATACCCCTAGTTTGCGAAATTACCGAAATACTCTTGATTTGTGAAATTATCGAAATACCCTCAGATTAAAAAATTACCAAAATACCCATAGTGTGTAATTACCGTTTTACCCCTAAACGAAAAATGACCGTTGTGCCCTCGTGGTAGTACTTGTGTGGAATGTGTTAATTGTGTGTTATGTTTTGTATAGGTGAAGGCGCTTGTGATTATTTACTACTCTACGTAATCAGGTGTGTAATCTCACACCCCTACTTGTTATGTTATGCATTATTCTGTGAATCAGTCAAAAGCCAAATTACCTTTGGTGGGTAAAATTACCAAAATGCCCTTAGTGGGTGAATTATCGAAATGCCCTCGATAGGTAGGATTACCAAAATACCCCAAAGGGGTGAACATGACTGTTATACCTTTAAAGGTTGGTTAGTATGATCGTGTGTATTCTGTTTAACTATTTACAATGGTAATTTATTTCATACATCATTTTGATATGGGCTTTGCATACATGACATTCAGCATGGGATAGGGATTTTGTGTTGGAGGAAGTGATAGTTCTGTTAGGGTCGCACGGGTCGCCCGAGTCGACTCTGGACCCACTGATTTGATTGTTAGGGTCGCACGGGTCGCCCGAGACGACTGTGGACCCACTGATTTGATTGTTAGGGTCGCACGGTCGCCCGAGATGACTGTGGACCCATCGATTTGATTGTTGGATCGTACAGGTCACCCAAGACGACTGTGGATCTACCGACGGCTTTAAGCCGCTTATATTCTGGCAGTTCGACTGGATTCTTGGTGTGTAGGGCTGGGTGGGTTGACTTGGTCCCCACAGGTGTGTAGGGTTGGTACGGGTGGTGTGTTGGTTGGATTGAGTTGGGCTGCATTTTTGTTCTGTTTGCATTATCATGTTTATAAGGCTTAGGCCCAGATTGATACCGTAAGGGCTCAGGCCCAGATGGTGATCGTTTAGGGGATTACACACTGAGTTCTCGTAACTCACCCTTTCTCTTAATCTTGCAGGTAATCCCCAGCGTTAGAGGATTTGGAGCTGCAGAGGACTCGGTGGTGGCCATACATTGGAGTTACTTTTCACGAAAATTAGTAAATCCAGTTTTTAAGTTTATTTTATGTTATTTATTTTGGGGTAAATATTTTGTAATAAGGCTAATGGATTTTATTTTCCTTTTAAACTTTCATTTCGGTTATTATCAAACTATTAGATGTTTAAACACTGGGTTTTCTTAAAACAACATTAACAATCATTTTCCAAAAGATCATGTTTCCGCAACTATTCAAGTTTAATTTTCACAACCAAAAATAGTTTTCCAAAATGATAACAACTTTATAAAAATGGGCATTAAGTAAATCGGGTTTTATAAATAAACAAACAAAAACTCAGAGTTTTCAAAAGAGATGCAATATTTTTAACGAACGCAAAGCTTTTAAACAACCTTTTGACGTGACATGCTAGACCCGGCCATAACGTCTAGGCCGGGTTTGGGGTGTTACAGGAAAACATTGATTACCTTAAAAAGGATTTCTTTGTTTTTGTTAGGATCAGGAGGAGATACTCGTGGGTCTGCTTTTTCTATCAGAACCTGTTCTCCAATTTTGAACTTGTCTGCCTCGTGGAGTGGCTTTGGTTCTGCCTCGTGTATCCCTAGTTTTTCTTCTAGATGCGTCTTCCCTTCTTCTAGTTCATCGATCTGAATCCCTTGTTCCTCATGAGTTATTTCTTTGTTGGCACTGGTTCTAGGATCAGGTTCAGTTGTATTCTTTTGTGGTTCTTCTTGAAAAGAAGATTTAATCGAATGGTTATTAATAGAATTTACTTTCTCACCCTGATTATTCAATGTCCTGGCTGAATCGAGAGCTTGAAGAGTGACTATCTCGTCACCTACACAGAGTATGAGTTCACATACGTCGACATCGATTTTAGTAATGGTAGTTGCTAAGAATGGTCTTCCTAAAATTAGGGGGATCGTGTTGTCCTCATCCATGTCTAAAACGACAAAGTCTACTGGGAATACGAATTTATCAATTTTAACGTGTACATCTTTGATTATACCCCTAGGAACTCTAATAGTTTTATCAGCTAATTGAATGCTCATCCTAGTTTGTTTGGGTTTCCCTAGACCTAGCTGTTTAAACATTTTATAAGGCATGACATTTATGCTTGCCCCTAAATCAGCTAACGCATTATCAATAGATAAACTACCAATTAAACATGGAATTGTAAAACTCCTTGGATCTTTTAGTTTTTGTGGTAGTTTATTTTGCAACATTGCTGAGCACACTGTATTCAGTTCCACATGTGATTCCTCATCTATCTTCCACTTATTTGTTAATAGCTTCTTTAAAAATTTCCTAGAATCTGGCATCTGCGAAAGAGCTTCAAGAAACGGTAAGTTAATATGTAATTTCTTTAAAAGTTTAAGAAACTTACCGAACTGTTCCTCTGTGTTGTCTTTCGTTATTGCTTCGGGATATGGTATGCGAGGTTTGTACTCTTTGATTATCGGTTTTGGTTTTACCTCAACCTTACCTTCCTCTACCACATCCTTTTGCCTTAAATTGGGCTCGTCTAACCCTTCACTATCTTGAGCTGTTATGGCTTGAATTTGCTCCTTTGGGTTAGTCTTGGTGTTGCTCGGTAGTCTTCCCTGTGGTCTTTCAGAGATTTGCTTAGCAAGTTGCCCAATTTGGTCCTTAAGCTCCTGTGCCGATGCCTTAAGTTTTGTTTCTATCTTTTGGAAACGTGTTTCTGAGGCTGCTATGAATTTTGTCAGCATCTCTTCAAGGTTCGACTTCTTTTCCTGTGAGTAGGGTTGTTGTTGGAAGTTTTGAGATGGTTGTTGTCTTTGATTTCCTTGACCACTCCATGAGAAATTGGGGTGGTGCTTCCAACCTGGATTATAAGTATTACTATAACGGTTATTTTGAGATCGAAAATTGTTACCCATATAGTTCATTTGTTCGCTCTCCATGCCCTGTCCGTAGGGTGGGTACTCAGGATTCGCCACGCCTCCATTTGTCTCACATTACATGACTGGATGTGCCTACGAAGAACCATATAAACCATCAAATTTTTTTATGTAGCAACTCTACCTGATTTGATAACATGGTTACTGCATCGAGATTGAAAACTCCGGCTGCTTTACCTGGCCTTGTCCTTGTAACTTGCCACTGATAGTTATTCAGTAACATCTCTTCTATAAATTCGTAGGCCGCTTCAGGAGTTTTGTTATTCAGAGTTCCGCCGATAGCTGAATCGATTAATTGTCTTGTTGAGGGGTTCACACCATTGTAGAAAGTCTGGACCTATAGCCGCAAAGGTAATCCATGGTATGGACTTGTATCTCTCCCATGCATCATAAAGTGTCTCTAAATCCATCTGCACAAAAGAAGAGATATCATTCCTTAATTTGGCCATTTTTGCCGGCGGAAAATATTTTAATAAAAATTTCTCGGTCATTTGGTTCATGTAGTGATTGATCCTCGTGGAAGAGAATGTAACCACTGTTTGGCTTTATTCTCAAAGAAAAGGGAAATAACCGAAGATGGATGGCATCATCAGAAACACCATTTAATTTTGAAGGTATCACAGAATTCTAGAAAATTCGCTAAGTGTGTGTTAGGATCGTCATCCTGCAAACCATCAAACTAAACAAACTGTTGTATCATCTGTATAATGTTAGGTTTCAATTCAAAGTTATTTGCAGCAATAGTAGGCCTAACAATACTTGACTCAGTTCCTGTTAAACTAGGTTTAGCATAATCATACATAGTTCGAAGAGCATGATTTTCAGCTGCCTCTGGAGGTAGCAGATTATTCTCGGCCATCTCTTCGGTGGTATTAATTTCGGCTTCTTGCTCTTCTTCTATGTAGTTTAAGCTTCGCCTTATCTCTCTGCGATTTCTGCGAACGGTACCTTCAATATCACTGTCGTAAAGTAAGGGTCCTGTCGGGTTCCTTCTAGTCATAAACTAGAGGTACCTGAGAGGAAAAAAGAAAAGAAAGTTAGCAAAGTTAAGAGTAAGAGTAAATTGCAAAAAATAAAAATAGCTAAAGTAATAAAAATTAAGCTTTCTTAATACTTCAGTTCCCCGGCAACGACGCCAAAAACTTGATCGTTGTTTTATGCGATGTCAAAGTCTTAAAATTTATATAAAGAATGATCGAACTTGGAAACTAACTATGACAACGATTTGAGGCAAGCGCACCTATAGAACAGTAGTATAGTTTAGGCAATACCGAAATGTCGAACCCAAAGGAACCAAAAATACTAATACTAATTATCTTTTTATTATCTATCCTAAGAATTAAGGGAATTGTTTTATCTAATCTAAAATTAACTAATTACTAAACTAAAGACTCTAAGACAAAGAAGAATGAAATTGGAAAATAACTTTAGGAAAAACCAATTAATTAAGACGATACCCAAGGAAGAATCCACCTAGACTTCACTTGTTATCTAACTCTGAACCAGACGATTTATTCACTTGACTTGATCCGTAAGATTCCCTAACGTATATTAATCCCTCTCTCGAGGCGACTAACGTTTAACCCTAGGTTGATTAATTGAAATCTCTTTCTAATTAAAACCCCTAAAATTGCATTAACTCGATCTATGGACTCCCATATTAGGTTTCACCCTAATTTGGAAAAATCTCGTCACCCTATCTCTAGGCATGCGATCAACTCCAGTTAATTATGCTAGGTCTACACTTAGGCAGGGACTTTTGCTCCTCCACCTAAGCACATCATACTTGAATCAATATTCCAGAAATATCAACACAATAATTAAGAACACGTAATTAAGAACAAGTCAAATATTTATCATATAGTTCAGCAAATGATAACACGATTCATCTTAGGTTTCATCCCCCTCAGGTATCTGAGGGTTTAGTTCATAATAATAATAAAAGAATACATCTCAAAAGAAAAGATAAAACAAAACATAAGAAATCCCTAAAACCCCCTGAAGGAATTGAAGGAGAGATCCTCCGTCTTGAGTATGATTCCGGCTTCTTGAGATGAATCAACTAACTATCTTCGAGTAAATTCCCACAACTCTGCCCTCTTTGGCCTAGCTGGACGCCCCCTGACTAAAGTCCTAGGTTCCCCCCTTTTAGGTCATACTTAGGGTGTTTATATAGGCTTCTGAATGTGTTTCTTTGCCCCAAAGTATCCTAATCCGAGTGAAACTCTTCTTTCTCACGGCAAGGACACGCCCATGGCACACGCTCGTGTAAGTCGTGGCCTGGCCATGTTCGAAGCTGTTGAATGAGGCACGACCGTGTGGTCTTTGGCCCAGGTCGTGTGGATTTCGTGATATGGCCCATTTTTCTCTGTTTTGGGCCCATTTTCTATTATTTTCATCATCCGGTGCTCTTCTGAGTATAAAACATGAAAACGAAGGATTAAGAGCACCAAATTACATAATTCAAGGCTTAAATCATCCAAAAGCATGCTAAATGTGGGCTTAAAATATGTTACTTTTACGGTTTATCAGATACACAGGAGGGTAATGCTCGCACAAGCTGACAAGCATGACATTAACCAATACATGATGCTGCTCACAAAAGCTTCAAAGAATCCGTAACACATGCAAGATCTCAAGCCATTGGTATGGTATCCATCACCGGTACATAGTACCTGGAACTATAATCATCAGCACAAAATGCTTGGAACTAAAACACCGATACATAGTACCTGAACTGTAATTGCTGACAACTAGTACTTGGAACGCCTTAATGACATGTCATTTGTATCTTAGCTATTCACTAAGTTCACACAAGCTTTAACCTGTATTTCATAACCTTACAATTTAAAACATTAAACCATGCTTACATTGATTACATTCATTCTGTATGCAACTTATTTCAATGTAACCATATACAAAGCCATACTTTACATTACAATCAATTATTTTTTTCATTTCAAAACTACTTCAATTGATCACATAACTATTCATGTTTATATAATCACATTAAATTAAATTAAGCTATCATAAAACATAATATCATATTATGAACTTACCAAAACACAATAGCTATCAACCTCGATGACTATTCAACCACTTTTCCGTTCTCGCAATTATCGATCGACTTATTCGTTTCTTGATCTAAATATAATAATTTCATTCGGTTAACCAATTCAAATACCTTAAAACACTTAGATTCACATATTTGTCCCTTAATCAACATTTTATACGTTTACCCTAAACTTTTACCTTTTATTCAATTTAGTCCCTAAACCCGAAACTTTCAAATCTATCACAATTAAACCAACTTCATGCTAGCCAAAATTTCCATTACGCAATTATAGCCTATATTTATTAAAATTTCACAAGAATTTCATGCCAAGTTTAATATTTTATCAATTTAGTCCTTAAACTTAAAACTAACCAAAATCACTTTACAAAATATTCCTATTTAACAACCAAGCTTGTAAATCTATCATCAAAGTTCAAAAACATCACAAATTCATAAATGGAATAAATCAAAACATTTAACAGTTTTATAGTCCCTGGGTTAGCTAGATTAAGTTACACCGATCTCAAAAACATAAAAATTACTAAAAATAGATTAAAAATACTTACCATGCAAAGAATTTAACCATGGTCGAAGCTTTGGTTTTTTTCTAATGGAGGAATCAGCCTAAAAAGAAAGATTATGAATATGCTAATGTTTTCTTTTCTTTTGTTTGTTTAACTTTTAATTATTAATAATTAAATATATTTTTTAACATATAAAATACACAATATTAACAATTTAACCGTCCACAATAACCACTTAAGGTCTAATTACCTTTTAAAGCTAATAGCATACCGTTTTTATGATTTAGTCATTTTTCTTTAATTAACTATCTAAACGTTAAAATTTCCAGACCAAACTTCAATATACCTATATAGTAACTCCGCAAATATTTAGTAAAAATATTTACGGGTTCGGTTTATAGAAATGAGGTCTCAAAACCTCATTTTCTAAAATTATTTGACTTTATGGACAAATCACTTGTACTTAACTATTCATTCAATTAGCAAAATTATCATATCAAAATTTTATATAATACTATATTTGACTCGTAAATATTAAATAATAATATTTACAAACTCACTCGTCAGATTTGTGGTCCTAGAACCACTATTTTCGACACCACTGAAGACGGACTATTAGAGATATTTGGTTATGACTCGACAAAAAGATGAATGGCATATTGTTTAAGATAATATTAGTGAAATGAAATGTATGAAATTACTTGCTAGTATTGTATGCGGAGTATGGAGGAATTTTACCTTGATGAGGTAGATAAAGTTAGGAATAAGTGTGTAACAGATCGAATTTGACCCTAATCAGAACGGTGATTTCGGGACCACAAATCCAAGTCCGAGAAATATTTAAATATTATATTTTGTGTTTATTATATGTGAATTAATATGTGTGAAAGTTTCGTAGAAAAATTTAATTGTTTGTGTGCTTAATTAAATAAAAGGACTTAATCGCGTAAAGTGTAAAAGTTACAAACTATAGTAAAAAGTGCTTATTTGTTAGTGGTTTCTTAATATGAAGTCCTTAAAGTAGAAATATGCCAAAAATATGATAGTGGATGGTTGATGGACGGTTTTAGACATAGTTTATATGTTATACTTATTTTATTTTTAAAGTTAAATAAGTAAAATAATTAATAAGTAATATTAAACAAAACCAAAGGCCATCATCATCTTATTTTCCTATGACCGAATGTAAAAGGAGGAATAACTTAGAGTTTCTTCAACATTTCGGCATTTTGAAGCTTGATTAAGGTATGGTTAGTTTTCGGTTTTTGATAATTTTTACATTTTTGAGATCGTTGCTTCGAACAGTAGCTGACCCATGTTAGAATTTTTAAATTTAAGCATGTTGATGTTTGGCCATTGACATGTTCTTGGGGTTTTTGATGTTTGATGATTTTATATTAAAGATATGTTAAAGATTAGCATGTTTTGTATTTGAGATTTTAGTGAATTTGAGTATTTTGGGCTAAATTGCAAAAATGAATTTTTGAGGGGACCAAAATGCAAAATAAATGAAAGAAATGGACTTGTATAGTCCCTATGAACATTCGGCCCTAAGGTGTTATAGTGAAATTTTGTGTATTTTGTGTTTTGTGCAAATAGGACTAAATTGTAAAAATGTGAAACATTAGGGGTAAAATGGTAATTTGCCCATTTATGTGTTTTGGGACTAAATTGAGATTAAATGTGCTTGAATGAGCTAAATTTTAATGTGTTTAGATCAAGAACAAAGAAAAACGGATTTGGATCGGGGAAAGGCGAAGGTTACCGAATAGCCAGTCTACGTTGTTCGTCGATAGTCGAGGTAAGTCCTTAAGCAAATAAATGTCAAAGAATTAATTAGGAACTTAGTAAATGATGAAATTTGGAAATTTAAAGCATAAATATAGGAGATGGCCGAATATGAGGGTATGTTATTGAAGTGAATTTATTTTGTTTAATGTAAGGTGAATAAGTATGTTCGGTTTGATATGTGAAAGTAATATGAAGTATATGAGATGTTTGTGATTTCATTATTAAGTAATGTGTGTTGAAATGTTAAATGTGTTGATATTCGGGCTTCAAGCCTAGCAGGCCTTGTGCCGATGATTTATATCAGGCTTAAAGCCTAGCAGGCCTCATACCGGTGAATTATTTCGGGCTTGTTGCCTAGCAGGCTTAATGCCGGTGTTCAAACTTCGGACCTTTAGTCTATTAGGCTCAATGCCGGTGTGTAATTCGGGCTTAAATGCCTAGCAGGCTTAATGCCGGTGATATGCTATAAACGGAGAATTCGAGAATTAAACGAGGTGAGACATATATTTAATGCAATGTGCCATTAGCTCGGGTAAGTGCTATTCTACTAATGTAGTAAGGAATGAAGTGAGTAAGTATAATATCAATTGAGTTAAGTATTATGAGATCAAGTTGATAATTCAAATAGAATTTTTATTATGTGTAATTGAGCTTGATGTATGCATTACTTTGATGAATTGGTTATAAGTGGAATTGTTAATGGAAAGTGAATTTGTATGTGTTTGCATATATGTACAAAAAAAAAAGAGATGAAATGTGATTGATATGCATGATATTTTCATTCGACTTGGAATATACAGATACTTATGATTAATATGTGACTTAATGGTGTATACATTCATGGTAGAGAAATGTCAATACTTAGATTAAAGATATTAATGATATCCGGCTATGACTAATTTACTTAATATAATGTTTATAATCTTTGCCATGAGTTGAAGGATTAAAAGTTTAAATGTATGAATATTATTTTGTATTTGCTTAAGACTTACTAAGCTAGTAAGCTTACTCCGTTTATGTTTAATGTTCTGTTTATAGATTTTGGTCAAGCTACGGGCTCGGGGGAAATCGTCAGCAAAGTCAACCACATTATCATCTTTTTGGTACACCTTTATTTTGTCTTGTTTTGGATAAAGGCATGTATAGGATGGTAAATGTCTTTGTTTGAGTTGAAAACTTTGTTGTTATATGTAATCTAGCCATACGAATATGGCTTATATTCTATGTTAGTTGAAGTGGAAATATACAGTTTATCTAAGTGATCAAATAGTGCATATGGATATGTTATTATGATGCATGGATGATATGGATTTTATTTGGTTATATTCGGCTATGGTCTGATCCTTTTGGTCAAGTATATGTATTGTGCATTTGATGTGATTACTTGTTTATAATGCTAATGTTTGAGTTAGTTTAGTCATGTATTTTGGCCTTTAGATTAATGGTTGAATTTCATTTAAAGGCTAATTGTTGCATGTACTAGGTCATGGTTTGAAATGTTGTAAAAAAAAATATTATCCATGGCTATACTTTTGAGATGGTTGTTTAGGTAAATTCTAATTAATGGAAATGCTAAGGTTAGTTAGCTTTGTAAATAAATTCATTTGGGATTCGCATATATGATATGGTTTAAGTATAATATTTAAATGGAAAAAAAAAAAAAGAATGCAAACAATCTATGTTTTGGTTATGCATTTTTACCAATTGTTTTGGTTTCAAAGTTCACAGGTGTAATTGGTTGTTAACAAATATGATATGATGGATTGTATAATTTCATAGATGTAATTTAATACAAATTTTATATATATTCGAATAGATAGTAGATTTATTTGTTGAATACGCATATTTTATCTATGATGTTTGGTTATTTGTAATAAATGTATTATTAATGGTATATGTGTACAAGATGCTTAGAACCACCATGGTATATAAACATATATATATATATATATGCATAACCTTGAAATGCTTTAAAATGATAAAGTATACGATAAGTTTGGTATGATATGAATTATTCTTTATGTTCATAAATGTATTATATAATCATATAGTTATGCAATGTATGTACTGCATTGGCATCTTAGATTCATTTATATGCATGCAAATGAGTTCATGTAAGCTTTGAGTTGATGGACTATTTGGTTTATTCTGAATTTTGGTATGAACTATTAGTTGGATATTGGGAGATTAAATATGCATTTTTGGATTTGATAAATGTATGAATTGCGATAAATGCCTGCGATGTTCTGAGTTTAGTTCGGTAATGCCTCATAACCCTAATCCGGCGACGGATATGGGTTAGGGGTGTTACAAAGTGGCAGAATAGATGAATCGGTGGATTGTTAAGGGAATTCAAGAGAGTTTAGTTGCATCGTAGAATATTATCAACTGGCTCCCTAGAGTGACACCGTGATGATTTTCTATCAACTTTATGGAGCAACACTGCGAAGGTGGTAAGGTCTTTCAGGGTGATACCTCAAAAGCAGTTTACGGTGTAAGGCCATAGCTCAGCTATAGCAACCAATAGAGTCTTCCAAGACATTAAACATGGGGTTACATGTGTAAGACCATAGCTCGGCTATGGCAACATGTGGAGTTCACCAAGATATTAATCATGGGGTTACATGTGTAAGACTGTAGCTTGGCTATAGCAACATATGGAGTCCACCAGGACATTAAACATGGGGTTACATAGGTAAGACCATAGCTCGACTATGATAATAGATAAATGTCAGCCAGGATAGTGAACCAGGAAGCTGACGGGATAAAGAAAAAAAGAAAAACATGAAGAGTAGTATGATTGGATGAATACAACGCATCCGGGATCTCTGGTGAGCGGCATAGTCAAGAATCTACCAAATTGTTACGAAAAAAAAACATGAATATGCGATTCTTAATGTTGATGAGGAACTAGAAGGGAAAAACTACACTGAGTTATGAAATTTTTGCTAGGATGAGTCCGTAGATTTCGACTAATAAACCAAAATTGAGGTGATAATGAGATGCTTAAGCAGAACCTAAGTTTAAGGATCCGTAGGTGGAAAAGGGCAACCAAATATAGGTAAATCCACTGAGGTTACTTGGAGATAATAATAGCTTAAACAATCAGACTGGTAGAGTCTATCAAGAATCTACAAATAGGAAGAATGTTTGATTAGGATTAGGTAACGGTAGATAGACCACATGGGGCATTCCGAAGAAACAGTCTGCCAATGACTACCTTGGGCAGACATTCCGTCAGAAATTAACGGAGGATAAGGATTGATAGAAACTATCTATTTAACACAAATTTTTTAAAAGATTATGAACAAAGTGAACTAGCAGCTTCGGGCTAGATTGTAAAGAGCGAACCCACCAGGTTGATAGGACATTCATTCAGTTAGCTTGTCAACATGTTTAGTATTGTAAGTTTGGATAGGAGGAAGTGTTAAAGTGGAAAAATCCTAAGTTTGTTCTCATATTATATGAACGGATTAGGGTAAGGATCCAAATTTTAAGATAGCATAAACGAAGGACAATCAGTGGAAGGCCACGAACTCTATATCCAAGTGTAGGGATAACGATGAGAGTTAAGGGAACTGGAATGAGCTGGAATTAAGCCAATACCATAGAGAACCATTATTGTAAAGAACGTGTTTATGCTTAAGATAGAGAATAAGTCTACCAGCAATGATCTACGGAAAGAGGGCTAGGCATCGACCACGCTGGTGAATTCTGCGGATGGCCAAGAATAAATAGGGACTTTGAAATCTCTACTTTAAAATTTTATCTCTTGAAGAATTCGAATGAATGTTGTTACACTGCATCATAGATCTCACTAAGTTCATCTGAACTTATGACTGTACTACTTTGGATGAAGGATCAAATTATCATAGTCATTAAGGGATAGGACCAAGCCAGACACCGCCATCTTTGCGTGAAAGGTGTTGTAGTTATTCCATGCGTATAGAGGGCCATTTATAAAGGTGATGCCTCAGAGATTAGATTAGATGTATCAATGTTATATGCTTAAGTCAGAATTGTAAATAATGTCAGTTTTGCTAATGTAGTGAATTTTTAAGAATTGTAAAGTTCGAATGATGAGGATTATAATTGAAGCTAAATCTTGTAATTTGATAAAGCCAAAATATTTAAACTAGTCAGTCTAGAAGTCTTGTTAAGTTATTCGAGTTGATTGTGACATTTGGTACCTGGACCTATGGATCAAATCGGGTAGAGGGTGTTACATTCAAAGTAATTTATGCTGTCCTTTTGCTTAAAAAAATTAGCAACTAATATTGCCTTAAAGGTTGCATAGAATCATTTAATGTTATATTTTCTTCTAAACACCTATTTACAACCAATAGTTTTAGAACCTCTAGGTGACTCAACTAAGACCTATGTATTGTTGGACATTATTGAGTCCATTTCATAATTTACAACCTCTTTCTAGGAAGCTGAATCTTTTGAAGCCATTGTTTCACTAAAAATCTTAAGACCTTTTTCTACATTTATAAGCATTTGTATTTTATTTAAAACTTTGGTTCTATCTCTTTAAACTAAGAATACAATTGAATATGAAGAAACAATTTCAAAATGTAAGTGTTGTTCTTTTCTCATTCACTTACTCGTTTTTAGCTCAATTAATTCTTTTCTTTTCTTACCAATTGTGGAGGCTAATTCATTTAATTTCTTATTCATCATAAGAAATAGTATCGAAAATAAACTTATTCTCAAATAACTCAAGATGTATGGATTAAAAATTAAAATTAAAGCCTAAACCGAGTAATCTGTATGCCTTTGATATTTTTTTATAATAACAAAAAAGATACTTTTAATACTTCTAGAACCTAATTGTGTTTTATGAGGATTATGTACTTTATAATAAGCTATACACCTCTACACTTTAAAATAATTCTTTAAAATAATTTAAACTTGGTTTTTTGTCATCGTTCCATAATTCATATGGTGAAACTTTGTGACTTTTCAATGGAGCACTATTAGTAATATGGCATGTTGTTAATAATGCTTACATGACTAAAGATTATGAAGTAACTTGGAATTTAACAACATACAATTAACCATATTTACTAATGTTCTATGTTTTCAGCTATACCATTTGGCTGGGGTGCATATGAAGTATTTCTTTGATGAATTATTACGTTCTTTTTCTAAAAAAAATACAGAATAAATCTGGAAAACATTCATCGTCTCTATCACTTTGAAAAATTTTAATATTCTTCTCATCTTGATTTTCAATCATATTTTTAAATTCTTTAAATTTCTCAAAGGCTTCTTTGTTTTAATCAAGAAAACATAGTTAAATAATAAGATAAAAAAATCATCAATGAACATTATAAAGTATCTTTTCCTCCTTTTAACACACCATTGAACTCACAAATATCAAAATGAACAAGTTGTAATAAATTAGAAATTCTTTCAACATGTGAAAAAGGTTTCTTTGTCTTTTTTTATTCCATATAAATTTCACACTTATCAACATGATCTTTTTTAAAAGATATGATTGATAACTCAAATGTTCTAATCTAGCATGTCATAACGAAAAAGTATGCTCAATAGTATAAAACAAAAGTAATATTCATATTATTAGTACTTAGCTTGAATATACTATCACATGAGTAACCCCTTTCCAACAAATACAAAATTTCTATAAAAAAAATGACTATATTGAACTCTAGAATAATTTTGAATTTGATCTTGCACAATAAATGTGCAAATATTGACTTTTCTAGGATCTTAGTAGCATCATTGTTTCTCATTAGGATCTCTTTAGGTTTCTTACACTTTTGATATGCCTTGAATCATCTATTACTGTTGCGTACATGAATAATAGTCTAGAATCCAAACACCACTCAGAAAGATTTAATTTCAGTAATCATTGCAATGAGTTCCTTCATATCTTGTTCAACAAGATTGGTTGTATTTGTTCTTACTAAACCATAATTAGTATTCTTTCCATAATTTTTGAATCTACAATCCCTAATCTTTTCTTTCTAAAATGAAACACGTTTTATTAGTCTTCTTTTTATTGGTTTAATTGAATTCTTTCTTTTGGATTCGATGTATTTTTTTTCCTTTTCGTAACTTTTTTTACAGACAAAGTCAATGCTTGAACCAATAATAACAGTATCACGATTAGAGGTGTTTATGAATTGGGTCAAGCTTAAGCATAATATTAACACATTTTATGCTTGCCCAAACTTGGCTTGGCCCGAAATATGATCCAAAATTTTTTTCAAGCTCGCTCATATTTGTTAATGACTAACCCAAACTTATTTAGGTCTACTCGTATTATTTTTAATTTTTTAAAAATATATATTTATATTTTAATTAAATATTAAATTTTTTTATTTATTAAAAAATTTATATGGTCATATTAACATTTTTTAATGTTTACATTATAGTAATATTATAGATTTAGTATAGATTTTTTTTTATGTATTATAAACTACACAATATATATGTATATATTATATATACATATATATATATAACATTATATAAAGCATTAAAAACTTTTAAAATAGCTCAAGTTAGGCTGAGCCAAGTTCGAGCCTTAAATGTTTAAACCCAAGTTCGACCCATATTTTAAACGAGTCTAATTTTTTTTTACCTAAACTTATTTTTAAGCCTAATATTTTTACCAAAATCCTCCCAAATTTCGTGTGACCTAAACGAGTAACCCAACTCATAAATAAATCTAATCACGAGTGTGATTTTCATCCTCAATTCGTAAGTGAGTTAAAAAGTTCTTTTTTTTTTGAAATAATATGACTGGATTAATAAAATAAAAATACAACAAAAACTATTGGGCTTATGTCCAAAACAAACAAAAACGGAATGAGTCAAAACAAAGAGAAAACACGAGCAGACCTATAAACCAAACAAGCCCAAAATCGTTAGAAAACAGAAACAAAACCCGATGCTAAATTCAAAATTTGAATCCAGTCAAATCCGGACAAACAGCTGGCCTCCACTGAGTCTGCAACTCTGTCAAATCCCACCGTCCAGCTATTAATGTTGGCATTTCCCAAGGTAAATGATAATGTTCTGTAAAGCAAAACGCTTTTGACTCTTTCTCTTACCGCCGCCTTCTCATTTCTTCCTTTCTAGAGACCCCAAACTCTGATAAAAAAAAAACCTCCATATGCTGAGCGCTGAGTAGATTCTTTAGAAGCCCGTCGCTCCCTCTTCCTTCCTATCTCACTAACGATCAATCTGGCTCCCGTAGACTGTCGTTCCTCGCCCTTGCTTCAGCATAGATCGGCACTCCCCAGTCCAGGTAAAATTCTTTTTTATTCTTCAAAGACTCGGTCGCTATCGTGTGGGCTAGAGTATTTTCAGATCTAGAAATGAACTCGAATCTTATCGTTTTAAAAACTGACTGCAATTGATGAATATCAAAAATGTATGAACCTATTAGAGATCTGTCTATCGAGACATTTCTGCATTTTTTGATAACTATAAGCGAATGTCCCTCAATGATAACATCTTCCTTTTGCATGTCAATCCCTAACTAAACCGCCTCTCTACAAGCCAAAGCTTCGGCCGCAATGGCGGAGGCCACCTTCTCATGTAGTCTGGACTTCGAAGCGATAACAGATCCTTCATTATCTCTGACCACTACTCTTAATGCTGAGAGATGCTCTTTAATGTCAAAAGCGCCATCAAAATTAATTTTCACGGTCTGGTAAGGTGGGTGTTTCCATCTTTTTACATTTTTGGAACTTTTGACTACTTTGGGTTTTGCTTCGTCAATTTCTTTTACATAGTTTCTCACAAAATCTGCGATTTCCTTACCTGTTCTGCTTATCTTTTCATGAATCCGAGCATTCCTATCCCCCCAAATGGCCCAAAGAGCTACACAAAAAAGTCGACATGAATCTAAGGAAAGAAGAGCAACAGACAAGGTGAGCCACTGTTTAAAGTCTGCATTAGGGTCTTGAATCAATTGTATTTCAGTTAAATTTGACCACATGATTACTGATGTTGGACAATCTCTGAACAGGTGAAGCAATGATTCTGACCCTAAACCACACCGGGGACAAGAAACATCTGAAGTTAACTTTTTGAGTGATAAATTTACCCTTGTGGGGATGTAATTCCAGGAAGCTTTCCACATGTTAATTTTAATCTTTGTAGGAAGATCAATGCACCATAGCTTTTTGTAAAAATCAGAGTAGTTAAATTGTAACGCATAAGCGCTAGGATCAAGGCTCTGTAATAGTTTGTAGGTGCTTTTGACAAAGAAAACCCTAGTAGGATCATCCCTCCATACCCTAAGGTCATCATGCGGATGCTTTGCTAAAGGGATGCGAAGGATTTGTCCGCCTCATCAGCTCCGAAGGTATATTCAACCACCTCTCTTTTCCATTCTCTTACTTGACAATTAATAAGTTCAACGACTTTATTATCATTGGACCCTGTATAAGAAGATAAAAATCTTGAATTAACGAGATCTGGAACCCACAAATCATGAACAATAGAGATACTTTCACCCGTTCCAACTTTCCAAATCATCCCCTTTTCCAAAATACCCCTTGCAGCCCAAATACTACGCCAAGCATATGAAGTTCTATTTCCCAATTGCGAGTTAAGAAAATCACTTTTTGGAAAATATTTTGCCTTGAACACCTTCGCAACTAAAGAGTTTGGATTTTCTAAAAAACGACATCCCTGTTTTGCCAACAAAGCTGTATTAAATTGGGCCATATTGCGAAAGCCCAAGCCCCCTTCATTTTTTGGCCTGCATAAATGACTCAATTGGAACCAATGAATACCCTTCCCGCCCTTTCCTTTTTGCCACCAGAAATTAGCGAAAATACCTTCCATCTTTTTGCATAAAGAATTCGGAAGAAGAAAACATGACATTGCAAAAGTGGGAATAGCCTGAAGGACTGATTTGATGAAAACCTCTTTGCCCCCTTGCGATAGCATTCTGTTACTCCACCCCCCAATACGCATAGAGATTCTATCTAGGAGATTCTAAAACGATTCTTTTTTCCTTCTACCAATCATGTTTGGAAGGCCCAAATATTTTTCTGGATTAGTAGCAACTCTGACTCCTAGTAAGTGAGACACCACAGCCTTATCTTCTTCAGTAGTATTCGGACTAAAAAAGACTGTTGACTTCAAAAAATTCACACACTAACCTGAACAAATCTCATAGTCCTGTAAAATGTCCTTCAGAAGTTTTGCTCATTTGTGAGAAGCCTCCCCAAAAAGAATGCAGTCATCAGCAAATAACAAATGCGAAATTGATGGCCCCTGCCTGCTAGCTTTTGCGCCTTTGATTAAGCCTTGCCTCTTAGCTGTTCTCATAAGAGAGGAGAGTCCCTCGCTGCAAATCAAAAAGAGAAAAGGGCTTAATGGATCCCCCTGCCTAAGTCCTCTGGATGGCTGAAACAAATTACCCCTCCTTCCATTTATGTTGACCGCATAGCTGACTGTAGTAACACATCGACGTAAAAGTTCCACCCACACAAGCAAAACCCATTTTTGTCATCACCTCCTCAATAAACCCCCATTCCACCCTATCATACGCCTTACTCATATCCAGTTTGACTGCCATGTCACCCTTCTTTCCTGACCGTTTTTGATTAATCGTATGAAAGATTTCATAAGCTAGAAGCACATTGTCTGTGATGAGTCTCCCAGGAACAAAAGCGCTCTGAACTTTATCAATACATTTGTCAATGATCTTCTGTAATCGATTGGCTATAGTTTTGGCCACTACCTTGTAAATAACTGAACACAAACTAATGGGCTTGAAATTGACCAAATGTGTTGGTTTTGGGACTTTTGGAATAAGAACAATATCTGTACTGTTAAAATCCCCAAAATCTTGATTTTCGTTCAATAACCCCAAACAGAATTTAGTGACGTCGCGACCTACTATGTGCCAGTACCTCTGATAGAACAAAATTGGAAATCCATTTGGTCTTGGAGCCTTTGTAGGACCCATTCCTTTCGACGCTATCTGTATCTCTTCTTCTCGATAGGGAGCTAATAAGAACTCATTGTCCTCCTGCATTATTGTTCTTTCAATGCCATCTAAAACCTTACCAGGATCTGCCACCCCCTTTGACTTGAAAAGATTCTGGAAGAAAGAGGAGGCTGCACTCAAAATTTCTGATTCCTCCTCGATTTCCATACCTTCCTCTGTAACCAACTTAGAAATGTGTTTGTTTGCCTTCGAGTTAAAGCGCATATGTGAAAAAATGCTGTATCTTTATCCCCGAGCTTTAGCCAATTCTGTCTTGCCCGCTGCTCTCAATACACCTCATCTTTGTCAATTTCCAGATTCAAATGAATTTTAGTATCAATGAGCTTAGCCAAAGTATCATCATCTCTTTTCCCCTCCGCCAGGGCTTCCAACTCCTTCAGTAATTTTCTTTTTAGACCCTCCTTATTTCTACTAATTGTTCGTGACCAATCTTGCAAACACGGCTGCAATTTGCCTAACTTCTCCAACAACGTTCCCTCATTTGCCTCCCAAGATTCACAAATGACTTTTTCTAAAGATTCTTCCATGGTCCACCAAGCTTCGAAATGGAATTTTCTACTCCCAGTGAAAATTTTACTCTTTTTTGTATACAAAAGGAGGGGACAGTGATCTGAAGTGGAGTATGGAAGATGCTAAAGTGTATTCAACGGAAAAACCTTAAGCCATTTCTCATTTGCAACCCCCTATCTAGCCTCTCTCTTATATTTGTTTCTGGCAGATTTCCCCTTTCCCATGTAAAACAGACCCCTGAAAAACCAATATCAAACAGCTGACATTCCACTAGCGTCTCCCTAAAAGCCTCCATGAGCTTGCTGTCCCTTGGAATTCCTCCACATTTCTCAAAAGAATAAAGAATTTCATTAAAATCACCTTCGACAAGCCAAGGATGATCAATCTCTTGAGCTAATCTTTTTAATAAATTCCAAATTGAATTTTTATCTTTCAAATAGGGAGGGCCATAAAACCCAGTATATCTCCATTCCTCTTCCACTTTATCCTCCTTGATTAGAACATCAATCTGCCATTTAGGGAAACTTCTCAAATTAACAACAATTTTCTTCTTCCATGCCATGCAAAGACCTCCCCTAGAACCTTCTGCTTCAACTTCAATTCCATGTTCAAAACCACATCTTCTCTGAACTTTTTCCATCCTTTTCTTATCCAATTTCGTCTCCATTAAGAAGACCGGGTGGGGATTGTGCTGCTTAACTAAGAAGCACAGCCTCCGAACTGCCCGTGGACTCCCCAATCCACGAACGTTCCAACATAGGTTTTTCATTGTGTTCGGTCGGCTTGCCTACTGGTAGCCGCCGATTTAAAAGAATCTGAATCTGCATAATCCACCTGAATCTCAACAATTTCACTCCCAACCATATCTTTTTTTTCATCTACTTTTTTCTTTTTCACACATACCGTTCCAAGACTTCCTTCAAAATTAATATCACCCTCAATATCAAGAAATTTGCGCTTTCCTACCACCTGATCACTCATACTGCTTTCGCCCTTGTTTTTTACTTCCATTCTTCTCCAGCTCTTCTTAGTATGACCTTCTTTAGCTGTCTCCATCGGTTTGTTAACCACACCCTGTTCCACCACTTCAACAACTACCTCATTCAAAAGGCCATCCTCCCATTTTGACAATTGTCTACCACTAATTAAGCTCTCAAAATTTGTCAAAGAATCAGCCCTACTATCGCAACCTTCAAACCCCTCTTTCGAACAGCCTGTGTATAAACGTTGAACTCCTTTCAATTTTGAGAATGCTGCAAATTTCATGCTTTCTTTTCCCACTGCCTTAGACTCTGCTTTCAGAGCAACAGAGAAAGGGGGATCATCTTTAATTTTATTTTTTTCTTCCAGACTCATTAACTCACAGTCCTGGAGACCATGGCCCAAATGTCCACATCCGAAATAGAAAACTGGTAATTTCTCGTATTTAAATAGAACCCATGAATTAATACTAGAACCACTAGAAGCAAAAATTCCTCTCCTCAAAGGCTTCTGGACATCTAACTTAACTCACAATCGACAAAAATCTTCATTGATCTCATATCTGATAACCCCACCAAAAGTACTACCAATTGCATGCAACAGATCTTTTTTATCAAAATCAGGTAAGCAAGGGCCAATTTTAATCCAAAAAGGTGATGACGTAAGACAGATTAAATCTCTATCAATTGGACTGACTAATCTATCAAAAAGAATAAGATACTTACGGAATAACCATGGACGTCCTTCCAAAATCTGCTCCAAGTCATCCTCTAAATCAAAAGTAACTGAGAATAAATTTTGCCCTTCAAATCTGATCTCAAACTTCTTTTTTGTTTTCCAGATACTTCGCATTTGTGCCTTAAAACTTTCAAAATTAAACTGTTTTTTGGTCCACACCGAACAGATCAAAGTGGGTTTGTCTGCTGGAATTACCATAGATCTCTTAATGGACAGTTGAACAAGTTCTTCTACAAGCAAAGTGATTTCTTCGCCGGAAACCCCCTCTCCGCCACCACTCTCCTCCATCCTAAGCCGCAATAGAAAACTGCTCTCTCTAGGACTCTATGGACAGCACTCTTAATTTCAGAGGGTTTTGCCAATTAAAAAAAAGTTCTTAATAATATATGATTTCAAAGAATGCATTTTAATAAGGTGATAATTTGAATAAAATTTAATCAAAAATTTTAATTCACTTTAATTTGAAACTAAAATTTGCAACTCATGCACCTGATCTAAAATTTGAAAATTTTATTCAATTTAATATTTTCTTCTATATGCAATATGTGATAAAAATATTTTTTTATAATTATTTTTTTAAAAATATAAAAATTGTAAAAAAACGCACCACCAATTTAAACTTAAGTCTCCAAGTGCCCATCTTTAGCTATGTCTGTGTTTGTATTGACTCAATAGGCAAGTCCATCAACATGGTAGATCTAACACTTGACTTAATTAACTAAGTTATAAAACAAAAGGGTAAATTATACAGATACTCACTTAACTATGAAAAAAATTATTTTAAGTATTCAAAATAAAAAAATTTGAAATTTAAGCACTCATGTTATATAGTTTGAAATTTAAAACAAACGGCAAGCTAAAGTGACGGATAAAAAATCGGTATAATAATAAATTTAGTCGTTAATTTTTACATATTATATTGATTTAGTCAATTTTAAAAAATTAACCCTCAAAATTTACAAATATTCTCAATTTGATCCTAATTCTAAAAATTCAAAATATACATAATACATAAATATTTTTAAATATATATATATATAATTAGGATTAAAATCAAATTGTGAATATTTGTAAATTTTGAGGGTTAATTTTTTTAAAAAAAATTATAACTAAATCGATATAATATGTAAAAGTTTAGAGCTAAATTTGTTATTATATAGATTCTTTAACTACCACATTAATTTGTCGTTTTTTATTTTAATGAGAGTGATCAAAATATCTGAACGATATAATGTAAGTACTTAAATTGTAAATTTTTTATTTTGAGTGTCTAAAATAAAAAAAATATTATAGTTCAGTGACCAGTATAATTTACTCAAAACAAAACTATTCTTTAATTTCTCTATACTGTATATTTCTAAGCAGGATGAGGTTACGCAAACAGATTGATTTGCTCTTATTAGTTGTGCATATATACTATTCTAGTTTCAAATAGGCATAGACAAATATTTATGATGTTAATATCATATTTAAGCTCCATAAAATCTGAGTTATGAATGCGTCTAATGTTACTCGATATGATAACTTTGATGATGTTTATTTAATAATTGAGTTTATATATTTATAATTAGTGGTAGGATTGAAAGGTTTGTCTAAAAAATGAGAAGATTTGAATAAAAATATAGGTTCGAAAAATAAGCTTGGGCAAAAAAAAAGGTCTGTTTAAAAAACGAGTCAAGCCTCGGGTAAGGCTTTTTTGGCCGGCCCGAATTTGCAAAAAGACAAAAAAAAACTGCTATCTTTTTGTTGTTTTGTTGCTATTTTCTTATTGTTTTGCTACCATTTCACTGTTATGTTATTACTATTTTGTTATTATTATTTAGAAATTGTATAATTCTTATTTTATTGTTAATTTTGTTACTATTTTAGAGGCATTTGCTTGTTAAGTTACACTTATCTTAGTGTTCTTTATGTATAAATATTTTTTAAATTTATTTTAAATTTATTGGGAAACATTTATTTTAATATTTTTAGTATTTTTTATCTAATATATTTTTTAAAAAATTATATAAAAATTAATTCGGACTGGCTAGATCGGACTCGAATTTTAGCATTTTTATCCAGGTCGAATTTGGGTAAAATTTTAGGCCCATTATTCTAGTCGGGTCAAGCCCGAACCTAACAAACAAGCCTAAAATTTTAACAAGACCCAATCTGGCCATAGACAAATAAAATAATTATGATTAACCTACTAATATTTTATTAATTTGCCTTAATTTATCAATTATTAATTCACTCACTTCACGGATTAAGCAACTATCCCCACTTGCTATATTGGCCTCTCCAATAACAAAGAAAGTATCTACCAATCTAATAAAGTGAGAGAAGATTCAACTCTAGATTTTTTTAACTAATTAATTAGAATTAGACATTATATATACTTAAGATCTAATCTCACCACTAACTTGAAAAGAAAAAAAGTTTTTGCTAAAAGCTAATCCATGAGTTTCTTAGTGGTAATCCCATTTAGTACACCCTAATTTGCTTCTTAATTATCCACCATTTTAAGTTCTCCAAAAAGTGCAAGAAAGCTTTAACCATTTCCCAAATCTAATAATTAAAGCCATTAATCATTCAATAATTCAATGTGATTCTCCTCCTCCTTCTTTCTTCTTCATTATTTGTAATTGTTTTTGCTTGTGTATTTTGTATTGTTATAGTAATGTTTAAGAATACAATTATTTCTTGTTGTTTTATGTTTTAATTAATTTTTTTATCAGTGTAAATATGTCACATTCCATATTACTAGCTTTGGGTATGCATCAACATTCCTACCTTCTAATTCCATTTTTTTTTCCGTATAATTCACACACACCACTAATAAAAATAAATTATTATCAACACACAACATGGCACACAATATTCTTGTGATTCAAACTCAAATAATTATTGGGAAAGGTAAACATTTAACCAATAACAATAACTTAATATTAGACTTATTCATAGGTTAAGTCATCTAACTTGATCCGAAGGCCTACTTAAAAAGTGAGAGAATTTAAAAAAAAATATATATATATATAGACCCATAAATGGTCTTGGACAAAAAAAGGCCCATTTACAAAATCGAGTAAGGTTTTTTTGGCCCGACCCAAATTTGCAAAAAAAAAGTTGTTGTCTCAATGTCTTCTTGTTGTTTTCTTATTGTTTTGCAGTCATTTTCACTATTATATTGCTACATTTTGTTGTTATTGTTTGGATTTTGTATTATTTTATTGTTAATTTTGTTACTATTTTAGAGACATTTGTTTACTAAGTTACATATATCTTAATGTTATTTAAGTATACAGATTTTTTTAAAATTTATTTTTAATTTGTTGAAAATATTTATTTTAATATTTTTAGTGTTTTTGATATATTATATTTTTTAAAAAATTATATAAAAAATTTTAATACAAGCGGAACAGGTCATACCTGAGTTTTAGCATTTTATCCGAGCTGAGCTGGGGTAAAATTTTAAACCCATTTTTCAGCCCGAACTCGAGCCTATCAAATGAGCCTAAAATTTCGTCAAGATTCAACCCGGCCCAGCCCGACTCGACCTGATCCGACCCAAATGGATTTATTAAATCCTAATTATTAGTAGCAACATTTTTTCCTTGATATAAAGGAATTCCTTATATTAAAGAGGAAGAAAATTATTATTTAAATTTTAAACCTATTGAAAATTAGTTCTAAAGATAATTAGATGAACTAAATGAGTTAAATTCGAGGTTAAGTCTCTATTTTTTATGCATATTTTATGTCAATGGTACTTTTAAGGAATATCTGTCTTGAGATTAACGTCTAGACAAGCACTAATTACACTTTTTCAGGTTAACTATTATATCATTGTATTCCAACGTTCTCTATAAATCCAAAATATAAAAAAGGGATTTCAAACGTTTCCACCGGAACGTACTTCTGCTAATAACATCACCTACCTTTCTGCAAAGTGCACATCTTTTTCTCTCTTTTGCAACTTTCCTCTTCCTTTCCTCTTTCTCACTTAAGGAAAATAAGAAAAAAAAAAGAATTGTTTTCAAAACCCCCATCAAATTGGTCAATCAAATCGATTGAATCCAAAACCAGTTGAGGTACCGATTTGGAATAAGAAGTTGGATTAATTGACCTATAAACCAGTTGAATTGACTAATCCGATTGACTAGATTAGGAATTGGTCGTCTTGAGTACTAGTTCACAATAAAGAGTTGAGTTAATTGACTTGCGAACCAATTGAACTGACCAATTAAACTGATTGAACCGAATTAAAAAACTGATTAAATTAGACAAATTAATTGAATTGATTAGATCGAAAATTGAAAATCTAACTAAAACCATAGAAAAAAAGCTGTTTTGACAAATTTAAAATTGACCCAAGTTTATATATAATATTAGATAGAGAGAAAGTGCAAAAACGAGGGATCTATTCAATGTGGAATGCAAAATCTAAGATTAGCGGCAAAAGTAATTTTTGCTTTATGTGTGCACTTTGTGTGAGATTTGCACTTGGATAGATAATTCTCTTGCCTACCAGCTTGTCACCAAAATAGAATAGATGGTAAATATTGAAACTCGAATTTTAAATTTATTTAAAAAAATTTAGAATAGTTATACGAAATCAACTGAATCAAATGATGAGTAGAAAGTGAAACAGTTAATACTTTTTCCTTGAAAAAAGGCGGAGCACTAAAGAAGAAATTATCAAATTAAGTAATACTAAAAAAATAAAAAATAAAAAAAATAAAAAGAGGAAATGAAAGCATAAGGTTGAAGAGTGGGCAGCTTGTTTGGACCACCTAAATTTGCTTAAATGAAAAAGGGAAATATTAAGAGTCCCCCACTAATAACAGCTATTTACTTCATTTTTTAACACTTTTAAATGAAGAAGAGAAGAGGGACCAAAAGTATAATCGACATTAGTTGTTTCTTGACTTTATATATATATATATATATATATATATATATATGTATATGTCATTTTCTTCGTTTTCTTCGTTTTCTTGTGACCTAATCTATACATCTATACAGGGGCGAAGCCAGGAAAATTTTTTAGGGAGGTCGGATGAAATTTTAAATTTTTATAGTTTATATCTTTCTAATTTGTAAAGGATTAAATCGAATTTTTATAATTTTAGGGGGGGCCAAAGTGCAATTTTACCTTTACTAATTTAAAATTTTTAAAAAAATTCAATGGCCTCAATAGCAATTTTACCTTTTAGGGGGGCCGGGGCCCATGCTAGCCCCCCTGGCTTCGCCCCTGCTTCTATACATTATATATAAAAGGAAGGCTTTAGGGCAATTCTCATTACATGTTCTTTTTATTTTTGTTGATACAGTGATATAATAAGGAAAGTGTACAAAGAAGGTAATTGTGGTTGCTACAGAGCCAAGTTCACTCAGTCGGGCAAAGAGCCGGAAATTGTGTAGAGAGAGGAGATAGTGTTAAGGTTGAAAGCTGAAGAATTGTTGACGGAGTGTAGGCTTAGTATTCTTGAAGATTCAATCCCCTCTTCATTGTTCCTAGAGGTATGTATAAGTAGGAGTCTCATGTGTTAGACTTACTATCTAGCCATCATTATAAAGCACGTGGGGATGTCTTCGAAGGGATGAGAATTTCTGTGACAAGACTGATCATGTCATTCATTTTGACTTGATGACATAAAGCAGTTGAGCCCACATGATTTTTTCTAACCAACAACTTCATATTCCCTATGTTTATCCCGAAAGGTGAGCTCGCAAGTGACCTCCCTGTTAGATTTGTAAAATAAATCTAAAATAAAACTGAATAAAACAGGGTCTATCATGTCAAATCATCAAGAATAAAACTAAATGCGGAAGCGTACCTGAATCCATGGATTCCTTGAAGCTTTTCCCAATCTTGGGGATTTGATCTTCCAAATTAGCACACAAGAAATTCAAAAAATATTTACTCTCTCTTTCCTAAGGATGGGATATTAGAAAAGATATCTTGTGTATAATTTGGGGACCATAACCCTAATATTTATAACCTTGGCATATTAGTTCTAATTCCTAATTAGCCCATCATTAATTAGAATTTAATTAGAACTCAATTACTAGAGTATCTACACATATTTAACCCATACTTTATTTAATAATTAAAACCCAATAAAATTCTAACCAAATTAGATCACTTTTAATTTGGGCTAACCTCTCATAATAGTAAATAATAACATGTAATTACATTTATTATATATGTGATGTCCATAATTTCCAATAATCTCCCACTTGGACCACACACATATATACTAATTTCTTTATAATTACATGTCATTATACAACCTTATGAGCTCAAAATTTTACTATCATATCCAAAAGATATTCCAAACAATCTCGTCCATTAATTATGCTAACACAGAACCAAGGCGACTTTTGTTACAATATCATAACTAAATCCATCCCTGATCACATGTATTAACACAAATAAATGACATAGATCAAGTATGGATGTGTAGCATGGAAATTACATGCAATATGATCTAAACATGTCTATTCCCAACTGGTCCTCTTTAAACTTAAGTGAGGTCAATATCAAAATAATAAATAGAGTGAATAAACTGAATACTTCATTTCTGATAAAAAAAAATAACCAAATACATAAATGTCTGAAAACAAACATAAAAAAAATAAAATATAAACTCCCACTAAATCATGATATCCTCAAACAATGTAACACCCATGTGAGCAGTGTGCTCATGAAAGACCTTGGGTGGTAAACCTTTTGTGAGCGCATCCGCTATCATAGAGTTTGTCCCAATGTGCTGTATGGATATTTGACCATTTTGCACTCTTTCTTTTACAACTAGGAACTTTATGTCAATATGCTTTGACTTAGATGAACTCCTGTTGTTATTGGAATACAGCACTGCTGACTTATTGTCACAAAATAATTTGAGTGGTCTTTCTACATTCTCCAAAATGCACAGCCTTGTGACAAAGTTCCGCAACCATATTTCATGGTTTGATGCCTCATAGCATGCTATAAACTCTGCTGCCATAGTGGACGAAGCTACAAGTGTCTGTTTGACACTTTTCCAAGATATAGCTCCTCCAACTAACAGGTAAATATAGCCTGATGTAGATTTCCTACTATCTTGGCATCCAGCAAAATCAGAATCAGAATACCCTACGACCTCCAAAAGATCTGATCTCTTATAAGTAAGCATGTAATCTTTTGTTCTCTGAAGATATCTCATAACCCTTTTGGCTACTATCCAATGGTCTATACCAGTGTTGCTTAAATATCTGCCTAAGATCCCAACAATGTACGCAATGTCCAGATACATTAAACTCCCAACAATTGATACATAGGGAATCTTTTGCATTTCCTGAATTTCAAGGTTACTTTTAGGGTATTAAGTAAGACTAAATTTGTCTCCTTTAGCGACAGGGGTGTCACCTGGTCTACAACTCTGCATGCCGAACCTTTTGAGTACATTATCGATGTAGCTCTTTTGTGATAATCTAAGAATACCTTGAGATCAATCTCGATGTATATGAAATCTTAAAAAAAAGAGGTGTCCCCAAGATCTTTCATCTCAAAATACTTAGATAAAAACCTCTTGGTTTCGTGCAATAAGCCTATATCATTAGTGGCAAGCAAAATGTCATCAACATATAGAACCAAAAATATGTACTTACTCCTATTGAATTTTTGATTCACACAATCATCAACAATATTCATCTCAAAACCAAACAAAACAATTATTTGATGAAACTTGTGGTACCATTGACGGGAAGCTTGTTTGAGTTCATAGATGGATTTTGTCAATTTGCAAACCATATTCTTTGAGTCTTTCGACTCAAAATTTTCTGATTGCACCATATAAATTGTTTCTTTAATGTCGCCATTAAGAAACATAGTCTTAACATCCATCTGATGTAACTCAAGATCAAAATGAGCAACAAGCATCATGATTATCCTGAAGGAGACTTTCGATGAAACTGGAGAGAAAGTCTCTGTAAAATTAATACCTTCTTTTTGAGTATATCCTTTTGCTACAAGACACGCCTTATACCTCTCCACATTACCACTTGCATCCCTCTTAGTTTTAAATATCCATTTACAACCAATTGGTTTTACACCTTCAAGTAATGGGACAAGTTCCCAAACTTTATTGTCTTGCATAGATTTATACTCATCTTTCATGGCATCAATCCACTTTTGAGAATTAGAACTTTTCATGGCCTGATGAAAGTTGATTGGATCATCTTCCATCATTCCATTATCATCCTCATGTTCTTGGAGAAATACAATATAATCATCTGGAATAGCATTTCTCCTTTCTCTTGTGGACCTCCTTAATGGTACTTGTTCTTGAGGTTGTTGAGTTTGTTCTTTTGGAACAATTACCTCATTTTGAATGAGGAGTTGTTCAACATTGTCTTGTAGAGGTTCTGGATTCACTTTTTAGTCAGTGATAGGTATAAAAACCTGAATATCGTCAAAAGTGATAGAAGGAATTGAGTTAGAATCCAATTTGTAACTCCCCGAATTTTTGGGCCTAGAAGTGTTGGGCCTTGTGCATGGGAGCCGCTAAGAGACTGCACATAAAAGTTTATGTGTGCAAGAAATATCACAATTGCTTGTTTGCTTCAGTAGTTAAGTGATTTGGGTGTGTTTGGGAGTGTTTAAGAAGTCTTGGGTTCAAACCTAAGCTTTAGCAAAAATTTATGTTTTTCTCTTAAAGGAGCCTTGATGTTAGAGGGTAGGTTTTAAGAATATTTTTTGGATAATTTATAACACAAGAGGAGCTTGTGTTGTAGTGGCAAGTGGCGTTAGGAATATGCATGTGGTCTGAGGTTCAAGTCATAGCATATGAAGAATTTTTGGTTTTTCTTGAATGAACCTGGATATCGGCAGTAAGGCTTTATAAATATTTGGGATAAAGTGTGACACAAGATGGCCTTGTGGTCTAGTGGTTATAGCGTCATTAAGGTTGTAAGAGAGTCTGGGTTCAAGTCTTAGCCCTTGCAGAATTTTTAAATTTTGCTCTTAAAAGAATCTGGATACTGGCACATAGGCTTTATAAATAGAAAAGGTTGATTATTTTGCTAATTTGGGACGGCAAGTGGTTGTGATGGAATTAAACTCTACTGAAAGTGACACATCGGGAAGCTAACATGAGATTAAGCGAGAAGCTGGCTTTAAATAGAGTGAACCAGAAGGAGAGTAGGGATACCTTTCTTGGCTTATCCAATTCGCTTTTGTGGCGTGTTCATTCGGAGTGCGAATTAGCTTCAGATTCCTATCAGGTGTGTATTTCGCACTACTCTAGCTGTAGAGCGGCAAATGCCGAAATGCCGGTCACACGGCGATGGTAGCCACACGAGTGTGCGAGCGCACATGTGGGAGCTTCGACACGATAGTTGAGGCCATCATGAGTGTTCTTGTAGGTTTAGGCTATTTGGGCCACGATGGGCTGAAAGGGGCCATGTGGGGCCAATGGGCCCGTGGGCCCGTGGGCCCAATCGAATAAGTTGTATAACTGTGTAGTAAATATTGGACTAGACTATGTGAATCTCATATCTGTGGCTAAATTTGGGCTAAATGGGCCACACGAGCGTGTGGGCCCATTTGGGCCGAGAATGGGCCCTAGGCCTATTCGCATCGTTATATCTGTTTAGAATGCCTTGGTTTACAAAATTACTGAAATACCATCAGTTTGCAAAATTACTAAAATACCATGGGTTTGCAAAATTACTAAAATACCCTCGGTTTGCAAAATTATCGAAATACCCTTGGTTTGCAAAATTACCGAAATACCCCCGATTTGCGAAATTATCGAAATACCTTTGGTTTGCGAAATTATCGAAATACCCCAAATTTACGAAATTATCGAAATACCCTCAGTTTGCAAAATTATCGAAATACCCTTACGAAATTACTGAAATACCCTCGATTTACAAAATTACCAAAATAACCCTGGTTTGCAAAATTACCAAAATACCTTCAGTTTGCAAAATTATCGAAATACCCCTGATTTGTGAAATTACCAAAATACCCCCGGTTTGCAAAATTACTAAAATACTCCCGATTTGCGAAATTACTGAAATACCCCAGTTTTTGAAATTACTGAAATACCCTTAGTTTATGAAATTACCTAAATACCCTCGATTTGCGAAATTATTAAAATACCCCAGTTTGTAAAATTACCGAAATACCCTCGATTTACGAAATTACCAAAATATCCCTAATTTGTAAAATTACTGAAATACCCTCGGTTTGTAAAATTACTAAAATACCCTTGTAGAGTAGAATTACTGAATTACCCCAGTAGGGTAGAATTACCGAATTACCCCTGTAGGGTAGGATTACCGAAATACCCTTATAGGGTAAGATGACTATTTTGCCCTTGGGGGTAAATGACTAACTTAGACTATGAGTTGACTAATTTGACTGTGGTTGTATGACTTATATGCTTTTATTACATGTTTAAATGATTGTTACTGAGCATGACCATTTTGCATACACGTGTAATGATTGAGCATGACATACACGACATATTGCATGGGGTTGGGACATTGATACAGAGGAAGTTCTGATAGGGTTGCACGGGACGCATGACGGCTGTGGATCCAGTATTGATCTGTTGAGGTCGTACGGGTCGCATGACGACTGTGGACCAACGAACGGCTTAAAGTCGCGTAATCTGATTATGGCTCTGTGCCAACCTAAACATGGCTCTATGCCATCTTGATTATAGTTTTGTGCCAATCGTACTTACCAGTGGCTATGTGCCTAACATATATATCGACGACTCTGTGTCGATCATATTTACCCAAGGCTGTGTGCCGGTTATATTACAGTCGCTGATGGCTATGTGCCAAACAATAATACAGTTACTGATGGCTTTGTGCCAATTATAATACTGCTACTGAAGGCTTAGAGCAATATATATATACTAGCAGTTTTATTGCAATTTCGGTTAGGGCCGCAACCGGTGCTAACATTGCTGTGCTGGCTGGGTGGGTCAATTTTATCCCCACGTAAGTGTAGGGTTGGTACGGGTGGTGTGTTGGCTGGATCAGGGTGGGATGCATCCTCATACTAGTGCATATTTGTTATGAGATCTGTCACTGTACTGGGCTTAGGCCCACTTGTTCTGTTATTGGTTTGGGCTAGGCCCAATTGATTTCTGTCTTGGGCTGTAACCCAAATGATATTGTATTGGGTTTGGCCCATGTATTCTCTGATCTGTACTGTACTATTACTATTAAAAGGCTTTAGCCCAGACCGTTTAGGTTTCTGTTTCTATATACTGACTGTTACTCTAGTAAGGGGATTACATACTGAGTTTTTGTAAACTCACCCCGTTTTTAACTGTGCAGGTAATCCCCAGCCTTGACAAATCAGTGCTGCGAGGGACTCAGAGTATGCCACACATTGCTTGTGTTTTCCATTTTGATTAGTTACATTCAAGTATTTTGATTTGGGTTGTAATAAGGCTTCTTTAAGTTTCTGGATTTTAGCTATAGGTCTTTCTTTACTTTGAGTTATATTCGTTAGAAGTAAATCACGGTTTTCCAAAATGCTAATTGTTTTTAAAACAACACTGCATTTTCGTAACATTTTCGAAATGGTTTCGTGACTTAATCTTTTTTGTACTTTCAAAATCAGCTTCTGCAACGGAAAAGATGTTTTGGGATTAAAACTAATAATTTTTCAATATACCACGTTTTAAAAATAAACCAACGTAACTGGGTTTTTACTTAAGCCTTTAAACAAGAAGGGTTTTCAATGAAAACATGGTTTTCGAAAAACACTTCAATGCGATACGCCAGATTTGGGCCTAACTTCTAGGCTGGGTTTGGGGTGTTACATAATTTCTCCTCAAAAGCAATGTCTTACATAATTTCTCCTCAAAAGCAATGTCTCTAACCTTATTTCTCCCTCCAAACTCAACATCCTCAAAAAATGTTACAGTTCCTGTCTCAAAAAAATATTCCTTATTATGGGATCATAAAATTTATAGCCCCTAGATCGCTCAGAATAACCAATAAAGTAGCTGCTTACTATTTTGGAGTCCAATTTCTTTTCATGTAGCCTACAAGGCCTTGCCTCAGTTGGATATCCCCAAATGTGAAAGTGCTTTAAACGAGGCTTTTGACCTATCCAAAGCTCATAAGGTGTTTTTGCAACTGCTTTATTGGGTATTCTATTCAGAATGTAAGCTGTTGTATTTAATGCTTCTCCCCAGAGGGACTCAGGTAAGGTAGAATAAGCAATCATGCTCCTTACCTTATCCTTAAGAGTTCTGTTTTGTCTTTCGGCTACACCATTCATACTAGGTGATCCTGGCATGGTGTACTGTGGGACAATACTGCATTCCTCTAGGAATTTCACAAATGGTCCTGGACATTGTTCACTTGAGCCATCATATCTACTGTAGTACTCACCACCACGATCAGATCTGACGTTTTTAATCCTTTTGTTGAGTTGATTCTCAACTTCAGCTTTATAAGCTTTGAACACGTCCAAAGACTGAGATTTCTCTTGAATGAGGTATAGGTACTCATAATGTGAGTAATCGTCTATGAATGTTATGAAATATTGTTGACCATTCCAGGATGCCATAGGGAATGTCCCACAAATATCTGTATGAATTAATTATAAGACGTCTAAAGATCTGTTGGCACCCAGTCTCTTGGTTTTGGACTATTTTTCCTTAATGCAATCAACACAGACATCAAAGTCTGTGAAGTCAAGGGACTTTAAAATGCCATCAGACACAAGGCGTTCAACTCTAACTTTTGAGATATGACCTAAGCGCCTATACCATAATGATGCTAAATTTTTCTTATTTAATTTGTGTTTAATACCACGTGATTCCACATGCAAGGTTTCATTATAGGATGCAACTGTTTCTAGCAAATAAAGGTTGTCATAAGTATTTAAATAACCAGTTCCAATAACACTTGAATTTAAAGACAAACTAAATTGATTGTTTTCGAATGAAAAATAATATCCAAATTTGTCCAACGAAGAAACAGAAACTAAATTTCGTCTAAATGATAGTACAATAAAAGTGTCTTTTAAATCTAAATAAAAACTAGTTCCTAATAACAACCTAAAATACCTAATCACTTCCACTTCTACTGATTTTCCATCGCCCACAAAGATGTGTCTTTCACCATCACTTGGCTTACGGTAACTCAGGCAACCCTACATAGAAACACTTATGTGAGTAGTAGCACCAAAATCTATCCACCAAGTGTTTCTTGGTACTAAAGCTAAATTAATCTCAGAGCAGACCAAATTAAGAATTATACCATTCTTTGCACGCCAAGCATGATATTTGGTACAATCTTTCTTAACATGTTCAGACTTGTTACAAAAGAAACAACTCTTTGTAGCTTGTTGTTGTTCCTTTTGAGCTGGACCCTTAGCAGCTTCATTCTGATATTTTATTTTCTTGCCCTTGTCTTTAGGGGCATTAGCCAAATGAGCACTTTCAGACTTATCACGCTTCAACCTTTCTTCCTCTTGCACACAATGAGAAATGAGCTCAGTTAGGATCCATTTCTCCTTCTAACAGTTATAACTAATTTTAAATTCATTAAACAATGCAAGAAGCGATACCAAAACCATAAGAACAAGCAATTCCTCAGAAAGCTCGATCTTAAGTGCCTTAAGTCTTGAAGTAGTATGGTACATCTCCATAATGTACTCCCTTACGTTTCCTTGACCCTTATACTTCATAGACATCAAAGAAGTCAGAAGTGATGTCATCTCAACCTTATCGTTTTAAGCAAAACTTTTCTCAATTTCATCAAGAAAACCCTTAGCCTGAGTAATCTCTTCAGATTCTCTGCCCCTAAAGGCTTTTAGAATGTTGTGTTTCATGATCATTAGACTCATGCGATTTGAACGATCCCACCTCTCAAAATCCCTCTTAACATCAGGGGTGTTTTCCGCAATGAGAGGTGCAGGTTGTTCTTCCCTTAGTGCAAGGTCTATGTCCATACAGCCAAGCATTATAAGTAAGTGCCTTCTCCATTCCTTAAAACTAGTTCCATTAAGCATGGGTATGGAATTTATATTAGCAGATATTGTGGCAGTAGAAGATGAATTAGCTAAATATAGAACAAATAAAAACAAGCTTAAATCAATATTTATAAGTAAACAATAAATTCAAGATAATGGCTAATCCCATCTCAAGATACCAAACACAACATTAATATCAAGTCTTTGAATAGTAATATTAACAGTAAGCGGTACTCTTGTTGTAGCAATCAAACATTTACAATAAATTATGTCTAACAATGAATTAATCTTTGGACTAACTTATTGCTCACATAAAATACCTTATAATTGTCACACATTTATCACCACAAATGTCGTTGAAATTCTACCAAATATTAACTTACCTTTGAGTCAATCAATAAACGCATGAACCACAAAAACATATAATCATCTTAATATTTCAAATAAACTAATCTACACAAAAGAGGTCACTTTGGCAGCATTTTGTTTCAACTAATTTATTTAAAATATTAGACATCCTTAATTAAAAGCCAAAATCTGAATTTATTTGTTTCAAAATATTTACCTTAATTTCATCTTTCAATCAAATTAAAAGATAATCATATATATTTATATAATTTTCCAAAACAACATGCATTAAACCAATCAAAGCATGCATATATTATATATTTATATATATAAACAAAACATATATATATGAACCAATTTCTATAAAATTTTTTAAATGCCTTATATGATTTAAAAATATTAATAATAATAACCACATGTTTTGCAAATATATATGCATATATACATACAGCAAATCAAAGCATAAATTAAAACAAAACATGATTAATACACATAGAAAAAGCACCAACTTTAACCTTCATGCGACTGACGAATTAAAATACAGATCGCACAATCACTGAAATCACCCAAATTAAAAAAAATTAAAACAAAACCCTAAAATTTTTAATATGAATTCAAGGTAATCAGGATCTAAAAAAAATATTTTAATATAAATCTTCAAAGATCAACATATATATACGAAATATAAAACCCATGAAATTTCATGAATCAATCATTCAAATAAAGAACCTTAATCAATTCCCAATTATTCGATATGACGAGGTTTGGATGCCATTTGTTAGATTTGTAAATAAAACTGAATAAACCAAGATCTATTATGTCAAATCATCAAGAATAAATCAAGAATAAAACTAAATGCGGAAGCATACCTGAATCCATGAATTCCTTGAAGTTTTTCCCGATCTTGGGGATTTGATCTTCCAAATTAGCACACAAGAAATTCAAAAAATATTTACTCTCTCTTTCCTAAGGATGAGATATTAGAAAAGATATCTTGTGTATAATTTGGGGACCATAACCCTAATATTTATAACCTTGGCATATTAGTTCTAATTCCTAATTAGCCCATCGTTAATTAGAATTTAATTAGAACTCAATTACTAGAGTATCAACACATATTTGACCCATACTTTATTTAATAATTAAAGCCCAATAAAATTCTAACCAAATTAGATCACTTTTAATTTGGGCTAACCTATCATGATAATAAACAATAACATGTAATTACATTTATTATATATGCGATGTCCATATTTTCCAACACTCCCAACTCGCCGATGCAGGCTTATTGTTCAGGCCCTTTTTTGGCTTCTCACGTGTCTTGACGCAGATAAGGTGTAACGCCCCAAATAATTTATTTCTGGTTCTGTAAAAATTTAACACAACTATGTATTTGCTTTAGTGGTTAAGTGTTCTGGGTGTGTGTGAGAGGTCTTGGGTTCAAGCCTTACCCTTGACAACTTTGTTATTTTTGGATCTAAGCCTTATCTCTGTTCTGTAGGCTTATTTTTTAATTGCCTGTAATTTCATATCAGAATGAGTCTGTTGGTTCAAGTAGTAAAGGAATTGGTGTGTTGAGGGACTTGTGTTCAAATCCTTGCACAAGTGTAGGAGTTATTTTCTTTTTGCTCTGTTATCTGGAAGAGTTTCAGTAGAATTTGAATTCTAAAGAAGTTGAGTTTGAGATGTTAGTGGAGGGTTGAGATATTGTTGCTATTAGATTTTTTTTTTGGGAATTTTCGGTTCTCTGTCCCTCTCAAAGAAATTATGTCGTCAATTGTTCTTTCTTTTCTTGTTACCTTTCTTTTCCAATCAAACTATTGTCATTCTCTACGTTAGGTCCAGTGTCTTTCGCTCGCGCAGTGTTTGGTAAGTGCTTCAGAAGCTTTGTGCAATTGTTGGTGTTTCGGTTATGTTAATGATGTGTATCTTGTTGCTTAGGAGTATATCAAAGGGCTAGGGACTTCTCAATGGTACTGTAGTTACGCAAAATCACCGTGTTCGTTTTAAGGTAAGGGAGTCAGTTGTTTATTGGATTGATGGGAGACTTGGTTTAGGATTTAGTTTCGATTTAAGCGACTAATCCGGTGGTTCGTTCGTCAATTTTAGGTACTGAGTGGCTCGGGAGTGTTTTCGCACCGAAACTGTAATAGGTGTGTACCCAAAACGCAGAAAATGAGGCTTCAGTGAAAGCCGAAAATAAATCTATCGACGCCACACGGGCGCCGTGTGCGAGACACAACCGTGTAGTCGATGAAGGCATGGCCATACGCAGCACATGGTCGTATGGTGGCTCGGGTGTGGCCATGTGGGCCCACACGAGCATGTCCATGGGCATGTGAATTTTAGACCAAGTCGTGTGGGCCACACGGGAAAAGGCCAATTTGGGTGTGTGGGCCACACGGGCATGTGGGCTCATAATTCTAAAATATTTCCTAAGGTCGTGCGGGTCGTTTTGTTCGACTGTGGACCCACCGTAGGGTCGATAAGGGCTACCTAAACCTCTATCTGTATGCTATGAAATTCTGTTAGACTGATTTGATTAGGATACTAATGTATACCTGATTATACTGATATATGTGTATCTGTTACTTGTATAAAGCATGTTGAGTGTGTTTAGTCTGATAAATTTGTATTTGATATCTGCATCTGTTTAGGGGTGGTTTTTATATATATATGGAGGAAGTGTTCTGTATTGCGATCATCGCCTATATTTTGGCAGCTTGGCTGCACTATATTTGATACGTGTCGTAACGACACAAAGTGGTGTGTAAGGATAGGTGGGTGTTTTAAACCCCACATAGTGTGATGGGATGGTCAGAGGTTATGTGTAGAGGATGGGTGTAGGACTTTGCTTATCTGAATCTGTTATCTCATCTGTATATCTGTTTCTGTAACTGCATCTGAGAATGGCACAAGCCCGATTCTGTATTTGATTGTCTAAAATGTTTCTATATGTTGCTTGTCTAATTCTGTTGGGTTACACATTAAGTTTACATAAACTCACATCTGTTTATCTGTTCTGTTAGGTAATCCACAGACTTAGCCAGATCGACACAGCAGAGACATAGCGGTGACCATTATCTCGTAAAACAGTTAACCTTAGTAGTTTTGGTTTATTTTAAATTTTGGACTTATTTGAGAGTTGTAATTTTTGGGGACTTTCTGGATTGTTTGGTTTTTAACTAATTATTTTTGGATTTCTTGTTAACTTGGTGTCTCTGGTAAACTTGTTTTATTAAAACGACAGTTTTTTTATGCAAACAACGGTTTTCTTAAAGATACACTGCGTTTTCAAACTTTAGCAATTAAGACTTTCGCTGTAATAAGATTGGTAAAGAAACTAACTAAATTACAGTTTTAGTAAATTTTTAATTGATGATGGTTTACCAAGTCAACACGATTTTCAAAACCCATTCTTTGTGATGTCACCAGATTCATCCATAACGTCTAGGCTAGGTTTGGGGTATTACATTTAGTGGTATCAGAGTCAAGTTCAAAACTCGATTGTAAATTTTGGGTTCCAAAATTGTGTTTTATAAAAAAATTGGTTTATAAATATATTTGTTAAATTGGGAAATATATGGTACACCAAGTCTTCGGCCCCGATCCTGTAAGTATTTCTGAAATTTTGATAGAAAACTCTGAAAATACTGTAGTTAGTACTCTCTGAAACTGAACTGAATAGATAAAGACTGAAACCTTTGGAAACAAAGCTAAACTAAACTTATGATAATTTATGCATAAAACATTTGCTAATAAATACTGAAACTGATGCATAAAACTTTTAATGTAGATCAAAACTCACATTTATGATGAGCGCTCGTGGAACTCGCGAACATGGTATTAGAGGCCGTAGGGGGCTCGAGCTGAGTCTTCCTCTCTAGGCAGTATGCCAAACTTGGGTACGAGTGAGACACCAATATCACTTGTTACTGAGAATGGGTCTCAGAGTCGCTCGGCTGAGGACGACGCACTGTCCCAAGCTATGCTGATGATCTTGAAGAGGGTCGCTAGACTCTATTCAGGAGCTGGGGGCCGAGGGTCAGAAACTGAATGACTCTTGTCTAATGGTGCTAAACTGTTTAGGGGTGTTTCTAGAGTTGCTCCTAGTGTGGCTGAGTATTGGTTAGAGGCCACTGAGAGGATTATGAACGATTTGGACTGCACTCCTGTGCAAAAACTGAAAGGTACAGTCTCATTTCTTCGCAATAAGGCTTATCAGTGGTGGTTGATAGTTGATGAGGGTACTCAGCCTGATCGTCTGACTTGGGACTTCTTTAAGACCACCTTCTAGAGTAAGTACGTGGGGGCAAGCTATGTTGATGCTTGTAGGCGTGAGTTCATGAATCTCACGCAATGCGATAGATCTGTGGTCGAGTATGAGGCTGAGTTTCTGACACTAAGCTATTACGCTTGTGGCATGGTGGCAACTAAGTATGAGAGGTGTGTTCAGTTTGAGGACGGATTAAGGGATAATCTAAGGGTACTGATTGCTCCATAGAGGGAGCGAGAGTTCGCGATTCTAGTTGAGAAGGCGAAGATCGCCGAGGATGTTAAGCGCGTGGAGCACAAAAATAGTGACTGTGAGAGAGGCAAGAATAAGAAGGATTCGGAGCCCTCTAGTTCTGTTCAGAGGCTTAAGAAAAAGGCTAGACCTAGTGAGCTAGTTAGAGTAGGGGCCCCTGTTGCTCCTACAGGGATGCAGCCGTGTAGTGATTGTGGTAGGCGCCATCCGGGTGAGTGTTGGAGGAGGATAGGGGCTTGTCTAAGGTGCAAGACTCTGGAGCAGCGTGTTAGGGAGTGTCCACTGATCAGATGCAAGCTTCGGCATCGGGTTCTGCGCAACCTCAGAAGGGAGTTCAGCAGCCACCTAGGGGCCGTGGACAGGCTAGAGGTGGTAATAGTATGGGTCGTGGGCAGAGAGCACCGGACAGAGGTGCTGGTCAGACTAAGGCGAGGCAGCCTACACTTGTCTATGCTGCTCGACGCTGAGAGGACAGAGATGCTCCAGATGTTATTACTGGTACGTTCTTAATTTCGGATGTACCTGTTATTGCTCTAATAGACATAGGTTCTACACACTCCTATGTAGCTAACACTGTATCTGAAAACTTGAGGTTTACTGTTGAAAGCACTTCTAGTGAGATCACTGTATTGAGTTCGTTGGGGCAGTCTATCCGGGTTAATAAACTCTATAGGGATGTTTCGTTAGAGGTGCAAGGTACTATTTTTCTAACGAATCTGATGGAGCTTCCGTTTGGGGAGGTCAACTTAATTCTAGGCATAGATTGGTTGGTCAAGCACCGAGTTAGATTGGACTGCGCGATTAAGAAAGTTGTTCTGAGGACTGAGGATGATAGGGAAGTGGTCGTAATCGGCGAGCATCGAGATTATCTTTCCAATGTGATCTCCGCTCTTGTGGCTGAGAAACTGGTTCGGAAAGGGTGTGAGGCGTACTTAACTTACGTCAGTGTTTCTGATTTTTGGGACTCTTCTATTGAGAATATCAGAATAGTAAGGGATTTTCCAGATGTCTTTCCTAAGGAGTTACTAGGTTTACCTCCTAGTCGAGAGGTTGAGTTTGAGATCGAGCTACTTCCAAGTACAACTCCGGTGTCTATTGCTCCATAGTGTATGGCACCGAAAGAGCTTACTGAGCTTAAAGCTTAACTTCAAGAACTTCTGGATCATGGTTTCATCCGTCCGAGTGTGTCTCCGTGGGGAGCACCAGTTCTGTTTGTTAAGAAGAAGGATGGGACTATGAGGATGTGCACCGACTATTGCCAGTTAAACAAATTAACTGTGAAGAATAAGTATCCACTTCCGAGGATCAATGACTTGTTTGATCAGTTTCGAGGGGCTTCGGTGTTTTCGATGATTGATCTTCATTTTGGGTATCATCAGGGTTAAGGAAGCTGATGTTCATAAAACAACATTTAGAACTCGTTATGGACATTACGAATTCCTAGTTATGCCTTTTGGTCTAACGAATGCTCCGGAAGCATTTATGGATTTGATGAATCGAGTTTTTTAGCCTTATCTAGATCGATTCGTCATGGTTTTTATCGATGATATTCTAGCTTACTCTAAGAATGAGGATGAGCACGATAAGCATCTCAAAGTAGTAATTCATATTTTTCATAAAAAGCAGCTCTACGATAAGTTAAGCAAGTGTGAGTTCTGGTTACGAAAGGTAACTTTCTTGAGGCATGTGGTATCTTTGAGGGGATTCGTGTTGATCTGAGGAAGATTGAGGTTGTACTAGGTTGGAAACAGTCTAAGAACGTATATGAGATCCGTAACTTTCTGGGTTTGGCAGGATATTACCAGCGATTTGCAGATAGGTTCTCTTTGATTGCGGCTCCATTGAATAAGCTTCTACATAAGGGTGTGCCCTTTTTCTAGACTGATGCGCAACAATCGAGCTTCAAGAAGCTCAAGTCTGTTCTGACTCAGGCTCCTATTCTAATACAGCTTGAATCTGGTAAAGAGTTTGTGGTATACAGTGATGCGTCACACGCCGGTTTGGGATGTGTATTGATGCAAGATAAAAAGGTTGTAGCTTATGCGTCCTATCATTTTAAAACACACGAGGGGAACTATCCGACGCATGACCTTGAGTTGGCTACTGTAGTCTTTACACTGAAAATCTGGAGGCACTATCTATATGGTGAGAGGTGTATCATCTACACTGATCACAAGAGCCTCAAGTACCTCCTTACTCAGAAGGAGTTGAATCTTAGGCAGCGTCATTGAATTGAGTTGCTTAAGGATTATGACTGTACGATAGAGTACCATCCCGGTAAGGCTAATGTGGTGGCCGATGCTCTCAGTCGAAGAGTGATGTCTGATTTGAGGGCGATGTTTGCTCACCTCAGTCTGTTTGATGATAGGAGTCTGTTAGCTGAGTTGCAAGTTAAGCCGACTTGAATAGATCAGAATCGAGACAGACAGTTGGGGGAGGAGTCTCTGGGTTCGCGATTTTGTCAGATTGAGAGTGACAGTACTTCAAATTTTAGACTGAATAATGATGGTGTGCTATGTTTTCGAGGATCTGTGTGCCGAATGATTCAGATTTGAGGCAGTCGATTCTAAGGGAGGCGCATAGTAGCCCTTATGCTATGCATCTCGGTGGTAATAAAATGTATCGGGTTCTAAAGCCTGTGGTACTGGTTGCTTATCTGTTGGAACTACCCTTAGAGTTAGACCGTATCCACGACGTCTTCTATGTTTCAATGTTGAGGCGTTATCGGTCTGATCCTTCTCATGTTGTTTCTGTTGAGGAAATCGAGGTTGGGCCAGATTTGACTTTTAAGGATGAGTCGGTTCAGATTCTAGATCGCAATGTTAAGGTTCTGAGGAGGAAGTCCATTCATTTAGTGAAGGTTCTATGGCAGAATCATGGTACCGAGGAAGCCACGTGGGAACCTAAAGACTCGATGCGTAAGCAGTATCCTCATCTGTTCTGATCAGGTAAATTTCGAGGTCAAAATTTCTTTTGGGGGTAGAGTTGTAACGCCCCAAATAATTTATTTCTGCTTCTGTAAATTTTGACACAACTATGTATCTACTTCAGTGGTTAAGTGTTCTAGGTGTGTGTGTGAAGTCTTGGGTTCAAGTCTTACCTTTGAAAAATTTTGTTATTTTTGGATCTAAGTATTGTCTCTGTTCTGTGGACTTATTTTTTAATTGCTTGTAATTTCATATCAGAACGAGCCTGTTGGTTCAAGTGGTAAGGGAATTGGTGTGTTGAGGGACTTGTGTTCGAATCCCCGCGCAAGCATAGGAGTTTTTTTTTTCTTTTTTCTTGGTTATCTGGAAGAGTTTCAGTGGAATTTAAATTCTAAAGAAGTTGAGTTTGAGATGTTAGTTGGGGGTTGAGATATTGTTGCTATTAGATATTAATTTTACTTTTGGAATTTTTTATTCTCTCTCCCTCTCAAAGAAATTCTGTCATCAATTGTTCTTTCTTTTTCTTGTTACATTTTCTTTTCCGGTCAAACTATTGTCGTTCTCTGCTTTGGATTCGTTGTCTTTCGCTCGCGCGGTGTTTGCTAAGTGCTTCAGAAGCTTTGTGCAATTGTTGGTGTTTTGCTTATGTTAATGATGTGTATCTTGTTGCTTAGGAGTAGATCAAAGGGCTGGGGACTTCTCATCGGTACTGTAGTTACGCAAAATCATCGTGTTCATTTTAAGACAAGGGAGTCGGTTGTTTATTGGATTGAGGGGACACTTGGTTTCGGTTTTAGTTTCGATTTAAGCGACTAATCCGTTGGTTTGTTGGTCAATTTTAGGTACTGAATGGCTCGGAAGTGTTTTCGCACTGAAATTGTAACAGCTGTGTACCCGAAATGGCAGAAAATGAGGCTTCGACAAAAGTAGAAAACGAATCTATCGACGCCACACGGGCGGTCACACGCCCGTGTGGAAGGCCGTATGTGAGACACGGCTGTGTGGTTGACAAAGGCATGACCGTGCGCAGCACACAGCTGTGTGGTGGCTCGGGTGTGGCCTTGTTGGCCACTCGGGCATGGCCAACTTGGGCATGTGGGCCCACACGGGCATGTCACACAGACGTGTGGATTTTGGGCCAAGCCGCGTGGGCCATACGGGCAAAGGCCAATCTAGATGTGTGGGCCCACACGGACATGTGGACCCATAATTTTAAAATATTTCCTAACGTCACGCGGGTCATTTCGTTCGACTGTGGACCTACCGTAGGGTCGATAAGGGCTACCTAAGCCCCTATTTGTATGCTATGAAATTCTGTTAGACTGATTTGATTAGGATACCAATGTATGCCTGATTATACTAATATATGTGTATCTGTTATTTGTATAAAGCATGTTGAGCGTGTTTAGCCTGATAAATCTGTATCTGATATCTGCATCTGTTTAGTGGTGGGTTTTATATATATATATGGATGAAGTGTTTTGTATTGCGATTATCGCCTATATTCTGGCAGCTTGGCTGCACTATATCTGATACGTGTCGCAACGACACAAAGTGGTGTGTAAGAACGGGTGGGTGTTTTTAACCCCACATGGTGTGATGGGATGGTCAGATATGGTGTATAGAGGATGGGGGTATGACTTTGCTTATCTGAATCTGTTATCTGATCTGTACATATGTTTCTGTAACTGTAACTGAGAAGGGCACAAGCCCGATTCTGTATCTGATTATTTGAAATGTTTTTGTATGTTGCATAACTAATTCTGTTGTGTTATACATTGAGTTTACGTAAACTCATATCTGTTTGTTTATTCTGTCAGGTAATCCACAGACTTAGGCAGATCGACATGGCAGAGACACAGTAGTGACCACTATATAATCACCATGGTCAGTACATACATCATACATACAGTTTACGCATTTATGGGTCTAAGTAGTGCTTACCAACCCTACAATAGGTTCATAGTCGAATTGGGCGACCCGTGCAACCTTAGAACACACGCCCATGCAGCCTGCTGTGTGGGCCCACATGTCCGTGTGGCCCACACGGCCCAATTCTGTCTAGCCCGTGTGTCGCACACGGCCTACTTGGCCATCACATGGCCGTGTCTTGCTCGCATGGCCTGGCCTCATCGATCATACGCCCCTGTTAGGGCACACGGCCTACCACACGGGCGACCACATGCCCGTGTGGCGTTGACAGTGGGGTTTTCGGCTTTCGCCAAAACCCCGTTTTTTACGTTTTTGGGTACACACATGGTATCGATTCGATGGTAATGCAACCACAAACACTCCAGAACCTAAAAATCGATATTCCATTGCTCAAAATCAGTGTTACTGACGAAACTATATCGAGATGTTCAACCTAAAACCTTCAAAAACCTTACCTTTGACCGAGTAACAAGAATTCTACGAACCTAAGTCCCCAAACAGTGATTACGAGTCCCTAAATCTTCCCCTAATCAACATTTAAAGATGCACTTCAATGAAAGCTAACAACGAAAATAAAACTACATTACTCATCTTATCGAATCAAAACGTGAACCAATGTTGCACAAGAGAGAAACGGACTGAAGAAAAGATAAAAAATAAAAGATGGCAGCGAAAAGGAGAAAAGGAAACGACAAAGAGGAGAAAGAAAAAGGAAGAGGAAAAATTCGACAAAGGGATGAGAAGAACTACAGTATTTTTTTTTCAGAGAGAATTTTGGGGAATTAGAGAAGGGGAGAAGAAAAATGTTAAAAGTCCAAAAAAGAAAAATAAAATAAATTTGGATAATTGTTTCCCCTAAAATCCTCTCCCACTAGCCCCTCAATCACAACTACTTCAGATTTTTAGTCCAACTCAAACACCCTCCCAATCGACCGAGCAAAAATATAAACATCCAAGCCTACGCAAGGACTCGAACACAGGACCTCCAGCACAACAACACTCCACTTAACCACCAGACCAGCAGACCCATTCTAATATGAAATTACAAATAATTAAATATAAGCCCACTGCTCAAGTATCAAACTTAATTCAGAAAACACCAAAATTTACCAAATATAAGGCTTGAACTTAGGACCACTTACACACTCCCAGAACACATAACTACTAAAGCAAATACACATTTGTGTCATATTTTAACAAAAAAAAAAGGAATTTTGGGGCGTTACGAATGATATTATAAACATTAAAGTACCAAATTATGTCAAGACTTAAAGTATAAAGATTAAATCTCAAAGTAGAGTGTAATATAGGGATCAAAATTGAAATTTAAATATTCTTATATAATCTAAAAAAAATAAAGAGACCAAAATTAAATTTAACTAATCTAAAAGAGACCAAAATTAAAATTTAACCATTTTATTAGTAATGTAAAAAAAATGGCTTTCTTGTTATATACAGTAGTATACATATTTTTATTACTATTTAGTAATTTGTGTAGAAAAAGTTAAGTTAAAATATGTCATAAGCCTATATACTACTTGTAAATTTAAAATTTAGTCTTTATACTTTTATTTTTAGGAATTTAGTCTCTCTACTTTTCATCTTTAAAAATTAAAATTTAACTCTTAATATGGTTAAAATTATTTAGTTAAATTCAAATTCATTGCAATACTTTTTTTTAGTTGCATTGATATCAATGAATTTTTTTTTTAAAATTTCAAAATGGCACACTAAGAAATTTAACAATGTTAACAATTAGATTCGAATTTTAAAATATGAATAAAAAAATTAGATTCTTAAAATTAAAAATATAAAAATTAAATTTCAAATTCGTGAAAAATATATAATAGATATTTTAATCATAAATTTAACGGGGTCTAGCTCACACTAGCATACTTAATAATTTAAAAAATTGAGATATTTAAAACTGGATCAAAATTGCAATAAGACTTCAACTTAATAGCAAATAAAAGCCTTATAAAATTTACCACTCATATTGCGAATCTCCTAGAGTGTAATTTATTTTAAAAAATCAAAATTATCAATGAGACTCAAAATGGTAACACCTCAACATTGAGACATGGAATACGTCATGAATATGGTCTAGCTCTGGAGGTAACTCCAACTGATAAGCGACCGGTCCCACTCGCTTTAGAATTCGGTAAGGCCCAATAAACCTAGGGCTCAACTTGCCATTGTGTCCAAACCTCAGAACCTTCTTCCAGGGCGAGACCTTAAGAAACACGAAGTACCCCACAGAATACTCAACCTCACGTCTCTTTAGATCAGCATACGATTTCTATTTGTCAAAAGCTGTTTTCAGACGATCTTGAATCAGTTGAACCTTATCCTCAATCTCAGAAACCAACTCAGGACCTAACACTCAACGTTCACCCAACTCAGTCCAACACAAAGGAGTACGACACTTACGACCATACAAAGCCTCGTAAGGTGCCATCTGAATACTCGACTGGAAATTGTTATCGTAGGTGAACTCAGCTAGCGGCAAATAATCCTTCCAAATGCCCCGAAAATCGATAACACAACTCCTCAGCATATCCTCCAGTATCTGAATAACCCTCTCAGATTGGCTATCGGTCTGAGGATGGAACGCAGTACTGAAGTCCAATCTCGAACCCAGAGCCTCATGTAACTTTTTCCAGAACCGAGAGGTGAAGCGAGGATCCCTATCAGAAATGATTGAGATTGGTACCCCCATGTAGTCTCACTATCTCAGAAATGTAGAGCTTCGCCAACTTCTACAGTGAATAGTTCGTCCTAACCGGAATGAAGTGCGCAGGCTTGGTCAATCGATCCACAATGACCCAGACAGAATCCTTCTTAGTGGGTGTTAAAGGCAACCCACTAACGAAGTCCATCGTTATTGGCTCCCACTTCCATAGTGAAATCTTAACCGATTGTAGCAAACCCAAAGTTAACTGATGCTCAGCCTTAACCTGCTGACATGTCAGACATCATGCCACGAAATCAGTAACTTCCTGTTTCAAACCCGGGCACCAGTACAGTTCTCGAAGATCTCGGTACATCTTATTCCCACTGGGATGCATAGCATAGGGGCTACTATGCGCCTTTCTCAAAATCCACTGTCTCAAATCCACATCGTTCGATACATAGATCCGTCCTCGAAAACACAACACACCATCACTGTTTAACCCAAAGTCGGTAGTAGTACCACTCTCAATCTGTTGAAACCTCAAGCTCAAAGACTCATCCCCTAACTGCTTATCCCGAATCTGCTCAATCCAAGTCGTCTTAACTTACAACTCGACCAACAGACTCCCGTCATCAAACAAACAAAGGCGAGCAAACATCGCCTTCAGATCAGTCATCGCCCTACGGCTCAACGCATCGGCCACCACATTGGCCTTGCCAGAATGGTACTCGATGGTACAATCATAATCCTTAAGCAGCTCAATCCATCTACGTTGTCTAAGGTTCAACTCCTTCTAAGTCAGTAGGTACTTAAGGTATTTGTGATTAGTGTAGATAATGCACTTCTCACCGTATAGATAGTGCCTACAAATTTTTAAGATAAAGACTACAGCGATCAATTCCAAATCATGCGTCGGATAGTTTGCCTCATGCATCTTGAGCTGACGAGACGCATATGCCATAACCTTACCATCTTGCATCAGAATACAACCCAGACCCATATGTGATGCATTGTTGTACACTACGAACTCCTTTCCAGATTCAGGTTGTATCAGAACAGGAGCCTGAGTCAAAACAGACTTGAGCTTCTCAAAGCTCTCTTGCTATGCATCAATCCAGACGAAAGGGACATCCTTACGCAGCAGCTTAGTTAAGGGAGCTACAATCAGTGAGAAGGCTTCTACAAACCGCCAATAATAACCCGCCAAACCTAGAAATCTGCGAATCTCCGACACATTTTTAAGTTGTTTCCAATCCAGTATAGCCCCAATCTTTCGAGGATCAACTCGAATCCCTCAGTAAACACTACGTGGCCTAGAAAAGTGACTTCACAAAGCCAAAACTCACACTTACTGAATTTAGCGTAGAGTTACTTCTCACGCAGAATCTGAAGTACAATTCTAAGATGATCATCGTGCTCATCTTCAGTCTTAGAGTATACCAAAATGTCGTCGATGAATGCTACAACGAACTGATCCAAATAGGGCTGAAACAAACGGTTTATCAAAGCCATAAATGCGGTCGGTGCATTCATCAACCTGAAAGGCATAACTAGGAACTTGTAATGCCCATAACGAGTCCTAAAAGCAGTCTTATGAGTATCCACATCCTTAACTCTAAGCTGGTGATACCCAGAATAAAGATCTATCTTAGAAAATACCGAAGCCCCTCGGAACTGATCAAATAAGTCGTTGATCCTCGAAAGTGGATACTTATTCCTAATAGTCAGCTTGTTAGCTGTCGATAATCAATACACATCCTCATGGACCCATCCTTCTTCTTAACAAACAGGACCGGTGCTCCCCACGGAGACACACTCGGATCGATGAAAGCACGGTCCAACAACTCTTGAAGTTGAGCCTTAAACTCCACAAACTCCTTGGGTGCCATTCGATAGGGGGCGACAGACACTAAAGCTGTACCAAGAAGAAGCTCAATCCCAAATTCCACTTCTTGATTTGGAGGTAAATTCGGTAGCTCCTCAGAAAAGATGTTTGGAAAATCCCTTACCGTTCTGATGTCCTTTACAGTAGAGTTCCCAGAAACGGAAACACTAATATTGGCCAAGTACGCCTTACATCCCTTACGAACCAGTTTCTCAGCCACCAGTGCAGAGATCACATTCGTCAAACAATTCCGACGTTCCCCAATCATTACTACCTCATTATCCTCCTCAGTTCTCAAAATAACCCTCTTAGTCACACAGTCGAGACTAACACGATGCTTGACCAACCAGTCCATACCCAGAATCAAGTCAAACTCCCCAAATGGAAGCTCCATCAAATTAGTCAGAAATATCGATCATTGCACCTCTAGTGGAACATTTTTATATAGTTTGCTAACCCGAATAGATTGCCTCAGCGGACTTAATACAGTGACCTCACTCATAGTGCTCTCAACCGATAACCCCAGATTTTTAAAAACAAAATAAGCTATGTAGGAGTGAGTAGATCCTATGTTTATCAGAGCAAGATATGGTACATCAAAAATAAGAAATGTACCAGTGATAACGTTAGGAGCATCTCTGCCCTCACGGCGATGAGCAGCATAAAGAAAAGTAGGTTGCCTCGTCTCAGCCTGTCCAGCACCTCTGCCTGGTGCTCTCTGTCCACGGCCCATACCATTACCACCCTTAGCCTGACCACAGCCCCTCGATGGCTGCTGAACTACCCTTTATGGTTGTGTAGTACTAGAACCCGGAGCTTGCATCTGATCGGCCCTCAACGGACACTCCCGAATGCGGTACTCTAATGACCCACACCTCAAATATGCCTCAGTCCTTCTCCAACACTCGCCCTGATGGCATCTACCACAATCTCCACACAGCTACAAACCAGTACGAGCAACAGGGGGCCAGCTCTAATTGGCCCATCAGTCCTGGCATTTTTCTTAGGCCTTTGTACCGAACTCGATGACTCTAAATCCCTCTTATTCTTACCCCTCTCACGGCCTCTGTTCTAGCGCTTAGTGCACTTAACATCCTCGACGATCTTCGCCTTCTCTACCAGTACAGCAAACTCTCGCTCCCTTTGTGGAGCAATCAACACCCTCAGATTATATCTCAGCCTGTCCTTAAATTGGACACACCTCTCATACTCATCTGCCACCATGCCTCGAGCATAGCAGCTCAGCCTTAGGAATTCGGCCTCGTACTCGACCACCGATCGGTCTCCCTGAGTGAGATTCAGAAACTCACGTCTCCTAGCATTAACATAACTGGCTCCCATATACTTCCATTCGAAGGCAGACTTAAAGAACTACCAAGACAGACGATCGGGCTGAGTGCCCTCCTTAATGGTCAGTCACCACTGATAAGCCTCATCGCGAAGCAACGAGATTGCACCCTTCAATTTCTACTCAAGGGTACAGTCTAAATCGTCTATTATCCTCTCTGTGGCCTCCAACCAATATTCAGCTACATTAGGGGCGACTCATGTGACACCCCTAAATAACTCAGCTCCATTAGACTGGAGTCGTTTAGTAATCGACCCTCGGCCCTCAGATCTAGTGTTCGGCCCAACGACCCTCTCTAGTATCCTTAACATATCATGGGACAATGCGCCGTCCCCAGCCATGCGATCTTGGGACCTAGTTTTAGTAACAGGTGACACCGGCGTTTCACTCGTATCCAGGTTCGGCATGTTGCCTAGAGAAGAGGACTCAGCTCGAGCCCCCTACGGCTTCTACCTCGGCCTCTAATACCACGTCCACCAATACCTCGAGCACTCATGTCTATTCTAATTTGTCTGTATTACGAATTTTATGAATCAGTTACAGTTCTAGTATTTATTAATAGATGTTTTATGCAAAGCAATATCATAAATTCAAAGGTTGTTTTTCGTAAGTAAAGTCTCTATTAGTTTCAGTTTCACTACAGTTTCAGTATACACCACTAAAGTGTTTTCAGAATAGGTTATTTATAACAGTTTATCAGAATACTTACAGGATCGACGCCGGAGACTCGGTGTACCACATTCTCAATCATATCATTTCAAATAATTTGAAAATCAGTTCTTAAAAACCAAATTTTAAAATCCAAAATCCACAGCTAAGTTTTGCAACCTAGCTCTGATACCACTAAATGTAACACCCCAAACCCGGCTTAGACGTTATGGCCGAATTTGGCGATGTCACATGGAATGGAATTTGAAATCGAATATACCCAGTTAAAGTTGTTTATGTTTATTAGCATATATTTACCTCTCATCAATTTCAAAAATAAATTCCTAGTTAATTTTGATTAAAAAAACATATTCTGTAACGGAAGCTTTATAAAACGTGTTATCTAGAGAAAATCGTTCACGTTTAAGAAGACGTTGTGTTTAATAAAATCGAGTTTTTAATACAGTTCAAAAGTTCAAGAAAATAGTAAAATAAACCAAAACGAAAGCAAATAGTCCAAAAGTCCAATTTACAATAAAATACTCCCAAAATAATAAAAATTAAATCAGTCCAATAACCGTGTGGTCACCGTAGAGTCCTCTACTGCACTGATCCGTCTAATTCTAGGGATTACCTGTACAGATTAAATAAAAAAGGGGTGAGTTTACATAAACTCAGTGTGTAATCCCCACAATTCACATACATACAGTCAGTCACAACAAACAGTCAAATGCAGTCTGGGCCTAAGCCCATTTCAGTTTCAGTAGCAGTTCGGGCCTTAGCCCATTTCAGTTTCAGTAATAGATATGCATTAGGGCCTAAGCCCTTTACAGTAACAGTATCAGATATACATTTATCAGTAACAGAATCCTATCCAACCAACCTCTACACACCATCTCCGTCCACATATGATAGGCTTAAGAGCCTTTCAGTACACTTCCTCCACATATCAATATCCCAACCCAATGCAATGCAACATACAGTATATGACATGCTAATGCATGATTACCAGTTAAACATACAGTTCATTATTCATTCATATAATCACCATGCTCAGTATATACATTATACATACAATTCACGTATTTATGGGTCTAAGTAGTGCTTACCGACCCTACAGTAGGTTCATAGTTAACTTGGGCAACCCGTGCAACCTTAGAACACACTTCGGTTAAATGGGCTCACAGGCCCATGTAGCCTACCCATGTGGGCCCACACACCCGTGTAGCCCACACGACCCAAATCAGTCTAGCCCGTGTGTCCTATACGGCCTACCTGACTATCACACGGCTGTGTCTTACGCGCACGACCTGGCCTCATCAACCACACGCCCCTGTTAGGGCACACGGCCTACCACACGGGCGACCACATACCCATGTGGCGTCGATAGTGGGGTTTTCGACTTTTACCGAAACCCTATTTTCTGTATTTTTGGGTACACGGCCTACTTGGCCATCACATGGTCGTGTCTTGCGTGTTGGCATGGCCTCGTCGATCATACGCCCCTGTTAGGGCACATGGCCTACCACACGGGCGACCACATGCCCGTGGCGTCGACAGTGGGGTTTTTGGCTTTCGCCAAAACCCCGTTTTTTACGTTTTTGGGTACATACATGGTATCAATTTGATGCTAATGCAACCATAAACACTCCAGAACCTAAAAATCGATATTCCATTGCCCAAAATCAGTGTTACTGACGAAACTATATTGAGATGTTCAACCTAAAACCTTCAAAAACCTTACCTTTGACCGAGTAACAAGAATTCCACGAACCTAAGTCTCCAAATAGTGATTACGAGTCCCTGAATCTTCCCCTAATCAACATTTAACGACGCACTTCAATGAAAGCTAACAACGAAAATAAAACTACATTACTCATCTTATCAAATCAAAACGTGAACCAATGTCGCACAAGAGAGAAACGGACTAAAGAGAAGACCAAAAATAAAAGACGACAGCGAAGAGGAGAAAATGAAACGGCAAAGAGGAGAAGGAAAAAGGAAGAGGAAAAAATTCGGCAAAGAGAGGGGAAGAACTACAGTATTTTTTTCTGCAGAGAGAATTTTAGGGAATTGGAGAAGGGGAGAAGAAAAATGTTAAAAGTCCAAAAAAGAAAAATAAGATAAATTTGGATAATTGTTTCCCCTAAAATCCTCTCCCACTAACCCCCTCAATCATAACTACTTCAGATTTTTAGTCCAACTCAAACACCCTCCCAATCGACCAAGCAAAAATATAAACATCCAAGCCTACGCAATGACTCAATCACAAGACCTCCAACACACCAACACTCCACTTAACCACCAGACCAGCAGACCCATTCTAATATGAAATTACAAATAATTAAATATAAGCCCACTACTCAAGTATCAGGCTTAATTCAGAAAATACCAAAATTTACCAAATGCAAGGCTTGAACTTGAGACCTCTCACACAATCCTAGAACACATAACCATTGAAGCAAATACACATTTGTGTTATATTTTAACAGAAACAAAAATAGGAATTTTGGGGCGTTACAAATGATATTATAAACATTGAAGTACCAAATTATGTCAAGACTTAAAGTATAAAGATTAAATCTCAAAGTGGAGTGTAATATAGGGATCAAAATTGAAATTTAAATATTCTTATATAATCTAAAAAAATAAAGAGACCAAAATTAAATTTAACTAATCTAAAAGAGACCAAAATTAAAATTTAACCATTTTATTAGTAATGTAAAAAAATGGCTTTCTTGTTATATACAGTAGTATACATATTTTTATTACTATTTAGTAATTTGTGTAGAAAAAGTTAAGTTAAAATATGTCATAAGTCTATATACTACTTGTAAATTTAAAATTTAGTCTTTATACTTTTATTTTTAGGAATTTAGTCTCTCCACTTTTCATCTTTAAAAATTAAAATTTAACTCTTAATATGGTTAAAATTATTTAGTTAAATTCAAATTTATTACAATGCTTTTTTTTTAGTTACATTGATATCAGTAAATTTTTTTTAATTACAAAATGGCACACTAAGAAATTTAATAATGTCAACAATTAGATTCGAATTTTAAAATATGAATAAAAAATTAAAATTTTAAAATTAAAAATATAAAAATTAAATTTCAAATTCGTGAAAAATATATAATAGATATTTTAATCATAAAATTAACAGGGTCTAGCTCACACTAGCATACTTAATAATTAAAAAAACTGAGATATTTAAAACTGGATCAAAATTACGAAAAAATTCAACTTAATAGCAAATAAAAGTCTTATAAAATTTGTCACTCATATTGTGAATCTCCTAGAGTGTAATTTATTTTAATAAATCAAAATTAGCAGTGAGACTCAAAATGTTAACCAATAAAATTTTATTAAAAGTGAAGATAAAAGCACAAAGAAAAAGACACATACATTTTATATGATGTGTAGTTTGCTATTAGGGGTGAGTATTGGATTGAATTGAGTAAAAAATTTCGAGTTGACAAGTTCTATTTTATCATTCTAACTCGATTTGAAATTTTTTTCGAATTGAGTCGAGTGAAATAAAGTTCAAGTCAAGTCGAATCAAGTGAAAATGTTCGAGTTGAATTAAAAAATTAAACATATCAAATTTAAATCTTGTTATAGTATAACTAATTTCATATTAGAGCACATAAATTTGAAACCATATATATTTGAAAAAAAATTTCAAAACAAAATAATAAAAAAATAAGATAGTTTGGTATGATAAACTTAAACCATTAATTAACTTATTTAGGTCCCAAAATTATTATTTTAGAAAAAAAATTAAATTTTAACTTTCTTTATATATTTTTAGATTTTTATAAAATTTTTATAATTTTTTTAAAAAATATAAAATTTGGAATTTTTATAAATATTTTTAATTTTTAAAATTAATTTGAATTTTTGGAAAAAAATATTTTTTTTTTGTAATTTTTGTTGAGAAAGAGATCAATTTACTCATTTTCAAAATTGGCAGAGACTAAAAGAGTATTTACATCAATTTGTTATTTGAACTATTCGAGTTATTCAAATTGTAAAGTTTAACTTGACTCGAACTCGGAACTCGAATTACTATTCGAATAACTCAAATAACTCAACTAGATTAACTCAATATTCAAAAAAAAAAAAAAATTGAATCCAATAGAGTTTTGTTCACCCCTATTAATCACACGACATTTGAAGTTATTCTTAAATAACAAGAATGGCATTGTAACACCCCAAACCCGGCCTAGATGTTATGGCCGTATCTGGCAATGTCATAGAATAGTGTTTTCTAAATGTCATTGTTACGATCCATGTTATTATCTTTAGTAAACCTTTGTTAGAACTTAGGAAGTCGTCTTTATTCATTAAAAACATTTGTTTTGAAACATCCCTTGTTGCGGAAGCTTTAATAAAACAGTCTAGGTGATCATGCATTTAGAAATTACTTTAACTTTTTGAAAACCGAATTTTCTACGACCAGCAGGTATAAATCCATAAAGTAAAATAAATAAATAAAAACCCAATTTTAAAACCAAAGTCCCAGAGGGTCCTTAAATTACAACCCAAATAATCAATAATAATCAAATCATAAATCGAAAACCATGAAGTCCAAAAATTACTGTGGTTATCGCTGAGTCCTCCGTCGCACCGGTCCGTCTAAGTCAGGGGATTACCTGTGCACATTAAACAAAAAGGGTGAGTTTACGTAAACTCAGTATGTAATCCCGTAGAAACAAACAACCAATCAGTATTCACAGTGCACAGTTTGAATAGTCTTGGGCCTAAGCCCTTTTCAGTATCAGTGACAGTATGGGCCTTAGCCCATCTCAGTAAGTGTCAAAATGCAGTAGGGCCTTAGCCCATCACAGTATCAGTAGCAGTACAGTTATGCAGTAACAAAATCCTACCCAAACAGCCTTTACAGACCATCTCTGTCCAACCCTACACTCCATGTGGGGATATAATCAACCCACCCATGCGGCACAATATAGTAGTTTGCAGTTGAGCTTCCAGTAAATTAGGCTTAAAGCCTTTCAGTACACTTCCTCCGAATAACAACCCTCAACCCAATGTAATGCAACACATAATGGATGACATGCTATTATACAATTTCAGTACATATATTCAGTTCAGATATTAACATGCCCAGTAAAGATATCATTCAGTCAATTTCATATATTTAGGGGTCTAAGTAGTGCTTACCGACCCTACAATAGGTTCACAGTCGACTTGGACGACCATGCAACCTTAAAAACATTTCAGTAAAAATGGGCCTACATGCCCATGTGATCTGCCAGCATGGGCCCACATGCCCATGTGGCCCACTCGGCCAAAATTGGCCTTGGCCATGTGATCCATTTTTAAAGTAACCCATGCTAGCTCAATTTTCATATATGTTTTCACTATTTACTTATATGTTCATTCAAAGCTGTCTACTTGAGTCATTATCACTAAATTATTTATATCTTGAGCTACAGAATTCTAAATTAAGATATGCTTGATTTTTTTGAAACTAGACTCAAATACCTTTCTACCATAAAATTTTCAGAATTTATAGCTTATCAAATAAGTACAGTAAAATCTTTAATGTTATTCCTATTCTGCTGTTTGACAGCTTCATCCTTTCCTTACTAAAAATTATTTATCTCTTAGTACGAAATTTAGATGATATTTCAGTTTGTTTCTCTTGAAAATAGACTAATTAAGGATTTAAAAATATAAATTTAAGACCCTAATTATTTTTTTTTCAATTTTTGATGATTTTCCTAATTCAGAACAGGGGAACCCAAAATCATTTGACCTTGTCTCACAAAATTTATTATATCTCATGATTTACATTTCTATTTCTTACAATGTTTCTTCCATGAAAAACTAGACTCAATAAGCTTTAATTTCATATTTTATACAACCTCTAACTCAATTTCCGCTATTTTTGATGATTTTTCAAATTTAGACTACTGCTGCTTTCTAAAACTATTTTAGTGCAACATGTTGATTTCCAAGTTTATAACACCCTTATTTCCTTTCTCTATAATTTTCCGCTTCATTTTCTCTTATTCCTCTTATTTCTCGACAACAAGCAATTTCGAATTTTCGCCAAATCCGTTTTCTGTGTTTCGGGTATATACATGGTATCAATTCGTTGTGCAAAGTAACTCGAGCCTTCAAAAACCTATATTTGACCAATATATCCCTTAATTAATCAATTGACTAGTCAATCAAACTAAATATCCCCAACATAAAACTAGAGAAACTGAACCAACGTCGATTCGAAAACTTACCGCGACGAATTCGATAACCAATCGTCTCCACACACTGGAATATCCGCTTAAAACCTTTGAACAACACCTAAACGAGAGTAAAACGAACCCTTTGTTAATTGCCTACTCAAAATACAATAACTAAGGGGAAAAATTTCCACTTACCGAAACAGATGAAGTCAAAAGTTGCACCCAAAGAGATGACTCACCAAAAATACAGAAACGAAAAGAGAAGGGAAAGAGAAGAAACAAGATTCGACCAAAGGGGAACAAAAACCAAAAGTGAACAAGAATGGAGAAGAAACGGCAGGGAAACAAAAGTCTAACGTCAGAAAATTTGTTGGGAAAAAAAATAGAAAACTGGTAAGAAGAAAATCTTATTTTGATAACTTCTCCCCAATTATCTCCTAAAAACACTCTCTATTAACCCACTAAAACACAACTACTCAGCAGTCCAGTTTAATTTGAACTCCACCACGCCACACGCCTCAAACAAAAATTAGTTCCCCTACTTGCGCAGGGACTCGAACACAATACCTCCTACACACTAACACTCCGCTTAACCACCAAACCAGCAGACCCATTCTAATATATTTTTACCAACAATCAAATAAAAGTCTACTAAACAAGAGTAAGGCCTAATTCATTCAAAATACCAAAATTTGCCCAAGCGAAGGCTTGAACTTGGGACCTCTCAAACACTTCCAAAACATATAATCACTAAAGTTGACAGATATTTCTGTCACATTTTCATAATAATGAAATTAGAAATTTTGGGGCGTTACATGCATCTTTTGTAAAAATATGGATACAAAATACTCTTTGTATGCATTATAGTTAGCGCTAACTTCGAGATTCTCTTTGTTTTTGGAAGAATTTTTTTTGGTCAAATACACCTAAGGTTACTAATCTATTTGTAAATTTAAATTTTGATCACTCAACTTAAAAAAGTTATAAAATTGTCACTGAACTATTTAAAAATTTTTATTTAAGTCATTGGGTTTTTAAGTTTTAAAAAAAAGTCCAACTAGGAACTCTAAGAAACAATTTAATGATTGGTACAGTGGATCAATACCTATCGATGAGAAGAAGAACATACCTTAAATCTAAGTCAATTTAACGACCAGTATTGGAGATTAGAGAATAAAGCTTTTTGGATTTTGATTTGCAAATTCATGATGTTCAAAGTTGTTTCATAAAAAAAAAAACTGAACCACAGAAGAGGAAGGAAATGAAAGCTTTCAATTGGTGCATGTGGTGCAAACAAAGAAGGCCATGCAACGATGATTTTAACAACCTAGTGGCTTAAATGAAAATTCAATGACCTTTTTGTAACTTTTCAAAGTTGAGTGACCAAAACATAAATTTACTAATAGTTTAGTGACTTTAGGTATAGTTTACTCTTTTTCATTTTACCAATAACTTATTTAATAATTAAAAGATAAATAGCAACTATTGAAAAAACAAATGAACAAGATAGAGCTCATTTTAAAAGTATTGCCGAAATTACAAGAATCATATCATTATTATTATTATTATTATTATTTTGAAGAAACAAGATTCATATTATTGCTATTGCCTTAACATTGACTCTTGATTACATTTTTTGTTAAAAAAAAGGGAAAATGACTAAAAATGGGTGAAATCAGTATAGAATTTATACTAAAGAAAATATTTAACATCTTAAAGCTTGTGGTCCTCTTTCTTATTCCTTTTGCCTTTTTTTCCTAGAATGATTCATGTTTAATATATATATATATATATATTCTTAGCATTTTTTTAAAAAAAATTAAAGGTAAATTAATTAAGAAGGAATCTTGATGCCATGGAATGGAAGCGTCTCTGCTAAGTGAAGCAAAGAAGCTAGAAAGCAACATACTAACCATATTTCTATTCTTACTATAATTTGTGGCATAGAGAGCAAAGCATAAAGTTCAGAAATTCTTTAAAGCATCCGTTTAATAATAAATTTATTAATATTTTGCTTATAATTATTTGGGTTTGGGAACAACTTTTTATTGTCGGAATATGTTGAAAGTTGATTATATTATTAATATTTTAAAATTTTTAGTGTAATTTTTCTTGATACAAACAATTACATTATAATCATTAAGTCGGGAATGAGAATGGTTAAATTTTAATTAATTTAATGTTAATTAATTTTAACCCACACAAATTTTACTATTAAATTAGAGGTAAAAAAATTAGTCTTAGCTTAATGCACTTTTCTTTTTATTTGGGAGAGTGTTCAGTCCTTAATGTTGAGCTTTAAGGTGTCATGGATGGTTTGATTCTTCTTAAAAGATGGGGTTTCAACAAGGTCTTGATTCATACTAATAATTTAGAGGTGGTTAATGCTCTCCAAGATAGACATTTGGCAAATTCTTCCTCAAGCCTATTGAGGAGGATAAATCGGATACTAAGGAATATAGACCAATGGAGTATTAGACACATTCCAAGAGAGATAAATCAGGTGGTCAATTGCATAATTAATATGATTTCTGATAAGACATTTGAAGTACAATTCCTTAGGGACGTACTTGAATAATTAGAAACAAGTTTACGTGCAGATAATATTAATGGTTTTATAGTTCATTGTGGCTTAGGTTAATGTATCTGTGTTTTTCTTTAAAAAAAAAAAGAAAAAAAAAACACTTCTTTCACACCGTTATTTCAATAAATGTGGAGCTTGAATTTGATTTATATATGGATGATCGTTGATAAACAATTTCTATAAATTTTAAATTAGGATTTATTAATTAAATTTAAAATATGTATTTGTTTATTATATGTGTTAAATTTGAATATTTTTATCTAAATTTAAATTTAAATCAATTAATTTATTGGATAAATGTCAAAATTCGTTAAATATTCTAATTTAATAAATTCAAAAAATTAAAATATAAAATATAGAAAGTAAAGTAAATAATGAATGTGAATATCTAAATCTATTATCCACAAAAATAAAGCAATTGTATTTAAATTCAAATTGTGTATTAATCAGAGTATTTGTTAAAATTTAAATATTACGTGTTCAAATTCAATCATCCTCATCTTCTCTCTTTAATATTATATTCATAAAAAAATTTATTTTATTGTAATAAAGGGAAAAAAATTAAAAAAAAAGTTAATGCTAATTAGTGGACCAAGACATAACTTGGTAGGGCATACTTTTGGATACTTTAATCTCCAAAAGTAATTTTCTGCCAACCTTGAAAGTTAAAATTAATGCTGTGACATATCTACCACTTCTTAGCATATCATTTATAATATTCAATTAATTAAGAGATATTATTTCACCATTATAAAAAGAGCTTTTAGATAGATTAAAGTAATTTTATTTGTGAACTCTATGCTATAGTTAAAGGGTATTTATCGTTTTAGATATGACCTTAGTTTGAGTCGTGCTAAAAGCGTTGATTATTCGAGAATTTACCCCATTATTGTAATTCGCTAAACAAAAATAGTAACAAACTTTTAAATTTGAAGAAAAAGAATGTTACTGTTAATCTAATAAAGCTAGGACATTAGCAACCAAAAGATTAGATTTTTTTTTTCATTCTCTTGATGATAAACTTGAACCCAAATATTTAAATTTATCATAAAATACCCGAATTTGTTAGATTTAAAAGATGATATAAAATATATAAAATTATGACCAGAAAGGAAAGGAAAAAAACAAGTTACAAGAGACAGACATAGTATAATTTATGTGCTATAAAGAATGTGAGAATAGGTTTGGTATTATTTATTTAATGCGAGTGTAGTATTGATATTCTATTGTATAATAGTACAAAAGAGTTGCATGAAAACTGAAGGTGATTGGTAAGCAGCGTGTAGTTTCCATTACACTTGTATGCTTTCATCAGCCCTCCACCCCATCACCCCTCTCTCTCTCTCATTCTTTGAACAGTAGCCATCTCTAATTTCTTTTGCTTGAAATTGTGCCGACATGGCTCCTAACAAATGGGGTTTCTCAGCCTCTCTCTTCAACTAACAAACTACTCCTTAACCTGCTTTGTGAGTCTTCTTCTTCTTCTTCTCCTCCTTCTTCTTCTTCTTCTTCTTGTCTGGTTCAGGGTCTGATGATCTTTTATTTTTTTGCTATGGGGTTTTGGCCCCCTTTTGTCTTATCCAATTCTGGGTGCTTTTTGGTTTGTGCACTTGATCTCTTTCGAAGTTGCTATGGTGGAGCCTTTATATATGTATGGATCAAAAGTTGAGCAAAAGTTGTGATTTATGTTAATTACATGCTTTGTATTGCAGGAATTAATTGATACATTTCTGGGATCACTTTGAGAGTTTAGAATGGCCATGCAAACTCTGTATGTGAAAGAACATGATGGGATTGTACATAATCCCATGGGGCAGTTAGCACCAGTACCGTCACAGCCTTGGTGGAGTGCGCTTGGATCTCAGTCATCCATTTATGGAGAATCTTGTGGCCAATTGAAGAATTTGTTGATGGAACATCCCTCTAATGGGGATCAACTCACTTGTACTAAACAAGCTGGGAGAGTCACTGAACAAGGACTGAAGAAAAGGAATCCTGGTCACATCACTATATTCCCTGGTAATCTCTTGTATCTTAAAATCAAGTGGTTTCTTTCCCTATATTGAATTTGCTATAGATAAATGCTTCTATGCCTATGATTCAGAAATTCTTCATTTCTTGGAAGTTGTTTTTGAGCCTTGATTTTAAAAAGGAAAGGGTGAAGGTTCATAAATTTGAAATTATCTAGAAATTTTAGGTTAAATTTTACTATTAATTCTTATACTATATGTTTGAGTGTGGATTTAGTTCTTATACTTTTTATTTATTTTTTTATTTTTGAAATTTCAGCCTTGATCAAATGAGAGTTCCTCTTTCTATTTTCAATATATTATATGTCAAACACATTATCATCTATAAAGCTATATTAACTTGTTTGACATATCATACAAAATGCTAGTTAATGGATTTAACAATTACACTTTAAGTTAAGACTAAAATTTCAAAATTCCAAAAACTATAGGGACTAAGGATCATCAAATTAGAGAACATTAAATAAATTACAACTTTATGCATAATACAAGGCTAATAATAAAATGTGGCCAAATAAATTTAATTGTTACTGTTTAGACTGATTGAATTTTGAAAATTCAAAAAATATAAGACTGATAAAATAAAAATAAAAATTAAATCCACATCTTTTTTACAGATTAATAGGAAGATTTAACCTGCATTATGAATATAAAATATATCCATATCTTTATCACAATTTGGTTAGAGATAAAGCTGTGGTAGGCAAAATATAATTTATGGCTTCTGAAGTCTTTATTATTATTATTATTATTATTATTATTATTATTATTATTATTATTATTATTATTATTATTATCAATTCTATTTTGTAATGATATAAAAAATATTATATTTAATTTCAACTTTTCGAGCTTTCTCATGGGCACAACAATGGGAAAAATATATTTTGGGATAATAATTTATATCGCTTTCTAATTCTACAAAAAAAAAAAGTTATTTTAGCTTTTTATTTAAATTTTTATCATTTTTAACCTTTAAATTTGTTTTTTATCAAATCACCCTAAAATAGATGGAAAAATTAATATTTTTTAACTTTACTGATGTGACATACATGTGGATTGCCATATGGATGACATGTCACCATTTAATTAATTTTTAAAAATTTAAAAATTAGAAAAATTATTTTTAAAAAATAAAAAATATTAAAAATATATAAAATTTGAGTACTTTTTAAATTTTAAAAATTAAATTAAATGCTGACATGCCATCCGCGTAGCAATCCACGTATATGCCCACGTCAACAAATTGTACCAACGTTTAATTTTTTTTCATTTATTTTGAAGCAATTTGACAAAAAAATTAAGTTTAAGAACTAAAAAATGCGAATATTAAATAAAGAACTAAAATGATTTTTTATAAAATTAGAGGGGTAAAAAATTATGTCAAATGTTTTCCATTTTTCACTTTTCTCCTTCAATTTTCCATCATCCACTAATCTTAAAAAACCTAAAGGGAACATATGTGGAAATAGATTTACAGTTCTTTTACTTTTGGTGTGTGAATGCCCACTTTTGTCGTTTTAGATAAAGTAGTTAGTACTTAGAAGTAGCACTGAACTTAAAGGATAAGGCAACTTAAAGCATCTTTGAAATGCTTTTTATTTTACATAATTTTGTTTTGTCTAATAATCAATCTTCATGATCATGTAGTAATAAGTGGTTCTTTTCTTTGAAATGCTTTTTATTTTACATAATTTTGTTTTGTGTAATAATCAATCTTCATGATCATGTAGTAATAAGTGGTTCTTTTTTAGCCTGCTAAATCACACGTTAATTTATCCCTTTTTAATAGGAGAAGACAAGCTAAATTTTTTCTCTTAATTACAGTTTAATACAATATTTTCTCCTCTAAATATATACAAATATGATTTTTAAGGACTTTTATTAATGTACCCGACTAGTAATTGTACTAACCAGCCAAATGATTTACCGTTCAGGTGATGGCAAATGTTCAGGGGATGGACAAAAATCTCCGGCCGTCATATCTCTGCAATCAGCTCCATCAGAACAGCATTCTCGCTTTGAACTAGGATTTGGTCAGCCGCCCATGGTAATATGAATATTTGTTTAGAATTTTCTTCCGTAAAAGTATTATGGATGTCCTATATTAGGAGTTAGATTGTTTTTTTTCTTTTTTACACAAAAAAATAGGTAAATTAATTATTATACATTAAATCAAAGAGCAAAACTGATCGTTCTAATAAAATTTTATCTATTTTTACTGTTAAAAGTTGGTTTCTGTATGTTAGCATGAGGTACATGTAGTACATCATGTTGCTGGCTAGTTTTTAACCATACAAATAGATGAAATTTTTAATAGAAAAGCCAATTTACTTTTTGACCAGGACAACATAAAATCTGACTCCAAATACAAGAACTTCCATGCTATTTTTATCAACTTTCTTGTAAGGTGATTCATTTCTTTTTGCTAAAATTTTTTATCCTTGCTAACTTCAATCATAGGTCTGTGCAAAATATCCTTACATGGATCAATGCTATGGAGTTTTCTCAACTTATGGACCTCCAGTTTCGGTTCGTCTTCTATTATCTCTAACCTAACATAGTCTCTAGATTTATGTATACAGATGATTCATATGGTCACCCATTATGACTATGTCTTAGGGTCGTGTTATGCTGCCATTAAACATAGCATCAGAGGATGGACCGATATATGTAAATGCCAAGCAGTACAATGGAATCCTTAGGCGTCGGCAATCTCGTGCAAAGGCTGTTCTTGAGAATAAACTCACTAAAGCTCGAAAGGTATAAAGATCATGGATGTGGTTGGTATATTTGAATGTGTTCCTATGCCAGAAATATTAAGTTTTTTCTTCTGCTTTTGTTCCTCAGCCATATATGCATTACTCTCGCCATCTGCACGCTTTGCGTCGGCCGAGGGGATGTGGTGGCCGTTTCTTGAATACGAAAACTGGAAAAGATGAAAAGGAGACGAAGAAAGATGTTGAAGGAAAAGTCCTTCACACTACAGGTTCACAAAACTCTGAAGTCCTGCAATCCGACAGTGGAACCTTGAACTCATCCAAGGAAGCCATTGGAGGTGGCTTAACACTTTCAGGTTCAGAAGTGACTAGCATGTACTCCAGGGAAGAACTTGAGCATAATTTCCCAATCAATCATCTTGGACTGTCGTTTCATTCATTCCCAGTGATGATGGAAAATGGGCGTGGCTCAGTCATGCCCAACAGGTGGGTTGCACCAGCAGATCACTGTTTGCAACCCATACCAAGGGATTAGAGGGTTTGGGTTGAACCAAACCCACTTTTCTCTGCAGCAACCGAATCGATCTGCAACAGGTTTTGGTTGCTAGGCAAATCATTCTTGGCTCATCTTAGTTAAAGCTCTTCTTTACCTTGGAGTGGTGTGGAAGATGCTGAAAACCTTAATATAAGTAAATGTTGGATCAGACTGATCCAATACAAACTTTGAAACTTATTTGCTTGTAATCCTAAATATGTAGCTTGTTGTGTTCATGAAATTGTGCTATCTCCAATTCTCCATGTATGTTATCCTTGTGAAATAATGAACTAATGTATTATAAAATTGTTTGTCTGTCCGCAGATACTTATTTTTTACTATTAATATATATTAAATAAATAAAATTAACTGCGCATCGCATGAGTAACAAACTAGTTTTACGCAATCAATAAGTGGAGTTGTAAATCGCTGAGAAACACACGTTTAGAAGTTGTTTTTGTCAAAGTCAAGTCAATATAGCATATAACTAGTCATACAAGTTGGAATAAATCAAAACAACGTAGTTGTTACGACTAATTGACTTTTGGTTCTTCTAAGTTCATAACCTTTAGTAATTGAATTTCCTTCTTATTTCCCATAAAATAATAAGAATCTGGGTTTTTATGTTTCAGTTGATTGTTTACTGTTTAAAGAACTCATTCCTACAAGACTAAATTTTCAGACAGGAATAAGAAAAACAAAAATCATGTTACAAGGCAAAGCTAACAAATGGTGTTCCACAGTTGTTCTTATGTTCTTAATCCTAATCACAGGTTTTAAATATACTCTTTTCTCTGTTTATTTTACTTTTAATCATTTTGGATATGAATTGGTTATGTTGAACTGGTTTTTTTCTGGATTTGCAGCTTTCATTACTGTGTCAGGAAATTCTCTAAACACAGACAAAGAAATCCTGTTGAACCTGAAATCATTTCTGGAAAACCAAAACCGAGTGAATCGAGGAAGGTACTCAGGATGGAATCGATGGACTTCAAATCCATGTGAGTGGCATGGAATCATGTGCTCCCCTGATATGGAGAGGGTTACTGGTATAAACCTCTCTGACAGCAAAATTTCTGGGGAAATGTTCAACAATTTCTCAGCTTTGACTCAACTTCATCACCTTGATTTCTCTAGAAACACACTCAAGGGATTGATTCCAGATGATTTAAACAGATGCCATAACCTTGTCTACCTCAACTTATCACATAATATTCTTGGAGGTGAGCTCAAGTTGACTGGATTGACCAGGTTAGTGAAGCTTGATTTGTCAACTAACCGGTTTCATGGGGAAGTTAAGTTTAGTTTCCCTGCAATTTGCAACAGGTTAGTTGTTGCAAACCTTTCAAGGAACAATTTCATTGGTAGAATTGACACGTTCTTTGATGGGTGCTTGAATCTGATGTATCTGGACTTAAGCTCCAACAAATTTACTGGTAATATTTGGACTGGTTTTTCAAGGTTAGTGGAGTTTTCAGTTTCTGAAAACCGTGTCAGTGGACTAATTCCTGCATCAAGTTTTTCAGACAATTGTAATCTGAAAGGCTTGGATTTATCAGTGAACATGTTCCATGGCGAAGTTCCGAGGGAGATTTCGAATTGTAAGAAATTGGTTATGTTGAATCTGTGGGGAAACAAATTTTCAGGGCCAATTCCATCAGAGCTTGGATCAATTTCCACCCTTGAAGGCTTACTATTGGGAAACAACGGGTTTTCTAGATTGATTCCAGAATCTCTATTGTATCTGAACAACTTGGCTGTTCTGGATTTGAGCTACAACAAATTTGGTGGACGATTACAAGAGATTTTTGGTAGATTCAGACAATTGAAAGCTCTTGTTCTTCAAGGGAATTCATATATTGATGGATTAAGTTCTTCTGGGATTCACAAGCTCACAAATATTTCAAGACTAGACTTAAGCTACAACAATTTTTCTGGACATTTACCAGCTGAATTCTCTGAAATGGTAGGTTTGAAGTTCTTAATCTTAGCCTACAATCAATTTACTGGTCCTATACCACCACAGTATGGCGACTTGTCACAACTTCAAGCTCTTGATCTCTCTTTCAATCGGCTCATCGGGTCGATCCCGCCTTCTGTCGGAAATTTAAGGTCTCTCTTGTGGTTAATGCTTGCAAACAATTCACTCACTGGTGAAATCCCTGGTGAACTTGGAAATTGCAGTAGCTTATTGTGGCTAAACCTTGCTAACAATCAACTTTCCGGAAGATTCCCACCTGAGTTAGCAAACATTGGAAGAAATCCCACTCTAACATTCGAATCGAACCGACGAAGTAACGCGATGATTGCTGGTCCTAGCGACTGCTTGGTAACCAAGAGGCTGCTAACAATGGATTACTCACCTTTTGGTTTTATATACACAATTCTTACCAGGAAGATTTGCAAAAACGTATGGGATCAGTTGCTTCAAGGATATGGTTTTTTCCAAGTTTGTGTTAAAGGTTCACCGGTTCGAAAATATCGAGTTTCGGGTTATCTTCAACTTAGTGGCAATCAACTCACAGGGGAAGTCCCTTCAGATATTGGTAAAATGCAGCATTTCAGTGTGTTACATTTGAGTTACAATCAATTCAATGGGGAACTTCCTGTAGAGATTGGAAATTTGCCACTTGTGGTACTGAATATATCCTGGAACAAATTTTCAGGTCAAATTCCAAGGGAAATTGGGAACCTGAATTGTTTACAGAATCTTGATCTGTCACATAATAATTTCTCAGGCATATTTCCAACCAACTTGAATTGTTTGAATGAGCTTAGCAAGTTCAACATTTCATTCAATCCTCAGATTGCTGGTCAAATTCCTAATATTGGGCAATTAGCAACATTCGAGGAAGATTCTTACTGGGGGAATCCATTGTTGCACAGTCGACTCTTCAAATTGCAGGATCCAACTGTTCCACCATTAAACTCTGGGAAACAAGCATTGCCTGGTGAAGAAGAAAGTGAAGACGGATTTTGGTGGAAAGCTTTGTTAATGGAGTATGGATGTGGGATGGCATTCGGGATGGTGATGTTATGTATTTGTGCTGTGAAAGTTCAGCCGAAATGGGTTGTCAACAAGGTTGAAGGCTTGCATCAATTAAAGGCAGTTCGGCCATGGAAGAAGAATGGTAGCAGAGGTGGTGGAAGGATTATATAGTTAATGTGAATGTTAAAGAAATAGAAAACAATATCAATACTTAATTTTATACTTGCAGTTTCATCCTTAGCTAATGTGATCTTTGTGGCTTAGATGATGGTAAAATAGTCTGTTTATTAAAATTATGCCCTAAAAATGTTTTATATATAAGAAAAAATTATTTTACTATTGGCTTTAAATTTTAATTTTGATTCCAAAGTTATTTTTTTTCTTAATTTAATACTTGAGTTTAACTTTAAAATTCATTTTGGTACTTAAATATTTTTAATTTAATACTTAAAATTCTTTTTATCCTATTTAAATTTAACCTCATCGAAAAATAAACAAATCAATTTCAAGGACTATCTTTTTATTGACCATATTTAAATAATTTAGTATTAAATTTATTTTATTGTATATTATCTTCCCTTCCCCGGTTCATCTTATTCGGAGTTGGGCTTCTCATATTTATATTTTAACTTAGATTGGGCTTGTAGGTATAGTTGGGTCAAAATTAAATAGAAAACCCTAATATTCCATTTTAAACTAATAATGGAACATCTTTAATATATAAATTATTTTTTTCATAAAAAATATTTAGTACAATAACAACTTTTTAAATTTCACATGTAGAATAAAGGATAAATTTTTTTATGCATCAGCAATTGAGTTTTACAATATTAGAAAATAAAATATATATATATATATATATATATATATATATAAAGGTGGTGGAATTTATTAACCTTTTATATAAATGAAGAAAACAAATAAGTTAAAATCAATCCTCGTTGTAGCAGTTTAACTTAATTTATTAATTCGATTGCTCAATGAATTGCAGTTCCAACTGGCACATAGGTTCAAAGTGGGATAGGGTCAATGAGCAATGAAGTGATCCCACCTTTAGCAGCTTTGCCAACATGTGTATAACCATCGCCTTCTCTGTAAAGCACATCCATTACTCTTGCAAGGTTGAGACTTCTATTTAGAACAGGTACTGGCATTTCTGTTGGTTTCAGGAACTCTTCGTTAATGTCCTTCCAGGAGCTCTCTATATGCTTGTTGAATTCATCATAAGCCTCTTGTGCCGTTACGCCATATTGTTCCATGTAGCACTCGATGGCTGAGCAATCATCTTCTCTCCGATGCTTGAACTTGTGTTCAGCGATGTCATCCATGAACCTGCAAATTATTGTGGAAGCTTTGATGATCTTAGGGTCATTGGTTGCCCATTCAAATGTCTCTGGAGTTATAACATCTCCCATGCCCACAAAAGCTGTAATAGCAAGCATGCCATAGCCCGAGGTTGGCAATGCATTATCCCTAAACTCCTCAAATGTTGGTTTGTAATTTTGATGGGTCCATTTAGCTTCCAAAAGGTAAGCTTGAGCAAGTCGTATCATCTGCAGAAACATCAAAATATAACAATTAATACTAACTAACATTTCAATTGTACAACTTTATTTAAACAAAATTGGATGTTAATTTGTGGATAATTATAAAGTATTTTATATCCAAGTTAATTGTCAATCTACTTACAGCCTTCCTTGCATAATCGACACGGTATTGTCTCCCTTGCTCTGCTGTTAGTTGCTCCATTTCTTCATAAACATCTAATAGTGCCTTATAGCTTATTTTCATGAATTCTGGGAGCTCATCCATACATTTAATATCCCACCTGAAACTCATTTCAGAGGCTAAATGTTTAATATCTCATCATTGATCATGTATATACTTCAAAATAAATGTACATTCACAATTTCAACAAAACTAACCTCTCGATTGCATTTGTATAGGGAATGAGCTCATCGTATGTTGCATATGAGTCATACGTATCATCTACGATGGATGCCATGGCAATTACTTTTGTCATCATCTTTCTACCAAGAGAGTATTGTGGCTCAAAGTACACTCCCATTATCCAAAAGTAACCTTCAATCACTCTATCTCTCGCAAATGGTAACTTTTTTGTAAAGTCTAAATCCTTCCACCACCTATAAAAAACACAAACAACAGATTTCAAACCCATTACCACAACCTAATCTTCATTTCACTTAGTAGAGTGTTAGGATTTTGAAGTCTAACATTCAATCTCTTACCTACAAATTTCACTTAGCTCTTTTCTATGCAAAAGCTGTAACAAGTTGAAATCTATCTTTGCAAATTCCAACAAATCCTTATTATGGGATTCAATATCCTGGTATATAGAAATGTATCGCCTAGCCTCGACCCTTGGCAAGCCTCTTCGGATGGACTGTTTTAAGGCATGTGCAACTTGTTCCGACAATGGATACTCTAAAGTCGGTGCTGCAAGAGTTAGGTGAGTGGTGGTGAAAGAAATTGCCTCATCCAATATATCTTCCCCATGCACCCGCATATACGAAGCTTCATAAAGCTCCAACAGTCCTCGCACATCAGTGGTTATGGATGACATGAAATTTCCTTCCTCATCTTTGAACTTATCGAATACCTCTGCTCAAACAATACCCAAAAGTCATTATCAAAAACATTGGTAGGCTCAATCATCTAAAATATATTAAAAAGTATTAAGGATTGCGTAAAGTAAAAACTAAATTACCACATGAAACATTGAAGCCATGCTCTCTAAGTAATCGAAATCGAAGAGAGTTGGTATAGAGATCATTGTCGACATCATTGTTGTCATGGTATATAGCTTCTAATGCATCTTCAATCTCTTCCTCAAAATGGTAATAGACACCCAACCTTTGGACTGCATCAATTAGGGGCAGTTTTTGGTTTGAACTATCACCCATGGGAGCCACAAGCATCCGCCTAACTTCTTCTTTTAGTTCTTCATATCGGAGTTGAGTTGCAGTATCAATATCCTGCTCAAAAATGAAAATTTCTTCTTATTAAATACAATTTGTTTAAACAATATTAAGATCAATAAAAAAACAATACAAAATATGTACCTCATTAGGGCAATTGAGGAAGATATCTCCCCAAATGCCAGGGTGAAAATCAGCCTTGGGGCGATTTTCCATGTTGCAGGGAATGGAAGTATGGGGTGAAGCAAGGATTTGAGAAACTTGTGAAGCCATGTATTTCTCTTGTTGGAACCAAATATATTGTTCAAAGTGCTAATAAATTTGTGTTCTTAAGTTAGCACAGATATTTGTGTGAGGCTAAGTATGCAATTGCAGCAGGTATTTATAGATACCAGTTTACTCACTCAAGTCAAAGAAAGACAATTTTGAAAATTAAGGAAAATTATAAAAAATTAAAAAGAAAGAAAGGAAAAAAAAACATGAGCATATGGTATGTAGGAATGTAAATAAAATGGAAAGGCCCCTTTCTTACTTTTGTTGGTTTCTATCTATTTGTTCCAAGTTGATGACTGCAAAAATATTTACTAAATATTTAATTAAGAAATGTGGTAGGCTATATATTATATATCCATTTTGTTTACTTTGACAGAATTGAAGTCATCTATCTATTAGCAGACTCTTCGCGACCAATCATTCTGATTTATTTATTGTTGAAATTTCGTAATAAACTACAGTAGCTTGTTGGTGAAGACTTTGAGGCATCCTTCCATGCAAATCAGTTGATTGTATAAGGGATAATATAATATTTTATCCCCTAAACTTTGCAATTAGGTCCATTTTGGTACTTGAACTTGATATCTGGATCCATTGTGGTCTCTAAATTTGGATTCCGTCAAGATTTAATGATGTGACTACTATTCTTAGAACATGACTAAATTGATTGTTTGGACTGATTGGACCGAGAACTAATAGGTATACTGGTCCAAACAAATATTTGAATTGATTGAATCGAAAATTACTCCAAACCAATAAAAATTGAAAGCTAGGGCAAAAACTAGTAGTTGCGCAAGTTGAACCGGTTTAAAATTTTTTTTAAAGTGTTTATGAATATTTATTTATTGTTGGTTTAGTGATTGAACCAATCAAACCAATTGAATCAGGAACCAATAATTTGATCGATTCAACCACTGGTCTAGTTATTAAAATACTATATGTGACACTCTAAGATTGTGTCATGTCATCACTAGAAAATTTGTATAATTATTTAATTTTTAAGTGATGATGTAATACGATCTCAAAGTACCACACATCAAACTTTTATCTTTTTGAAGTCTAAGGAAAAAAATGGATTTAATTGCTAAATTTAGAGATAAAAAAATTTATATTATCCCATTATATAAAAAGGTGAGCAAAGGTTATATATTTACTAGATATATTGACATCCACTAATTGAATACTTTTTTTAAAGATAATTATGGATTATTAAAAATTTTGAATTTAATGAGAAAAAATATTTTAAAATATTGTGAAAAGAGAAAAAAAAATATATTTGTGAAATTTGTGAAAAGTGGGTAGTATGTTTTGGACTTGAGGTTTTTTCTAATAAGATAAGGTGGGTTTTATTTTATTTAAGAAAATTATAGTTAAAATTTATTAAATTATATATATATTTTTGCATTTAATTATATTATTTTTTTTGAATTATATCTAATTAACATATAACACCAACTTAATAAATAATTTTTAATTAATAGAGAATTAAAATACTAACATATTATTAAATAAAAATAAAAGATAAAAGATGGATATGACAATATGAGAATTTCTATTGTATTATATATTTTCATCATCTTTACAAGTAGCATACTCCTATATATATATATATATATATATATAGGGAGATTAGAGTCTTCATATTCTAAAACGTAAATAGAAAAAGGGTTACGAGAATATGAAAGGTTTAAGGAAGATTAAAAGTTAAATGTTAAAGAAGATGAAAAGTGGAAGATTAAGGGAGATGAAAGGTGAAAGGTTGAACATCCACTTAATATCATTCATAACATTTCCCCTTGGATGTCCATTGTATAAAGGATATGCCTCATTAAAAATCTTATTAAGAAAAACCTTGTGGGACAAAAACCTAGTAAAGGAAAAATAGTACATAATCCTTTGATACATAATATAGCACAACCAAAAAAATGTACTACGAATTTACTCCACCTCATGTAAGCATCACTTCAGATCTTTGAGACAACGCAATTCAATGTTGAAAATTAACTTCTAAAATGTAGTAGTAAGGAGTGCCTTAGTAAAAGGATTTGCCAAATTCTCACTTGAACAAGTCTGTTGAACATTTATATCTCCATTCTTTTGTAGATTATGAGTGAAGAAAAATTTGTTGATATATGTTTTGTTCTATCACCTTTAATATATCCTTCATTAAGTTGTGCAATGCAAGCCGTATATATTCATATAAGACTGTTGGAGCTTATTTTTCAGAGCATAAACCATAATCTTTTCGTATGTGATGAATTATAGACCTTAGCCACACACATTCACGACTAGCCTCATGGATTGCCAAAATCTCAACATGATTAGAAGAAGTAGCAGCAATTGTTTGTTTCATAAATCGCCAAGAAATTGAAGTACCACCATATGTGAAAATATAACCAGTTTGTGATCGATCATTGTGAGGATCATATAAGTACCCTACATCTACAAAACCAACAAATTTTGTTTTGGGTAGGCTAGGGAAAAATAAACCTATATCTATTGTACCTTGAAGATAACAAAAAACATGTTTAACCATATTCCAATGTCTTCGGGTTGGACAAGAGCTAAGCCTTGCTAATAAGTTGACAGCAAATGATATATCAGGTCGTATATGACTAGCAAAATACATCAATGCACCAATATCACTTAAATATGGTACTTCAGGACAAAGAAAATCTTTATCATTTTCCCGAGAACAGAAAGGGTCTTTATTTACATCAAGTGACTTAACAACCATTGGGGTGCTCAACGGATATGCATTATGCATGTAAAATCTTCTTAGAAATTTTTCTATATATATTGTTTGATGCACTAGGATTTTATTCTTTAGGTGCTCAATTTGTAACCCTAGATAAAATATTGTCTTTCCAAGGTCTTTCATTTCAAATTCTTTCTTTAAGCACTCCATTGTCACTAAAATCTTTTCAGGAGTCCCAATGATATTTAAATCATTAACAAACACAATAATTATAACAAATACTGATGCGAACCTCTTTATAAAAATGCATTGGGAAATGGGATCTTTCTTATAACCTTCCCTCAATAAATACTCACTAAGGTGATTGTACAACATACGCCCAAATTGTTTCAATCCATAAAGGGATTTGTTTAATTTGATTGAGTTATGTTCTCGAGAACATGAATTAGCTGCCTTTGGCAGTTTAAAACCTTATGTAAATGTTATTATCAAGTGGGTCATATAAATAGGTTGTAACTGCATCCATTATGTGTAAATCAAGCCCTTCTCTTATTGCCAGACTAATCAAGAATTTAAAAGTAGTTGCATCCACCACAGGAGAGTATGTCTCTTCATAATCAATACCAAGTCTTTGTGAAAATCCTTGTGCAACCAAACACATTTTATATCTCACAATTTCTCCCTTTTCATTTCTCTTTCTCACAAAAACCCATTTATATCTCACAGGTTTTACACCTTCAGGTGTACGAACTACATGTCCGAATATATTTATCTTTACAAGAGATTTTAACTCCGCCTCAATTACTTCTTTCCATTGTGGCCAATCATCTCTTTTTCTACATTCTTTAATTGACATCGATTCATGATCTACATTGACATTCAAAATATCTAGTGCTACATTACATACAAATATGTCATCGACGTCGATTTGATTTCGGTTCCACTTAATTCTTGACATGACATAATATGTTGAGATCTCTTCATTATCAAGTACCTGAGATTTTTTTTAAACTTCAGTAATGTCTAAAATCTCTTCTGGCGATCTTTTTAAAGTCATTTCTTCCTCGATCTGACCATAATCTATTTTTGCTCATTTTCTTTTTCGAGGATTCTTATCTTTAGAACCGATTGGTCTAGCACGCTTCAAGTGTGGTTTAGACTCATTAGCAACTAGAGTTTGTCCTTCAGGGACATAAATTTTGATTGGAGCATTTACAGCTAGTATATGTGATTTTGTCACTCTTTTTGGATCAGTAAATGCGCCTGACAATTGATATGCTAAACTTTGTAAATGAATTATCCTTTGAACCTCCAGTTCACATTGTTGTGTATGATGATCAAGATGAGACAATGATAATTCATGCCAATCTATTTATTTTTCCAACTATTTATTTTCTCCCCACTAACGTTGGAAAAATTGACTCATTAAAATGACAATCAGCAAATCGAGCTGTAAATAAATTCTTTGTTGATGACTCGAGATATTTAATTATTAATGAGGATTCATATCCAACATATATTCCTAACCTTCTTTGAGGACTCATCTTAGAGCGTTGTGGTGAAGCAATCAGAACATATACAACACATCCAAAAATTCTCAGATGGTAACTATTTGGTTCTTGACCAAAAACCATTTGTAACAGGGAGAACTTATGATAACTTGTTTTCCTGACTCAAATTAGTGATGTTGTATGTAGTATGGCATGTCCCAAGCATAAATTGAAAGTTTTGACTTCATAAGTAATGGTCTTGACATCAATTGAAGACGTTTGATTAATGATTTAGTAAAATTTGTCTCTATTTTCTTCCCTTTATGGAATAGTCTAAAAGAAAGATATGACCACCAAAAAAAATAATTCTCCTAAAGCTCGTTATGATTGACTGCATTTGAGATTACAAGATTTTAAATCTGTGAGTGAATATTACTCGGCTATATTGAAGATCACTTCCCAATTGAAATTATGTGGAGAGAACATAGCTGATGAAGATATGTTAGAAAAAAAACATACTCCACATTTCATGCAAATAATGTTGACTTACAGACACAATATCGTGAAAAAGGTTTTAAGAAATATTCTGAGTTAATATATTGTCTTCTTGTGGCTAAGCAAAATAATGAACTGCTAATGAAAAATAATGACTCATGTCCAACTGGCTCTACTCCATTCCCTGAAGCGAATGTGACATCATATAACGGAAAGGATAAAGGTTCAAGGTATGTAATACATGTTATCATGATGTCCATTATGATAAATTACTTATGTTTATAATTTGTTTCATTTTTTAAGAGTTCCACTAATCTCGTAATTTGTTAAAAACTTCTAACATAGTCAAATTCATTTAATTTAATTTATGACAAAATTGTTATAATTATTTGAGTATTTTTTTTTCCTGTTATGTTATGCTTGAAAGTTTTGTTAAGGGATTACTTATGTTTGTTTGAAAGTTTGTTGAGGAACTACTTATATTTATATTAAATTTATATTATAATCATAGCGAGCTTTAGGAAATATTACGGTTTTCTGGTGATCATATCATTTTTTTAGACTATTCCAAAAGATAATGGATCTTTAACAGTCAAATATTCAGCCTTTAGTCCCTCATAGAGGTGATGGCGAAGAAATATCATAGCTTTTGCCTTATCTTTACTAGATATTTCATTTCCATCATTAATAGTTTTACCAAGGCCTTTTGCACCTAAGTGTATTTTAGCATCTAACATCCAGGATAAATAGTTGTTTCCAGTAATATCAAGAGCCACAAATTCAAGTTGTGCAAAGTTCAACATTGATGATATAGCTTGATCTAAACTAACAAAAAACGCAAGACTCTTGGATTAATTTAAGCGCTCGTGTTGATAACGTATTATAAACAAAAATAATAGATAAAATGTGGATATGAGAATATGAGGATTTCTATTGCGTTCTATATTTTTCATCATTTTTTCAAGTAGCATACTCCTCTCTATATATAGGGAGATTAGACTTTTCATATTCTAATACATAAATAGGAAAGGGGTTATAAGAAGATAAAAGGTTTAAGGAAGATTAAAAGTTAAAGGTTAAAGAAGATGAAAAGTAGTAGGTTAAATAAGATGAAAGGTGAAAGGTTGAACATCCACTTAATAATATTCATAACACATATTACTTTATATAAACTTTAGACATTTAAACATTTTGGTTAAGTTAATACCATTAACTTTAACAATTCTAAAATGGTAAGTTTATAGTTTAACATTTTTTAAGTTTATAGAATTTTAAATTAATATAACAGGAAGCTCATGTGAGCCATGTAAGAGGAAGCTTATCCGGGTTTAATAACAAGAAACTCATAAGAGTTTAAAACAGAAAGCTCATGTGAGCTTAACAGGTAACTCCAAAGAGCTATTATCAGGAAGTTCAAGCAAGCCATATCAGGAAACTCACAAGGAGCCTATATTGGGATGCTCGTAAACAGCTGCAGTATGTCCGCAATACATGTAGGATCAATACCGATCATATAACAAGACGCTCACAAAGAGCTGCAGTATGTCTGCAACACATGCAAGATCAATACCGATCGGGATGCTCGCAGAAACCACGTAATGGTAAGCTCGAGAGGGCTTATAACGGGACATTCACAAGAGCTATGATGTGCCCGCAACATATGCAGGACCACAACCAATACGGGAAATCTTGTATCCATCGAATTCTCATCTATTCAAACGAGACTTATTACTTATCGGGTATTATCAGATATGTGATCAATTTCAAACATAAGGCATTTATACAATTCACATATAAAACATCTAATTCAAACATATAAATACACACAAAATTTAGTTATACGAACTTACCTCGATAATTATTCGTGTTCGTAGGCTACTAATCCAATACTTTTTTTTTCCTCGATCTAACTCTTTATTTAACTTTTCCGACATTAATTTTACACATTTCATATTCAATTCAATTCAATTTACATCTTAAACAAAAGTACTATTTTGCCCCTATATTTTTAATTAATGACTATTTCGTCCCTAGGCTCGGAAAATGAAATTCATGCAATTTAATCATTATTCCAAGCCTAACTGATTTTTACATATAACATTTATAGCCCATGTAATTCATAAAATTCAGAATTTTTCCATGAATTTTACATCTTTACAATTTAGTCATTAAATCACAATTTCATGAAAATTCACTTTACAAAAGTTGTTTATCTATCTAAAATCTCTCATTTTCTACCATAAATTTCAAAATTTCAGCATACTCATCCATGGAAAAGTTTTAATAATTTGATAACTTTGCAAATTAATCCCCAAAATAGGTAGATTAGGCTATTATGATCTCGAAAATATAAAAATTACTAAAAACGAGACAAGAATGCTTACCCAATTAAGCTTGCTTGATGTCTTTTCTCTTAGCTACAGTTTCCATAGAATAATTTTGGGGACGAAGATGAAATACGATGATATTTGTTTATTATCATCTTTAATTATTTAAATTTCCAATTTAGTCCTTTTCTTTTTCTAATTTTTCATGGATGAATCATCATAAATATCTACTAACTTCTCTTAATGGTCTATTTTCCTTATAAGGACCTCAAAATTTGAATTTTATAGCTATTTAATCCCTCTAGCTACTAGAATTCAACTTTTACATTTTATGCAATTTGGTTCGTACTAACAAATAAACATGAAATTGGTAAAATTTTCTTATCAAAATTTTCATACAGCATTCCTATCATAATGCAGACCATGTAATAATATTAAAATAAATTTTCTTTCTAACTCGGATTTGTGGTCCCTAAACTACTGTTTCGATTTTACTGAAAATAGGCTGTTACAACTTTTGTAACACCCTAAAGTCGGCCTAGAAGTTTAAACTGAATCCTGGATGTCACATTGATCACCGAAGTGATCGTAGGTAAATTTTTACAAAATAGGTTGTTACGTCAAACCAAAACATTTAATCTTTTAAAATACAAACAGTAAAATTACAATTGAGATAATATAAATCAGCGGAGTAAAACTAAAAACTTAAAACAGAATTTGTACCACATTTTTATAAAATCTTACAGTTCAAAAATTGAAATGCCAATTAGAAACTGAAAATACAAACTGATAATTTATTCTACTCCGAGACTGTCTGAGACATCTGCATACCGAGTCCAGCGTCAAAATTCAGAAGAGTACCTGAAAGGAGAACACTAAGAGAGGGTGAGCTACTCGAGCTTAGTGTGAGTTCAAAACAAAATTGAGACAGAAATAAAGTATCCAAATCAGAAGTGCAACAGAATTTTAAACACATATAGAACCAGAAAGCATACCTGGAACAAATGTCCAAACAAAGCTTAATAATCAGAGCACATTAAGATCACACAGAAGTCTCAGCACAAATGCTAATCAGACAAACAGATTACAGACAACTAGTCTTTTAGCCAAAACTCACAGACAGATGCAGTTGAAATGCAGTCAAATAAGAACCCACTCATCCAGCCAACACACCTCTCCGCCCCCCAATCACACCCCAAAAGAGCTGTTAAAGCTCATCCAACCAATCACACCAATTAGGACCAAGGAGGCCCACCTAACCCTACACACCATATAAACTCATCCCGAGTTGCTCGACAATGATGGCTTATCAAAATGCAGTTGAACTACCAGATCAGATATACATACGTAGCGTAGCTAACGTACATGCGGTACAGCGCAATGCGGTAAACCGCTATACCAGTAATTTGCAGCTTAACTACTAGATCAGATAATGGTACGTAGCATAGCTAACGTACATACGGTACAGTACGATACGATAAACTGTTATATCAATAATTTGCAGCTTAATTGCCAAATCAGATAAATATACACAGCAAAGCTGACGTACAAGCTGTACAGTATAGTGCGATAATCCGCAGTACAAATAAATTACAGTTTGAACAGTTGGATCATATCAGAATCAGACTCATTTCTCTTCAAAACCCATCCCAAAATATTTTATGCAGGTGTATGTATGCATACAATTTCATAGAATAGAGACACAATATCAGACAGTCAAATAAAACAACAATGCACATACACCCAGCAGATCAGATTCAAATTCCAACACCTCACGTGACAGTCACACAGATACACTCAGGCTGAAGCCCAGATCAGAATTCTTAATTACCCTTGTTTAAGCTTAGCCAAGGGTTAAAGTGCGTAAACCTATTTTTAGATCAGAAAGGCACACCGAACCAATATAAGTGTCTTAGGACCACATGCCCATGTGCTTTAGCCGTGTAAAAAATGCCTAGGCCGTGTGGGAGGTCAAAAGCCCGTGTGAAAGGGGCACATGGCTGTGTGGCTGTGGCACACGCCCGTGTGAAGAGAGGCACACTGTAGTGTGACTGAAGCATACGCCCGTATGGACTAGGGACATGGCCGTAGGAACAGGCTGTGTAACTTTGTCCATTTGCACTAATTTCAAGTACATGACTGACAAGGCCGTGTAAGGGTCTCACACGTCTATGAACCCACCAGACACAGTCGTGTTTCCAAAACACGCGCCCGTGTGGAATCCCTAAATCCCCAAATTAGCCACATGGTCGTGTGGCCAAGCCGTGTGACACCAAATCACTCAAACCCTAATTGTAATAGTCCAGTTTACACCCTAGTCGAAACAGTAGTTTCGGGACCACAAATCCGAGTCCGTATAATGTTTTAATATTATTTTCTATGCCTCTAATAAATGATTATGCATGTATTAAAGTTCCGTAAGTTAATTTGTCTGTTTGTGAGCTTAATTTGACAAAAGGATTGAATTGCATCAAATGTGAAAGTTGTATGCTATATGTTAAAGTGCCTATTTGTTATGACTTTATAAGGGTGAGGACTTATGCGCCTATTTGTTAGTGGATGGATATGGACAAATATATCCTTAATGCATGGTTGTTTTATTTATTAATTGGAAGGTTAGTTTAGTAAATGAAATAATAGTAATGTTATGATGAAAATAATATGATAATAAGCCATTATCATCCTTCACCTAGCCGAATATTGAAGGAAGAAAAGAAAGAAAACTATCCTAGGTTTTGGCACTTGCAAGCTTGAATTAAGGTGAGTTTTGACTTCGGTTTTTAATAATATCTACGTTTTTGCAATCGTTGCTTTGTTTACTATCAAGCCCATGTCTTAATTTGATGAATTAATGTTGTTCATGAGAAATGTCATAGATGATATGTTGAGCTTTGTAATGAATTTAGTTGTTAAATGAAAGATTTGAGCTAGATGAACATACTTTGTTCTTGAATTTTTGATGAATTTAGCTAATTAGGGCTAAATTGAGAAAATGGCAATTTGAACGACTAAATTGCAAATTTGATGGAAAATATGGGCTTGTATGATATGTATGTATATATATATATATATATATATATATATATATGCATTTGGCTAAGCTTGGATGTGTGATGATTTTGTGAATTTGATGTTTTAAGAAAAATAGACTAAATTGATAAATTGTGCAAATGTGAGGGTTAATTTGTAAATAGCCCTAAATGTGTGTCCTTGGATTGAATTGAATGAATTAGTGAATAAAAGGGTTAATTCTAAATATGTATATATCAAAAACCGAAGAAAACGGACTTAGATCGTGGGAAAGCGAAAGTAACCGAGTAGCCGTTTCCATTTCTGTTAAATCGAATCCGAGGTATGTCATTATGCAAATAAACGTATTCGTATGGAACTATGTATGTTCTTATGACTATTGTTATCGATGAATACTTATTATATGATCTGTTCATGAATTTCGAGATAAGGATTACTTAGTGACAATGTCCGAGAAGTCCCGTACGAACCTAGGAATAGATAGGATTAGCTATGTCATGACATAGGTATCTGTTCTGTTTTATCATGTAAGACCTCGCCTGGGACGTTGGCATTGATTTGAGATTACGTGTAAGACCACGTCTGGGACGTTGGCATCGATATGATCTTTACGTGTAAGACCATGTTTGGAACATCGGCATCGTATTTATTCGTGTAAGACCCTGTCTGGGACAGTGGCATCGATATCTGAGGGCATATAAGACCTCGTCTGGGACGTTGGCATTGTACGACTATTCCGAGCTTTCTGAGTATCCTACTAGATTCCTTACGGTTCAACGGGCAAGTTTGTGATACGAATAGCTATGCAAATAGTGAATCCGTTTCAGGTACATTGATTTATACACTAAGCGTGTATATGAGGTAAGTATCTATGTGATCTTACTATGATGATTATGTATATTGGGATAACATTATGATATGTGAAAGTAAGCATGAAAGAGCTTGTATATATAAGACTTTTGAATTGATGAATGTGGCAAATATGGTCAAGTACATGGTCAAAGCATATATGTGATAGTTTGTTACGTAATTAAGATGTGCCAATGTACCTATGTGCACATATGACTTCCATGCTAAGTTTGTTTGTAATATGACTTACTAAGCTTTTGGAAAGCTTACTCTCTGTGTGTGTTTTTCTTTGTTTTATAGGTTGTCAAAGCTACTGAAGGCTCGGGACCGTCAAGGATCGTTATCACACTACTAAACTCATTTTGGTACACTTTGGAAATGTATATAACTAGATATGGCATGTATAGGTTAGTATTTGATATAAGTTGGTTATATGAATTTAGCCATATGATTTGGCTAGAGATGAGTTGAGAATATGCATTATGATAATGATATGTGATGTGTGATGTGTGATGTATGTTTTGTTATGGTTAAATGAGATTGAAAATGGTTATGTTTTGAGTAAACATTTGGATGAATTATACTTGTGTTATATATGTTTTGGTCTTGGAAGTTGGCATGGTTGAAATGGTTATTGAATGTATAGATTGAATGGTTCTTTTGGTTGTCAAATATACATGAATTGTGTTGGTAAATGTTGCTTGTAGGTAAGACCCAAATGGGTGGTATTTTGGCCTTGCAAATGGCCTATAATGTCACACAGTTGTGGCACATGGACGTGCCTAGTGACCGTGGTACAAAGTCAGTAGCTAGCATAAGAGTACACGGCCTTAGCATACGGACGTGCTTAGTAGCCGTGTGGTTTCAACAGGATCGACCACGGCCTTAGAACACAGGTGTGCTCGGTGGCCGTGGAGCCAAGTCAATTTCGACCACGGCCAAGGTACACGGGCGTGCTTGGTGGTCGTGGAGCAAAGTCAGTTTCGACCACGGGGAGGACACACGGGTGTGTCTAGCAGCTGTGGGAGGTACACGGTCTTCCCACACGGGCGTGTAACTTCTGAAACTTTGAAAAGTTTTGAATTTTCGAGAAATTCTGTATGTGTTCCGGTTTAATCTCGACCCTGTTTCTAAGCATGTTTATGGTCTCGATGACTTGTTTTAGGGATACTATGATTGAGATTAATAAACGGTCGTATGAAATTTTCTGTAAATGTTTTCGATCTGTCCGGTAACGCCTTTAACCCTAGTCCGGCAACGGATACGGGTTAGGGGTGTTACACTAATGCCCAAACTCCCACGCCCGTGTGCCCGGGGGACACGGTCGTGTGAGAAATGATAAAATTTCCAAGTCGGCCATACGACCGTGTGGTACCAAAATTGGCCCGGAAACCTTATTTTCCAAAGGCACATGCCCGTGTGGAAACCCCAATGGCCAAGAAACTAGCTCAGAACAGGCCAAAATCACCATTTTAGCCACCCAAACAGGTTTCTAACCTTTACAATAACAAGAGTATAACCAAATATGCCATATACCATGTATTATTCAACCTCTAGCGCCCAAAATCGGCGGAATTAAAGCACACTCAAGAGATACCGAAACGAATGATTGCAAAGTAAAATAGAAAAGTTTCGTATCCCACACCTATTTTGCGAACGTAAATGTTCAGATGCCGACCCGACGACCCGAAAATTGAAGTCCCTTGAAAACCACCACTTTTCCCCAAAAAGCAAAAAGAAGAAACCAAAAAGCAAAAAAAAGAAAATGTCCAGAAGAGAAAAGAAAAATAAAATAATAATAACAATAAATAATTTTAAAAATATTCACTTAAAACTAAATAAAATAAAACACAATAAAAAGGCTCCCAAAATGTGTACACAACAACTCGAACCCAGAACCCAATGGTTCACTAACACTCACTCAACCACCAGTCCAGCAAGCCTATTCTGACACTTAAATGCGCCACTAAGCTCAATAGCACAACCAACTCACTAACCCTAACCACAAAACCCAAAACTTCTAGCCCCAAAATTCGGGGCATTACAACTTTACACAGTGGATCATTTAGTTAGTGGTGTGTTTCCATGCCATGGTAAATTTCCTTCAATGTAGTCCAATGAAAGGGGGAATATGACTCCACTAAAAGTATTTAGGGTGGATGGTTTTCAGGCGAAGCTTTTTCAATCACAATGGGATATTGTTGGGCATCGGATATATTCCCTAGTCAGGCAGACGTTGGGGGGTCAGCTATTAGATCCTAATTTGAACAAAACTCTGCTGGTACTATTGTCTAAGGTCCAAAGTCCGAAGGGAATTTATCAGTTTAGAACGATAAGTTTGTGTACAGTTATTATGATTATTACAAAAAATATAGTTAATAGATCGAGACCACTGATGGTTAATCTAACTTGTTAAAACCAAGTAAGTTTTATCTCAGGCAGGAATATCATTGATAATGTAGTTATAGCATAATAGGTTGTGATTCTTCGAAGGAATTTAAAGGTAATAGATATTAGATGGTGCTAAAGATCGATTTAGAGAAGTCTTATGATAGAATCAAATAGGATTTTCTGAATGACACATTGTCTAAAGTTGGGTTTCCTCTACATTTAGTTGATTTGATTTTAAACTGTGTCTCTTCATCTACTCTTCAGATTCTTTGGAATGGTGTTATTATAGAGTTCTTCAAGCCTATATGGGGAATAAGGCAGGGAGATCCACTATCTCCGTATCTTTTTGTATTGTGCATGGAGAGACTGAGGCATCTTGTTGGAGAGGCGGTTGAACGAGGCTCTTGGAAGCCTTTGTTTCTTTCACGAAGAGGTCTGGTCGTATCTCACTTGTTCTTCACTGAGGATTTAATGTTATTTTGTGAAGATAGTAGAGGTTAAGCAGATATTGTAAACAATATTTTGGACACTTTCTGTCATTTTTCTGGTCAAAAAGTGAATAAAGATAAATCACAGATTTTTTTCTCCTAATACACCAAACAACCTTGCGGATACTATTTGTGTTGAGATGGGTTTTAACCGAGTGGAGGAACTTGTTATCTACCTTGGATTACAGTTGTTGCATAATAGAGTTATGATGAACAAAGTATAGAAAAAAATTATCTGGGTGGGAAGCGAGGAAATTGTCTTTGGTTGGTCGTATAACTCTAGCTAGGTCAATTCTCTTAGCTATTCTAAATTATTTTGTTTACGATATGTATCCCTATTTCTGTATGTAAGAGGATTGAGAAGATTGCTCGTAACTTCATTTGGGAAGCTAGTTCGGGGTTAAGGAAACTTGCATTGTTATCTTAAGGTAAGTGTTGTCATCCGCTGGACTCTGGAGGCATGGTTTTGAGAAACTTCGAAGATTGGAACAAAGTTTTCTTGTTGAAGCTTGGTTTTTTTTGCTTTCAAATTCATATTCCTTGTGGGTTAGAGTGATGAGGAGTAAATACAACGTATAGGGTTTCCTTCCAAGCTCTATTTCCAGAAGTAACTATTATTTCATTTGGAGGTCTTTAATAAAGTTCTGGCCAGAAATCATTGCTAATGTCTACTGGTTTCTTGGAGATGGTCGTCCAACGAACTTTTGGAATGATTTGTGGCTTAAGCAAGTGGGTTCTCTCTATGATTTCTATATAGGTCCTGGGCAGCCGAATGACACTTTGTGAGTTTACGACTTGGTATTTAATAATGGAAGCTAGGACTAGAGACATCTTAATGATGTTGTACCGGGTCATATTATCTTGCAAATTTCAGCCATAATGCCACCGTCACTTGAAGCGAGTTAGGATTGCCGAGCTTGTAAATGGATAAAGAGATGTATTTTCTTCTGCTGAAACTTATAGGAAGTTGGTCCATGTTGAAGACACTTTTTCTCCTATTGTTTGGAGTTTGATTTGGAAAGCGAGGGCACCTCAGAGGGTGAGAGTGTTCTTATGGATTTTTTGGAAGAATAGGTTATTGACAAATTGTAAAAGAGTGCAAAGACATATAACTAGCGATGGTGATTGTCCTTGATGTAGTAGTGTTTTGGAAACAAAGGTCTATGCAATTTGGGATTGAGCTTTTTCTAGAGTTGTATGGCTTGCTGTGGTTCCGAGGTGAGTTTATAATGTTCTTTTATCTCTGGCGTTTAATGAATGGTTCTTATGGAATTTACATAACAAAGGGAGTTGTGGTAATGCTGATATTGATTGGCAAACTCTATTCTCAAATTTATGTTAGTTTCTTTAAAAAAAAATTCCTTTTTTTTTCTAACAGTAATAGTTGTGTTCAAGCCCTTGTGGGTACAGGTTATACGTGGGCAAAGAGTTATGCAGAGATGAATTTGAAATTGGATCATTCTAGATCCATGCACTCTTTATTGAATTGGTCTCGTCCAGCGAGGGATTGGATAAAACTTAATACAAATAGGGTAGTGTCACATAATGGACTTCATGCGTCCATTGGAGGTGTACTTTGAGACTCAAATGGAGAATGGTTATGTGGTTACCCGATGTCATTGGGTAAGAACTCCGTTTTCAAAGTTGAAGCTAGAGGGATGGTGGAAGGTATTTTTATAGCTTGGTGAAAGAGGTTCAAGAGGATTGAGGTAGAATGTGATAATGCTTTGTTGATAGAATTGTTGTTAGCAGCTTGCGGTGCTAATAGTAGCTTGGTGGAGTTAAGGCTGTTGCACCGACTCTTGCGTAGGAAGTAGGATGCAAAAGCGTGCCACAGCTCAAGGGAGCATAATGGGATTGTAGATCATATGGCTAAATATGTTGTAGTTGGTAATCAATCTTACAGCTGTTTGAAGAACCTTCGCTTTCAGTACAAGATTTATTGATTGTTGATCATATTGTATCGTTGCATGCTTAATGTTAACATGTTGATGTAACCACTTTATGATATTTCCTTTTACCAAAAAAAAAGTTCAGATGTTTTCAAAAATCATTTTAATTCAAAAGAATACAAACAAAAATTGAAAAATGGAATATTGAAAATGCAGCAAATTATGTAACCTCTTAAAAGAAAAGAATATATAATAAATTTTGACTAAATATTTTTTTTTTGAAATTAAATCAGATTGGGCTTTGATATTTAGTACAAAAAATACATATAAAACTTGGCCCAACACGATGTAACCCAGCAAAATAATAAAATAAAAAATTAAGACCCTAAAAAAACCAATCGTCTTAGGGAAGACTCTAGAAACCATAAATGAAAACTGACAAAACTGCAGCCCAATCCCATCACCTGCTCGCTGACCTACTGCGTCTAATCCAACATTTCTCATTAATGGCGAATCAAATTTCCCAGGGAAGATAAACATAGCCGACTGTTGATTTTTCATTTTGAAAACTTCCCTCTGTCCTTCCAGCGTTCTCTCCATCTCAGTCTGGTTCTCTCGCACTATCGTCCCTTGCCTGGTGCTCTGCATAGCTTGGAATCGCATCTAACAGGTAAACTTCCTCTCCCCTTTTCAAAGTTTCTATTGCTATTATGTGAGCAAGATTGTTGGCCATTCTCGGAGTATACTCAAATCTTATACTTCTGTATTTTGTCTTCATTCCTTGAATATCCTGTATAAAAACCCCAACCTCTGATTTGTCAAGATCTGGATTGTTGCATTTCTTAATGATAGACAGAGAGTCTCCTTCGATAATAACATCTTCTTTATTTCTTTCGAGAGAAATAAGAGTTGCTAGACGACAAGCCAGTGCTTCAGCTGCAAAGGCGGACTCTACTTCGCTGTGTAGTTCTGATTTTGTAAGTAGAATACGACCATTTCTGTCCCTGACGACTACACCGGATGCCGCTCGCTTTCTTCTTTCGTCGAACGCTCCGTCAAAGTTTATCTTCAGCGTTTGTCCAGGTGGATGCCTCCATTTCTTTTCTAAAACCATGGTTTTTTGTTTCACCGTTTTGAGTCCATCTAGTTTTGTGATATACCCATTAACAAACTTGACCATTTCCTGACTAGATCGACCTCGTTTATTGTGAATACAGGAGTTCCTATCTCCCCATATGACCCACAACAATCCACAGTAAATTCTGCATTTTCCCAGAGGGAGAAGGACCAAGACCTTGGTAAGCCATTCTATAAACTCTGCTTCTGGAAACATCACATATACTGGATCTAACAAATCTCTCCAAACTGCTTTTGACACAGGGCATTCGCGGAAGAGATGATTCATGTCTTCTTCGCTCTGACCACATCTAGGACATAGAGTATTCCTAGTAAACCTCCGAAAAGCCAAATTGACTTTAGTTGGCAAATAGTTCTAGGAGATTTTCCAAATTAGCAACTTAATTTTCAAGGGTAGTTCAATCCGCCATAATTTTTTGTAAAATTCTTTGTAGGGATTTTGTAAAGCGTAAGCTGTAGGATCAAATTTTTGTAATAGTTTATAAGTGCTTTGAACTGAGAACTCACCAGACGATTCGCCACTCCATACTCGAAGATCCTCGTGTGGTTCCAGCACCAGCAGAATTCGAATGATCTGCTCAGCTATTCCCGCTGGAAAGGTATTGACTATCAGATCCCTATCCCATTTTCTGTCGTGGCTAATGATTAATTCTGAGACTTTATCAAAATGCAAATTATGATCATCGGTAACAAAATTAACATTAAAACAATTCGGAATCCATACATCATTCACAACTGAAATATCCCTGCCCGTACCCACTCTCTAGAATATTCCTTTTTCCAAAATAGCTTTGCTCGACCATAAACTACGCCAAACATAAGAACCAGAATTTCCCAGACTTGAATTAAGAAAATCCCCCATTGGAAAGTATTTTGCTTTAAACACTTGCGCTACTAACGATTCCGGATAAGTTAACAGCCGCCACCCTTGCTTTGCCAGTAGTGCAATATTGAATTGGGCCATGTTTCGAAACCCTAAACCACCATCCTCCTTTGACCGACAAAGATGTTTCCATTGACACCAGTGAATGCCTCGTTTTCCTTTTCCTTTTTGCCACTAGTAATTAGCAATTTTGCTCTCAATCATTTCGCATAGAGCTTTAGGCAGAAGAAAACAGGACATAGCATATGTAGGGATTGACTGTAAAACAGATTTAATAAAGACTTCCTTCCCCCCTTAAGAAAGCAATCTGGTACTCCAGCCATCAATCTTCATCATTATTCTGTCGATTAAATTCTGAAAAGACTCTTTCTTCCTTCAACCTACTACATTTGGAAGCCCTAGATATTTTTCTGGACACGTAGAGCTTCTAACACCAAGTACTGAAGATGTTTCCTCTCACTTCTCATTACTTGTGTTTGAACTATAAAATATTGTGGATTTGTTGAAATCTATGCACTGTCCTGAACAACCCTCGTACTCCTTCAAAATGTCCTTCAAAATCCTAGCTCCCTTTTCTGATGCTTCACCAAACAGTATGCAGTCGTCTGCGAAAAGCAAATGAGAAATCTCTGGTCCCCTTCTACTCGCTTTTGCTCCTCTTATTAAACCTTTCTTCTGTGCCGATCTCATCAATGATGAAAGGCCTTCACTGCATATAAGAAATAAAAACGGGCTTAAAGGGTCACCCTGTCTGAGACCTCTTATGGGTTTGAAATTAGTTCCCATTCCTCCACTAGTAATGACTGAATAAGAAACTGTCGTGATACAATTCATAATGAGATCCACCCAACTCACTGCAAAGCCCATTTTCAGCATCATCTTTTTTAGAAAATCCCACTCCACCCTGTCATAGGCCTTACTCATATCAAGCTTGACCGCCATATAACCTTTGCGTCCTGTCCTTTTCTTCCTGAGTGTATGCAGAATTTCGTATGCTAGTAGCACATTATCAGAAATCAATCTTCCCGGGACAAATGCACTCTGAACTTTGTCAATGCAGTTCCCAATTACCCCTTGCAACCTGTTTGCCACTAATTTTGCAACAATTTTGTAAATTACTGAGCAAAGACTAATGGGCCGAAAATTTACCATACTTGAAGGATGTGGTACTTTAGGGATAAGCACAATATCCGTATTATTAATTGCTTCAGCCCCCTTACTTCCATTTAAAATTCCAAGGCAATACTCCGTAACATCCTTACCTACTATGTGCCAATATCTCTGGTAGAACAGTGCAGGGAATCCATCTTGACCTGGTACCTTTGTGGGTCCCATTTCCTTCAAAGCTTTCCAAATTTCTTCTTCTTGAAATGGCGCTTCTAGTTTTGTGTTTATTTCATCTGTAATTGTAGCTTCAATACCATCTAACACTTTATCCAGATTCACAACTCCCTTCGAAGTAAATAACTCTTTAAAAAAATTTGTTGTTGTCTCGTTTATTTCAGCCCCTGTGATGATCTCTTTCCCATCTTCCAAAATTAACTTCGAAATCGAGTTTGCTCTTCTACGAACTGTTGCACATTTGTGGAAAAAAACTGAGTTTTTATCCCCAAGTCGAAGCCAATTTGCCCTCGCCCTTTGCTCCCAATACATTTCATCTTTGTCAATTTCCATATTCAAATGAATTTTGGTGTCTATGATCTTGGCCATTGTTTCATCATCTCTATCTTCATTCAACAAGGATTCGAGTTCTTTTGCTAACCCCATCTTTCGATCATCCCTCTTGGTTTTAAGAGAACGTGCGCACATCTTCAACCTATACTGAAATATTCCAACTTCTCCATTAGTGACTCCGAATTTGTCTCCCATGCTTCTTTGATAACTTGTTCGGAAGATTCCTCTAACGTCCACCAAGATTCAAAATGAAATTTTTGTTTACCGAAATTTTGAGTTGATTGGTCTGTGCAAATGAGTAAAGGGCAATGATCTGACATAGAATATGACAGATGTTGTACATACCCCATCAGAAATAAATTGATCCAATCTTCGTTAGCAACTCCTCTATCCAATCTCTCTCGAATATTTGTCTCCGGAAGATTTCCTCTTTCCCATGTGAACCAAGTCCCAGAATACCCAATATCTATTAATTGACATTACTCTAAAGTGTCCCGGAAAGCATCCATCCTCCCCTGATCCCTTGACCTCCTCCCTTCTTTTCGAAATCGAATAAAATCTCGTTAAAATCTCCTGCCACCAGCCATGGTTGATGATTTTCATGACTTAATATTTTAAGCAGATCCCAAACAGTGTTCTTATCTTTTAAATATGGAGACCCATAAAAACCAGTAAACCTCCATTCAGCTTGCCCATTCCCTCCCTTGACCAAAGAATCAATATGCCATTTCGAGTATCTCTTAACTGTGACATCAATATCCCCTTTCCATGCCAAGCATAAACCACCCCGAGACCCTTCTGCCTCAATGTCAACCCCGTTATTATAACCACACCTCAGTCGAATCCTCTCCATACGCTTATGATCTAGTTTAGTCTCCATTAGGAAGACCATTTGGGGATGTTGCTGCTTAAGTAAGTAATGCAGCCTCCGAATAGCTCGTGAGCTCCCCAACCCACGAACATTCCAACAAATGGTTTTCATTGCGAGCGGTCGGCTTGCCCATTGGCAGCCGCCGATCCAAAAATGTTTGTAGCAGGAACCTTCTCCCCATTGAAACCTGAAATCTCCATACATTCGCCTCCCCAACTGACTAATTCCTCATTCTTCGCCCTTTTAACTGCCTCTTTGTCTGCCAACCCAGAATAATTTGAGTCATCAGTTTCTGATCTGAATTTTCTTTTACCCATCACACTCACATTCTTAGTAGTCTCAGCACGATTCACTGTCTCTACCCGTGTCCACTTTGTCTTATTAATGGCTGTTTCTACTCTTCCCAAATCATCACTACAACTCAATTGTTTCCATGATTCTATCAAGTTACGATTTTCCTCCTGGTTCTTGAGCCCCTCCACCCAATTCTTCAGTTTCTTGCCTGTTTGTCTTATTTCCGCCATAACAACAGATTCAGAACCCTCTATCCCTTCAGGACGATTGCTTGACTTTCCTGTGTAAGTAAATTTGGTTCCCATTTTCTTTGCAAACGCGTTAAATTTTAAAGACTCTTTCCCCATTGCTTTTGATTCTGCTTTTAGTGCTATAGAGAAAGGAGGATCTTCTCTAATTTTATTCTTTTCTTCAGGTTTAATCTGCTGGCAATCAGTCAAGCTATGATCCAACCTACCACAACCAAAACAAAAAACTGGGAGTTTCTCATATTTAAAAGCGATCCATGACTTAACGCCATTATCAGTTGATACAAATAAACCTCTTCTAAGTGGATTCTGAACATCAAAATTAACCCTAATTCTGCAATAATCTCCATTTATTTCTGATCTAATAATTCCTCCAAACGTACATCCAACCGCATGCATTAGATCTTTCTTATCAAATTCAGGTAATATTAGGCCAATTTTTAACCAAAACGGCTAAGAAACAAGTTTAATGCTAGCCCTATCAATTGGATTCCGTAATCGTTCAAATAAAATTAAATACTTACGAAACAACCAAGGTCTTCCTTCCATAATGAACTCCATATCGTCTTCCAAGTCAAAGATGATTAAGAAGAGATTTTGCCCTGCTGTTTGGATCTCAAACTTTCTCTTTGTTTTCCATATACTCCTCAATTGAGCCCTCAGACTATCCGGATTAAAAGATTTCCTTGTCCATACTGAACAAAGAAGAGTCGGTTTTTCGTCTGGCACCACCATAAATCTTTTGATAGATAACTGAACAAGCTCTTCTGCCAACAGTGAGATCTCCTCGCTGCTTCCCCTCTCATCGCCACCACCCTTCTCCATCCTAGATTGCGGTAGTTACTACCCTCCCTAGGACTCTTGTGGAAAACACTCTTGATTTTCAGGAGGGAACTCTTAAATTTGATCCTTATCCTTTGACTAAATATTTTTAAATTGCCAATGATAATCGTATGCAAATTTTAATGGCTTATTAAGACATTTAACATATGTTGTAATGTATAAATAAATGTAATAATAGAATAATGCATAAAAAAATTTTATATTCAATAAGGAAACGTGATGAACTATGTCTCACTTAAATTGCAATATTTAATTGTTTTTGTTTTTGTTAGTTTTTTAAACCTTACGTGTAGAAGTCATTATCCAAACATAATCAATATGAAATAGAAGTTCATTCGATGGTTTTTTTTTTTTAATTGCAAATTAATGATTACTCATGTATCACTTTTCTTTTTTAAAAAATAAAATACAACAATTGCAAATCAGAACTTTTACAAATGAATTTTTCTTTTGGTAGCAAAAATAAAACACCAATTATATTAAATTAATTTAGTAATACAATATCTAATCATTTACTCTATACGAATTAAAGTACTTTGTATTATTATTTGATATTTTATGAAAATCAAATTGATTTATAATTTTTATGACCAATCTAAATGTATTGTTAAATAGAATGTATAATTTGTTAAAATATCAATTCAAGCTATAAAATGACATAAACTTCATGACTTTTAATATGTGCTAGATTAAAAAACAGAAAAAGAAATACAAAGAGGTCGAATTTATCAACCTTGCGGATACTATTTGTGTTGAGATGGGTTTTAACCGAGTAGAGGAACTTGTTATCTACCTTGGATTACCATTGTTGCATAATAGAGTTACGATGAACAAAGTATAGAAAAAATTATCTGGGTGGGAAGCAAGGAAATTGTCTTTGGTTGGTCGTATAACTCTAGCTAGGTCAATTCTCTTAGCTATTCTAAATTATTTTGTTTACGATATGTATCCCTATTTCTGTATGTAAGAGGATTGAGAAGATTGCTCGTAACTTCATTTGGGGAGCTAGTTCGGGGTTAAGGAAACTTGCATTGTTATCTTAAGGTAAGTGTTGTCATCTGCTGGACTCTGGAGGCATGGTTTTGAGAAACTTCGAAGATTAGAACAAAGTTTTCTTGTTGAAGCTTAGTTTTTTGTGCTTTTTAGTTTTTTGTGCTTTCAAATTCATATTCCTTGTGGGTTAGAGTGATGAGGAGTAAATACAACGTATAGGGTTTACTTCCAAGCTCTATTTCCAGAAGTAACTATTATTTCATTTGGAGGTCTTTAATGAAGTTCTGGCCAGAAATCATTGCTAATGTCTACTGGTTTTTTGGAGATGGTCGTCCAACGAACTTTTGGAATGATTTGTGGCTTAAGCAAGTGGGTTCTCTCCGTGATTTCTATATAGGTCCTGGGCAGCCGGATGACACTTTGTGAGTTTACGACTTGGTATTTAATAATGGAAGCTAGGACTAGAGACATCTTAATGATGTTGTATTGGGTCATATTATCTTGCAAATTTCAGCCATAATGCCACCGTCACTTGAAGCGAGTTAGGATTGCCTAGCTTGGAAATGGATAAAGAGATGTGTTTTCTTCTGCTGAAACTTATAGGAAGTTGGTCCATGTTGAAGACACTTTTTCTCCTATTGTTTGGAGTTTGATTTGGAAAGCGAGGGCACCTCAGAGGGTGAGAGTGTTCTTATGGATTTTGTGGAAGAATAGGTTATTGACGAATTGTAAAAGAGTGCAAAGACATATAACTAGCGATGGTGATTGTCCTTGATGTAGTAGTGTTTTGGAAACAGAGGTCTATGCAATTTGGGATTGAGCTTTTTCTAGAGTTGTATGGCTTGTTGTGGTTCCGAGGTGAGTTTATAATGTTCTTTTATCTCTGGCGTTTAATGAATGGTTCTTATGGAATTACATAACAAAGGGAGTTATGGTAATGCTAATATTGATTGGCAAACTCTGTTCTCAAATTTATGTTAGTTTCTTTGGGAAAAAAATTCCTTTTTTTTTCCTAACGGTAATAGTTGTGTTCAAGCCCTTGTGGGTACAGGTTATACGTGGGCAAAGAGTTATGCAGAGATGAATTTGAAATTGGATCATTCTAGATCCATGCACTCTTTATTGAATTGGTCTCGTCCAACAAGGGATTGGATAAAACTTAATACAAATAGGGCAGTGTCACATAATGGACTTCATGCGTCCATTGGAGGTGTACTTTGAGACTCAAATGGAGAATGGTCATGTGGTTACCCGATGTCATTGGGTAAGAACTCCGTTTTCAAAGTTGAAGCTAGAGGGATGGTGGAAGGTATTTTTATAGCTTGGGGAAAGGGGTTCAAGAGGATTGAGGTAGCATGTGATAATGCTTTGTTGATAGAATTGTTGTTAGCAGCTTGTGGTGCTAATAGTAGCTTGGTGGAGTTAAGGCTGTTGCACCAACTCTTGCGTAGGAAGTAGGATGCAAAAGCGTGCCACATCTCAAGGGAGCATAATGGGATTATAAATCATATGGCTAAATGTGTTGTAGTTGATAATCAATCTTACAACTGTTTGAAGAACCTTCGCTTTCAGTACAAGATTTATTGATTGTTGATCATATTGTATCGTTGCATGCTTAATGTTAACATGTTGATGTAACCACTTTATGCTATTTCCTTTTACCAAAAAAAAGAAGTTTAGATGTTTTCAAGAATCATTTTAATTCAAAAGAATACAAACAAAAATTGAAACATGGAATATTAAAAATGCACCAAATTATGTAACCTCTTAAAAGAAAAGAATATATAATAAATTTTGACTAAATATTTTTAAATTGCCAATGATAATCGTATGCAAATTTTAATGGCTTATTAAGACATTTAACATATGTTGTAATGTATAAATAAAAGTAATAATAGAATAATGCATAAAAAAATTTTATATTCAATAAGGAAACGTGATGAACTATGTCTCACTTAAATTGCAATATTTAATTGTTTTTGTTTTTGTTAGTTTTTTAAACCTTACGTGTAGAAGTCATTATCCAAACATAATCAATATGAAATAGAAGTTCATTCGATGGTTTTTTTTTTTTTAATTGCAAATTAATGATTACTCATGTATCACTTTTCTTTTTTAAAAAATAAAATACAACAATTGCAAATCAGAACTTTTACAAATGAATTTTTCTTTTGGTAGCAAAAATAAAACACCAATTATATTAAATTAATTTAGTAATACAATATCTAATCATTTACTCTATACGAATTAAAGTACTTTGTATTATTATTTGATATTTTATGAAAATCAAATTGATTTATAATTTTTATGACCAATCTAAATGTATTGTTAAATAGAATGTATAATTTGTTAAAATATCAATTCAAGCTATAAAATGACATAAACTTCATGACTTTTAATATGTGCGAGATTAAAAAACAGAAAAAGAAATACAAAGAGGTCGAATTTATCAACCTTTTACATAAAAGAAGAAAACAAACAAATTAAAATCAATTCGCAATTTAACTTAATTTATTAATTCAAATGCTCAATGAATTACATCTTCAACCGGCACCATAGGTTCAAAGTGGAATTGGATCGATGAGCAATGAAGTGATCCCACCTTTAGCAGCTTTGCCAACATGTGTATAACCATCTCCTTCTCTGTAAAGCACATCCATCACTCTTGCAAGGTTGAGACTTCTATTTAGAACAGGTACTGGCATTTCTGTTGGTTTCAGGAACTCTTCGTTAATGTCCTTCCAGGAGCTCTCTATATGCTTGTTGAATTCATCATATGCCTCTTGTGCCGTTACGCCATATTGTTCCATGTAGCACTCGATGGCTGAGCAATCATCTTCTCTCCGATGCTTGAACTTGTGTTCAGCGATGTCATCCATGAACCTGCAAATTATTGTGGAAGCTTTGATGATCTTGGGGTCATTAGTTGCCCATGCAAATGTCTCTGGAGTTATAACATCTCCCATGCCCACAAAAGCTGTAATAGCAAGCATGCCATAGCCAGAGGTTGGCAATGCATTATCCCTAAACTCCTCAAATGTTGGTTTGTAGTTTTGATGGGTCCATTTGGCTTCCAAAAGGTAAGCTTGAGCAAGTCGTATCATCTGAACGAGCATCAAAATCCAATAATTAATACAAACATACATTTCAACTATATAGCTTCATCAAAACAAAATTGGATGTTAATTTTTGGATGATTATAAAGTATTTTATATCCAAGTTAACTGTCAATCTACTTACCGCCTTCCTTGCATATTCGACACGATATTGTCTCCCTTGCTTTGCCATTAGTTGCTCCATTTCTTCATAAACATCTAATAGTGCCTTATAACTTGTTTTCATGAATTCTGGAAGTTCATCCATACATTTAATATCCCACCTGAAACCCATTTTCAAGGCTAAATGTTTAATATCCCATAATTGATCATGTATACACTTCAAAGTAAATGTATATTCACAATTTCAATAAATCTAACCTTTCGATTGCATCTGTATAGGGAATAAGTTCATCATATGTTGCATATGAGTCATATGTATCATCTACTATAGATGCCATGGCTATTACTTTTGTCATCATCTTTCTACCAAGAGAGTACTGTGGCTCAAAGTATACTCCCATTATCCAAAAGTAACCTTCAATCACTCTATCTCTCGCAAATGGTAACTTTTTTGTAAAGTCTAAATCCTTCCACCACCTATAAAAAAAAAAACAAACATCAGATTTCAAACCCATTACTACAACCTAATCTTCATTTCACTTAGTAGAGTGTTAGGATTTTGAAGTCTTAAACATTCAAACTCTTACCTACAAATTTCACTTAGCTCTTTTCTATGCAAAAGCTGTAACAAGTTGAAATCTATCTTTGCAAATTCCAACAATGCCTTATTATGGGATTCAATATCCTGGTATATCGAAATGTATCGCCTAGCCTCGACCCTTGGCAAGCCTCTTCGGATGGACTGTTTTAAGGCATGTGCAACTTGTTCCGACAATGCATACTCTAAAGTCGGTGCTGCAAGAGTTAGGTGAGTGGTGGTGAAAGAAATTGCCTCATCCAATATATCTTCCCCATGCACCCGCATATACGAAGCTTCATAAAGCTCCAACAGTCCTCGCACATCAGTGGTTATGGATGACATGAAATTTCCTTCTTCATCTTTGAACTTATCGAATACCTCTGCTCAAACAGTACCCAAAAGTCATTATCAAACACATTGGTGGGCTCAATTAAAAAAAATATTAAGGATAGCTAAAAGTAAAAACTAAATTACCACATGAAACATTGAAGCCATGCTCTCTAAGTAATCGAAATCGAAGAGAGGTGGTATAGAGATCATTGTCGACATCATTGTTGTCATGGTATATAGCTTCTAATGCATCTTCAATCTCTTCCTCAAAATGGTAATACAGACCCAACCTTTGGACTGCATCAATAAGGGGCAGTTTTTGGGTTGAATTATCACCCATGGGAGCCACAAGCATCCGCCTAACTTCTTCTTTTAGTTCTCCATATCGTAGTTGAGTTGCAGTATCAATATCCTGCTCAAAAATGAAAATTTCTTCGTATTCAATACAATTTATTTAAACAATATTAAGATCAATAAAAAAACAATACAAAATATGTACCTCGTTAGGGCAATTGAGGAAGATATCTCCCCAAATGCCAGGGTGAAAATCAGCCTTGGGACGATTTTCCATGTTGCAGGGAATGGAAGTATGGGGTGAAGCAAGGATTTGAGAAACTTGTGAAGCCATGTATTTCTCTTGTTGGAACCAAATAGATTGTTCAAAGTGCTAATAAAATTTGTGTTCTTAAATTAGCACAGATATTTGTGTGAGACTAAGTAAGCAATTGCAGCAGGTATTTATAGATACCAGATTACTCACTCAAGTCAAAGAAAGACAATTTCGAAAACTAAGGAAAATTATAAAAAATTAAAAAGAAAGAAAGAAAAACATGAGCATATGGTAAGTTGGAATGTAAATAAAATGAAAAGGCCCCTTTCTTACTTTTGTTGGTTTCTATCTATTTGTTCCAAGTTGATGACTGCAAATACATTTACTAAATATTTAATTAAGAAATGTGGTAGGCTGTATATATATATATATATATATATATCATTTTGTTTACTTTGACAGAATTGAAGTCATCTATCTATTAGCAGAATCTTCGTCACCAACCATTCTGATTTATTTATTGTTGAAATTTCTTTAATAAACTGAAGTAGCCTGTTGGTCAAGACTTTGAGTATTAACCATGCTTCCGAGCGGAGCAGTAGATTATATAAAAAAGTGAACAAAGATTATATATTACTAGTTATATTAACACCTAATTCTCAGGAATTTGAAATTTTATTTTTTAATTATTTAAAAAAAACACGTCACTGTTTTCTATTTAAGGTAAATCAATATTTTTTTAAATAACCATGGAACATTAAATTATGATACATATTCATAATGTCAGTAAAAAAAATTTTATATGAGGTACATTTATAAGCTTTTTTTTTTATGAAAATAAAATATAAATTTGATTGAAAGGGTCAAAATAAAATTTTAAAGTTTATGGTTCCTAAGTTTAAATCCTATATGTGGTTATTCTTCTAATCTTTTTAGCTTTCAAATGGTTGTATTAAAAGATAAATTGATAATTTTTTTTGGTTTGAATTGATTTTATGATCTTATATAAAATATAAGATGATTAAAAAACCCTTATTTTTATTTAAAATTAATTTTATAAATTTAATTATTTTCAATTAAATTAATATTTAATTAATCGTACTATTAACTTATTTAAAAATTTAAATAATAATATAAATTAAAAAATTTAATCTTAATGAGAGAAAATGTTTTTAAAATATGTATAAACTAATAACCCTTATTTTATAATTGTCAATGACAATCAGTATGCAAATTATAATCGCCTGTTAAGGCATTTAACATATGCTCTAAAGTATAAATAAAAGTAATAATATAATGCATTATTTTATATATATATATATATATATATATATATATATATATATGCAATAGTGGACAATTAACGATGTCTTGGAAAAATAATTTAAATAAATAAAGAAACGTGGTGGACTATGTCTCAGCTAAGTTGCAATGTTTGATTATTTTGTTTTTATTAGATTTTTAAACGTTATATATTTACAATAGATGTAATTATCCAAATCACTTATATTTTAGGAGTGTTTGTGATGCATCGTTGAAAGCACTAAAAAATATCATATTTCCTACAAAGAAAAGGATGAAACCACGAACCACCTCTTTCGTGAATGCCCTGCGTCACAAGCAGTTTGGAGGAAGTTGTCAGATCCAGTATTTAGTATGTTTCCAGAGGCACAGTTCATTGAATGGCTTACAAAGGTTGTTTCTATTCTCCCTTTGGATAAATGTCGAACCTACTGTGGAACGCTATGGGCCATTTGGGGGGACAGGAACTCCCATATTCATAATAAAAAAAGCATATCAAGTCAGGAAACAGCGGATTTCGTCCATGGCTATCTAAAAGAACTCGATGGAATAAAAACAGTAAATTAGAAACTCACTTCATCGGGAAGGAAATGGAGGCACCAACCTGGACAAACGACAAAAATAAACTTCGATGGGGCGTACGATGAAAGAAGGAAGATGTCAGCATCAGGGGTTGTTGTCAGGGACAGGAACGGCTGCGTTCTCCTAACGAGCACAGATCTACACAGTGGCGTTGAGTCCGCTTTTGCTGCTTAAGCAGTCGCTTGTCGTCGGGCAACTCAAATAGCCCTCGAAATGAACAGGGGAGATGTTATTATAGAAGGAGACTCACTTTCAATCATAAAGAAATGTAACAGTTTAGATCGTGATAAATCAATGGTGGGGGCTTACATACACGATATTCACAGAATGAAGGCAGAAATCAGACAAATAAGATTCGAGTATATCCCAAGATCAGCAAATAATGTTGCCCATTTGCTAGCTACGGATTCACTGAGAAGAAGAAAAGAACTTTACCTGACGAACGGAGTGCCCAGGTATGCAGAGAAGCAAGTGGAGGACGAGAGCGTTAGGGAGCCTGATTAAGGAAGACAGAGATGAAATGAAAGAGGGGAAGATTCAAAATGGTAAATGAATAGTCTGATGCGTTTATTACCCCCTTGGATATCAGTTTTCACCATAAATGAATAGAAATGACCGAGGTGACTAATCAGGGCAGGCGAAGCAGTTGATTTGACTGGGCACAGGCGCAGCGGTTTACTTTCTTTCCAGAGAATTCTGCTGCAAGTTTCGTATTAAAATTTTTTTTGGGCCTCAATATTAGATTTCCATAGTGAACTAGCAGGATTTGGCCCGTTTATTTTCTTTCATTTTAGATTTCATTTGTTTTATTGTTGGATTTCTTTTATTTCAATAAAAGCCCAATCTAATCTTTGATTTCAAAAGAAAAATAAAGGGGAAGTAGGGTCAAATCCTCAGGGACCGGATTATACGAATGCTTGTTTCTTGAAATCCTGGGTAGAATCATGCCCAAGAAAACCTGTGTTCCTGAAAAAATAAAAATAACAGAATTAAAAGTTTTGATTTGGAAACGAAAATAAAATAAAAACAGAATTGAGAAGTCGAATTGGAATTGCGAAAATTAAAAATAGGAAGTAGAGTTGAGATAAAGAAATTCTTATGGGGAGATTCCAGCCTCCAGTTGCCTCGATCCGCCTTGGGTTCAATCATTAGTTTTTAATAACCCTTCTCGAGCAGGATAAGCCAGTTATAGTGGAAGAGGACGCCTACGACCACCAGCTCCAAGGATTTAGACTTCGATTTAGTGGAACCTGACTCTAGCCAACAATCGCTCTTGTGGGATCATCTTATGCTAGATCAACGTTTCTCAATGGCGAATCTCACGCCATTTTGTCTCTTGGGCTCGCCAACATCTGACGCAGTAAGTTAACGAACCGACTGTGCAATCCTTCCAAAACATACAAAGTGGCCGCCTTTGCATACGTTGAAAAGTTTACTTCTTAAGGGACATGGACGGAAGCGTCAGCCCCGTAGTACGGAGAAATGATGAATACCCTGTTTGAGAAGGCTAAGTGCGGATTCTAAACCTCAAGAACCCTTTTTGGGGATTTTCGGCAACCTTTGGATAGATGGGTTTAGTGGCTCATGGTTGTGGTGGAAAAGAAAAATAAATATATGATAAGAATGGAGATTTTATTAAAAGGAAATATGGAAAGAACAAAAGACTTTTGGGGAGAGAGTTTACAGAAAAAGATCCAGCCCCATTTTTAGTCATCTCACCCCCTATTTATAGTGCTAAGATAGATAGACTAGTCCTACTTAAATTCTTAAAGATAATTACAAATAATCAAAGATAAATAAAATAAATCCTAAATTAAATAATCCTTAATAATTATCTTAATATTAATTATCCTAATATTATCAAAATAGAGTCTAATAGAATAAAAACTCTTCTTTTTGCATTTCAACCCTTGCGTCCTCCATGCTTGCACTTTTGGCACCAACTTTTCCTTGTGTCGCACATTGACCCATTTTATCTCTAAATTCACGCTTTTGGCCTTTTGCCTCCAATTTAGTCCCTACAAGATAAAAGACCATAAATAGCCCAAATTAGTATAATCATACTCAAAATAAATATGCAATTAGCACATAAAAATATGATGTTTTAGAGTATTATCAAATTCCCCCTACTTAGCCCATACTTGCCCTCAAGTATGGTTCCTATCCACTGTGAAAATTAGATCCTGAAAGAAATTCTACTCCAAAGTTTTATAAAAATTAGTCAAAAATGCATATGAAAAATAAAGAGAACTTCTAAGCTTACTTTAAGTAAAACAGAAAAAGTATTCTAATTAACACACATAAAAATTAAAATCGTCTTGAATTATTTCATGCTATTTAGGTAAATTACCAAACCTACCAAGACACTCTATTTATTTCCTCCTTTAGTCCCCAACTGCAATTTTATTAGTACTTTTTTTTTCTTTTTTTATTATTTATTTACTTAGGAATATATTGAACCTTTTGACGCGAAGAGAGATGACAACCCAAGCACCCCACCCCGGTTACTCAACCCAACATACTCCTAAAAATTATTTATTTCCGGTTAGTGGAGTTTTACCCATCACGTCACACAACCTTTTGACGCGAAGTAGAATGACAACCCAAGCACCCTACCCCGGTTACTTAGTCAATCACGTTCTGAGCCGCACTCATAACCTTGGTTAGCGGAGTTTTACCCATCACGTCACACAACCTTTTGACGCGAAGTAGAATGACAACCCAAGCACCCTACCCCGGTTACTCAGTCAATCACGTTCTGAGCCGCACTCATAACCTTGGTTAGCGGAGTTTTACCTATCACGTCACACAACCTTTTGACGCGAAGTAGAATGACAACCCAAGCACCCTACCCCGGTTACTCAGTCAGTCACGTTTTAAGCTGCACTCATAACCTTGGAAACATTTATTAAACAAAATTTACACGAAATTTTAATTTAAAGAGGACCTAAGAGAAATAATCAAGTGTCGAAAATAAGTTTTAGTAACCACCTAAAAGACATGAACATAATTTAGGCATGCAAATGTATTAAGTGTCCATTTTATATTCAACTTGATCAATTTTACAAAAAGCAAGATAGAGTTAACTTATTAATCATAATTATTTTTAGCCTAATAAAAATAAAACAGTGGAGATAAAATTAAACAGATAGAATCATAACTAACTCAATAGCCAAGAATCATGCATGTAGGTCAAACAGTGGCAAGTCGTGGTCAAATTCTTGGGCATGAAAAGCAACATAATATTCTTTAAAAAAATGGACAAAATGGAGCCTCAAGCAGCAAACACAAATCACAACAGAAGACGACAATAATACGAAGAGTACCTCCCCCACTTAAAACACATTGTCCTCAATGTGGACGCAAAAGAAATAAATAGGTAGAAAATTTTAGAAAAACTCCCCGTGTAGCTACTGTCGATTGCGGAGGATAGCAATGAGTTTGGAGAGTTGCTGGCCAAAAGTGTCGAGTCGAGCCTCAATGCGCTCCGTTTTACCTAAGCAAAAAAGAGAAATTTATTAATATTTAAATAAAATAAATTAAAAATAAAATAAAATAAATAATAAAAGAAAAATAAAGATTGGGTTGCCTCCCAACAAGCGCTTGTTTAACGTCATTAGCTCGACGACTTAAATGGTTCTACAGTGGCTCAAAATAAATCTTTTCAATCGTGTGAGTTTGGAAATTCTCATTTTTTATCACATCCACCATATTTGGGTTTAATCGTCCTTGCGCCTCTTTCATTGGTTTCATATTTTCCTCCAAGGGGTTAATCCCTTTTAAGTCGGCAATGGTCTCATCATTCTCCAAAAATGTGAATTTGAGATGCTCGAGAAGTGGTTTTAATTTCGGATCTGATACTTGCACAACAGAAGGTAGAGATTTAGTATCCATAGGAGTCAATAATTTATTAACAGATTCAAAATCATCAAACATCATTTTAGATTTATCTCCAAAAGATGACTCAAAAGTTTTTTCTACTGATGAGTTAATTATGTCGACACGGTTTACGTTTAAGACTTCACTTGGGTGGCTAATAGTGCCATAGACGTTAAACTTCACGATCTCCCCATCAAACTCCATCGTGAGGGCTCCGCTTCGTACGTCAATCTTAGTATTTGCAGTACTAAGAAAAGGTCACCCCAACAAGATGTCTGAACACCTAGGAGCATTATCCTCCTCCATTTTTATCACATAAAAGTCTACAGGGAAGATAAGTCCATTGACTTTGACTAATACGTCCTCGAATACTCCTTCGGGATGCACAACGGACCTGTCTGCCAATTAAATGATAACACCTATTTTTGTCAAAAAACTTGCGTTAAGTGATTCATAAATAGAATATGGCATTACATTTATGGATGCTCCAAGATCACACATAGCCTTTTTAGTTCCCAAATGACCTATTTTGCATGGTATTGCAAACATGTCCCTATCCTTACATTTTGCCGGCATTTTTCGCTGTAACACTATGGACACATTTTCACCAACATTCACCCTTTCATTACCTGTTAATTTCCGCTTGTTGGTGCAAAGCTGTTTAAGAAATTTAGCATACCGTGGAATTTGCTTGATGGCATCTAACAGCGGGATGTTGATCTCGACATTCCTAAATGTTTCGAGGATTTCCTTGTCCTCTTTACCTCTTCGACACTGGTTGAATCGTTCTGGAAATGGAGGTTGAATTTTAGGCAATGGTGGTTTCGGTCAGACCTTTATATATAAGAGCTTGTATATATAAGACTTTTGAATTGATGAATGTGGCAAATATGGTCAAGTACATGGATCAAAGCATATATGTGATAGTTTTTTAAGTAATTAAGATGTGCCAATGTACCTATGTGCACATATGACTTCCATGCTAAGTTTGTTTGTAACATGACTTACTAAGCTTTTGGAAAGCTTACTCTCTGTATGTTTTTCTCTGTTTTATAGGTCGTCAAAGCTACTGAAGGCTCGGGACCGTCAAGGATCGTCATCGCACTACTAAACTCATTTTGGTACACTTTGGAAATGTATATAACTAGATATGGCATGTATAGGCTAGTATTTGATATAAGTTGGTTATATGAATTTAGCCATGTGATTTGGCTAGAGATGAGTTGAGAATATGCATTATGATTATGATATGTGATGTGTGATGTATGTTTTGTTATGGTTAAATGAGATTGAAAATGGTTATGTTTTGAGTAAGCATTTGGATGAATTATACTTGTGTTATATATGTTTTGGTCTTGGAAGTCGGCATGGTTGAAATGGTTATTGAATGTATAGATTGAATGGTTATTTTGGTTGTCAAATATACATGAAATGTGTTGGTAAATGTTGCTTGTAGGTAAGACCCAAATGCGTGGTATTTTGTGTAACATCCTAGATTAGGGGTTATGCGTTTGTGCATAATTCATGAGTTAGTAGGTTTTGGCAATGTTTGGAAGTGTATTAAGGGTTTTTAAAATTCTAGGATGGAAGAGAAAGCTTAGAAAAATTATTGGTTTCTAAGTAAAAAGGGGAGCTAGGTAAATGTGGCTTGAAAAGAAACTCCGTGTGAAGCATGACACAAGGAACCATGTGGTAAAATGGCATGTTTTATGAATTATGTATGAATGTGTTATGTGAATTCTAGAAATAAGGAAATGTATGGAAATGTAAGGAAATGTAAGGAAATGTAAGGAAATGTATGGAAATGTAAGGAAATGTAAGGAAATGTAAGGAAATGCAAGGAAATGCAAGGAAATGCAAGGAAATGTAAGGAAATGTAAAGAAATGTCTTGTCTTGGAAATGTAGGGAAATGTCCTGAAAATGTATGGAAATGTTAAGTTTAAAAGAGGAAAGTGAACATTTTTGGAAACCTGGAAATGCATGGACATGAACATTTTTGGAAACCTGGAAATGTAAGGAAATGATTCAAAAATGGAAAGTGAACATTTTTGGAAACTTGGAAATGTAAGAAAATGGCAAGTTTACAGAGCCGATCGAAAATTTTAGGAAACTTAGAAATGACCTAGAAATGTCGAATTTTAAAGTTTAAAATAGGAAATTAGGGCAAGGAGGCCTTAAAAGAAAAAGTTGGTAAAATTTGGCACACAAACAGGCTTGGAAAAGAGGCCTAAAGATGTCACTTAGGGCCTCTGGAAATGGCGCCACATGCAAGGTGTTGGGCCTGGGTTCGAGTCACTTGGGAAGCAAATAAATAAATTTAATTTTTGCTTCTAGACACACCAAGGTGGACGGCACAAGCATTCTAGAAATAAAGGAGTTTTATTCACATAAATATGTGAATAATAAGAGATAAATAAAGGATTTTTATTCACATAAATATGTGAATAATAAGAGATAAATAAAGGAGTTTTATTCACATAAATATGTGAATAATAAGAGATAAATAAAGGAGTTTTATTCACATAAATATGTGAATAATAAGAGATAAATAAAGGATTATTTTCTAAGGAGATAATTGAGGAGATAATTGATGGATTAAAGGCTTTTATCTTTTAAATAAAAGAGATAATATTATCAAAAAGAGGAGTAGTGGCCAAGTAAGGGACTCCTAGGCTGATAACTTTGGCTATAAAAGGAGGTCAGGAGGGCTACTCATTCACTTTTGCTTCCTCTTTGCCGAATTTTCCTAGTTCTCTCCCCCTTCTCTGCCGAATTTTTCTTTAAGAAAAATCCATCTTTTCTTCTTCTATTTTATTCTCTGTTTCTACTGTCAAAGCCGAATCTTTGTTGATTCTAAGTAAAGGAGCAATCAACTACAACATCAAAAGGGTTTCTTCAACTGTCGAATACAAGGATCAAGGATCTAAGGTAAGATAAATTTATTTGATTAAAGGTTATGATGTATATGTTAGATTAGATCTAACATGAAGATTTCGACAGACATATAGGGCAAGGAATCCTCTTCAGATTTGGAATTTGTATAGTAAGTGATATTCGGCCAAGGCTTAATTTTGGTATTTGGAATTATTTTTCATTATTTCAAAAGCCGAAAATTCACATGGTTACATGAATTAGTGTTAGTCGATTCCAAGGAAAAGGGATACTAGCAATTTTGGGATTTGATTTACAATCATCCAAATCGGCAAACAAGGTGAGTATTAGTAACACAAATCCTACTAGGATTTGGTTTTCTTTAAGCCAAATAGATTATTAATATGCTATGGCCGAATATAGGAGTTAAAGATCTAGATCGGAAGATCGCTCCTCGGGATTTCAAGGAATCCAATAAGCGAATCAGGTGTGTACCCTTACTAACCTTCGATATTTCATATGGCTATTATTTTAATATATGAATATGTATAAGAATGTGAATGTGGCTAAGTACCATAAATGTGGTAAAAAGTACCCAGGTACGTTTCCTACTTCCGATAGGATTACGAATATGATATATATATTGAATATGTAATATGAATGAGAAATAAGATATGTATAAATATTTGGGGCATATGGGATATTTGTGAAAGGGGAAGAGTAGGTGTTGACTTCGGTCTCACCAACGAAGGTGTTGACTTCGGTCTCACCAACGAAATATGGTGACTACGGTCACATTATTTGAATATGGTAACTTCGGTTACATTGCGGAATTTTGGTAACTCCGGTTACATTATTTGAATATAGTGTCTAATGACACAACGTATATGGGCGATGAGCACGTCGACTGCAGCGACTGCCTTCGATGGTGTGTAGCGGATGGAGGGTTGACTTAGTAGTCCCCACGGTGTGAATGGCAGGTACGGGTGGTGTGTAGCGGATGGACCATTAGGACTGGGTTTGGGTTGCATCATCCTTCATTTTGTATGAACATGATATTGATATGACTTGTATGCCTGATTTGCTGGAAATTAGTACGATGTACACATTGAGTCTGTTGACTCACCCCGTTGGGGAATTATTTTTCAGGTGATGAGCAGTAATGGACCGGGTCGGCAGGAGCTAAAGGTGGCCATGCATCGCTTGAAGAAATTATTTGGAATTTGGACTTTATGAAATTTTAGTACTTTAAACTTTATTTTGGGTTTGAATGATGTAATAAGGCCATAAAGCCCAGTTGGATTTTCTTTATTTCTGTTTATTTTATTTGAATATGATACAATTTATGTTTGATTAAAGATAAGTAAATTTATTTCTTTTAAAATAATAAACCCAAACATTATTTTGTCACCTTATTTAAGTTGGATTTCCAGAATTTATTAAATAGGTTTCAAATTAAGCCCAACCCAAAACAATTTTTTTTTTAAAATTACACAAATTTTCTCTAAGTCATTTAGAACATTGAAAACCGATTTATTTAAGGAACATACCAGATCCGGTTCAGGCTCGTGGGCCGGGTGTGGGGTGTTTCAGTTGGTATCAGAGCCCAGTTTTAAAACTCTCGGCCTGTGGGCTAAGGCCCAAAACATTTTCAAAGCGAGCCTAAATGGGTTTTATGAAAGTATTTTATGAAATAAGCAGGTTTTCTGGCATGGCACCTAAGTCTCCGACCCGCAGTCCATCAGGTAAGTACCCCTATCCTTTGTGTGATTTATATTGTGAATTGTAGAAGGGTAGAAATGGAATGGAACGTAGATTAGTGAACTAGAATCTATTGAACCGTAGGACTAGTCTACTCAAACACAAATATATAAGACTTAATGCACTTAACAAACCTATGGCTAAGTCACTAAGTTAGGGTGTGGTAACCATTGTGCGCATGTCTAGGATTGGATCCGGAAGAGCCTGGTATTTAAGCAGTCCTAGTGACTCACCTCCTCTTCGCAGGAATCCTACCTGGTGCGTAGCTACGATTCACCCTAACCATGAGGACTTATTCATAGGCTAAACCCAATAACTAAAACCCGAAAGGGACTAGCCATGTTTTTATGAAAACCCTAGTTTTAAAACTCTTAAAATTACCCTTATAATTTGTGAGAACTACTTTTACAAAATTTTCCGAAAAATTCCTGATTTACAAAACTTACCAAAATGCCCCTAGTGGCGAAATTACAAAAATGCCCTTGGTTTCTAAAATTTCTGTACCACCCCGATTTCAATAAAATTTTCCTTACTTTACAAAAGCACCCAAGAATCTTATTTTGCAAATATCAAAATACCTTGATTTTGGTAAAATTACAAAATTGCCCCTAACCTACAAAATTACCAAAATGACCCTGATTTTTAAAATTTTTGCAACACCATCAACTTGGAAAACAAATTCTCAAAAAGAACCCTCAAAGTTTTGCAACATTTGGAAATACCCCGGAATTACCAACTTTACAAATTTACCCTGGTTTATTACCAAAATACCCTCGAGCTTCAAAATTACCGAAATACCCCCGAATTTCCAAATTTTTCAAAATACCCCGGGAATTTAAAAGTTCCAAAATACTTTTTGACAAAATCATCAGAGAACTTTTATTTTTGAAAAATTACGAAAATGCCCCTGTAAGACAAATTACGAAAATACCCCTAGGTAGTGGAAAAACAACAACAATGAAAACTACAACGTTTCTCTGAATGAACGAAAGTTCATAATTGTTTGATGGATGTATGAATGAATGTAAAGACTGTGTGCATGTATGAATACGAAAGAACCACTCCTAAAAACTCTTTTCATAAAACTTCTTCGCGGGTAATAAGTGAAACAAGTACTAATGTATAAAACTTTTAAATCAGATTAAATCGCGATGTTAGAAAATGAGTTCTAAGGGATGTGAACTTAGAGATTGTGCCTAGAAAGTATGATGGTTCTATTAAGATCAGAGTGCGCAGCGTAAGCATAGTACGGTGAGAAGGATTGTACGACTGTTAATTTCGAGGACGAAATTATTTTAAGGAGGGTAGAACTGTAACATCCTAGATTAGGGGTTATGCGTTTGTGCATAATTCATGAGTTAGTAGGTTTTGGCAATGTTTGGAAGTGTATTAAGGGTTTTTAAAATTCTAGGATGGAAGAGAAAGCTTAGAAAAATTATTGGTTTCTAAGTAAAAAGGGGAGCTAGGTAAATGTGGCTTGAAAAGAAACTCCGTGTGAAGCATGACACAAGGAACCATGTGGTAAAATGGCATGTTTTATGAATTATGTATGAATGTGTTATGTGAATTCTAGAAATAAGGAAATGTATGGAAATGTAAGGAAATGTAAGGAAATGTAAGGAAATGTATGGAAATGTAAGGAAATGTAAGGAAATGTAAGGAAATGCAAGGAAATGCAAGGAAATGTAAGGAAATGTAAAGAAATGTCTTGTCTTGGAAATGTAGGGAAATGTCCTGAAAATGTATGGAAATGTTAAGTTTAAAAGAGGAAAGTGAACATTTTTGGAAACCTGGAAATGCATGGACATGAACATTTTTGGAAACCTGGAAATGTAAGGAAATGATTCAAAAATGGAAAGTGAACATTTTTGGAAACTTGGAAATGTAAGAAAATGGCAAGTTTACAGAGCCGATCGAAAATTTTAGGAAACTTAGAAATGACCTAGAAATGTCGAATTTTAAAGTTTAAAATAGGAAATTAGGGCAAGGAGGCCTTAAAAGAAAAAGTTGGTAAAATTTGGCACACAAACAGGCTTGGAAAAGTGGCCTAAATATGTCACTTAGGGCCTCTGGAAATGGCGCCACATGCAAGGTGTTGGGCCTGGGTTCGTGAAACACCCCACACCCGGCCCACGAGCCTGAACCGGATCTGGTATGTTCCTTAAGAAAATCGGCTTCAAATTCTTTTGTTACTTAGAAAATTTTTGTGAATTTTTTGAAAGATATTGGTTTTGGGTTGGGCTTAGGTTGGAAACCCATTTATTTAATTTAGAAAACATTTAATTTTGGTGACAAAACAATTTAGGGTTTATTTTTAAAATAAATTTAATTAAACTTAGTCAAAAATAATTCATAACATAACAACTGAAAATAAAAGCAGGGAAATAAAACCATCCAACTTGGGCCTTATGGCCTTATTACATCATTCAAATCCAAAGATAAAATTGAAAATACTAAAATTGAGTAAAGTCCAAATTCTAATAAATTCTTCAAGTGATGCATGGCCACCTTTAGCTCCTGCCGACCCGGTCCATTACTGCTCATTTCCTGAAAAATAGTCCCACAAAGGGGTGAGTCAACAGACTCAATGTGTACACAAACTAACAATCAACATTCCAGGCATACATATTCATATCAAAGCATATTCAAATCAAATAATGATGCAACCCAACCCAAGCCTATTTGTCCATCCGCTACACACCACCCGTACCTGCCAATTACACCGTGGGGACTACTAAGTCAATCCTCCATCCGCTACACACCATCGAAGGCAGTCGCTGCAGTCGACGTGCTCATCGCCCACTTACGTTGTGTCATTAGACACTATATTCAAATAATGTAACCGAAGTTACCATATTCACGCAATGGGGCCGTAGCCACCATATTTCGTTGGTGAGGCCGAAACCAACACCTTCATTGGTGAGACCGAAGTCAACACCTTCGTTGGTGAGACCGAAGTCAACACCTTCACTTTCTTCCTTCACATATATCCCAAATGCCCCAATTATTTTATAACATATTCCACATACTTAATTTTCATTCATGTTACTAATCACATGTTCAAAGTATATCACATTCATAATCCTATCAAAAGTAGGAAACATACCTGGGTACTCCTTACCACATTGTGGTACTTAACCACATTCACATACTGATACATATTCATATATTTAATAATTACCACGTAATTTATTGAAGGTTAGTAAGGGTACACACCTTTTTCGCTTAATAGTTTCCGTGAATTCCCGTAGAGCGATCTACCGATCTAGATCTTTCACTCCTATATTCGGCCATTAATTAAAACATATAAATAAACCTATTTGGTCTTAAAACCAAATCCTACTAGAAGTAGAATTACTTACCTAGTTGCCGAATTGATTTAATCAAGTCCCAACAGTTGCTAGAATTCCTCTTCCTTGAGATCGGCTAATACTAGGTATGTAACCATGTCAGTTTTCGGTTTTTGAAATAATGGAAAACACTTAAACAAATTATGCCTTGGCCGAATATCCCTTACCTTATAATGGGATTCCAAATCTGAAGAGGATTCCTTTATAAGCCTGTTGAAATCCTATAACTTCGTGTTAGATTAGATCTAACTTTGAAAACGTGAATCATAATCTTTAACCACATATTTATATTTATAATCCTTACCTTAGATCCTTAGATTTCCCGAAAGATCCCCTTTTGATGTTGTGGATGATTGCCCTCTTTCTTAGAATCCACAAAGATTCAGCTTAACAGTAGAACGGAGAAGAAAATAGAAGAAAAAGAGAGGGATTTTTGCTTAATGAAAATTCGGCAGAGAGGGGTTTTGCCTAGGGAGAATTTCGGCAGAGAGGAAGAGGGAGCAAATGTTGATGAGTAGCCCTCCTGTCCTCCTTTTATAGCCAAAGTTATCAGCCTAGGAGTCCTTTACTTGGCCACCACTCCTCTTTTTGATAATATTATCTCTTTTATTTAAAAGATAAAAGCCTTTAATCCATCAATTATCTCCTCAATTATCTTCTTAGAAAATAATCCTTTATTTATCTCTTATTATTCACATATTATGTGAATAAAACTCCTTTATTTATCTCTTATTATTCACATATTTATGTGAATAAAACTCCTTTATTTCTCTCTTATTATTCACATATTTATGTGAATAAAACTCCTTTATTTATCTCTTATTATTCACATATTTATGTGAATAAAACTCCTTTATTTATCTCTTATTATTCACATATTTATGTGAATAAAACTCCTTTATTTCTCTCTTATTATTCACATATTTATGTGACTAAAACTCCTTTATTTATCTCTTATTATTCACATATTTATGTGAATAAAACTCCTTTATTTATCTCTTATTATTCACATATTTATGTGAATAAAACTCCTTTATTTATCTCTTATTATTCACATATTATGTGAATAAAACTCCTTTATTTATCTCTTATTATTCACATATTTATGTGAATAAAACTCCTTTATTTATCTCCTAATTAATCAAATATTTATGGAAATAAAACACCTCTATTTCTAGAATGCTTGTGCCGTCCACCTTGGTGTGTCTAGAAGCAAAAATAAAACTTCATTATTTGCTTCCCAAGTGACTCGAACCCAGGCCCAACAGCTCTTGCACATGGCGCCATTTCCATAGGCCCTAAGTGACATCTTCAGGCCACTTTTCCAAGCCTGTTTGTGTGTCAAATTTCTCCAACTTTTTCTTTTAAGGCCCTCTTGCCTTTATTTCCTATTTTAAACTTTAAAATTTGACATTTCAGCATCATTTCTAAGTTTCCTAAAATTTTCGATCGGCTCTGTAACTTGCCATTTTTCTTACATATCCAAGTTTCCTAAAATGTTCAAGTTTCCATTTTTGGATCATTTCCAAAAATGTTCAGGTTTCCAAAAATGTCTAAGTTTCCAAAAACGTCTGGGTTTCCAAAAATGTCTAAGTTTCCAAAAGTGTTCATTTCCATTTCCATTTCCATTTTCATTTCTATCTCCCTTTTCATTTCCATTTTCATTTCCATTTTCATGCATTTCTAGGTTTCCAAAAGTATCAAAAATTTATTCATAGTACTTGAAACTTGTCATTTCATACAATTAAACTGAAAATGCATAGGCCCTATTCAGGATGTTACAGTTCGAGTCACTTGGGAAGCAAATAAATAAATTTAATTTTTGCTTCTAGACACACCAAGGTGGACGGCACAAGCATTCTAGAAATAAAGGAGTTTTATTCACATAAATATGTGAATAATAAGAGATAAATAAAGGATTTTTATTCACATAAATATGTGAATAATAAGAGATAAATAAAGGAGTTTTATTCACATAAATATGTGAATAATAAGAGATAAATAAAGGAGTTTTATTCACATAAATATGTGAATAATAAGAGATAAATAAAGGATTATTTTCTAAGGAGATAATTGAGGAGATAATTGATGGATTAAAGGCTTTTATCTTTTAAATAAAAGAGATAATATTATCAAAAAGAGGAGTAGTGGCCAAGTAAGGGACTCCTAGGCTGATAACTTTGGCTATAAAAGGAGGTCAGGAGGGCTACTCATTCACTTTTGCTTCCTCTTTGCCGAATTTTCCTACTTCTCTCCCCTCTCTGCCGAATTTTTCTTTAAGAAAAATCCATCTTTTCTTCTTCTATTTTATTCTCTGTTTCTACTGTCAAAGCCGAATCTTTGTTGATTCTAAGTAAAGGAGCAATCAACTACAACATCAAAAGGGTTTCTTCAACTGTCGAATACAAGGATCAAGGATCTAAGGTAAGATAAATTTATTTGATTAAAGGTTATGATGTATATGTTAGATTAGATCTAACATGAAGATTTCGACAGACATATAGGGCAAGGAATCCTCTTCAGATTTGGAATTTGTATAGTAAGTGATATTCGGCCAAGGCTTAATTTTGGTATTTGGAATTATTTTTCATTATTTCAAAAGCCGAAAATTCACATGGTTATATGAATTAGTGTTAGTCGATTCCAAGGAAAAGGGATACTAGCAATTTTGGGATTTGATTTACAATCATCCAAATCGGCAAACAAGGTGAGTATTAGTAACACAAATCCTACTAGGATTTGGTTTTCTTTAAGCCAAATAGATTATTAATATGCTATGGCCGAATATAGGAGTTAAAGATCTAGATCGGAAGATCGCTCCTCGGGATTTCAAGGAATCCAATAAGCGAATCAGGTGTGTACCCTTACTAACCTTCGATATTTCATATGGCTATTATTTTAATATATGAATATGTATAAGAATGTGAATGTGGCTAAGTACCACAAATGTGGTAAAAAGTACCCAGGTACGTTTCCTACTTCCGATAGGATTACGAATATGATATATATATTGAATATGTAATATGAATGAGAAATAAGATATGTATAAATATTTGGGGCATATGGGATATTTGTGAAAGGGGAAGAGTAGGTGTTGACTTCGGTCTCACCAACGAAGGTGTTGACTTCGGTCTCACCAACGAAATATGGTGACTACGGTCACATTATTTGAATATGGTAACTTCGGTTACATTGCGGAATTTTGGTAACTCCGGTTACATTATTTGAATATAGTGTCTAATGACACAACGTATATGGGCGATGAGCACGTCGACTGCAGCGACTGCCTTCGATGGTGTGTAGCGGATGGAGGGTTGACTTAGTAGTCCCCACGGTGTGAATGGCAGGTACGGGTGGTGTGTAGCGGATGGACCATTAGGACTGGGTTTGGGTTGCATCATCCTTCATTTTGTATGAACATGATATTGATATGACTTGTATGCCTGATTTGCTGGAAATTAGTACGATGTACACATTGAGTCTGTTGACTCACCCCGTTGGGGAATTATTTTTCAGGTGATGAGCAGTAATGGACCGGGTCGGCAGGAGCTAAAGGTGGCCATGCATCGCTTGAAGAAATTATTTGGAATTTGGACTTTATGAAATTTTAGTACTTTAAACTTTATTTTGGGTTTGAATGATGTAATAAGGCCATAAAGCCCAGTTGGATTTTCTTTATTTCTGTTTATTTTTATTTGAATATGATACAATTTATGTTTGATTAAAGATAAGTAAATTTATTTCTTTTAAAATAATAAACCCAAACATTATTTTGTCACCTTATTTAAGTTGGATTTCCAGAATTTATTAAATAGGTTTCAAATTAAGCCCAACCCAAAACAATTTTTTTTTTTTAAAATTACACAAATTTTCTCTAAGTCATTTAGAACATTGAAAACCGATTTATTTAAGGAACATACCAGATCCGGTTCAGGCTCGTGGGCCGGGTGTGGGGTGTTTCATTTTGGCCTTGCAAATGGCCTATAATGTCACACGGTTGTGGCACACGGGCGTGCCTAGTGACCGTGGGACAAAGTCAGTAGCTAGCATAAGAGTACACGGCCTTAGCACACGGACGTGGTTAGTAATCATGTGGTTTCAACAGGATCGACCACGACCTTAGAACACAGGCATGCTTGGTGGCTGTGGAGCCAAGTCAGTTTCGACCACAGCCAAGGTACACGGGCGTGCTTGGTGGTCGTGGAGCAAAGTCAGTTTCGACCACGAGGAGGACACACGGGTGTGTCTAGCAGCTGTGGGAGGTACACGGTCTTCCCACACGGGCGTGTAACTTCTGAAACTTTGAAAAGTTTTGAATTTCTGAGAAATTCTGTATGTGTTTCGATTTAGTCCCGACCCTGTTTTTGAGCATGTTTATGGTCTCGATGACTTGTTTTAGGGATACTATGATTGAGATTAATGAACGGTCGTATGAAATTTTCTGTAAATGTTTTCGATCTGTCTAGTAACGCCTTTAACCCTGGTCCGGCGACAGATACGGGTAAGGGGTGTTACACTAATGCCCAAACTCCCACGCCCGTGTGCCCAGGGGACACGGTCGCGTGAGAAATGATAAAATTTCCAAGTCGGCCATACGACCGTGTGGCACCAAAATTGGCCCGAAAACCCTATTTTCTAAAGGCACACGCCCATGTGGAAACCCCAATGGCCACGAAACTAGCTCAGAACAGGCCAAAATCACCATTTTAGCCACCCAAACCGGTTCCTAACATTTACAATAACAAGAGTATAACAAAATATGCCATATACCCTGTATTATTCAACCTCTAGCGCCCAAAATCGACGGAATGAAAGCACACTCAAGAGATACCGAAACAAATGATCGCAAAGTAAAATAGAAAAGTTTTGTATCCCACACCTGTTTTGCAAACGTAAATGTTCTGATGTCGACCCGACGACCCGAAAATTGAAATCCCTTGAAAACCACCACTTTTCCCCAAAAAGCAGAAAGAAGAAACCAAAAAGCAGAAAAAAGAAAATGTCCAGAAGAGAAAAGAAAAATAAAATAACAATAACAATAACAATAAATAATTTTAAAAATATTCACTTGAAACTAAATAAAATAAAACACAATAAAAAGGCTCCCAAAATGCGTACACAACAACTCGAACCTAGAACACAATGGTTCACTAACAATCACTCAACCACCAATCCAACAGGCCTATTCTGACACTTAAATACGCCACTAAGCTCAATAGCACCACCAACTCACTAACCCTAACCACAAAACCCAAAACATCTAGCCCCAAAATTCGGGGCGTTACAACTTTACACAGTGGATCATTTAGTTAGTGGTCTGTTTCCATGCCACGGTAAATTTCCTTCAATGTAGTCCAATGAAAAGGAGAATCTACTCTTAATTGTTTTTGACGAGCAAGGCGGTGTCTGGTATGACTCCACTAAAAGCATCTAGGGTGGAGGGTTTTCAGGCGAAGCTTTTTCAATCACAATGGGGTATTGTTGGGCCTCGGATATATTCCCTAGTCAGGCAGACGTTGGGGGGTCAGCTATTAGATCCTAATTTGAACAAAACTTTGCTGGTACTATTGCCTAAGGTCCAAAGTCCGAGGGGAATTTATCAGTTTAGACCGATAAGTTTGTGTACAGTTATTATGATTATTACAAAAAATATAGTTAATAGATCGAGACCACTGATGGTTAATCTAACTTGTTAAAACCAAGTAAGTTTTATCTCGGGTAGGAATATCATTGATAATGTAGTTACAGCATAATAAGTTGTGATTCTTCGAAGGAATTTAAAAGTAATAGATATTAGATGGGTTTCCTCTACATTGTCTAAAGTTGGGTTTCCTCTACATTTAGTTGATTTTATTTTAAACTGTGTCTCTTCGTTGACTCTTCAGGTTCTTTGGAATGGTGTTATTATAGAGTTCTTCAAGCCTATACGGGGAATAAGGCAAGGAGATCCACTATCTCCTTATCTTTTTGTATTGTGCATGGAGAGACTGAGGCATCTTGTTAGAGAGGCGGTTGAACGAGGCTCTTGGAAGCCTTTGTTTCTTTCACGAAGAGGTCTGGTCGTATCTCACTTGTTCTTCACTGATTATTTAATGTTATTTTGTGAAGCTAGTAGAGGTTAAGCAGATATTGTAATCGATATTTTGGACACTTTCTGTCATTTTTCTGGTCAAAAAGTGAATAAAGGTAAATCATAGATTTTTTTCTCCTAATACACCAGACAACCTTGCGGATACTATTTGTGTTGAGATGGGTTTTAACCGAGTAGAGGAACTTGTTATCTACCTTGGATTACCATTGTTGCATAATAGAGTTACGATGAACAAAGTATAGAAAAAATTATCTGGGTGGGAAGCAAGGAAATTGTCTTTGGTTGGTCGTATAACTCTAGCTAGGTCAATTCTCTTAGCTATTCTAAATTATTTTGTTTACGATATGTATCCCTATTTCTGTATGTAAGAGGATTGAGAAGATTGCTCGTAACTTCATTTGGGGAGCTAGTTCGGGGTTAAGGAAACTTGCATTGTTATCTTAAGGTAAGTGTTGTCATCTGCTGGACTCTGGAGGCATGGTTTTGAGAAACTTC